>JAPTHN010000019.1:3169265-3810447 GCA_026936325.1 Platynereis dumerilii | reverse complement strand
GGTCAAACGGGGCCCGCGGGGGATTATCCGATATTGCCGTACGGCAATATCAGTTATACTAGTTATTCTTATTATTCAGCTCAGGAAAACTGTGATTACTGCAAAACTATTACAGATAACATCCTGAAACCTCAAACACAATATGTGACTCCGTTGCGTGCTACCTCTTGTGAAATTTCTTGATCAAATTTCATGATACTAACGTGTTATTGAGAAAATAAAAAATAAATTTCTGGCAGCGTTTCCAGGAGAACAAAAGAAAGTTGGACCTTGCTGATTTTTTGTAAGATACCTTGACAAAGTTTCCAGTGCGGAAAGGCGTCTCATGGAAATTTCATGAATATTTTCAGAGATATGAATTTTTCAAAATTGGATGTCACGAAAATTTTCTAAAATTTTTCTGGAAAACAGGGAAGGAATGCTTGTAGAAAGCTGAAAGTAGGTACACTAACAGATGTACCCTAGTGTACCAACTTCACAAAGTTACGGACCGCTCGGACAAACGGTCTGTGCGCTACGGACGCACAAAAACCCAATTTTCAAGTGCACATATCTCGGTCCCTATTTGAGCTACAGCAAAGTATCACATATCACAAGAAAGGTCTGTTTGTCAGCTTTCCAATGGTGTATAGCATAATAGTGTTTGACGCGCGGCGTAGAATCGCGTCAGACATTGAAAATTTGTTGTCACTTTTTGCACCTACAAAAATGTTTTAGGCTAAAAAGTCAATGAAGTTCTTGATGGATGTCCATGAATAATTTTTGTGGGATGCCTAGTGCAGGTCTCCATACTGTACCCGAAGGAAGTTTACCTACATCAAATAGCTTTGGCTAGAGAAATGTTTTACTTTCAAATATTAAATGTAAATTACTCAGCTTCTACTCATGCAAATTTCATGAAATTAACACCAAAAATTGCGTAAAAATATGGGCTTTCCACTTCCATAAGGACATTTACTTGACACAAACAGTCTATTTTACATAGACATTTTTATATATTCATTTATAACCCATGAAGTAATGTTTCAAATCAGTTAAAACTCATGTGACATGTTGCTAATTTTTTGCCCTATTTTGTGGTATAAGCACATCCACCTATCTGGAAAAAAAAAACAAAAAAAACTTTTAACAGATGCATGTGGTCTGCAGTGGGTACCATCCTGTCTCACTGCCACCTTTTGCGCCTAACCTTCTTGTACAGTCCAAGCAGCATCACTAGTGTCAACAAAAAGATGCACAGTCTAATCATCACATTTGAATAATATACATTGTACATTGAAAGGGCATGCGTAAGGGTTCGCCGACGGGGTTTTATAACTGGTATTTGTGCAATAAACTTATTATACAAGACTCGGACTACAGTAATGATATAATGTGCACTCTTGGAATAGACGTTCATCCCCCAAAAAGCAGGCCAGGGACATACACACAAATAATGGACATGAATTGAAAAAGAGAACTATGCAGGCCTGGGGGTCATACGGGGCCCGCGGGGGATTATCCGATATTGCCGTACGGCAATATCAGTTATACTAGTTATTATTATAATCCCCCGCCGCGAGCGGGGGATTATATTGATATTGTTCGTTTTATTATTATTATTAAGAACTTCCCGTAGGGAAGTTCTTATTGATATTGTACGTATTCTTATTATTATTATGAATTCCCCGTAGGGGAATTCATCTTGTTATTGCTGATTTTGTTATTATTATTATTATTTTTCTACGGCCCTCAAAAATTTTTTTTGAAAGGCAGATTATGAGAACAGTGATCAGAATAAAACAAAATGGACAGAACCTCCTTACAGATTGAGAGAAACACTATTATCAGAGGTAATTACCTGGTGAAATTACTTCTCAGTGAGACGTAATTCCAGAAATTTTTTTTTATATTGTATTCACCGTTTCTCATAAACTAAGACAGATAAAGACATGGGAATTTTTTTCAAAATACCTCAGACACTTATCCAGTGCAGAAAGGAGCCTGATGGAATTACGTTGAAAAAATTTCAAGTTATGATTTTTTTGTAAAAACGGAATTCCGAAAAAAGGAATTTCAACCTTCAGAAAACAAAGAAGGAATACTCAGATCAAGCTGAATTTGTATGTGCATGCAGCCCTACCCTAGTCTAACAATCCCACAAAATTTTGTTGTCATCGCGTAAACGGTATCGGCGCTATGACCGCACAAAAACTCAATATTCAATTGCCGATATCTCGGTTGCTATTCAAGCTACAGAAAAAATAAAAACACCATCAGAAAGTTCAGTTTCTTCTCTTTCAGATGATATATAGCATTTAAGTTTATCAGGAAGTTTTTATATCTCGCGTAAGACATTGAAAATTTCATGTCTGTTTTTGGGCTCATCAAAACTTTTGGGCCCAAAAAAACTATGAAGCTATTCATGGATGTTCCTGAATATTTTTTTACAGGTACCCACTATGACCCTGCATGATATCTCCAAAGGAAAAATTTCTACTTCAAGTACTTTTTCCTTGAGAATTTTTTGAATTTCAAAATTGCAATGTAAATTGCTCAGCTTCTACTCATTCAAATGTCATGAAATTAGCACCAAAAAATTCATAAAATTATGACCTTTTATGTGCTGCAAGGGCATATACCTGTTACCAATAGCCGATTTTACATGTATGATTTTACATATTCAATAATAACTCAATAACTATTCATCAAAAATCAATTACAACTAATTTGATATATTGCTAATTTTTTGGCTTATTTTTCCATTTAAGCACAATTTTCTACTTCAAGTACTTTTTCCTTGAGAATTTTTTAAATTTCAAAATTGAAATGTAGATTCCTCAGCTTCTACTCATTCAAATTTCATGTACTTAACACCAAAAACTGCGTAAAATTATGGTCTTTTATGTGCTACAACGGCATATACCTCTTACTTACAGCCAATTTTACATTCATGATTAAACATATTCAATTATAACTCATTAATTATTAATTATAATCAATTAAAACTAATTTGACATATTCCTAATTTCTTGCCCTATTTTTCCAAGGAAGCACATCTCCCTACCTTAAAATTTATTATCCAATTAAAACTCTTCCAAAACTGTTTCAAATCAGTTAAAATTGATATGATATGTTGCTAATTTTTTGCCCAAGTGTTTGCAAATAAGCAGATCTTCCTACCATTAAATTTATAATTAAATTATCACTTATGAAATAATGCTTCAAATCACTTGAAACCACTTTGACATATTGCTGACTGTTTGCCCTATGTATGTATAACAGCACATCTTCCTAGCTCTTATGGTTTGTCTGTAAGAAATCATTAGGGTTAGGGATTCATCAAAGTTAGGGTCACGGTTTAGTCAAATTGTATTGCTTTGAGGGTGAGGGTGGTATCATTCGTCACAGCACACCTGGCTGCATGCGAAGCGCTATAGGAGTTAGTATGAGCAACTCTCACTTCCATGGACTAGATGGCGACAAAAACAAGCCTGGGAATGCAATGGAAGGGGAGGGAAGGGGGTGGGATGGAAGAGAAGGGAGTGGAAAGGAAGGGAATGGAAGGTAGGGAGTGGAAGGCAAGGAAAGGGAAGGGTTAATCGGGAGGGAATATGGGGGACGGGAATTCATATCTTAAAATTGCTGTGCAATTTTAATTATTCTCTAGTTATTCTTATTATTTTTCTGACCACTTTTGGCCATTTCTAAAATGATGCATTACTCAAAAACTATGCAATGTATCTCCATGAAAGTATAATTGCATAGGGATATCATAGAACTTCTCCACTGGTGGGAATTACGCATGGGAATTACGCACGACATGGGAATTACAGGGATTTTCTATAAAAAATTTCTGCTTCCGGTTTTGCAAAAACTACCACATACTTTTCTACGAAAATTTTTTCCCAGATTCTCCAAGGAAATACGCAGTGCAGAAAGGATTTTTATGGAAATCCATAGACAAAAATTTTTTTCTATGAATTTTTACAAAAACGGAATTCCCAAAAAGCACGGTGTAATTCATGAAAAACCATGATGCAATTATCAGATTTTCATGTCCTTCAGGAAATGAGTAGTACTACTTGGGTATACTGTCTATGCAAAAGTATGGGACCCCAGGTCCAATACTTTTTGTGCCACATGGCCTCAAAAGTGCAACTTTTGAAGGGCTGTAACTCCCTTAATATTTAACCAAGAAGCAAAAGAAAACCATTTTTGGAAAGCTTAGAATGTCAGCTTTCCAATGATATGTAGCATTATTCCCTTTGGCATCCAAGGGAAAATTTCGCTTAACAGTGAAAATTTCATGTCACTTTTCGGCCCAAGAAAAACACATTAGGCTACAAAAACCTATGAAGATCTTGATGGATGTTCATGAATATTTTTTCTGTCATGCCCAGCCTATACCCCTATAATGTGGCCAAAGGAAATTTACCTCCATCTAATATTTTTTCCAAGAGAATTTTTTTAAATTTCAAAATTCAAATGCCAATAACTCGTTTCCTAATGACTAAAATTTTACCAAAAAAACGTTAAAGGATGTGTAAAATTGTGGTCTTAATTTCATTTAATGTAACCACGCTTGTCAGAGCAAAAGCCAATTTTACATGAATTTTTTGGTGTTTTCAATAATAACTCATCCATTTATGCTTCAAGTCAATTAAAATTGATGTGACATGGTGCTGACTGTTTGCCCTATTTACGTATGTAACCACCTTTTCCTAGCTATTATGGTTTGCCTCTAGGAAGTCATTAGGGTTAGGGTTTCATGAAAGTGTATTCCTTTCAGGATGGTACCTCTGGCCATTAAAGGTCTCACTCCATGCCAAGCGATATATCACTAAGTACATATGTATGGCTGTTGTTGTATTTCCATGGACTATGCCAAACATTTCAAAGTCGCAGCAATGATAGTCATTTCCCAATCAAAACATGTTCTGGAAGACAAAGGAATGCAAGGAACTGGAAGAGAAAGGGAGAGATAGGATTGGAAGGGAATGAATTTGAAGGGAAGGGAAGGGATTTGAAGGGAAGGGAAGTTCTTCCTTTAAATTGCTGTGCAATTTAGTATACTAGTTATAATCCCCCGCCGCTTGCGGGGGATTATATTGATATTGTTCGTTTTATTATTATTATTCTTATTCTTATTATTCTTATTATTATTCAGCTCAGGAAAACTGCAATTACTTCAAAACTGTTAAAGATATTGGTTTACAAGTGAAGGGTAATATGCAACTCCATTGCGCGCTACTGCTTACGAAATTTCATGATCAAATTTCATGACACTTATGAGTTATGAGCAAAATATAAAAAAAATTTCCGGCGCAGGTTTCTGAGAAACTACGCATAACTGGGACCTGCTGATTTTTTCTAAGATACCTTGACAAAGTCTCCAGTGCAGAAAGGCGTCTCGTGGAGATTTCATGAATACATTTCAAGATATGATTTTTTGAAAATTGGACATCCCGAAAATTGACTGAAATTTTTCTGAAAAACAGGGAAGGAATGCTTGTAGAAAGCTGAAAATGGGTATACTTACAGACCTACTGTAGTGTACCAACTTCACAAAGTTACGGACCGCTCGGACAAACGGTCTGTGCGCTACGGACGCACAAAAACTCAAACTTCAAGTGGCCATATCTCGGTCCCTATCGCAGCTACAGACTAGTTTCACATATCACAAGAAAGGTCTGTTTCTCAGCTTTCCAATGGTGTATAGCATAATAGTGTCAGGGGCGCAGCGTAGAATCGCGTCGGACATTGAAAATTTCATGTCACTTTTTAGGCCCAAAAAACTTTTTCGCCTCAAAAAGTCAATGTAATTCTTCATGCACGTCCATCATTATTTTATGTTGGCTACCCATATCAGCCCTGCATATTGTCCCCAAACATAAATTACCTACATCAAATAGTTTGTCCTAGAGAATTTTTTTAATTTTCAAACTTCAAATTTAAATTGCTCAGCTTCCGGTTATTCAAATTTCATGGAATTAATACCAAAAGATGCTTAAAATTCTCGCCTTTACTGTCTTCAAAGGCCATACAGCTCATAGTAATAGCCAATTTTACATAGATGATTTTATATAAGCCACTATAACTCCTGCATTTATGTTTCAAATCAGATGAAAATGCAATGACATGTTCCTAATTTATTGCCTGATTTTTCCATGTAGGCACATCTCCCCAACTCTTATGGTTTGCCTGCAGCAAGCCATTAGGGTTAGGGTTAGGGTTTGCTCAACATGCACTGCTTGCAGGGTGGTACGCTTGGCCACTACAGGTATGTGTGGCAGTCAAGATATTTGATAGGCATATGCTCCAACAGCATTGCAGCGTTCATACATGCTTTTAAGAATTCATCATGAAGGATATGAATTGGAAGGGGAGAGTAAGCAGGGAAGGGGAGACAGGGGGGGCGCGGGGGATTATCCGATATTGCCGTACGGCAATATCAGTTATACTAGTTATTAAGAACTTCCCGTAGGGAAGTTCTTATTGATATTGTACGTATTTGTTATTATTATTTTTATTATTATTATTCTTTCACGTTTTTCAAAGTTGAATAAATCATTGGTAAGGAAAGATAGCTGCATGAAACTTGGACAGCGTACAGACACCATAAAACTTTCTAAATGCTGGGAATTACGCATCGGAATTACGCCTGACATGGGAATTACAGCGATTATACATTTAAAATGTTGTCATTCTGTTCAGAGAAAACTGCCAGTTGCATTATTGTGAAATTTTTTTCTCATGTTCTCCAAGGGAATACGCAGTGCGGAAAGGATTTTTATGGAAATCCATAGACAAAAATTTTTTTCTATGAATTTTTCCAAAAACGGAATTCCCAAAAAGCACGGGAAAATCTCCAGAAAACAAGGAAGGAATGCCCAGATCAGGCTGATTTTATGTGAGTATAGAGCCCTACCCCTGTCTAACAATCCCACAAAATTTTGTTGTCGTCCCGTAAGCGGTATCGGCGCTATGGCCGCACAAAAGTGCTATTTTCAATTGCCGATATCTCGGTTCCTATTAGAGCTACAGAAAAATTGAAAACATCATCAGAAAGTTCAGTTTCTCCTCTTTAAGATGATATATAGTACTTTACTGTAGCTGCTATAGTATAGAGTCGCGTCAGACATTGAAACTTTTATGTCACTTTTTGGGCCTCCCAAAACCTATTTTGCCCAAAAAAACTATGAAGCTCTTCATGGATGTTCATGATTATTTTTGCAGTGGTACCCATTGTGGCTCTGCACAATGTGTCCAAAGGAAATTTTTGTACTGCAAATACTTTTTCCTTGAGAATTGTTTTCATTTCAAAATTCTAATGTAGATTTCTCAGCTTCTACTTATTGAAATGTCATGAAATTAACACCAAAAAATGCGTAAAATTATGCCCTTTTATGAGCTCCAAGGGCATATACCTCTCACTAATAGCCAATTTTACATATGACATTTTAAATATTCACTTATAACTCATTAAGTATTAATTAAAATCAATTAAAACTAATTTTACATATTGCTAATTTTTTACTCTATTTTTCCATGTAAGCACATCTTCCTACCATGAATTTTTTTTTCCTATTTAAACTTTGCCAATAATGTTTCAAATCACTTAAAATTGATATGATATGTTGCTTATTTGTTGCCCTATTGTTTGCAAATATCCTCATATTTTTTCCATTCAATTTATAATTAAATTATAACTTGTGAAATACTGCTGCAAATCGCATAAAACTAATTTGACATGTTGCTGCCTGTTTGCCCTATGGGTGTATAAAAGCACATCTTCCCAGCTCTTATGGTTTGTCCGTAACAAGTCATTAGGGTTAGGGTTTCATCAAAGTATTGCTTTCAGGGTGGTACCATCGCCAATAAAAGGCCTGGCACCATGCCAAGCGACATGTCAGTGTGTATGCCTGTTTGTGCAGCTCCATGGACTATTGCAGAGAAGGTCAAAGCAGCAGTTTCGCTCATGGACAACCTAAACACACTATTAAGCAATGGAAAGGAAAGGAATACAAGGAACTAGAATATATAAGGGCAGGGAAGGGATTGGAAGGAAGGGAAGGGATAGGAAGGGAAGGGAAGTTCTTCCTTTAAATTGCTGTGCAATTTAGTATACTAGTTCTTATTATTATTCTTATTATTATTCTTATTATTATTCAGCTCAGGAAAACTGAGATTACTGCAAAACTATTAGAGATAACATCGTGAAACCTCAAACACAATATGTGACTCTGTTGCGTGCTACTTCCAGTGAAATTTCTTGATCAAATTTCATGATACTAACGTGTTATTGAAAAAATAAAAAATCTATTTCTGGCAGCGTTTCCAGGAGAACAAAAGAAAATTGGCCTTTGCTGATTTTTTGTAAGATACCTTGACAAAGTTTCCAGTGCAGAAAGGCGTCTCATGGAAATTTCATGAATAGTTTCAGAGATATGAATTTTTCAAAATTGGATGTCATGAAAATTTTCTAAAATTTTTCTGGAAAACAGGGAAGGAATGCTCGTAGAAAGCTGAAATTGGGTACACTTACAGACCTACCCTAGTGTACCAACTTCACAAAGTTACGGACCGTTCGGACAAACGGTCTCGGCGCTACGGACATCCAAAAACTCAATTTTCAAGTGCTCATATCTCGGTCCCTATTTGAGCTACAGCAAAGTATCACATATCACAAGAAAGGTCTGTTTCTCAGCTTTCCAATGGTGTATAGCATTATAGTGTCAGACGCCCGACGTAGAATCGCGTCGGACATTGAAAATTTCATGTCACTTTTTGCACCTAAAAAACCTTTTCGGCTCAAAAAGTCTATGAAATTCTTCATGCACGTCCATGAATATTTTATGTGGGATACCCATATCAGCCCTCCATATTGTCCCCGAAGATCAATTACCTACATCAAATAGTTTTTCCTGGAGAATTTTTTGAATTTCAAAATTGAAATGTACATTGCTCCGCTTCTGGTTATTCAAATTTCATGAAATTAATACCAAAAGATGCGTAAAATTATGGCCTTTACTGTCCTCCAAGGAAATACACCTCTTCATAATAGCCAATTTCAAATAAATGATTTTATATATTCAATTATAACTCATTCATTATTTATCAAAATGAATTAAAACTGATTTGACATGTTCCTAATTTTTTGCTCTATTTTTCCATGTAAGCACAGCCCCATAACTTGCATGGTTTGTCTACAATAACCCATTAGGGTTAGGGTTTCACCTACCATTCACTGCAAATGTATTGCTTTGAGGGTGGTACCGCTGGCCACAACACAGGTCTACATGCCAAGCGCTGTCTGATTTCAATATATGAGCTTCTTCAAGAATTCATCATGAAGGCCATGAACTGGTTGTAGGGAGTAAGCAGGGCAAGGGAGACAGGGGGGGCGCGGGGGATTATCCGATATTGCCGTACGGCAATATCAGTTATACTAGTTATAAATTCCCCCGTTAGGGGAATTTATATTGTTTTTGTTCGGTTTTTTTTTTCAGCATCTTATTATTATGAATTCCCCGTAGGGGAATTCATCTTGTTATTGCTGATTTTGTTATTATTATTTATTATTATTATTATTATTATTATTTTTCTACGGCCCTCAAAAAAAAAATTTTGAAATGCAGATTATGAGAACAGTGATCAAATTAAAGCAAAATGGACAAAACCTCCTTACAGATTGACAGAAACACTATTATCAGAGGTAATTACCTGGTGAAATTACTGCTCAGTGAAGCGTAATTCCATAAATAAAAATTTATATTGTATTCACCGTTTCTCAGAAACTAAGACAGATAAAGACATGGGATTTTTTTTCAAAATACCTCAGACACTTATCCAGTGCAGAAAGGAGCCTAAAGGAATTCCGTTGAAGAAATTCCAAGTTATGAATTTTTGTGCTAAACGGAATTCCCAAAATGACATTCCAACCTCCAGAAAACATAGAAGGAATACTCAGATCAAGCTGAATTTATATGTGCATGCAGCCATACCCTAGTCTAACAATCTCACAAAATTTCGTTGTCATCGCGTAAGCGGTATCGGCGCTATGGCCGCACAAAAACTCATTTTTCAATCGCCGATATCTGGGTTGCTATTAAAGCTACAGAAAAATTAAAAACACCATCAGAAAGTTCAGTTTGTCCTCTTTCAGATGATATATAGCATTTTACTTTTTAAGGAAGTTTTTATATCTCGCGTAAGACATTGAAAATTTCATGTCTGTTTTTGGGCTCATCAAAACTTTTGGGCCCAAAAAAACTATGAAGGTCTTCATGGATGTTCCTGAATATTTTTTTAGAGGTACCCACTATGGGCCTGCATAATGTCTCCAAAGGAAAAATTTCTACTTCAAGTACTTTTTCCTTGAGAATTTTTTGAATTTCAAAATTGTAATATAAATTTCTCAGCTTCTACTCATTCAAATTTCATGAAATTAACACCAAAAGATGCGTAAAATTATTACCTTCACTATCCTATGAGGGCATTCACCTATTACTAATAGCCAATTTTACACTTATCATTTTGTATATCCACATATAACTAATAAATTACACATTCAATTTAGTTAAAAGTCACATGGCATAATGCTAATTGTTCCCTCTATTTTTCCATTTAACCACAGCTCCATGACTCTTATGGTTTGCCTGCAACAACCCATTAGGGTTAGGGTTAGGCCTCAGTCAAAATAGTCCAGGAGCCAAGGAGATAAATTGGGCGGTTGGCTCACCCCGAGAGAGGAATGGACAATCTATACATCGTCGGAATCCCAAAATTCCATAGATTATGAAACTGGGGGATGCAGTTGGGAAAAATGGTGCAATTTTTCACAAATTGGTTACCATGGCAACCAAGTCAGAATATTTTTTAATTAACCTTTATACCAGTAAAATTCATTTTTTAGGTATTTAATCCACAGCCAGACTTCATTCAACCAACCAGATATGTACAACCTCAATTAGAGATTTTAATGGTCATGTGACCTTTGGGGTCACATGACCATGCTGACTGCCATTCATGGTCGAACCTCAGAAATATGTATTTTTTCGCAATTCTATACTACAACTTTAATTTCTGCAGCAACAATATTGACACTACAGGCAAAAATCTGGTCTCATTGGAAAGCCCTTTTAGTAAGCTTCAATCTCACTCATAATTTGTATAGGTATCCATGGTAATTGGTTGCCATGACAACGAAGTTTAAAAAAACACATATTCGATCTGAAATCTTAAAAATCATTGTTTAGGGATTTACTCCATGACCAGACTTCATTTAGCCAACTGAGCATGTATATGTTCAATTATAGATTATTATTGTCATGTGACCATTGGGTCATGTGACTATGCAGACCTTCATTGAGGGTCGAACCTCAGAAATATGCTATTTTTTTCACAATTTTATGAAACATCTTTAACTGCTGCAGCAACTGTATTTACACTGCAGACACAAACTTGGTCTCATTGGAAAGCCCTTTTAGTAAGCTTCAATCTCACATATAATTTGTTTAGGTATCCATGGTAATTGGTTACCATGACAACAAAGTTTAAAAAAACACAAATTTCATCTGAAATATAAAAAATCAATTTTTAGGGATGAACTCCATGACCAGACTTCATTCAGCCAACCGAGCATGTATATGTTCAATTATAGATTATTTTTGTCATGTGACCATTGTGTCATGTAATTATGCGGACCTTCACTGAGGGTTGAACCTCAGAAATATGCTATTTTTTTACAATTTTATGCAAAATCTTTAACTGTTGCAGCAATAGTATTTACACTGTAGACACAAACTTGGTCTCATTGGGAAGCCCTTTTAGTATGCTTCAGTCTTTCTTATTATTTATACAGGTATCCACAGTAACTGGTTGCCATGGCAACAAAGTTTAAAAAATGCACAGATTTGACCTGAAATTTATAAAATAGAATTTTAGGGATTTACTCCACAACAAGACTTCATTCAGTCATCTATGCATGTGCCAGCTTAATTATGGATTTTTATGGTCATGTGACATTTTGGGTCACATGACCATGTAGACAGCCATTGAGCGTCAAACCTCGGAACATCCTTTTTTCCAAATTCTTCTGCGACTTCTTTGGCTTTTACAGCAACAATATTATCACTACAGGCACAAATTTGCTCTCATTTGCGAGCCCTTTTTATAAGTTTTAATCTCACATATAATTTGCATATAGTATCAAAGGTAACCTACTGCCATAGCAATAGTGTTACAAAATACACAAATCTTTTTTCTGATTTGCGAAGTCTGAGAAATTTATTATTCGAAATTTACTTCACAGTCGAACTTCATTCATTCAACCTATCAGCTACTGGGTAAGTAAACTGCAATTTTCATGTGACCTTTGGGGCAATGAACTGACTGCCATTCAAGACCAAATAAGAACTGGGCATATCAACTCTTCAATAACAATTTTGACTCTACAAGCATAAACTTTGTCTCATTGAAAATAGCTGGGTAGATTTGTCATGAATAGGAAGGTAATTCTGCATTTGCAGTTACATGTAAATTACAGAAGCATAAAATTTGACACATATTTTGATAACATCTTTAAATTTATGGGTGTGTTTGTTTCAAGTGATCTTAGTGATTTGGATCACAGATTCAGTAATCTGGATCCAGTTCTGTGGATTTGTGTGCTGGATCCAGATCAGGATCAGTGCTGGAAAAAAGTGGATCTGTGATTTCAGATCAGGGTTCGCGTTTGTTTCAGACAGATTCAGATGATCTGGATCTGGATCCATGGTTCCTCAAATTTTCACTGCCAGATCCCCCAGTTCCCTGATCTGGATCACTGACGCATGAATCTTTCACCACGGCAGGATCGGTTCAGAAGGATCCAGATCACTTCACATCAGCTGAAACAAATGCCCTATATCCACAGTGTCACCTGTAAGTAAGTGAAACAGGCAATGTTTTACCATTGGGACAATACTGAAAAAATGTGTTGCATGACTAAGGACAATATTACAGGTTTGCGGGATACAAATGGCTACCAACTTTCTTTGCTGCAGCCAGAGTTATGTATGGGTCAAAATTTTTAATAAGTAAGTGAAACCACCCAAGGCCAATGCATTTCAATGAGGAGGAGAGTCCCCTCTAATGGCTACATTTCAGTGTTTCTGTGACCATGCAAGATTATTTCCTGGGAAAGGGCAACTATCTGAGCATGAACGCCGTCAAATTAATATTGGCTTTACGTCAAGCCAAAAACTGTAAGCCTCGCACCAAAAATGCTTCATGACAGTTCCCAGAAATCACATGACAACCTGACAAACTCAAAAAATTCTAAACTGATTGAATGTTTGTGAGACAAAAGCTAACGATGCAGGCATTTTTTGAGACATGTAGCGTCTGTAATCCCTGTGCAACGCCAATTTTTTTAATGTATGTCGCACCAGGGAGGTCATGTGCTTCTAGGATCATGGTAAAATTTCTTTGGGGCAGCACACATTTTTGAGTCATACGCTATGCCAGCTCAAGTGTACGCCATCTGTCTGGACCTCTCATAAGTAGCAGACAGATCCACCTCAAATTTCATTAGTTTGACTGAAAAGAACTGCCAGAAAGAGCATGGATCTTCTGAAACATTCATACAAGGAAGATAGTATGAGTCATACAACCATCTGAAGATGCTATAAGCCTTTTTCTGAAGGGCGAGGCGACACGGTAGGCAACCCAGGAAGAGGAAAAAGACTATACGATATTGTTATTCAGTGACTGGGCGATCACTTCGGGAAGTTATGAAGACGCTCATTTGATTGATTCCTATTTCATATCTCTTGTAAGAATTGAATGTTTTGGCAAAATAACATATTGAGTTTGCGTGGTTAACAGCTCTGGGCCACATTTCATGACTTCTGGTTACCATGAAAACAAATAACGGATGTTATTCCTATGATTTGAGTTTTTGAGGATTATTTGCATACTTGTAATTATCATCATTTTAAAATTGACCAAAAAAAATATCATGCAGTATGTCTGAATAACATCCAGCAAAATTTATGACAAACTTTTGCACATAAGCTCAATTATGAATTTTAATGGCACTTGTGAAATTTGGGGCCGCATAAGCTCAAAAGACACCCGAGGCCGAGGCAAGGCTAAGGATTTGGCATCCGAGACCAAGCCAAGACAGAGGCTATCAAAATATGCCTTTTTCATCATTTTAAAGAATAGAAGAGCAAAATAACACCTTTTTGAGAACTATGGAAATTTACAAAAAAAAATGTTTGAGTCCCTAACAATTTGGTGAAGAGACATACTATACTTTTTCGAGGTCAAAAATGTTAATGCCTTGTATTAAAATGAATATTCCAGGAAAGGGAACTATGAAATTCAATTTGGTTAGCTGATATTAATGCCCATACATAGGCCTACACACACACTATTGTGCCCATTAGTTGTGGCATATTGGGCATGGAAATGAGACCTTTGGGCAAATTATAGTCTTGTTGGGCTAATTTTAGCACTGACAGGCCCTGTGGTTGGTTATTATTTTGAGCTTTTTGAGGGCTGCACTGCTACTTCTTCAAATGCTGATCTATTTTTACTAGAGATTGCATTTTTCATCCAAATTTTTGGCATCAGAAAACATGTTAAGGAAAAAAAATGTTTGGGGGGGGGTCACCATATATTTTTCATGGTGACAAATGCAATTTTTAGTTCAAAATCAAAAAAAGATCTCAATTTTAACATTAGAAACTAGATAGGAGCATATTTCCATATGCAAGACTAGCAGGGGGTCGGTCGGCAGCTTTTGCCCAGTACGCGAGTTTACCTCTGTGACTCCAAGACTAATTTGATAATGACTCCACATCAAAATAAAATAATCCAACAAAGACTAACATTACTGCCCATATATTTTCTCATTGTAAGGTGCTCTAAATATTGGTGACCTAAATAAAAAAACAAGCCTGTCGATTTTTAGGCTTTTATCTAATTGATAGACTTCATGAAGAGATGACCCTCATAGATTGACATCATCGAATGATATCATCCAGTGATATGATTGACTGATGTCTCTGACTGATACAATCTAATGGAATGATTGACTGACATCACTGACTCACTGATGTTACTGACTGACTGATATCACTGACTGAGATCACCAGCTGATGTCACTGGCTGATGTCATTGACTGATGCCACTGGCTTACGTCACCAGCTGACATCACTGGCACCAACTGGCTGATGTCGCCAACTGACATCACTGGCTGACATCACAGGCTGATGTCACCAACTGACATCACTGGCTGACATCACAGGCTGACTTCACTGTCTGATGTCACTGGCTGGCATCACTGGCTGACATCATCAACTGATGTCACTGGCTGACATTACTGGCTGACTTCATCGGCTGACTTGACATCACTGGCTGACATCACTGGCTGGCTGACATCACTGGCTGACATCACCGACTGACATCACTGGTTGACATCACTGACTGACATCACTGGCTGACATCACTGGCTGACATCAATGGCTTACATCACTGGCTGATATCACCAACTGACATCCCTACCCTGTCAGCGTGCCTCAGTGGTCCGGCGTCAGCCCGGCGTCGGTCCGATGTCAGCAGCATCGGAGCAGCTTTGGGCCGACATTGGGCCGCCGAGGCACGCTGATAGGGTAGCTGACATCACTGACTGATGTACCAACTGACATCACCGACAGCCATCACTGGCTGACATCACCGGCTGACATCACTGGCTGACATCACCGATTGACATCACTGGCTGACATCACTGACTGACATCACCAGCTGAATGACCAGCTGACATCCCTGGTTGACATCATCGGCTGACATCACTGACTGACATTGATTGACATCATTGACCATATCATAACTATCAAAAGGGGAGCTCCTAAACACAAGAGATAACTCCCAATAAGAAGAAGAGGAAGAAAGTCTAGTCACCTTGTGTAAATAGAGAGTACTACTACTGTGGTTGCCATGGAGATGGTAGAATCGGAACTGGACGACACCTAGTATCCCTAAAGACGAGCCCTGCTAGTCTAACTAGCCCTGCTAGTCTAATGAGGTGTCAAATGAATGCAGAGAAGTAGCACTGTATTGTGATTGTGGCACTTTAAAAAAAAATTCAACTCCTGTTCCACAGACCTTTAGTATAAACTGAGTCATTTTTTTGTTGAGTTAAAATTAGCTCTTTTTCGCTATAAAAAAATTTTGCCCATCTCATAGGCCTAAATATTTCTTCTTTTCCTTGACATATTAAGGAGCATTCTGGTCGATATTCAAGGCTATAATTAAGCCAACTGTCATAAAAATCAGCAATGGAATCTTAGAGATATTCAAGTTTATCCAAAGGGGGACTTGTTTTTGTTGAACTGTTTAGACAGATAGCTGATGTTTTCAATTTAAAATGTCAATAACAACCTTGGGGGGAGAGAGGGTTCATGCATTGTTTGGCCAATGGGTCTCAATGTCAAATAATTCACACCTTTGGCCAAATTTAATGTCAATTTACAATGTTGCCAGATTTTCAGCCGCCCGGTTTCTATGGGAATTGTTCATGCGCTGCTTAAAGAGCTTACACGTTATTTTAACTTTGTTGGTATGATGTATGTTACCATGGAAACCTGTATGAATAATATGTGAGATTGAAACTTCCAAAAAGGGCTTTCCAATGGCACCAAGTTTGTGCCTGTATTAGCAATATTTACGCTGCAGCACTTAAAGTTATATAAAATTGTTTTGAAAAAAATGCATATTTCCGAAATTTGAGTCTGAATGAGAGTAAGCATGGTCATGTGACCCCAAAGGTCACATGATCATAAAAATCTTTAATTGAGGTGATACATATAACTTTGGTGGAATGAAGTTTGATTGTAGAGTAAATCCCTAAAAATCAATCTTATAGATTTCAGGTAAAATTTGTACCTTTTCAAACTTTGTTGCCATGGCATCCAGTTGCCATGGATACCAGTATAAATAATAAATAATAATAAAGACTGGAGCATACTAAAAGGGCTTTCCCTGTCTGCAGTGTAAATAGGTACTGTTGCTGCAGCAGTTAAAGATGTTTCATAAAATTGTAAAAAAAAAAGCATATTTCTGAGGTTCGACCCTCAATGAAGGTCTGCATAGTCACATGACCCAATGGTCACATGACAATAATAATCTATAATTGAACATATATATGCTCGGTTGGCTAAATGAAGTCTGGTCATGGAGTTAATCCCTAAAAATTGATTTTTTATATTTCAGATGAAATTTGTGTTTTTTTAAACTTCGTTGTCATGGCAACCAATTACCATGGATACCTATACAAATTATATGTGAGATTGAAGCTTACTAAAAGGGCTTTCCAGTGAGACCAGATTTTTGCCTGTAGTGTCAATATTGTTGCTGCAGAAATTAAAGTTGTAGTATAGAATTGCGAAAAAATACATATTTCTGAGGTTCGACCATGAATGGCAGTCAGCATGGTCATGAGAACCCAAAGGTCACATGACCATTAAAATCTCTAATTGAGGTTGTACATATCTGGTTGGTTGAATGAAGTCTGGCTGTGGATTAAATACCTAAAAAATGAATTTTACTGGTATAAAGTTGAATTAAAAAATATTCTGACTTGGTTGCCATGGTAACCAATTTGTGAAAAATTGCACCACTTTTCCCAACTGCATCCCCCAGTTTCATAATCTACAGAAGTTTGCGATTCCGACGATGTATAGATTGTCCATTCCTCTCTCGGGGTGAGCCAAATCCTTAAATAAAGCACTTTTGAGGTCTTGGCTCCCAGACTAAAATGTATTGCAGTGAGGGTGGTAACATTGCTGACAACACACCTGGCTGCATGCTAAGCGCTATATGAGTCAGTATGTGCAAATCTACACTGCCAAGGACCAGATTACAACCAAAACTGGCTAGGGAATGGAATGGAAGGGAATGGAAGGGAAGGGCCTGGAAGGGCAGGGAATGGAAGGAAAGGGAATGTAAGAGCATGGAGTGGAAGCAAAGGGAATGGAAGGTCAGGGAATGGAAGGCAAGGAGAGGGGAGGGTAAATAGGGAGGGAATACGGGGGAGGGGAATTCATATCTTAAAATTGCTGTGCAATTTTAATTATTCTCTAGTTTTTTTTCCTTTTTTTTTGTTTTTCTTTTTATTTTTCGTCAACAATTTGACAGGCTGTATTTCAGAAACTATTTGCAATAATCAACTAAAACAAAAAGGGTCAATTTGCTTTTGGTAAACAATTTCATGTACTGGAATAATATTGCGTAATTCCTAGTTAACTGGTAATTACGCAAGAAATTGATAAAAAATTTGTGTTCACAGTTTTGTCAAAACCAGTCAAGGAAAATACACCAAATTTTAACATAATAATCTCTAAAGATATACGCAGTGCGGAAAGGAGGCTTTTGGCAATATCTTAAAAAGTTTTTTTTATATGAATTTTTCAAATAAGGGACTTCCCGAAATTGCCGCTAAAATTTTCCAAAAACTAGGAAGAAATGCTCCAATCAAGCTGAAATTGCATGCAGTTACAGTCATAGTATAGTGTAACAATCTGCTAGAATTTCAATTTTCTAGCGTTAACGGTATCGGTGCTATAGCACCACAAAAACGCTATTTTTCAGACGCCGATAACTCAGCCCCTATTAAAGCTACAGAAAAATAAAAAATACCATCAGAAAGCTCTGTTTCTTAGCTTTCACATGGTATATAGTATAATACTCTAGCACCGTCCGTTCAAAATCGCGGTAGACCCTGAAAATTTGATCTCACTTTTTAGCTCCCCAAATGCTTCTCATGGCTGGAAACACATTTTCCTGGCCATAGCCTATACCCGTTTCATCACTTATCAATACTTCACTGGTTAGACTTTTTATCTGTTGAAATAAATGCTGACCCAATTACATTTTTGTGCAAATCAGGGGATGGGGAAGGTAGAAGGGAAGGGGGCAGGGGGATGGGAGGGGGAGGGGGAATTTATCTTTGTAATTGTGCACAATTACAGGTGTACTAGTTATAAATTCCCCCGTTAGGGGAATTTATATTGTTTTTGTTCGGTTTTTTTTTTTCAGCTTTTTTCTTCTTCTTCTTATTTTTCATCACCACTTTTGAGAGCTCGGATTTCTGGAACTATTTATGATATCTTCATAAAAATACATACCTATAATGCACTTGCAAAGTACTTTAATATCCTGGAATTACAGAGCGTAATTGCTAGTACTCTGGAAATTACGTCCAAAATTCATAAAAAATTTATGTCAACGGTTCTGGAATAACCGCAATACGAAATTACACCAAATTTTAACACAATAATTTCTAAAGATATACGCAGTGCGGAAAGGCGGCTTTTGGCAATATCTCTAAAAGTTTTTTTTATATGAATTTTTCAAATAAGGGAATTCCCAAAATTGCTACTAAAATTTTCCAAAAACTAGGAAGAAATGCTCCAATCACGCTGAAATTGTATGCAGTTACAGTCATACTATAGTGTAACAATCCACTAGAATTTCAACTTTCTAGCGTTAGCGGTATCGGCGCTATAGCACCACAAAAACGCTATTTTCAAGCGCCGATAACTCGGCTCCTATTAAAGCTACAGAAAAATAAAAAACACCACCAGAAAGCTCTGTTTCTTAGCTTTCACATGGTATATAGCATTCTACTGTAGCGCCGTCCGTTAAAAATCGCGGTGGACCCTGAAAATTTTATCTCACTTTTTTCCTCCCCAAATGCTTCTATGGCTGGAAACACTTTTTCCTGGCCATATGCCAATTTCATCGCTTCTCATACTTCACTGGATGCACATTTTCTTTGTTGAAATAAATGCTGACCCAATTACATTTCTGTGTGAATCATCGGATGGGGAAGGTAGAAGGGAAGGGGCAGGGGGATGTAAGGGGGCAGGGGGATGTAAGAGGGCAGGGGGATGTAAGGGGGCAGGGGAGAGGAAGGGAAGGGGGGAATTTATCTTTGTAATTGTGCACAATTACAGGTGTACTAGTTATTAAGAATTTACCTATGGTAAATTCTATTTGTTTTTGCTATTATTATTATTATTCTTATTCTTATTTCAAAATGGTTGTACGTTCATGAAAGGCTGTCAATAAGTTCGTCAGTTGTTAGGTATTGCGTAATTGGTTCATTTGATGTCATTTTCACAGTTGTCTTTTTCACAGAGCCGTTCAAAGTCGAAAATTAGTAAAGTTTAAAGGCTCATAACTCAAAAACTATTTGAGATAATGAGTCATGAGTCAAAATTCTGTGACAAAAAGTTGTTGTCAATGTTTTGGTAGAAGTCATGTAACAATTGGTCTAGCGGGTAAAGGGCTATTGCTCTTGAGCAGTTTTGAGTGTTGCACAGGTTTCTCAAGTTACGTAATAGATAGGAACATGGTGATGGTGGTAAAAGTTAGCCAGTATCTGGGGCCAGTGCACATTCAACAAATGGTTTGGATTGGCGGAAGACTTTTTGAAATATGGTCATTTTTCAAAATCGAGGGTTCAAAATTTAGGTGGACTTGTCAAATCTCCATGAAGGAGTAGTCTTAGGTGATCAAAATGTATAGTGAACTACCCTTAACTTTACCCAAAAAGACTATATTGACCAAAAAATTGGACAAAAAGGTGATATTTGAAGGTGATATGAGCGATTAATGTTTAAAAAGTACAATTTTCCAAAAATTCTGAAAATTATGTTTTTTTTTCCACAATCCTCTTCACAGTCTGAGGTATACTGGTCACTAATATGGTTATCAAAAGCCCCCTATTAGAATTGTTTCATATCCTCAACTTAATTTGCAAAAAAATTGTTAAAAGTGGCACTTCACACCTTACATGATATTTTGCATAAATAATTTAATTTGAATGGGAAATATTGCTCCTACAGCTTTCTGTAAATTAAATGAAACGCAAAATGACATACTGGCAATCACATGAGCACATAAAATTTGACAAGTAGTCTCATTCATCATGGTCAAATTTGAGGTCAAAGATGAAATGAAAATTGACCATTTTCAGAGATGATTTTTTTCAACTCAGAAGGAATGTCTCAATTTTCTTAATTTTAAAGGACAATGTGAACTGAATTGTTGTTGTCAATTGTGGTAAACAACAAGTCTGTAGCTACAGCCATCTCTCAGCAGTAAAGGTCAAAAGGTCAAAAAATGACCAAATGGTCAGCAAAAAAATTCATTTTCACATGATGCAGGTGACACCATTTCACACTCCAAAGCAGGCTGGCCGCATATATTAGCATACATTAACCATATATGAAAAGCTGTTCTGGCCGTTTCAGGTGACGGGGCCAGTGTATGCTACTGACTTATATTTATATACATATTACAGTCTCAAATGACCGAGTGCAGTTGGGGATAGGAGTTGTAGTCAGGACTCTGATCCAGGGCCCTGAGTCAGGTCTCTGAGTCATGTCCCCGAGTCAGGTCTGTGAGTCAGGTCCCCGAGTCAGGACTCTCGGGTCAGGACTCTGAGGCAGGACTCTGAGTCAGACATCTGAGTCAGGTCTCGGAGTCAGGCATCTGAGTCAGGACTCGGAGTCAGGACTCTGAGTCAGGACTCGGAGTCAGGACTCTGAGTCAGGCATCTGAGGCAGGCCTCTGAGGCAGGACTCTGAGGCCGGACTTGGAGGCAGGGCTCAGAGTCAGGACTCGAAGTCAGGCCTCAGGGTCAGGACTCTGAGTCAGGACTCGGAGTCAGGACTCTGAGTCAGGCATCTGAGGCAGGCCTCTGAGGCAGGACTCTGAGGCCGGACTTGGAGGCAGGGCTCAGAGTCAGGACTCGGAGTCAGGCCTCAGGGTCAGGGATCTCAGTCAGGGATCTGAGGCAGGACTCTGAGTCAGGCATCTGAGTCAGGTCTCGAAGTCAGGCATCTGAGTCAGGACTCGGAGTCAGGACTCTGAGTCAGGCATCTGAGGCAGGCCTCTGAGGCAGGACTCTGAGGCCGGACTTGGAGGTAGGGCTCGGAGTCAGCCCTCAGAGTCAGGCCTCAGAGTCAGGGCTCTGAGTCAGCACTCTGAGGCAGGACTCTGAGTCAGGACTCTGAATCAGGAATCTGAGTCCGGTCTCGGAGTCAGGCATCTGATTCAGGACTCGGAGTCAGGACTCTGAGTCAGGCATCTGAGTCAGGACTCGGAGTCAGGTCTGTGAGTCAGGCCTCTGAGTCAGGCCCCTGAGTCAGGAATCTGAGTCAGGACTCTGAGACAGGACTCGGAGTCAGGCCTCGGAATCAGGACTCGGAGTCAGGACTAGGAGTCAGGACCCTCGGTCAGGACTCTGAGTCAGGTCTGTGAGTCAGGTCTGTGAGTCAGGACCCTGATTCGGGCCTCTGAGTCAGGACTCTGAGTCAGGGATCTGAGTCAGAACACTGAGTCTCGACACTGAGTCAGGCCGTTAAGTCAGGATGCACTGAGTCAGGACTCAGAGTCAGGTCTCTGAGTCATGACTCGGAGTCAGGGATCTGAGTCAGAACTCTGAGTCTCGACTCTGAGTCAGGCCGCTAAGTCAGGATGCACTGAGTCAGGACTCAGAGTGAGGTCTCTGAGTCATGACTCTGAGTCAGGACTCGGAGTCAGGACTCGGAGTCAGGACTCGGAGTCAGGACTCGGAGTCAGGACTCGGAGTCAGGACTCGGAGTCAGGACTCGGAGTCAGGAGTCTTAATCAGGACTCTGAGTCAGGACGCACTGAGTCAGGACTCAGAGTCAGGTCTCTGAGACAGGACTCGGAGTCTGGTCTCAGAATCAGGACTCGGGGTCAGGACTAGGAGTCAGGACTAGGAATCAGGACACTCAGTCAGGACTCTGAGTCAGGACCCTGAGTCAGGCCCCTAGGTTAGGACTCTGAGTCAGGGATCTGAGTCACGACTCTGAGTCTCGACTCTGAGTCAGGCCGCTGAGTCAGGACGCACTGAGTCAAGCCTCTGCGTCAGGACTCGGAGTCAGGATTCTGAGTCAGGATTCTGAGTCAGGATTCTGAGTCAGGACTCTGATTCAGGCCTGTGAGTCTGGACTCTGAGTCTGGACTCGGAGTCAGCACTCTCAGTCAGGACTCTGTGTCAGTACTCTGTGTCAGTACTCTGTGTCAGTACTCTGTGTCAGTACTCTGCATCAGGACTCTGAGTCAGGACTCTGAGTCAGGACTCTGAGTCAGGACTCTGAGTCAGGACTCTGAGTCAGGACTCTGAGTCAGGACTCTGAGTCAGGACTCTGAGTCAGGACTCTGAGTCAGGACTCTGAGTCAGGACTCTGAGTCAGGACTCTGAGTCAGGACTCTGAGTCAGGACTCTGAGTCAGGACTCTGAGTCAGGACTCTGAGTCAGGACTCTGAGTCAGGACTCTGAGTCAGGACTCTGAGTCAGGACTCTGAGTCAGGACTCTGAGTCAGGACTCTGAGTCAGGACTCTGAGTCAGGACTCTGAGTCAGGACTCTGAGTCAGGACTCTGAGTCAGGACTCTGAGTCAGGACTCTGAGTCAGGACTCTGAGTCAGGACTCTGAGTCAGGACTCTGAGTCAGGACTCTGAGTCAGGACTCTGAGTCAGGACTCTGAGTCAGGACTCTGAGTCAGGACTCTGAGTCAGGACTCTGAGTCAGGACTCTGAGTCAGGACTCTGAGTCAGGACTCTGAGTCGCAGTCATGGTGAGGAAACAGAGTCCCCATGTGTTTTCTCAGTCCGTCGGTTGCATCCATCTGTCCATTGGTCTGTCCATTTACAGGCAAACTTTAGTTGAAAGTAAAGGTAAATTCTTTGTAATTGTCCCTGATGACAATTACCGTTTTCTCTAGTTATTATTATTATTCAGCTCAGGAAAACTGTGATTACTACAAAACTATTAAAGATCCTGTTTTACAAGTCAAGGGTAATATGCGACTCCATTGCGCGCTACTTCATACGAAATTTCATGATCAAATTTCATGATGCTTATGAGTTATGAGGAAAATATAAAACAAATTTCCGGCGCAGGTTTCTGAGAACTTAAGCATAACTGAGACCTGTTGATTTTTTGTAAGATGCCTTGACAAAGTCTCCAGTGCAGAAAGGCGTCTCGTGGAGATTTCATGAACACATTTCAAGATATGATTTTTTGAAAATTGGATATCCCGAAAATTGACCAAAATTTTGTTGAAAAACAGGGAAGGACTGCTCGTAGAGAGCTGAAATTGGGTGAACATACAGATGTACCACAGTGTACCAACTTCACAAAGTTACGGACCGCTCGGACCAACGGTCTTGGCGCTACGGACGTCCAAAAATGCAATTTTCAAGTGGTCATATCTCGGTCCCTATTTAAGCTACAACAAAGTTTGACATATCACAAGAAAGGTCTGTTTGTCAGCTTTCCAATGGTGTATAGCATGATGGTGTCAGACGCGCGGCGTAGAATCGCGTCAGACATTGAAAATTTCATGTCACTTTTTGCGCCTTTCAAAACATTTTTGGCTTAAAAATCTATGAAGTTCTTCTTGGATGTTCGTGAATATTTTTTTCTATATACCTTTCTTAGGCCTACATACTGTCCTCAAAGGAAATTTGCCTACATCAAATGGTTTTTCCTAGAGAATTTTTTTAAATTCAAATTTCAACTTTAGATTGCTCAGCTTCTAACTAATCAAATCTTATGAAATTAACACTAAAAGATGCGTAAAAATATTGCCTTGTCTGTTCTCCAAGGGCATGGACCTCATTCTAATAACCTATTTTACATGTATGATTTCATATATTCAATTATAGCTACTAAGTGAATGTTTCAAATCAGTTAAAACTCAAACGACATGTTGCTAATTTTTTGCTCAATTTTTCCATGTAGACACAACCTCACAACTCTTATGGCTTGCCTGCAACAGGCCATTAGGGTTAGGGTTAGGGTTTACTCAACATGCATTGTCTGCAGGATGGTACCCTTGGCCTCCACAGGTGTGTCTGGCAGTCAAGATATTTGATAGGCATATGCTCGAACAACATTGCAGCGTTCATACATGGTTTTAAGAATTCATCATGAAGGACATGAATTGGAAGGGGAGAGTAAGCAGGGCAGGGGAGACAGGGGGGGGCGGGGGATTATCCGATATTGCCGTACGGCAATATCAGTTATACTAGTTATTATTATTATTCAGCTCAGGAAAACTGTGATTACTACAAAACTATTAAAGATCCTGTTTTACAAGTCAAGGGTAATATGCGACTCCATTGCGCGCTACTTCATACGAAATTTCATGATCAAATTTCATGATGCTTATGAGTTATGAGGAAAATATAAAAAAAATTTCCGGCGCAGGTTTCTGAGAACCTAAGCATAACTGAGACCTCTTGATTTTTTCTAAGATACCTTGACAAAGTCTCCAGTGCAGAAAGGCGTCTCATGGAGATTTCATGAACACATTTCAAGATATGATTTTTTGAAAAATAGACATCCCGAAAACTGGCCAAAATTTTTCTGAAAAACAGGGAAGGAATGCTCGTAGAAAGCTGAAAATGGGCGTGCTTACAGACCTAGCCTAGTGTACCAACTTCACGAAGTTACGGACCGCTCGGACAAACGGTCTGTGCGCTACGGACGCACAAAAAGTCAATATTCAAGTGGCCATAGCTCAGTCCCTATTGCAGCTACAGACTAGTTTCACATATCACAAGAAAGGTCTGTTTCTTAGCTTTCCAATGGTGTATAGCATTATAGTGTCAGACGCGCGGCGTAGAATCGCGTCAGACATTGAAAATTTCATGTCACTTTTTAGGTCCAAAAAACCTTTTCGGCTCAAAAAGTCAATGTAATTCTTCATGCACGTCCATCATTATTTTATGTGGGCTACCCATATCAGCCCTCCATATTGTCTCCAAACATAAATTACCTACATTAAATAGTTTGTCCTAGAGAATTTTTTTAATTTTCAAACTTCAAATATAAATTGCTCAGCTTTCGGTTATTCAAATTTCATGAAATTAATACCAAAAGATGCTTAAAATTATCGCCTTTACTGTCCTCCAAGGCCATACAGCTCATAGTAATAGCCAATTTTACATAGATGATTTTATATAAGCCACTATAACTCCTGCATTTATGTTTCAAATCAGATGAAAATGCAATGACATGTTCCTAATTTATTGCCTGATTTTTCCATGTAGGCACATCTCCCCAACTCTTATGGTTTGCCTGCAGCAAGCCATTAGGGTTAGGGTTAGGGTTTACTCAACATGCACTGCTTGCAGGGTGGTACGCTTGGCCAGCACAGGTGTGTCTGGCAGTCAAGATATTTGATAGGCATATGCTCCAACAACATTGCAGCGTTCATACATGCTTTTAAGAATTCATCATGAAGGACATGCATTGGAAGGGGAGAGTAAGCAGGGAAGGGGAGACAGGGGGGGCGCGGGGGATTATCCGATATTGCCGTACGGCAATATCAGTTATACTAGTTATTATAATCCCCCGCCGCGAGCGGGGGATTATATTGATATTGTTCGTTTTATTATTATTATAAATTCCCCCGTTAGGGGAATTTATATTGTTTTTGTTCGGTTTTTTTTTTCATCTTTCTTCTTCTTATTTTTCATCACCACTTTTGAGAGCTTGTATTTCTGGAACTATCTATGATATCTTCATAAAAGTAAATACCTATAATGTACTTCCAAAGTACTTTAAAATCCTGGAATTACAGAGCGTAATTACCAGTACTCTGCAAATTACGTCCAAAATTCATAAAAAATTTGTGTCAACGGTTCTGGAATAACCGCAATACGAAATTACACCAAATTTTAACAGAATAATCTCTAAAGATATACGCAGTGCGGAAAGGCGGCTTTTGGCAATATCTCTAAAAGTTTTTTTTATATGAATTTTTAAAATAAGGGAATTCCTGAAATTGCTACTAAAATTTTTCAAAAACTAGGAAGAAATGCTCCAATCAAGCTGCAGTTGCATGCAGTTACAGTCATACTATAGTGTAACAATCCACTAGAATTTCAACTTTCTAGCGTTAACGGTATCGGCGCTATAGCATCACAAAAACGCTATTTTCAAGCGCCGATAACTCGGCTCCTATTAAAGCTACAGAAAAATAAAAAACACCACCAGAAAGCTCTGTTTCTTAGCTTTCACATGGTATATAGCATTTTACTGTAGCGCCGTCCGTTCAAAATCGCGGTCGACCCTGAAAATTTGATCTCACTTTTCACCTCCCCAAATGCTTCTTATGGCTGGAAACACTTTTTCCTGGTCATATGCCAATTTCATCGCTTCTCATACTTCACTGCCTGCACATTTTCTTTTTTTAAATAAATGCTGACCCAATTACATTTCTGTGTGAATCATCGGATGGGGAAGGTAGAAGGAAAGGGGCAGGGGGATGTAAGGGGGCAGGGGGATGTAAGGGGGCAGGGGAGAGGAAGGGAAGGGGGAATTTATCTTTGTAATTGTGCACAATTACAAGTTTACTAGTTCTTATTATTATTATTCAGCTCAGGAAAACTGCGATTACTTCAAAACTATTAGAGATATTGGTTTACAAGTGAAGGGTAATATGCAACTCCATTGCGCGCTACTGCTCACGAAATTTCATGATCAAATTTCATGACACTTATGAGTTATGAGCAAAATATAAAAAAAATTTCCGGCGCAGGTTTCTGAGAAACTACGCATAACTGGGACCTGTTGATTTTTTCTAAGATACCTTGACAAAGTCTCCAGTGCAGAAAGGCGTCTCGTGGAGATTTCATGAATACATTTCAAGATATGATTTTTTGAAAATTGGACATCCCGAAAATTGACTGAAATTTTTTAGAAAAACAGGGAAGGAATGCTTGTAGAAACCTGAAAATGGGTATACTTACAGACCTACTCTAGTGTACCAACTTCACAAAGTTACGGACCGCTCGGACAAACGGTCTCGGAGCTACGGACGCACAAAAACTCAAACTTCAAGTGGCTATATCTCGGTCCCTATCGCAGCTACAGCACAGTTTCACATATCACAAGAAAGGTCTGTTTCTCAGCTTTCCAATGATGTATAGCATTATAGTGTCAGACGCGCGGCGTAGAATCGCGTCAGACATTGAAAATTTTATGTCATTTTTTGGGCCTATCAAAACGTTTTCCCTCAAAAAGTGCATGAAGAACTTCATGGATGTTCATCAATAATTTATGCGGGCTACCCAGGTTGGGCCTCCATGTTGTGCCAAAAGGAAATTTGCCTAAATCAAATACTTTTTCCTAGAGAATTTTTTTAATTTCAAAATTGAAACGTAAATTGCTCTGGTTATAATTGTTCAAATCTTATGAAATTAACACCAAAAAATGTGTTAAATTATGCCCTCTAGCAAGCTACAGGGATATCTTCCTCTTACCTTTAACCAATTTTACATATAACATTTTATATATTCAATTATAACTCATTCATTATTTATCAAAATCAATTAAAACTGATTCGTCATGTTCCTAATTTTTTCCTCTATTTTTGTATGTAAGCACAGCTCCATAACTTGCATGGTTTGTCTACAATAACCCATTAGGGTTAGGGTTTCATCTACCATTCACTGGAAATGTATTGCTTTGAGGGTGGTACCGCTGGGCACTAAACATAGGTCTCCATGCCAAGCGATGTCTGATTCAATATATGAGCCTCTTCAAGAATTCATCATGAAGGCCATGAACTTGTTGAAGGGAGTAAGCAGGGCAAGGGAGACAGGGGGGGCGCGGGGGATTATCCGATATTGCCGTACGGCAATATCAGTTATACTAGTTATAATCCCCCGCTCGCGCAGCGGCGGGGGATTATATTGATATTCTTCGATTACCTTTTATTATTATTATTATTATTATTATTATTATTCTCACAGGAGAACTGCGATTACTTCAAAACTATTAAAGAAACCGCTTCATAAGTCAAGGGTAATATGCAACTCCGGTGCGCGCTACTTTGAACGAAATTTCAGGATCAAATTTCATGACACTTCTGAGTTATGAGGAAAATATAAAAAAAAATTCCGGCGCAGGTTTCTGAGAACCTAAGCATAACTGAGACCTGTTGATTTTTTCTAAGATACCTTGACTAAGTCTCCAGTGCAGAAAGGCGTCCTGTGGTGATTTCATGAATACATTTCAAGATATGATTTTTTGAAAATTGGACATCCCGAAAATTGACTGAAATTCTTTTGAAAAACAGGGAAGGAATGCTTGTAGAAAGCTGAAAGTAGGTACACTTACAGACCTACTCTAGTGTACCAACTTCACAAAGTTACGGACCCCTCACACAAACGGTCTCGGCGCTACGGACGTCCAAAAATGCAATTTTCAAGTGCTCATATCTCGGTCCCTAATTGAGCTACAACAAAGTTTCACATATCACAAGAAAGGTCTGTTTGTCAGCTTTCCAATGGTGTATAGCATTATAGTCTCAGACGCGCGGCGTAGAATCGCGTCAGACATTGAAAATTTTCTGTCACTTTTTGCGCCCCTTGAAACGTTTTAGGCTGAAAAATCAAAGAAATTCTTTGTGAATGTTGATGAATATTTTTTCACTTATTCCCTTGTTATGCCTCCATACTATCCTCAAAGGAAATTTGCCTGCATCAAATGGTGTTTCCAAGAGAATTTTTTGAAATTCAAAATTGAAATGCACATTGCTCTGCTTCTACATATTCAAATTTCATGAAATTAATGCCAAAAGATGCGTAAAATTATGGACTTCACTGTCCTCCAAGGGCATTTACCTATTCCTCATAGACAATTTAACATAAATGATTTTATATATTCAATTATAACTTGTCAATTATTATTTCAAATCACATAAAATTCAATGTACATGTTGCTAATTTTTTGGCCTATTTTGTGATATAAGGACATCCTCCTATCTCCAATACTTTGCTGGTAAAATAAAGTACAAAAATCCTTCACAGATGCATCTTAGTCAGCAGTCGGTTATATTCTGTCTCACTGCCACCTATCCCAACAGCTGACCTTCTTCAACAATCGCAGCTAGCAGCTCTGTACTGTCAAGTGCGTATCTAATGTCAACAAAACCATGTAGAGTGTAACATTTACATTGGAATGATATACATTGCTCATTGAGAGGGCATCATGCGTAAGGGTTTCCTCATTGGGTTTTACATCCTGTATTTGTGCATTAAACTCATTAAGGCATACAGGCACTACAGTGATGATGTTATGCACACTCTTGGAATAGAACTTCATTCCCTACAAAGCGGGCCAGGCTAAAACACAAAAATAATGGACATGAATTGGCAGAGAAGAGTATGCAGGGCCCGGGTCATACGGGGCCCGCGGGGGATTATCCGATATTGCCGTACGGCAATATCAGTTATACTAGTTATTATTATTATTATTATAATCCCCCGCTCGCGCAGCGGCGGGGGATTATATTGATATTCTTCGATTACCTTTTATTATTATAATCCCCCGCTCGCGCAGCGGCGGGGGATTATATTGATATTCTTCGATTACCTTTTATTATTATTATTATGAATTCCCCGTAGGGGAATTCATCTTGTTATTGCTACTTTTTTTATTATTAAGAATTTACCTATGGTAAATTCTATTTGTTTTTGCTGTTATTATTATTATTATGTTTTTTTCAAAATGGACTTAGGTCTTTGAAAGTGTTTTCAGTTGATAGGTCAGTGGTTGGGTATTACGTAATTGGGTCTTTTGATGTCATTTTCACAGTTGTCTGTTTCACAGAGTCGTTCAAAGTCGTAAATTTGTAAACTTTAAAGGCTTATAACTCAAAAAGTCTTTAAGATAATAAGTCAAGAGTCAAAATCCTGTGATAAAAAGTTGTTGTCAACATTTTGTTCCCTGGTCATATGACAGTTGGTCTAACGGGTAAGGGGTTATTGACACATGAGCTGTTTTCAGTCTGTCACTGAGATGTCAAGTTATGTAATAGATAGGAATATGGTGATGGTGGCTAAAGTTTGCCAGTATCTGGGGCCAAGGTCGACTGTAATATCATTGGGATTGATGCAATATACTTTGAAATATGGCAATTTTTCAAAATCGAGTGTTCAGAATTTAGGTGGAATTGTAAAATCTCCGTGAAGGAGTAGTCTGAGGTGATCAAAATGTATAATCAACTACCCTTAACTTTACCCGAAAAGACTATATTGACCAAAAAATTTGTCCTATTGGTCATATTGAAGGTGATATGAGCCATTAAAGTTTAAAAAGTTGAAGTTTAGAAAAATTCTGAAAATTATGTTATTTTCCACCAATCCTCTTAAATCTTTGAGGTATACTGGTCACTAATATGGTTATCAAAAGCCCCCTATTAGAATTGTTTCATATCCTCAACTAAATTTGTAAAAAATTGTGAAATATGTTACTTCGCGACTTACATGACATTTCCATAAAAGATTTAATTTGAGTGGGAAATATCACTCCTACAGCTTTCTGTAAATTAAATGACCCCCTCTTTGAGGTATACTGGTCACTAATATGGTTATCAAAAGCCCCCTATTAGAATTGTTTCATATCCTCAACTAAATTTGTAAAAAATTGTGAAATATGTTACTTCGCGACTTACATGACATTTCCATAAAAGATTTAATTTGAGTGGGAAATATCACTCCTACAGCTTTCTGTAAATTAAATGACCCCCTTCTATCACATGCTGGCAACACATGAGCACATTTATTTTCACCTGTGACAATTTCTGCAAGGTCAAATTTCAGGTCAAAGATGAAATGAAAATTGATCATTTTCCCAAATGATTTTTTTTAACTACCAAGGAAACTTCCAATTTTTCTCATTTTAATTAACAATGTTTCCTGAATTGTTTTGGTCAATTGTGGTAAACAGCAAGTCTGTAGCTACAGGCAACTCTGAGCAGTAAAGGTCGAAAGGTCAAAAAATGACCTGACGGTCAGCAGAAAAATTCATTTTCACATGATGCAGGTGAGCCATCTTCACACTCCAACACAGGCTGGCCGCATAAATTATCATACATTAGCCATATATGGAGAGCTCTTCTGGCCCTCTCAGGTGACGGGGCCAGTGTACATTACTGTCTTATGGTTATATGTATATTGCAGTCTCAAATGACTGAGTCAGGAGTTGGAGTCAGCAGTCAGGACTTGGAGTCAGGACTCGGAGTCAGGACTTGGAGTCAGGACTCGGAGTCAGGCCTCGGAGTCAGGCCTCGGAGTCAGGACTGTCAGTCAGGACTGTCAGTCAGGACTGTCAGTCAGGACTGTCAGTCAGGACTGTCAGTCAGGACTGTCAGTCAGGACTGTCAGTCAGGACTGTCAGTCAGGACTGTCAGTCAGGACTGTCAGTCAGGACTGTCAGTCAGGACTGTCAGTCAGGACTGTCAGTCAGGACTGTCAGTCAGGACTCTGAGTCAGGACTCTGAGTCAGGACTCTGAGTCAGGACTCTGAGTCAGGACTCTGAGTCAGGACTCTGAGTCACAACTCGGAGTCACACCTCAGAGTCACGACTCAGAGTCACGACTCAGAGTCACGACTCAGAGTCACGACTCAGCGTCACGACTCAGAGTCACGACTCAGAGTCACGACTCACAGGCACGACTCAGGGTCACGACTCAGGGTCACGACTCAGAGTCACGTCTCAGAGGCACGACTCAGAGTCATGACTCAGAGTCACCACTCAGAGTCACGACTCAGAGTCACGACTCAGAGTTACGACTCAGAGTCACCACTCAGAGTCACCACTCAGAGTCGCCACTCAGAGTCACCACTCAGAGTCACCACTCAGAGTCACCACTCTTAGGCCGTGTTGAGTCGAGACAGGAATCAGAGGCAGGATTTGGCATCAGCCATTAAAGTCATGAGTCTGAGCTAGGAGTCCGGGTCAGAGAAAAGAGTCTGCATCAGGAGTGAGAGTCAGTAGTCTGAATCGGAGATCTGATCAGGATTCAGAGTTGGAGTTGGAGTTAGAGTCGCAGTCATGGTGAGGAATCACAGTCAGCATGTGTTTGTCAGTCTGTCGGTTTCATCCATCTGTCCATTCGTCTGTCCATTTACAGGCGAAGTTTAGCTCATCTGTCCATCTGTCCATTTGTCTGTCGGTTTACAGGTCAAGTTTATTTAAAAGTAAAGGTAAATTCTTTGTAATTGTCAGTATTGACAATTACCGTGTTCTCTAGTTATTATTAAGAACTTCCCGTAGGGAAGTTCTTATTGATATTGTACGTATTCTTATTAAGAACTTCCCGTAGGGAAGTTCTTATTGATATTGTACGTCTTTATTATAATCCCCCGCCGCGAGCGGGGGATTATATTGATATTGTTCGTTTTATTATTATTCTTATTATGAATTCCCCGTAGGGGAATTCATCTTGTTATTGTTAGTTTTTTTATTATTATTATTCTTATTATTTTTCTTCGGCCTTAAAATGATTTTTCAAATGCCGATTATGAAAAAAGTAATGCAGATACAAGAAAAAGGATACAACAGTAATATATATTGGCTTGATCCCTATTTTTAGAGGTAATTTCACAGTGGAATTACTTTTCAGTCGTGCGTAATTCCAGAAACTAATTTTTGCATTGTGTGCACGGTTTCTCAGAAACTAAGACCGATAATGACTTGAAACATTTTTTCAATATATTTTAGACAGTTATCCATTGCAGAAAGGAGCCTAAAGGAATTCCGTTAAAAAAATTCCATGTTATGATTTTTTGAAAAAACGGAATTCCGAAAAATGCCATTCCAACCTCCAGAAAACAAGGAAGGAATGCTCAGATTGAGCTGAATTTACATGTGTATACAGACCTACCCTAGTCTAACAATCTCACACAATTTTGGCATCCCAGGTCAAATACTTTTTGTGCCACAGGGCCGCAAAAGTGGATTTTTTGGAGGCCTGTATCTCCCTTAATATTAATCCTACAAATAAAAAATGGACATTTCTGAAAACCTCAGAATGTCAGCTTTCCAATGGTGTATAGTAACATCCTCTAGGATGTACGGTATAGAATCGCGTCAGACATTGAAAATTTCATGTCACTTTTTCGGCCTCCCAAAGCCTATTTTGCCCAAAAAAACTATGAAGCTCTTCATGGATGTTCATGTCGATTTTTTATGTGGTACCTATTATGTATCTGCATAATGTGTCCAAAGGAATTTGTTCTACTTGGAGTACTTTTTCCTGGAGATTTTTTTTAATTTCAAAATTCAAATGTAGATTGCTCAGCTTCTACTCATTCAAATTTCATGAAATTAACACCAAAAAATGCGTAAAATTATAGCCTTTTATGTGCTCTAAGAACATTCACCAATTTTGTATAGCTAATTTTACATGAGCAATTTCACATATTCAATTATAACTCATTAATTATTCATTAAAATCAATTAAAACTCATTTGACATATTACTAATTTTTTGCCCTATTTTTCCATGTAAGCACATATCCCTACCATCAATTTTAAAATCCTATAAAAACTCTCCCAATAATGTTTCAAATCCCTTAAAATTGATGTGATATGTTGCTTATTTGTTGCCCTATTGTTTGCAAATAAGCACATATTTTTTCCATTAACTTTATAATTAAATTACAACTTGTGAAATACTGCTGCAAATCACTTAAAAGTAATTTTACATATTGCTGACTGCTTGCCCTCTGTATATATGTAAGCACATCTTCCTAGCTCTTATGGTTTGTCCGTAACAAATCATTAGGGTTAGGGTTTCATCAAAGTTAAGCTTATGGTAAGTCAAATTGTATTGCTTTGAGGGTGGTATCATTCCTCGCAGCACACCTGCCTGCATGCTAAGCGCTATATGAGTCAGTATGTGAAAATCTACACTCACCTTGACTGCCTAGCAACCAAAAGAAGCCTGGCAATCCAAATGGCAAAGGCAGGAATGGAAGAAGAGGGAATGGAAGGGGAGGGAATGGAAGAGGGTTGATTGGAAAGGGGATGGAAGGGAAGGGAATGGAAGGCAAGGAAAGGGAGGGTATTTAGGGAGGGAATACGGGGGAGGGGAATTCATATCTTAAAATTGCTGTGCAATTTTAATTATTCTCTAGTTCTTATTCTTATTCTTATTCAGCTCAGGAAAACTGCGATTACTTCAAAACTATTAGAGATATTGGTTTACAAGTGAAGGGTAATATGCAACTCCATTGCGCGCTACTGCTTACGAAATTTCATGATCAAATTTCATGACACTTATGGGTTATGAGCAAAATATAAAAAAAATTTCCGGCGCAGGTTTCTGAGAAACTACGCATAACTGGGACCTGCTGATTTTTTCTAAGATACCTTGACAAAGTCTCCAGTGCAGAAAGGCGTCTCGTGGAGATTTCATGAATACATTTCAAGATATGATTTTTTGAAAATTGGACATCCCGAAAATTGACTGAAATTTTTCTGAAAAACAAGGAAGGAATGCTCGTAGAAAGCTGAAAGTAGGTACACTTACAGACCTACTCTAGTGTACCAACTTCACAAAGTTACGGACCGCTCGGACAAACGGTCTCGGAGCTACGGCCGTCCAAAAACCCAATTTTCAAGTGCTCATATCTCGGTCCCTATTTAAGCTACAGCAAAGTATCACATATCACAAGAAAGGTCTGTTTCTTAGCTTTCCAATGATGTATAGCATTATAGTGTCAGACGCTCGACGTAGAATCGCGTCAGACATTGAAAATTTCATGTCACTTTTTGCGCCTAAAAAACCTTTTCGGCTCAAAAAGTCGATGAAATTCTTCATGCACGTCCATGAATATTTTATGTGGGATACCCATATCAGCCCTCCATATTATCCCCAAAGATCAATTACCTACATCAAATAGTTTTTCCTGGAGAATTTTTTGAATTTCAAAATTGAAATGTACATTGCTCCGCTTCTGGTTATTCGAATTTCATGAAATTAATACCAAAAGATGCGTAAAATTATGGCCTTTACTGTCCTCCAAGGAAAAACACCTCTTCTGCATAGCCAATTTCAAATAAATGATTTTATATATTCAATTATAACTCATGAACTATTGTTTCAGATCACTTAAAACTGAATGTACATGTTGCTAATTTTTTGCCCTTTTTTGTGGTATAAGGGCATCCTCATATCTCCAATACTTTTCTGGTAAAATAAAGCTAAAAAAATTATTCACAGATGCATGTAAGTCATATACTGTCTCACTGCCACCTTTCCCAGCAGCTGACCTTGTGCCTGCCACGACATTTCATAGGCATATGCACCAGCAAGATTACTACATTCATACATGGTATGAAGAATTCATCATGACGGATATGAACTGGAAGGACGGAGTAAGCAGGGCAGGGGAGATAAGGGGGGGCGCGGGGGATTATCCGATATTGCCGTACGGCAATATCAGTTATACTAGTTATTATTATTATTCTTCTTTTTCTTCCGCCGCATTTTGGTGATTCCTTAAATGTTAAATAACTCCTGAACAAAGTATTATTTCCTCATAAAAAGTATTACACAATATTGACAGTCCAAAATTCCTTCTATGCTGGGAATTACACATCGGAATTCCGTTTGACATAGGAATTACAGGCAATCTTGACCAAAAATTTCTGCTTCCGGTTTTGGGAAAACTGTCAGTCAGAATAACATGGAATTTTTTCTTGTTAATCTGTAATGGGATACCCAGTGCGGAGAGGAGCCTAGTGGTAATAGGATGAATAGTTATGGAGAAAAAAAAGTTCAAAATTCGAGCACACCGGAATTTCGAGGGGTGATGTCATGAAAAACCATGATTGGAATGTCAAATTTTTATGTCCTTACAGGAATTGTTAGTACTACCAGGGTATAGTGTCTGTGCAAAAGTATGGCATCCCAGGTCCAATACTTTTGGTGCCACAGGGTGTCAAAAGTTGAACATTTGACGGGCTGTATCTCCCTTAATATTGGTCCTAGAAAGAAAAAATGGCCATTTTCGGAAACCTCAGAATGTCAGCTTTCCATTAATATATAGCAATATGCTGTACGACGTACGGTATAGAATCGCGTCAGACATTGAACATTTTATGTCACTTTTTGGGTCTCCCAACACCTATTTTGCCCAAAAAACTATGAAGATCTTCATGGATGTTCATGTTGATTTTTTATGTGGTGCCCAATATGGACCTGCATAATATGCCCAAAGGAATTTTCTTTACTTGAAGTACTTTATCATTGAGAATTTTTTTAATTTCAAAATTGAAATGTTGATTGCTCAGCTTCTACTCATTCAAATGTCATGAAATTAACACCAAAAAATGCGTAAAATGATCCCCTTTTATGTGCTCCAAGGGCATATATCTGTCACTAATAGCCAATTTTACATTAGCATATTCATATATCCAATTATAACTCATTAAGTATTCATTAAAATCAATTAAAACTAATTTGACTTATTGCTAATTTTTTGCTCTATTTTTCCATGTAAGCACATGTTCCTACCATGAGTTTTTTTATCCTATTAAAACTCTTCCAATAATGTTTCAAATCACTTAAAATTGATATGATATGTTGCTTATTTGTTGCCTTATTGTTTGCAAATAACCTCATATTTTTTCCATTAAATTTATAATTAAATTATAACTTGTGAAATACTGCTGCAAATCACTTAAAACTAATTTGACATGTTGCTGACTCCTTGCCCTCTGTGTGTATGTAAGCATATCTTCCTACCTCTTATGGTTTGTCCATAAGAAATCATTAGGGTTAGGGTTTCATCAAAGTATTGCTTTTAGGGTGGTACCTTCGCCCACAAAAGGCCTGGCTCCATGCCAAGCGATGTATGAGTATGTGTGCCTGTCTGTGCAGTTCCATGGACTATTGCAGGGAAGGTCAAAGCAGCAGTGATGTTTCGCTCCAGGACAACCTAAACACACTATTAAGCAATGGAAAGGAAAGGAACTAGAATAGCACAGCAGGGAAGGGATTGGAAGGAAGGAAAGGGAATAGGAAGGGAAGGGAAGTTCTTCCTTTAAATTGCTGTGCAATTTAGTATACTAGTTCTTCTTATTATTTTTCTTCCCACTTTTGGCCATTTTTTAAATGTTGCATAACTGACAAACTATATAATGTATCCCCTTAAAAATATAACTGCATAGTCGCAGTAGAAAACTTCTTCAATGGTGGGAATTACGCATGGGAATTACACACGACATGGGAATTACAGCGATTTTCTGTAAAAAACTTTTGCGCACGGTTTTGAAGAAACTGTTGGTTTGTTTGCCATGAAATTTTTTTCCCATATACTACAAACAAATGTGCAGTGCAGAAAGGAGCCTAGTTGTAAATGGCTTGATAGGTCTTTAGATAAAAAAGTTCGAAATCAAGGCAAAACGAAATTTCCAGGGGTCATGTCATGAAAAACCATGATGCAATTATCAGATTTTCATGATCTTCAGGGAATTAGTAGTACTACTAGGGTACACTGTCTATGCAAAAGTATGGGACCCCAGGTCCAATACTTTTGGTGCCACAAGGCCTCAAAAGTGCAACTTTTGAAGGGCTGTCACTCCCTTAATATTAAATGAAGAAGAAAATCAAAACCATTTTTGGAAAGCTCAGAATGTCAGCTTTACAATGGTATATAGCATTACCACCTTGGATGCCCAAGGGAAAATTTCGCTTAACAGTGAAAATTTCATGTCACATTTTGGCCCGATCAAAACTCTTTAGGCTACAAAAACCTATGAAGATCTTCATGGATCTTCATGAATATTTTTTTGGTAATACCCGGTCTAGACTCCTATAATATGGCCAAAGGAAATTTACCTCCATCAAATACTTTTTCCTAGAGAATTTTTTTAAATTTCAAAATTCAAATGCCGATAACTCGTTTCCTAATGACTACAATTTCACCAAAAAAACGTTAAAGGATGTGTAAAATCATGGTCTTCATTTCATTTAATGTAACCATGCTTGTCAGAGCAAAAGCCAATTTTACATGAATTTTTTGTTGTTTTCAATAATAACTCATCCATTTGTATGAAAAACTACATGGATGTTCATGAATAATTTATGTAAGATACCCAGGTTGGACCTCCATATTGAACCAAAAGGAAATTTGCATACATCAAATAGTTTTTCCTAGAGAATTTTTTTAATATCAAAATTGAAACGTAAATTGCTCTGGTTCTAATTGTTCAAATCTCATGAAATTAACACCAAAAAATGCATAAAATTATGCCCTCTAGTGTGCTATAAGGTTATCGTCCTTTTACCTTTAACCAATTTTATATCTAACATTTTATATATTCAATTATAACTCATTAATTATTTATCAAATTCAATTAAAACTGATTTGACACATTCCTAATTTTTTGCTCTATTTTTCCATGTAAGCACAGCTCCATAACTCTGATGGTTTCTTTACAACAAGCCATTAGGGTTAGGGTTTCACCTACTATTCACCCAAATGTAGTGCATTGAGGATGGTACCGCTGGCCACAACACACTGGTCTCCATGCCCAGCGATGTAATATATGTGACTGTATTGCAAGCAAATGTCTAGTGATAGCAACACTTACCTTTGCAAATGAAACAGCTTCACCATGGAAGGCAAGGGAATGGAAGGGGAAGGAAGGCATGTGAAGGGTAGGAATTGCAAGGGAAGGGAAGGGAAGGGATTGGGAAGGAAGGGAAGTTCTTCCTTTAAATTGCTGTGCAATTTAGTATACTAGTTATTATTATTAAGAACTTCCCGTAGGGAAGTTCTTATTGATATTGTACGTATTCTTTATTATTAAGAATTTACCTATGGTAAATTCTATTTGTTTTTGCTATTATTATTATTATTCTTATTCTTATTTCAAAATGGTTGTACGTTCATGAAAGGCTGTCAATAGGTTCGTCAGTTGTTAGGTATTGCGTAATTGGTTCATTTGATGTCATTTTCACAGTTGTCTTTTTCACAGAGCCGTTCAAAGTCGAAAATTAGTAAAGTTTAAAGGCTCATAACTCAAAAACTATTTGAGATAATGAGTCATGAGTCAAAATTCTGTGACAAAAAGTTGTTGTCAATGTTTTGGTAGAAGTCATGTAACAATTGGTCTAGCGGGTAAAGGGCTATTGCTCTTGAGCAGTTTTGAGTGTTGCACAGGTTTCTCAAGTTACGTAATAGATAGGAACATGGTGATGGTGGTAAAAGTTAGCCAGTATCTGGGGCCAGTGCACATTCAACAAATGGTTTGGATTGGCGGAAGACTTTTTGAAATATGGTCATTTTTCAAAATCGAGGGTTCAAAATTTAGGTGGACTTGTCAAATCTCCATGAAGGAGTAGTCTTAGGTGATCAAAATGTATAGTGAACTACCCTTAACTTTACCCAAAAAGACTATATTGACCAAAAAATTGGACAAAAAGGTGATATTTGAAGGTGATATGAGCGATTAATGTTTAAAAAGTACAATTTTCCAAAAATTCTGAAAATTATGTTTTTTTTTCCACAATCCTCTTCACAGTCTGAGGTATACTGGTCACTAATATGGTTATCAAAAGCCCCCTATTAGAATTGTTTCATATCCTCAACTTAATTTGCAAAAAAATTGTTAAAAGTGGCACTTCACACCTTACATGATATTTTGCATAAATAATTTAATTTGAATGGGAAATATTGCTCCTACAGCTTTCTGTAAATTAAATGAAACGCAAAATGACATACTGGCAATCACATGAGCACATAAAATTTGACAAGTAGTCTCATTCATCATGGTCAAATTTGAGGTCAAAGATGAAATGAAAATTGACCATTTTCAGAGATGATTTTTTTCAACTCAGAAGGAATGTCTCAATTTTCTTAATTTTAAAGGACAATGTGAACTGAATTGTTGTTGTCAATTGTGGTAAACAACAAGTCTGTAGCTACAGCCATCTCTGAGCAGTAAAGGTCAAAAGGTCAAAAAATGACCAAATGGTCAGCAAAAAAATTCATTTTCACATGATGCAGGTGACACCATTTCACACTCCAAAGCAGGCTGGCCGCATATATTAGCATACATTAACCATATATGAAAAGCTGTTCTGGCCGTTTCAGGTGACGGGGCCAGTGTATGCTACTGACTTATATTTATATACATATTACAGTCTCAAATGACCGAGTGCAGTTGGGGATAGGAGTTGTAGTCAGGACTCTGATCCAGGGCCCTGAGTCAGGTCTCTGAGTCATGTCCCCGAGTCAGGTCTGTGAGTCAGGTCCCCGAGTCAGGACTCTCGGGTCAGGACTCTGAGGCAGGACTCTGAGTCAGACATCTGAGTCAGGTCTCGGAGTCAGGCATCTGAGTCAGGACTCGGAGTCAGGACTCTGAGTCAGGACTCGGAGTCAGGACTCTGAGTCAGGCATCTGAGGCAGGCCTCTGAGGCAGGACTCTGAGGCCGGACTTGGAGGCAGGGCTCAGAGTCAGGACTCGAAGTCAGGCCTCAGGGTCAGGACTCTGAGTCAGGACTCGGAGTCAGGACTCTGAGTCAGGCATCTGAGGCAGGCCTCTGAGGCAGGACTCTGAGGCCGGACTTGGAGGCAGGGCTCAGAGTCAGGACTCGGAGTCAGGCCTCAGGGTCAGGGATCTCAGTCAGGGATCTGAGGCAGGACTCTGAGTCAGGCATCTGAGTCAGGTCTCGAAGTCAGGCATCTGAGTCAGGACTCGGAGTCAGGACTCTGAGTCAGGCATCTGAGGCAGGCCTCTGAGGCAGGACTCTGAGGCCGGACTTGGAGGTAGGGCTCGGAGTCAGCCCTCAGAGTCAGGCCTCAGAGTCAGGGCTCTGAGTCAGCACTCTGAGGCAGGACTCTGAGTCAGGACTCTGAATCAGGAATCTGAGTCCGGTCTCGGAGTCAGGCATCTGATTCAGGACTCGGAGTCAGGACTCTGAGTCAGGCATCTGAGTCAGGACTCGGAGTCAGGTCTGTGAGTCAGGCCTCTGAGTCAGGCCCCTGAGTCAGGAATCTGAGTCAGGACTCTGAGACAGGACTCGGAGTCAGGCCTCGGAATCAGGACTCGGAGTCAGGACTAGGAGTCAGGACCCTCGGTCAGGACTCTGAGTCAGGTCTGTGAGTCAGGTCTGTGAGTCAGGACCCTGATTCGGGCCTCTGAGTCAGGACTCTGAGTCAGGGATCTGAGTCAGAACACTGAGTCTCGACACTGAGTCAGGCCGTTAAGTCAGGATGCACTGAGTCAGGACTCAGAGTCAGGTCTCTGAGTCATGACTCGGAGTCAGGGATCTGAGTCAGAACTCTGAGTCTCGACTCTGAGTCAGGCCGCTAAGTCAGGATGCACTGAGTCAGGACTCAGAGTGAGGTCTCTGAGTCATGACTCTGAGTCAGGACTCGGAGTCAGGACTCGGAGTCAGGACTCGGAGTCAGGACTCGGAGTCAGGACTCGGAGTCAGGACTCGGAGTCAGGACTCGGAGTCAGGACTCGGAGTCAGGAGTCTTAATCAGGACTCTGAGTCAGGACGCACTGAGTCAGGACTCAGAGTCAGGTCTCTGAGACAGGACTCGGAGTCTGGTCTCAGAATCAGGACTCGGGGTCAGGACTAGGAGTCAGGACTAGGAATCAGGACACTCAGTCAGGACTCTGAGTCAGGACCCTGAGTCAGGCCCCTAGGTTAGGACTCTGAGTCAGGGATCTGAGTCACGACTCTGAGTCTCGACTCTGAGTCAGGCCGCTGAGTCAGGACGCACTGAGTCAAGCCTCTGCGTCAGGACTCGGAGTCAGGATTCTGAGTCAGGATTCTGAGTCAGGATTCTGAGTCAGGACTCTGATTCAGGCCTGTGAGTCTGGACTCTGAGTCTGGACTCGGAGTCAGCACTCTCAGTCAGGACTCTGTGTCAGTACTCTGTGTCAGTACTCTGTGTCAGTACTCTGTGTCAGTACTCTGCATCAGGACTCTGAGTCAGGACTCTGAGTCAGGACTCTGAGTCAGGACTCTGAGTCAGGACTCTGAGTCAGGACTCTGAGTCAGGACTCTGAGTCAGGACTCTGAGTCAGGACTCTGAGTCAGGACTCTGAGTCAGGACTCTGAGTCAGGACTCTGAGTCAGGACTCTGAGTCAGGACTCTGAGTCAGGACTCTGAGTCAGGACTCTGAGTCAGGACTCTGAGTCAGGACTCTGAGTCAGGACTCTGAGTCAGGACTCTGAGTCAGGACTCTGAGTCAGGACTCTGAGTCAGGACTCTGAGTCAGGACTCTGAGTCAGGACTCTGAGTCAGGACTCTGAGTCAGGACTCTGAGTCAGGACTCTGAGTCAGGACTCTGAGTCAGGACTCTGAGTCAGGACTCTGAGTCAGGACTCTGAGTCAGGACTCTGAGTCAGGACTCTGAGTCAGGACTCTGAGTCAGGACTCTGAGTCAGGACTCTGAGTCAGGACTCTGAGTCAGGACTCTGAGTCAGGACTCTGAGTCAGGACTCTGAGTCAGGACTCTGAGTCAGGACTCTGAGTCAGGACTCTGAGTCAGGACTCTGAGTCGCAGTCATGGTGAGGAAACAGAGTCCCCATGTGTTTTCTCAGTCCGTCGGTTGCATCCATCTGTCCATTGGTCTGTCCATTTACAGGCAAACTTTAGTTGAAAGTAAAGGTAAATTCTTTGTAATTGTCCCTGATGACAATTACCGTTTTCTCTAGTTATTATTATTCTTATTCAGCTCAGAAAAACTGCGATTACTTCAAAAGTATTACAGACACTGTTCTGCAAGTCAAGGGTAATATGCAACTCCATTGCGTGCTACTTCATACGAAATTTCATGATCAAATTTCATGATGCTTATAAGTTATGAGGAAAATAGAAAACAAATTTCCGGCGCAGGTTTCTGAGAACCTAAGCATAACTGAGAGCTGTTGATTTTTTCTAAGATACCTTGACAAAGTCTCCAGTGCAGAAAGGCGTCTTGTGGAGATTTCATGAACACATTTCAAGATATGATTTTTTGAAAATTGGATATCCCGAAAACTGGCCAAAATTTTTCCTAAAAACAGGGAAGGAATGCACGTAGAAAGCTGAAAATGGGTGTGCTTACAGACCTACCCTAGTGTACCAACTTCACAAAGTGACGGACCGCTCGGACCAACGGTCTTGGCGCTACGGACCTCCAAAAATGCAATTTTCAAGTGGCCATATCTCGGTCCCTATTTAAGCTACAACAAAGTTTGACATATCACTAGAAAGGTCTGTTTGTCAGCTTTCCAATGGTGTATAGCATGATGGTGTCAGACACGCTGCGTAGAATCGCGTCAGACATTGAAAATTTCATGTCACTTTTTAGGTCCAAAAAACCTTTTCGGCTCAAAAAGTCAATGTAATTCTTCATGCACGTCCATCATTATTTTATGTGGGCTACCCATATCAGCCCTCCATATTGTCCCCAAACATAAATGACCTACATCAAATAGTTTGTCCTAGAGAATTTTTTTAATTTTCAAACTTCAAATATAAATTGCTCAGCTTCCGGTTATTCAAATTTCATGAAATTAATACCAAAAGATGCTTAAAATTATCGCCTTTACTGTCCTCCAAGGCCATACAGCTCATAGTAATAGCCAATTTTACATAGATGATTTTATATAAGCCACTATAACTCCTGCATTTATATTTCAAATCAGATGAAAATGCAATGACATGTTCCTAATTTATTGCCTGATTTTTCCATGTAGGCACATCTCCCCAACTCTTATGGTTTGCCTGCAGCAAGCCATTAGGGTTAGGGTTAGGGTTTACTGAACATGCACTGCTTGCAGGGTGGTACGCTTGGCCAACACAGGTGTGTCTGGCAGTCAAGATATTTGATAGGCATATGCTCCAACAACATTGCAGCATTCATACATGCTTTTAAGAATTCATCATGAAGGACATGAATTGGAAGGGGAGAGTAAGCAGGGAAGGGGAGAGAGGGGGGGCGCGGGGGATTATCCGATATTGCCGTACGGCAATATCAGTTATACTAGTTCTTATTCTTATTCTCTCAAAATGGTTTTATGTTCACAAAAGATTGTCAAAAGGTAAGTCAGTTGTTGGGTATTACGTAATTGGGTCATTTGATGTCATTTTCACAGTTGTCTTTTTCACAGAGCCGTTCAAAGTCGAAAATTAGTAAACTTTAAAGGCTCATAACTCAAAAAGTATTTGAGATAATCAGATAGGATTAAAAATCCTGTGACAAAAAGTTGTTGTCAATGTATTGGTAGAAGTGATATGACAATTGGTCTAGCGGGTAAAGGGCTATTGCACTTGAGCAGTTTTCAGTGTTGCGCAGGTTTCTCAAGTTACATAATAGATAGAAACATGGTGATGGTGGCTAAAGTTAGCCAGTATCTGGGGCCAGTGCTGATTCAACAAATGGTTGAAGTCCGACAAAGACGTTTAGAAAAAAGGCAATTTTTCAAAATTGTGGGTTCAAAATTTAGGTGGAATTGTGAAATCTCCATGAAGGAGTAGTCTGAGGTCATCAAAATGTATAATGAACTACCCTTAACTTTTCCAAGAAACACTATATTGACCAAAACATTTGACCTATAGGTGATATTTGAAGGTGATATGAGCCATCAGAGTCAAAAAAGTTGAATTTTTCAAAAATTCTGAAAATTATGTTTTTTTTTCCACAATCCTCTTAAAAGTCTGAGGTATGCTGGTCACTAATATGGTTGTCAAAAGCCCCCTATTAGAATTGTTTCATATCCTCAACTTAATTTGTAAAAAAATTGTGAAAAGTGGCACTTCACAACTTACATGACATTTTGCATAAATAATTTAATTTGAATGGGAAATATTACTCCTACAGCTTTCTGTAAATTAAATGAAACCCAAACTGACATTCTGGCAATCACATGAGCACATAAAATTTGACAAGTAGTCTCATTCATCATGGTCAAATTTGAGGTCAAAGATGAAATGAAAATTGACCATTTTCAGAGATGATTTTTTTTAACTCAGAAGGAATGTCTCAATTTTCTTCCTTTTAAAGGACAATGTGAACTGAATGGTTGTGGTCAATTGTGGTAAACAACATGTCTGTAGCTACAGCCATCTCTGAACAGTAAAGGTCAAAAGGTCAAAAAATGACCAATTGGTCAGCAAAAAATTCATTTTCACATGATGCAGGTGAGACAATTTCACACTCCACCTCAGGCTGGCCGCATATATTAGCATACATTAGCCATATTTGGAAAGCTGTTCTGGCCGTTTCAGGTAACGGGGCCAGTGTACTCTACTGTCTAATGTTTCTATACATATTACAGTCTCAAATGACTGAGTGGAGTTGGGAACAGGAGTTGTAGTCAGGACTCTGAGCCAGGACTCTGAGTCAGGTCTGTGAGTCAGGTCTGTGAGTCTGGTCTGTGAGTCAGGTCTGTGAGTCAGGTCTGTTAGTCAGGTCTGTGAGACAGGACCCTGAGTCAGGTCTCTGAGTCAGGTCCCTGAGTCTGGACCCTAGGTCAGGACTCTGAGTCAGGACTCTGAGTCTCGACTATGAGTCAGGCCGCTGAGTCAGGACTCTGAGTCAGGACTCGGAGTCAGGATTCGGAGTCAGGAATCTGAGTCAGGACTCTTAGTCAGGACTCGAAGTCAGGACTCAGTCAGGTCTGTGAGTCAGGTCTGTGAGTTAGGACCCTGAGTCAGGGCTCTGAGTCAGGTCCCTGAGTCAGGTCCCTGAGTCAGGACCCTAGGTCATGACTCTGAGTCAGGAATCTGAGTCGGGAATCTGAGTCAGGAATCTGAATCAGGACCCTGAGTCAGGCCCCTGAGTCAGGACTCTGAGTCACGACTCAGAGTCAAGACTCAGAGTCTCGACTCTGAGTCTCAACTGTGCGTCTCGACTATGAGTCTCGACTATGAGTCTCGACTATGAGTCTCGCCTATGAGTCTCGACTATGAGTCTCGACTATGAGTCTCGACTATGAGTCTCGACTATGAGTCTCGACTATGAGTCTCGACTATGAGTCGCGACTTTGAGTCAGGACTCAGAGTCAGGACTCTGAGTCTCGACGGTGCGTCTCGACTATGAGTCTCGACTATGAGTCTCGACTACGAGTCTCGACTATGAGTCTCGACTATGAGTCTCGACTATGAGTCTCGACTATGAGTCTCGACTATGAGTCTCGACTATGAGTCTCGACTATGAGTCTCGACTATGAGTCTCGACTATGAGTCTCGACTATGAGTCTCGACTATGAGTCTCGACTATGAGTCAGGGGCCGCTGAGTCAGGGGCCGCTGAGTCAGGGGCCGCTGAGTCAGGGGCCGCTGAGTCAGGGGCCGCTGAGTCAGGCCACGCTCAGTCAGGCCTTGGAGTCAGGACTCGGAGTCAGGACTTGAGGTCAGGACTCGGAGGCAGGACTCAAAGGCAGGACTTGGAGTCAGGCCTCGGAGTCAGGCCTCGGAGTCAGGCCTCGGTGTCAGGCCTCAGAGTCAGGCCTCGGAGTCAGGCCTCGGAGTCTGGACTCGGAGTCAGGTCTCGGAATCAGGACTCTGAGTCTGGACTCGGAGTCAGGTCTCGGAGTCAGGTCTCGGAGTCAGGACTCTGAGTCAGGACTCTGAGTCAGGACTCTGAGTCAGGACTCTGAGTCAGGACGCTGAGTCAGGACTCTGAGTCAGGACTCTGAAATGAACGTTCTCACTCCTGACATGTAAAACATTGATGAAGGTAGTGAAAATGTGAACCAGTCCCGTCGAATATTATCATTTGCGTGTGTCCCTGAGTCCTTCAGTTTTGTCTGTCTGTCTCAGTGTCTGACCGTTGGTCCGGCCATTTGTCTGTTCATTTACAGGCAAACTTTAGTTGAAAGTAAAGGTAAATTCTTTGTAATTGTCCCTGATGACAATTACCGTCTTCTCTAGTTATTATTATTCTTTATTATTATTCTTCCAACTTTTTCACTTTTTTAAATGTTGAATAACATCTGAACTAGAAGAGATACGTCATTTAGCACCTATACAGCATTTAGACACTATAAAATTCCTGCTATGGTGGGAATTACGCATCGGAATTCCGTTAGACATAGGAATTACAGGCGATCTTGACAAAAAATTTCCGATTCCGGTTTTGGAATAACTGTCGGTTGGAATTTCATGAAAATTTTTCCTGTTAATCTTGAATGGAATACGCAGTGCGGAAAGGAGCCTGGTGGTAATAGGGTGAATAGTTATGGAGAAAAAAAAATTCAAAATTTGAAGAAACCGAAATTTCGAGGGGTGATGTCATGAAAAACCATGATTGAAATGTCAGATTTTTATGTCCTTACAGGAATTGTTAGTACTACCAGGGTATAGTGTCTGTGTAAAAGTATGGCATCCCAGGTCCAATACTTTTGCTGCCACAGGGCCTCAAAAGTCGAACATTTGATGGCCTATATCTCCCTTAATATTGGTCCTAGAAACAAACCAGGGACATTTTTGGAAAGCTCAGAATGTCAGCTTTCCAATAATGTATAGCAATATCCTGTACGACTTCCGGTTTAGAATCGCGGTGGACATTGAAAATTTTATGTCACTTTTTGGGCCGATAAAAATGTTTTTGGTAAAAAAGTGTATGAAGAACTTCATGGATGTTCATGAATAATTTATGTAGGATACCCAGGTTGGGCCTCCATATTGTACCAAAAGGACAATTGCCTACATCAAATACTTTTTCCCAGAGAATTTTTTAAATTATAAAATTTAAACGTAAATTGCTCTGGTTATAAATGTTCAAATCTCATGAAATTAACACCAAAAAATGCATAAAATTATGCCCTCTAGTCTGCTACAAGGATATTTTCCTCTTACCTTTAACCAATTTTAAATCTAACATTTTATATATTCAATTATAACTCATTAATTATATATCAAAATCAATTAAAACTAATTTGACATATTCCTAATTTTTTCCTCTATTTTTGCATGTAAGCACATCTCCATAACTCTGATGGTTTGTCTACAACAAGCCATTAGGGTTAGGGTTTCACCTACCATTCACTCAAAATGTATTGCTTTGAGGGTGGTACCGCTGGCCAACACACACTGGTCTCCATGCCCAGCGATGTGTGATTTCAATATATATGACTGTATACTACATGGCCTACTGCAAGATTTACCTTTTTACCAAGTGAAACAGCTTCAGCATGGAAGGTAAGGGGATGGAAGGGGAAGCAAGGAAGGGAAAGCATTGGAAGGGAAGGGATTGCAAAGAAGGGATGGCAAGGAAGGGAAGGGATTGGAAGGGAAGGGAAGTTCTTCCTTTAAATTGCTGTGCAATTTAGTATACTAGTTAAGAACTTCCCGTAGGGAAGTTCTTATTGATATTGTACGTATTTGTTATTATTATTTTTATTATTATTATTATTATTATTATTATTATTATTATTATTCTTTCACGTTTTTCAAAGTTGAATAAATCATTGGTAAGGAAAGATAGCTGCATGAAACTTGGACAGCATACAGACACTATGAAACTCTCTAAATGCTGAGAATTACGCATCGGAATTACGCCTGACATGTGAATTACAGCGATTATACATTAAAAATTTTGTCAATCCGTTCAAAAAAAAGTGTCAGTTGGATTATTGTAAAAATTTTTCCTCATGTTCTCCAAGGAAATGCGCAGTGCGGAAAGGATTTTTATGGAATTCCATATAAACAGTTTTAAACTATGAATTTTTACAAAAACGGAATTCCCAAAATTCACTGGAAAATCTCCAGAAAACAAGGAAGGAATGCTCAGATCAGGCTGATTTTAAGTGTGTATAGAGCCCTGCCACTGTCCAACAATCCCACAAAATTTTGTTGCCGTCGCGTCAGCGGTATCGGCGCTATGGCCGCACAAAAGTGCAATTTTCAATCGCCGATATCTCGGTTTCTATTAGAGCTACAGAAAAATTAAAAACATCATCAGAAAGTTCAGTTTCTCTTCTTTCAGATGGTGTGTAGAACTTTACCGTAGCTGCATTAGTATAGAATCGCGTCAGACATCGAAAATTTTATGTCATTTTTTGGGCCTATCAAAATCTTTTTTGCCCAAAAAACTATTAAGCTCTTCATGGATGTTCATGAATATTTTTTCAGTGGTACCCATTGTGGCCCTGCATAATCTGTCCAAAGGAAATTTTTCTACTTCAAATACTTTTTCTTTGAGAATTTTTTTCATTTCAAAATTCAAATGTAGATTGCTCAGCTTCTACTCATTCAAATGTCATGAAATTAACACCAAAAAATGCGTAAAATTATGCCCTTTAATGAGCTCCAAGGGCATATACTTTTCACTAAAAGCCAATTTTACATTAGCAATTTCACATATTCAATTATAACTCATTAAGTATTCATTGAAATCAATTAAAACTCATTTGACATATTCCTAATTTTTTGCTCTATTTTTCCATGTAAGCACGGCTCCATACCTGGGATGGTTTGTCTACAACAAGCCATTAGGGTTAGGGTTTCAAAATGTATTGCTTTGAGGGTGGTACCACTGGCCACCACACACTGGTCTCCATGCCAAGCGATATGTCATTTCAATATATCTGACTGTATGCTACATGGCTTATTGCAAGCAAACATCTTGTAACAGCAAGATTTCCCTTTTTACCAAATGAAACAGCTTCAGGCTGGAGGGCAAGGGAATGGAAGGGGAAGGAAGGAATTTGAAGGGTAGGCATTGGAAGGGAAGGGAAGGGATTGGGAAGGAAGGGAAGTTCTTCCTTTAAATTGCTGTGCAATTTAGTATACTAGTTATTATTATTATTTTTCTACGGCCTTAAAATGATTTTTTAAATGCCAATTATGAGAAAAGTAATGGAGATACAACAAAAGAGATAAAAGATTCATATATGTTGGCTTGAGTCCTATCTTCAGAAGCAATTTCACAACGGAATTACTTGTCAGGCTTGCGTAATTCCAGAAACTAATTTTAACACTGTGTAAACGGTTTCTCAGAAACTAAGACAGATAGAGGCATGAAATTTTTTTTCTGTATATTTTAGACATTTATCCTTTGCAGAAAGGAGCCTAAAGGAATTCCGTTGAAAAAATTCCAAGTTATGATTTTTTGAAAAAAAGGAATTCCGAAAAATGACATTCTAACCTCCAGAAAACAAGGAAGGAATGCTCAGAATAAGCTGATTTTATATGTGCATACAGCCCTACCATAGTCTACCAATATCACAAAATTTTGTTGTCATAGCATTAACGGTATCGGCGCTATGGCCTCACAAAAACGTAATTTTCAATCGCCGATATCTCTGTTTCTGTTGAAGGTACAGAAAAATTGAAAACATCATAAAAAAGTTCAGATTCTCTTCTTTCATATGGTGTATAGAACTTTACTGTAGCTTGTTTAGTTTAGAATCGCGTCAGACATTGAAAATTTCATGTCACTTTTTTGGCCGATCAAAACCTTTTTTGCCCAAAAAAACTATGAAGCTCTTCATGGATGTTCATGAGTATTTTTTTTATGGTGCCTAATATGGGCCTGCATAATATCCCCAAAGGAAATTTTCCTACTTCAAATCCTCTTTGCTTGACAATTTTTTTAATTTCAAAATTGAAACATCAATTGCTCAGCTTCTGCTCATTCAAATTTCATGAAATTAACACCAAAAGATGCGTAAAATTACTGCCTTTACTGTTCTACAAGGGCATTTACCTAATACTAATAGCCGATTATACACTTATCATTTTATATAATCAATTATATTTCATAAATGACACATTCAATTCAGTTAAAAGTAATATGCCATAATGCTAATTTTTTACTCTATTTTTCCATATAAGCACAGCTCCATAACTCTTATGGTTTGTCTGGAACAAGCTGTTAGGGTTAGGGTTAGGGCTCAGTCAAAATGTATTGCTTTCAGGGTGGTACCATTGGTCACAACACACCTGGCTGCATGCTAAGCGCTATATCACTCAATATGTGGACCTCTGTACTTCTATGCACTAGATTGCAACCAAAGCCAAACTAACAATATGTCAACCATATCAGGCCTCGGAATACAACAAGAGGGAAGCCAATGGAATGGAATGGGAGGGGAAGGGAAAGGCAGGGAAGGGAATGGAGTGGCAGGGAATGGAAGGGAAGGGAATATGGGGGAGGGGAATTCATATCTTAAAATTGCTGTGCAATTTTAATTATTCTCTAGTTATTATTATTATTATTATAATCCCCCGCCGCTTGCGGGGGATTATATTGATATTGTTCGTTTTATTATTATAATCCCCCGCTCGCGCAGCGGCGGGGGATTATATTGATATTCTTCGATTACCTTTTATTATTATTATTATTATTCAGCTCAGGAAAACTGTGATTACTACAAAACTACTAAAGATCCTGTTTTACAAGTCAAGGATAATATGCGACTCCATTGCGCGCTACTTCAGACGAAATTTCATGATCAAATTTCATGACACTTATGAGTTATGAGGAAAATATAAAAAAAATTTCCGGCGCAGGTTTCTGAGAACCTAAGCATAACTGAGAGCTGTTGATTTTTTCTAAGATACCTTGACAAAGTCTCCAGTGCAGAAAGGCGTCTCGTGGAGATTTCATGAACACATTTCAAGATATGATTTTTTTAAAAATAGACATCCCGAAAACTGGCCAAAATTTTTCTGGAAAACAGGGAAGGAATGCTCGTAGAAAGCTGAAAATGGGCGTGCTTACAGACCTAGCCTAATGTACCAACTTCACAAAGTAACGGACCGCTCGGACAAACGGTCTGTGCGCTACGGACGCACAAAAACTCAAACTTCAAGGGGCCATAGCTCAGTCCCTATTGCAGCTACAGACTAGTTTCACATATCACAAGAAAGGTCTGTTTCTCAGCTTTCCAATGGTGTATAGCATAATAGTGTCAGACGCGCGGCGTAGAATCGCGTCAGACATTGAAAATTTCATGTCACTTTTTAGGCCCAAAAAACCTTTTCGGCTCAAAAAGTCAATGTAATTCTTCATGCACGTCCATCATTATTTTATGTGGGCTACCCATATCAGCCCTGCATATTGTCCCAAAACATAAATTACCTACATCAAATAGTTTGTCCTAGAGAATTTTTTTAATTTTCAAACTTCAAATATAAATTGCTCAGCTTCCGGTTATTCAATTTTCATGAAATTAATACCAAAAGATGCTTAAAATTCTCGCCTTTACTGTCCTCCAAGGCCATACAGCTCATAGTAATAGCCAATTTTACATAGATGATTTTATATAAGCCACTATAACTCCTGCATTTACGTTTCAAATCAGATTAAAATGCAATGACATGTTCCTAATTTATTGCCTGATTTTTCCATGTAGGCACATCTCCCCAACTCTTATGGTTTGCCTGCAGCAAGCCATTAGGGTTAGGGTTAGGGTTTACTCAACATGCACTGCTTGCAGGGTGGTACGCTTGGCCACCACAGGTGTGTCTGGCAGTCAAGATATTTGATAGGCATATGCTCCAACAGCATTGCAGCGTTCATACATGCTTTTAAGAATTCATCATGAAGGACATGAATTGGAAGGGGAGAGTAAGCAGGGAAGGGGAGACGGGGGGGGCGCGGGGGATTATCCGATATTGCCGTACGGCAATATCAGTTATACTAGTTATTATTATAATCCCCCGCCGCGAGCGGGGGATTATATTGATATTGTTCGTTTTATTATTATAATCCCCCGCCGCTTGCGGGCGGGGGATTATATTGATATTGTTCGTTTTACTATTATTATTATTATTCTTATTATTATTATTATTATTCTTATTATTCAGCTCAGAAAAACTGCGATTACTTCAAAACTATTACAGATACTACAATACAAGTCAAGGGTGATCTGCAACTCCATTGCGTGCTACTTCACACGAAATTTCATGATCAAATTTCATGACACTTATGAGTTATAAGGAAAATATAAAAAAAATTTCCGGCGCAGGTTTCTGAGAACCTAAGCATAACTGAGAGCTGTTGATTTTTTCTAAGATACCTTGACAAAGTCTCCAGTGCAGAAAGGCGTCTTGTGGAGATTTCATGAACACATTTCAAGATATGATTTTTTGAAAAATAGACATCCCGAAAACTGGCCAAAATTTTTCTGGAAAACAGGGAAGTAATGCTCGTAGAAAGCTGAAAATGGGCGTGCTTAGAGACCTAGCCTAGTGTACCAACTTCACAAAGTTACGGACCGCTCGGACAAACGGTCTGTGCGCCACGGACGCACAAAAACTCAAAATTCAAGTGGCCATAGCTCAGTCCCTATTACAGCTACAGACTAGTTTCACGTATCACATGAAAGGTCTGTTTCTCAGCTTTCCAATGGTGTATAGCATAATAGTGTCAGACGCGCGGCGTAGAATCGCGTCAGACATTGAAAATTTCATGTCACTTTTTAGGCCCAAAAAAACTTTGCGGCTCAAAAAGTCAATGTAATTCTTCATGCACGTCCATCATTATTTTATGTGGGCTACCCATATCAGCCCTCCATATTGTCCCCGAACATAAATTACCTACATTAAATAGTTTGTCCTAGAGAATTTTTTTAATTTTCAAACTTCAAATATAAATTGCTCAGCTTCCGGTTATTCAAATTTCATGAAATTAATACCAAAAGATGCTTAAAATTATCGCCTTTTCTGTCCTCCAAGGCCATACAGCTCATAGTAATAGCCAATTTTACATAGATGATTTTATATAAGCCACTATAACTCCTGCATTTCTGTTTCAAATCAGATGAAAATGCAATGACATGTTCCTAATTTATTGCCTGATTTTTCCATGTAGGCACATCTCCCCAACTCTTATGGTTTGCCTGCAGCAAGCCATTAGGGTTAGGGTTAGGGTTTACTCAACATGCATTGCTTGCAGGGTGGTACGCTTGGCCACCACAGGTGTGTCTGGCAGTCAAGATATTTGATAGGCATATGCTCCAACAACATTGCAGCCTTCATACATGCTTTTAAGAATTCATCATGAAGGACATGAATTGGAAGGGGAGAGTAAGCAGGGAAGGGGAGACAGGGGGGGCGCGGGGGATTATCCGATATTGCCGTACGGCAATATCAGTTATACTAGTTCTTATTCTTATTCTTATTATTATTCAGCTCAGGAAAACTGCGATTACTTCAAAACTATTAGAGATATTGGTTTACAAGTGAAGGGTAATATGCAACTCCATTGCGCGCTACTGCTTACGAAATTTCATGATCAAATTTCATGACACTTATGAGTTATGAGCAAAATATAAAAAAAATTTCCGGCGCAGGTTTCTGAGAAACTACGCATAACTGGGACCTGCTGATTTTTTCTAAGATACCTTGACAAAGTCTCCAGTGCAGAAAGGCGTCTCGTGGAGATTTCATGAATACATTTCAAGATATGATTTTTTGAAAATTGGACATCCCGAAAATTGACTGAAATGTTTCTGAAAAACAGGGAAGGAATGCTTGTAGAAAGCTGAAAATGGGTATACTTACAGACCTACTCTAGTGTACCAACTTCACAAAGTTACGGACCGCTCGGACAAACGGTCTCGGAGCTACGGACGTCCAAAAACCCAATTTTCAAGTGCTCATATCTCGGTCCCTATTTAAGCTACAGCAGAGTATCACATATCACAAGAAAGGTCTGTTTCTTAGCTTTCCAATGATGTATAGCATAATAGTGTCAGACGCTCGACGTAGAATCGCGTCGGACATTGAAAATTTCATGTCACTTTTTGCGCCTAAAAAACCTTTTCGGCTCAAAAAGTCGATGAAATTCTTCATGCACGTCCATGAATATTTTATGTGGGATACCCATATCAGCCCTCCATATTATCCCCAAAGATCAATTACCTACATCAAATAGTTTTTCCTGGAGAATTTTTTTAATTTCAAAATTGAAATGTACATTGCTCCGCTTCTGGTTATTCGAATTTCATGAAATTAATACCAAAAGATGGGTAAAATTATGGCCTTTACTGTCCTCCAAGGAAAAACACCTCTTCTGAATAGCCAATTTCAAATAAATGATTTTATATATTCAATTATAACTCATGAACTATTGTTTCAGATCACTTAAAACTGAATGTACATGTTGCTAATTTTTTGCCCTTTTTTGTGGTATAAGGGCATCCTCATATCTCCAATACTTTGCTGGTAAATTAAGCTAAAAAAATTATTCACAGATGCATGTAAGTCATATACTGTCTCACTGCCACCTTTCCCAGCAGCTGACCTTGTGCCTGCCACGACATTTCATAGGCATATGCACCAGCAAGGTTACTACATTCATACATGGTATGAAGAATTCATCATGACGGATATGAACTGGAAGGACGGAGTAAGCAGGGCAGGGGAGATAAGGGGGGGCGCGGGGGATTATCCGATATTGCCGTACGGCAATATCAGTTATACTAGTTATTCTTATTCTTATTCTTATTCTTATTCAGCTCAGGAAAACTGCGATTACTTCAAAACTATTAGAGATATTGGTTTACAAGTGAAGGGTAATATGCAACTCCGTTGCGCGCTACTCTACACGAAATTTCATGATCAAATTTCATGACACTTATGAGTTATGAGCAAAATATAAAAAAAATTTCCGGCGCAGGTTTCTGAGAAACTACGCATAACTGGGACCTGCTGATTTTTTCTAAGATACCTTGACAAAGTCTCCAGTGCAGAAAGGCGTCTCGTGGAGATTTCATGAATACATTTCAAGATATGATTTTTTGAAAATTGGACATCCCGAAAATTGACTGAAATTTTTCTGAAAAACAGGGAAGGAATGCTTGTAGAAAGCTGAAAATGGGTATACTTACAGACCTACTCTAGTGTACCAACTTCACAAAGTTACGGACCGCTCGGACAAACGGTCTCGGAGCTACGGACGTCCAAAAACCCAATTTTCAAGTGCTCATATCTCGGTCCCTATTTAAGCTACAGCAAAGTATCACATATCACAAGAAAGGTCTGTTTCTTAGCTTTCCAATGATGTATAGCATAATAGTGTCAGACGCTCGACGTAGAATCGCGTCGGACATTGAAAATTTCATGTCACTTTTTGCGCCTAAAAAACCTTTTCGGCTCAAAAAGTCGATGAAATTCTTCATGTACGTCCATGAATATTTTATGTGGGATACCCATATCAGCCCTCCATATTATCCCCAAAGATCAATTACCTACATCAAATAGTTTTTCCTGGAGAATTTTTTGAATTTCAAAATTGAAATGTACATTGCTCTGCTTCTGGTTATTCGAATTTCATGAAATTAATACCAAAAGATGCGTAAAATTATGGCCTTTACTGTCCTCCAAGGAAAAACACCTCTTCTGAATAGCCAATTTCAAATAAATGATTTTATATATTCAATTATAACTCATGAACTATTGTTTCAGATCACTTAAAACTGAATGTACATGTTGCAAATTTTTTGCCCTTTTTTGTGGTATAAGGGCATCCTCATATCTCTAATACTTTGCTGGTAAAATAAAGCTAAAAAAATTATTCACAGATGCATGTAAGTCATATACTGTCTCACTGCCACCTTTCCCAGCAGCTGACCTTGTGCCTGCCACGACATTTCATAGGCATATGCACCAGCAAGATTACTACATTCATACATGGTATGAAGAATTCATCATGACGGATATGAACTGGAAGGACGGAGTAAGCAGGGCAGGGGAGATAAGGGGGGGCGCGGGGGATTATCCGATATTGCCGTACGGCAATATCAGTTATACTAGTTATTATTCTTCTTATTATTCTTATTATTATTCAGCTCAGAAAAACTGCGATTACTTCAACACTATTACAGATACTACGTTACAAGTCAAGGGTAATATGCAACTCCATTGCGTGCTACTTGACACGAAATTTCATGATCAAATTTCATGACACTTATGAGTTATGAGGAAAATATAAAAAAAATTTCCGGCGCAGGTTTCTGAGAACCTAAGCATAACTGAGAGCTGTTGATTTTTTTTAAGATACCTTGACAAAGTCTCCAGTGCAGAAAGGCGTCTCGTGGAGATTTCATGAACACATTTCAAGATATGATTTTTTTAAAAATAGACATCCCGAAAACTGACCAAATTTTTCCTGAAAAACAGGGAAGGAATGCTCATAGAGAGCTGAAAATGGGTGAGCATACAGACGTACCCCAGTGTACCAACTTCACCAAGTTACGGACTGCTCGCACAAACGGTCTTGGCGGTACGGACGTCCAAAAACCCAATATTCAAGTGCTGATATCTCAGTCCCTATTGCACCTACAGCAAAGTATTACATATCACAAGAAAGGTCAGTTTGTCAGCTTTCCAATGGTGTATAGCACTGTAGTCTCAGACGCGCGGCGTAGAATCGCGTCAGACATTGAAAATTTGTTGTCACTTTTTGAGCCCCGCAAAACGTTTTAGGCTGAAAAATCAATGAAGTTCTTTGTGAATGTTGATGAATATTTTTTTACTTATTCCCTTTTTATGCCTCCATAGTGTCCTCAAAGGAAATTTGCCTGCATTAAATGGTTTTTCCTAGAGAATTTTTTGAAATTCAAAATTGAAATGCACATTGCTCTGCTTCTACTCATTCAAATTTCATGAAATTAATACCAAAAGATGCGTAAAATTATGGACTTCACTGTCCTCCAAGGGCATTTAGCTATTCCTCATAGCCATTTTAACATAAATGATTTTATATATTCAATTATAACTTGTGAATTATTATTTCAAATCACTTAAAACTCAATGTGCATGTTGCAAATTTTTTGGTCTATTTTGTGATATAAGGACATCCTGCTATCTCCAATACTTTGCTGGTAAAATAAAGCTAAAAAATCCTTCACAGATGCATGTTAGTCAGCACTCGGGTATATTCTGTCTCACTGCCACCTTTTCCAATACATGTGTAGGTAAGGTGGCACTGTTGTTCCACTTCCTGTTTGATCATAACAATGTCTTGTGAAAAGCACATGTTTGAAAAAAAAATCAAATTACTATGAATCTAATTGTTGTCACCAACATAACACCATGCAGAACTCTCTATGTAATCATTGTTGGTTATATCTATGCTAAAGTACACATTCAGACTTCTTTGATACTGAATTAAATGGCTTCAAAGTTGCCAGGTAAGTTGGCAAAAGTTTTCTGTGTTGACATGGTTTTAGGAGAATTTTGATCTCTTACCTTGCATATTGTCGTCTACAGGGCAATACGTTTATTTTGCCCTCTCCAGGTATATCCCTTGCAATGAAGGTTCAGTAAATAGATAATTCCATGTTGATAAATAGACCTGAAAATGTCTCAATTGAGATATTTTTGGCAATAAGTCCATGGCTCAGCTCTGATATCTTCTACTTTGACAGTGTTCATGAGGCTCTTTCAAGAAACAGGTAACAAAATTTTAATCTTGTTGTATTGTTTTGCACTGATTGCTGGCTATAATCCCCTGTCTGGAGCCTCAGGTCAATAGACTCTGAACTTGACACCCATTTAAATGTGATTAAAACTGGATTCCCATTCAAAGGGTTGTGTGACCATGCAATAGCTGACCTAGTTCAACATTTGCAGCTAACCGCTCTGTACTGTCAAGGCAGCGTCTCTAGCATCAACAAAAACATGCAGAGTGTAATAATCCCATTGGAATGATATAACTTGCACATTGAAGGGGCATCATGCGTAAGGGTTTTCTGATAGGGTTTTATATCCTGTATTTGTGCATTCAACTTATTAAGGCATTCAGCCACTACAGTAGTGATGTTATATGCACTCTTGGAATAGAACTTCATTCCCTACAAAGCGGGCCAGGGTAATACACAAAAAAAATTGACATCAATTGGCAGAGAAGAGTATGCAGGGCTCAGGTCATACGGGGCCCGCGGGGGATTATCCGATATTGCCGTTCGGCAATATCAGTTATACTAGTTATAATCCCCCGCCGCTTGCGGGCGGGGGATTATATTGATATTGTTCGTTTTACTATTATTATTATTATTATTCTTTTTATTATTCAGCTCAGAAAAACTGCGATTACTTCAAAACTATTACAGATACTACGCTACAAGTCAAGGGTAATATGCAACTCCATTGCGTGCTACTTCACACGAAATTTCATGATCAAATTTCATGACACTTATGAGTTATGAGGAAAATATAAAAAAAATTTCCGGCGCAGGTTTCTGAGAACCTAAGCATAACTGAGACCTGTTGATTTTTTCTAAGATACCTTGACTAAGTCTTCAGGTCTGAAAGGCGTCTTGTGAAGATTTCATGAATACATTTCAAGATATGATTTTTTGAAAAATAGACATCCCGAAAACTGACAAAATTTTATTTGAAAAACAGGGAAGGAATGCTCTAAGAAAGCTGAAAATGGGTGCACTTACAGACGTACCCTAGTGTACCAACTTCATAAAGGTACGGACTGCTCGGACCAACGGTCTTGGCGCTACGGACGCACAAAAACTCAAACTTCAAGTGGCCATATCTCAGTCCCTATTTCAGCTACAGACTAGTTTTACATATCACAAGAAAGGTCTATTTCTCAGCTTTCCAATGGTGTATAGCATTATAGTCTCAGACGCACGACGTAGAATCGCGTCAGACATTGAAAATTGTATGTCACTTTTCGCACTCACAAAATTGTTTTAGGCTAAAAAATCAATGAAGTTCTTCATGGATGGCCATGAATAATTTTTGTGGGATGCCCAGTGCACGTCTCCATACTGTCCCCAAAGGAAATCTGCCTATATTAATCAGCTTTGGCTAGAAAAATGTTTTAGTTTTATAATTGAAATGTAAATTACTCAGCTTCTACTTATTCAAATTTCATGAAATTAACACCAAAAGATGCGTAAAAATACAGGCTTTTGACTTGCATAAGGGCATTCAGCTCACACAAACGCCCTATTTTACATAGACCATTTTACATATTCAATCATAACTCATGACTTACTGCTTCAAATCAGTTACAACTCATAAGTCATGTTGCTAATTTTTTGGCCTATTTTGTGGTATAAACACATCCACCTATCTCGAAAAAAAAAATTCTCAAACTTTTAACAGATGCATGTGATCTGCAGTCGGGGCCATCCTGTCTCAGTGCCACCTTTTATAAGACCTAACCTTACTGTACTGTCAAAGCAGCTGAACTAGCGCATAACATACATTGTACATTGAAAGGGTATGATGCATATAAGCGTTTCACATAGGCTGCTATATTGTGTATTTGTGCAATAGACTTATTAGTGCCCTCTTGGAATCGAAGTTCATCCCCCAAAAACCAGGCCAGGGGACTTACACAAAAATAGTGGACATGAATTTCAAACGAAGCGTATGCAGGCCTGGGGGTAATACGGGACCCGCGGGGGATTATCCGATATTGCCGTACGGCAATATCAGTTATACTAGTTATTATTATTATTATTATTATTCTCACAGGAAAACTGCGACTACTTCAAAACTATTAAAGAAACCGCTTCATAAGTCAAGGGTAATATGCAACTCCGTTGCGCGCTACTTTGAACGAAATTTCATGATCAAATTTCGTTACACTTCTGAGTTATGAGCAAAATATTAAAAAAAATTCCGGCGCAGGTTTCTGAGAACCTAAGCATAACTGAGACTTGTTGATTTTTTCTAAGATACCTTGACTAAGTCTCCAGTGCAGAAAGGCGTCCTGTGGAGATTTCATGAATACATTTCAAGATATGATTTTTTGAAAATTGGACATCCCGAAAATTGACTGAAATTTTTTTGAAAAACAGGGAAGGAATGCTCGTAGAAAGCTGAAAGTAGGTACACTTACAGACCTACCCTAGTGTACTAACTTTACAAAGTTACGGATCCCTCGCACAAACGGTCTCGGCGCTACGGACGTCCAAAAATGCAATTTTCAAGTGCACATATCTCGGTCCCTAATTGAGCTACAACAAAGTGTTACATATCATAAGAAAGGTCAGTTTGTCAGCTTTCCAATGATGTATAGCATTATAGTATCAGACGCGCAGCGTAGAATCGCGTCAGACATTGAAAATTTGTTGTCACTTTTTGGGCCTATCAAAACGTTTTCCCTCAAAAAATGTATGAAAAACTTCACGGATGTTCATCAATAATTTATGCGGGCTACCCAGGTTGGGCCTCCATATTGTGCCAAAAGGAAATTTGCCTAAATCAAATACTTTTTCCTAGAGAATTTTTTTAATTTCAAAATTGAAACGTAAATTGCTCTGGTTATAATCGTTCAAATCTCATGAAATTAACACCAAAAAATGTGTTAAATTATGCCCTCTAGCAAGCTACAGGGATATCTTCCTCTTACCTTTAACCAATTTTACATATTGCATTTTATATATTCAATTATAACTCATTAATTATTTATCAGAATCAATTAAAATTGAATTGACATGTTCCTAATTTTTTGCTCTATTTTTGCATCTAAGCACAGCTCCATAACTTGCATGGTTTGTCTACAATAACCCATTAGGGTTAGGGTTTCACCTGCCATTCACTGCAAATGTATTGCTTTGAGGGTGGTACCGCTGGGCACCAAACTGAGGTCTCTATGCCAAGCGATGTCTGATTTCAATATATGAGCCTCTTCAAGAATTCATCATGAAGGCCATGAACTGGTTGAAGGGAGTAAGCAGGGCAAGGGAGACAGGGGGGGCGCGGGGGATTATCCGATATTGCCGTACGGCAATATCAGTTATACTAGTTATTATTATTATTATTATTATTCTCACAGAAAAACTGCGATTACTTCAAAACTATTAAAGAAACCGCTTCATAAGTCAAGCGTAATATGCATCTCCGTTGCGCGCTGCTTTGAACGAAATTTCATGATCAAATTTCATGACACTTCTGAGTTATGAGGAAAATATAAAAAAAATTTCCGGCGCAGGTTTCTGAGAACCTAAGCATAACTGAGAGCTGTTGATTTTTTCTAAGATACCTTGACAAAGTCTCCAGTGCAGAAAGGCGTCTCGTGGAGATTTCATGAACACATTTCAAGATATGATTTTTTAAAAAATAGACATCCCGAAAACTGGCCAAATTTTTTTTGAAAAACAGGGAAGGAATGCTCGTAGAAAGCTGAAAATGGGCGTGCTTACAGACCTAGCCTAGTGTACCAACTTCACAAAGTTACAGACCGCTCGGACAAACGGTCTGTGCGCTACGGACGCACAAAAACTCAAAATTCAAGTGGCCATATCTCAGTCCCTATCGCAGCTACAGACTAGTTTCACATATCACAAGAAAGGTCTGTTTCTCAGCTTTCCAATGCTGTATAGCATAATAGTGTCAGGCGCGCGGTGTAGAATCGCGTCGGACATTGAAAATTTCATGTCACTTTTTAGGCCCAAAAAACCTTTTCGGCTCAGAAAGTCAATGTAATTCTTCATGCACGACCATCATTATTTTATGTGGGCTACCCATATCAGCCCTGCATATTGTCCCCAAACATAAATTACTTACATCAAATAGTTTGTCCTAGAGAATTTTTTTAATTTTCAAACTTCAAATATAAATTGCTCAGCTTCCGGTTATTCAAATTTCATGAAATTAATACCAAAAGATGCTTAAAATTCTCGCCTTTACTGTCCTCCAAGGCCATACAGCTCATAGTAATAGCCAATTTTACATAGATGATTTTATATAAGCCACTATAACTCCTGCATTTATGTTTCAAATCAGTTGAAAATGCAATGACATGTTCCTAATTTATTGCCTGATTTTTCCATGTAGGCACATCTCCCCAACTCTTATGGTTTGCCTGCAGCAAGCCATTAGGGTTAGGGTTAGGGTTTACTCAACATGCACTGCTTGCAGGGTGGTACGCTTGGCCACCACAGGTATGTCTGGCAGTCAAGATATTTGATAGGCATATGCTCCAACAGCATTGCAGCGTTCATACATGCTTTTAAGAATTCATCATGAAGGACATGAATTGGAAGGGGAGAGTAAGCAGGGAAGGGGAGACAGGGTGGGCGCGGGGGATTATCCGATATTGCCGTACGGCAATATCAGTTATACTAGTTATTATTATTATTATTATTATTATTCAGCTCAGGAAAACTGTGATTACTGCAAAACTATTAAAGATATCATCCTGAAACCTCAAACACAATATGTGACTCCATTGCGCGCTACTTCTTACGAAATTTCATGATCAAATTTCAAGACACTTATGAGTTATGAGCAAAATACAAAAAAAATTTCCGGCGCAGGTTTCTGAGAACCTAAGCGTAACTGAGACCTGTCGATTTTTTCTAAGATACCTTGACAAAGTCTCCAGTGCAGAAAGGCGTCTTATGAAGATTTCATGAATACATTTCAAGATATGATTTTTTAAAAATTGAACATCCCGAAAATTGACTGAAATTTTTTTGAAAAACAGGGAAGGAATGCTCGTAGAAAGCTGAAAATAGGTATACTGACAGACCTACCCTAGTCTACTAACTTCACAAAGTTACGGACCCCTCGCACAAACGGTCTGTGCGCTACGGACGTCCAAAAATGCAATTTTCAAGTGGCCATATCTCGGTCCCTATTGAACCTACAACAAAGTGTGACATATCACAAGAAAGGTCTGTTTCTCAGCTTTTCAATGGTATATAGCATAATAGTGTCAGACGAGCTGCGTAGAATCGCGTCGGCCATTGAAAATTTTATGTCATTTTTTGGGCCTATCAAAACGTTTTTCCTCAAAAAATGTATGAAGAACTTCATGGATGTTCATCAATAATTTATGCAGGCTACCCAGGTTGGGCCTACATAATGTGCCAAAAGGAAATTTGCCTACATCAAATACTTTTTCCTAGAGAATTTTTTTAATTTCAAAATTGAAATGTAAACTGCTCTGGTTATAATTGTTCAAATCTCATGAAATTAACACCAAAAAATGTGCTAAATTACGCCCTCTAGTGTGCTACAGGGATATCTTCCTCTTACCTTTAACCAATTTTACATATAACATTTTATATATTCAATTATAACTCATTCATTATTTATCAAAATGAATTAAAACTGATTTGACATGTTCCTAATTTTTTGCTCTATTTTTCCATGTAAGCACAGCTCCATAACTTGCATGGTTTGTCTACAATAACCCATTAGGGTTAGGGTTTCACCTACCATTCACTGCAAATGTATTGCTTTGAGGGTGGTACCGCTGGCCACAACATAGGTCTCCATGCCAAGCGATGTGTGATTTTAATATATGAGCCTCTTCAAGAATTCATCATGAAGGCCATGAACTGGTTGAAGGGAGTAAGCAGGGCAAGGGAGACAGGGGGGCGCGGGGGATTATCCGATATTGCCGTACGGCAATATCAGTTATACTAGTTATAATCCCCCGCCGCTTGCGGGGGATTATATTGATATTGTTCGTTTTATTATTATTATTATTATTATTCTTATTATTCTTATTCTTATTATTATTCAGCTCAGGAAAACTGAGATTACTGCAAAACTATTAGAGATAACATCCTGAAACCTCAAACACAATATGTAACTCAGTTGCGTGCTACTTCCAGTGAAATTTCTTGATCAAATTTCATGATACTAACTTGTTATTGAGAAAATAAAAAATCTATTTCTGGCAGCGTTTCCAGGAGAACAAAAGAAAATTGACCTTTGCTGATTTTTTGTAAGATACCTTGACAAAGTTTCCAGTGCAGAAAGGCGTCTCATGGAAATTTCATGAATAGTTTCAGAGATATGAATTTTTCAAAATTTGATGTCATGAAAATTTTCTAAAATTTTTCTGGAAAACAGGGAAGGAATGCTCGTAGAAAGCTGAAATTGGGTACACTTACAGATGTACTCTAGTGTACAAACTTCACAAAGTTACGGACCGCTTGCACAAACGGTCTCGGCGCTACGGACGTCCAAAAACCCAATTTTCAAGTGCTCATATCTCGGTTCCTATTTGCGCTACAGCAAAGTATCACATATCACAAGAAAGGTCTGTTTCTCAGCTTTGCAATGGTGTATAGCATAATAGTGTCAGACGCCCGACGTTGAATCGCGTCGGACATTGAAAATTTCATGTCACTTTTTGCACCTAAAAAACCTTTTCGGCTCAAAAAGTCTATGAAATTCTTCATGCACCTCCATGAATATTTTATGTGGGATACCCATATCAGCCCTCCATATTGTCCCCAAAGATCAATTACCTACATCAATCAGTTTTTCCTGGAGAATTTTTTGAATTGCAAAATTGAAATGTACATTGCTCCGCTTCTGTTTATTCAAATTTCACGAAATTAATACCAAAAGATGCGTAAAATTATGGACTTTACTGTCCTCCAAGGAAATATACCTCTTATGAATAGCCAATTTCAAATAAATGATTTTATATATTCAATTATAACTCATGCATTATTGTTTCAAATCACTTAGAACTGATTGTACATGTTGCTAATTTTTTGGCCTATTTTGTGGTATAAGGACATCATCCTATGTCCAATACTTTGCCAGTAAAATAAAGCTGAAAAATAATTCACTGATGCATCTTAGTCTGCTGTTGGGACCATTCCGCCTCACTGCCAGGTTTTGCTCCCAAGCCCCAGCATTACACAATGGAAGGAGCAGCACACCCAAACACCGTCAGCAAGAACAAGGTGCAGGCTTACGCCTATCATGACAGGGAATCATACACATTCAAGGGAATGGATTTTCTAAGCATTGGGTGATAATAATAAGGCATATGTCATCTATTCATGAACTGAAACAGCTTAATACTATGACCAAAGAGGCATATACACTAAAATTATGGACATTAATTGAAAGGGGAGAATAAGCAGGGCTAGGGTCAAACGGGGCCCGCGGGGGATTATCCGATATTGCCGTACGGCAATATCAGTTATACTAGTTATTATTCTTATTATAATCCCCCGCTCGCGCAGCGGCGGGGGATTATATTGATATTCTTCGATTACCTTTTATTATTATTATTATTATTATTATTATTATTATTGCAGTCAGGAAAACTGTGATTACTACAAAACTATTAAAGATCCTGTTTTACAAGTCAAGGGTAATATGCGACTCCATTGCGCGCTACTGCATACGAAATTTCATGATCAAATTTCATGATGCTTATGAGTTATGAGGAAAATATAAAAAAAATTTCCGGCGCAGGTTTCAGAGAACCTAAGCATAACTGAGACCTGTTGATTTTTTGTAAGATGCCTTGACAAAGTCTCCAGTGCAGAAAGGCGTCTCGTGGAGATTTCATGAACACATTTCAAGATATGATTTTTTCAAAATTTGATATCCCGAAAACTGACCAAAATTTTGTTGAAAAACAGGGAAGGAATGCTCTTAGAGAGCTGAAAATGGGTGAACATACAGATGTACCATAGTGTACCAACTTTACAAAGTTACGGACCGCTCGGACCAACGGTCTTGGCGCTACGGACGTCCAAAAATGCAATTTTCAAGTGGCCATATCTCGGTCCCTATTTAAGCTACAACAAAGTTTGACATATCACAAGAAAGGTCTGTTTGTCAGCTTTCCAATGGTGTATAGCATGATGGTGTCAGACGCGCGGCGTAGAATCGCGTCAGACATTGAAAATTTCATGTCACTTTTTGCGCCTTTCAAAACATTTTTGGCTAAAAAATCTATGAAGTTCTTCTTGGATGTTCGTGAATAATTTTTTCTATATACCTTTGTTAGGCCTACATACTGTCCTCAAAGGAAATTTGCCTACATCAAATGGTTTTTCCTAGAGAATTTTTTTAAATTCAAATTTCAACTTTAGATTGCTCAGCTTCTGACTATCCAAATCTTATGAAATTAACACTAAAAGATGTGTAAAATTATGGCCTTATCTGTTCTCTAAGGGCATGGACCTCATTCTAATAACCTATTTTACATGTATGATTTCATATATTCAATTATAGCTACTAAGTGCATATTTCAAATCAGTTAAAACTCAAACGACATGTTGCTAATTTTTTGCCCAATTTTTCCATGTAGACACAACCATGCAACTCTTATGGCTTGCCTGCAACAGGCCATTAGGGTTAGGGTTAGGGTTTACTCAATATGCATTGCTTAGAGGGTGGTATGCTTGACCACAACAGGTGTGTCTGGCTGCCTCGACTTTTGATAGGCATATGCACAAACAAGATTACTACATTCATACATGGTTTTAAGAATTCATCATGAAGGACATGACCTGGAAAGAGGGAGTATGCAGGGCAGGGGAGACAGGGGGGGCGCGGGGGATTATCCGATATTGCCGTACGGCAATATCAGTTATACTAGTTAAGAACTTCCCGTAGGGAAGTTCTTATTGATATTGTACGTATTCTTTATTATTATTCTTTATTATTATTCTTTATTATTATTCTTCCAACTTTTTGACTTTTTTGAATTTTGAATAACTTCTTTACAAGAAGACATATGTCAATTAGCATCTATACAGCATTAAGACACTATAAAAGTCCTTCTATGCTGGGAATTACACATCGGAATTCCGTGTGACATAGGAATTACAGGCAATTTTCATGAAAAATTTCCGATTCCGGTTTCGGGAAAACTGTCAGTCAGAATGTCATGAAATTTTTTCCTGTTAATCTCTAATGGAATATGCATTGCAGAAAGGAGCCTAGTGGCTATACGGTGAATAACTTTGGAGAAAAAAAAGTTCAAAATCAGGGCAAAGAGAAATTTCGAGGGATGATGTCATGAAAAACCATGATTGAAATGTCAGATTTCCATGTCCTTACAGGAATTGTTGCTACTACTGGGGTATAGTGTTATTGCAAAAGTATGGCATCCTAGGACCTATACTTTTTGTGCCACAGGGCCTCAAAAGTCGAACATTTGAAGGGCTGTATCTCCCTTAATATTGGTCCTAGAAAGAAAAAATGGCCATTTTTGGAAACCTCAGAATGTCAGCTTTCCAGTGATATATAGCAATATGCTGTACGACGTACGGTATAGAATCGCGTCAGACATTGAAAATTTTATGTCACTTTTTGGGTCTCCCAACACCTATTTTGCCCAAAAAAACTATGAAGATCTTCATGGATGTTCATGTTGATTTTTCATGTGGTGCCCAATATGGACCTGCATAATATGCCCAAAGGAATTTTCTTTACTTGAAGTACTTTATCATTGAGAATTTTTTTAATTTCAAAATTGAAATGTTGATTGCTCAGCTTCTACTCGTTAAAATGTCACGAAATTAACACCAAAAAATGCGTAAAATTATCCCCTTTTATGTGCTCCAAGGGCATATATCTGTCACTTATAGCCAATTTTACATTAGCAATTTCATATATCCAATTATAACTCATTAAGTATTCATTAAAATCAATTAAAACTAATTTGACTTATTGCTAATTTTTTGCTCTATTTTTCGATGTAAGCACATGTTCCTACCATGAATTTTTTTATCCTATTTAAACTCTGCCAATAATGTTTCAAATCACTTAAAATTGATATGATATGTTGCTTATTTGTTGCCCTATTGTTTGCAAATAACCTCATATTTTTTCCATTAAATTTATAATTAAATTATAACTTGTCCAATACTGCTGCAAATCACTTAAAACTAATTCGACATGTTGCTGACTCCTTGCCCTCTGTGTGTATGTAAGCACATCTTCCTAGCTCTTATGGTTTTTCCATAACAAATCATTAGGGTTAGGGTTTCATCAAAGTATTGCTTTCAGGGTGGTACCATCGCCCAAAAAAGGCCTGGCTGCATGCCAAGCGATATAGGAGTATGTGTGCCTGTTGGTGCAGTTCCATGGACTACTGCAGGCAACGTCAAAGCAGCAGTGATGTCTCGCTCCAGGACAACCTAAACACACTATTAAGCAATGGAAAGGAAAGGAATGCAAGGAGTTAGAATAGCAGAGCAGGGAAGGGATTGGAAGGAAGGGAAGGGATAGGAAGGGAAGGGAAGTTCTTCCTTTAAATTGCTGTGCAATTTAGTATACTAGTTATTCTTATTATTCTTATTCAGCTCAGAAAAACTGCGATTACTTCAAAAGTATTACAGATACTGTTCTGCAAGTCAAGGGTAATATGCAACTCCATTGCGTGCTACTTCATACGAAATTTCATGATCAAATTTCATGATGCTTATAAGTTATGAGGAAAATATAAAACAAATTTCCGGCGCAGGTTTCTGAGAACCTAAGCATAACTGAGACCTGTTGATTTTTTGTAAGATACCTTGACAAAGTCTCCAGTGCAGAAAGGCGTCTCGTGGAGATTTCATGAATACATTTCAAGATATGATTTTTTTAAAATCTGATGTCCCGAAAACTGCCCAAAATTTTTTTGAAAAACAGGGAAGGAATGCTCATAGAGAGCTGAAAATGGGTGAGCATACAGATGTACCACAGTGTACCAACTTCACAAAGTTACGGACCGCTCGGACAAACTGTCTTTGCGCTACGGACGTCCAAAAAGTCAATTTTCAAGTGGCCATATCTCGGTCCCTATTTAAGCTACAACAAAGTTTGACATATCACAAGAAAGGTCTGTTTGTCAGCTTTCCAATGATGTATAGCATGATGGTGTCAGACGCGCGGCGTAGAATCGCGTCAGACATTGAAAATTTGTTGTCACTTTTTGCGACTAAAAAAATGTTTTAGGCTAAAAAGTCAATGAAGTTCTTTATGGATGTCCATGAATAATTTTTGTGGGATGCCTAGTGCACGTCTCCATACTCTCCCCAAAGATCAATTATCTACAACAAATTGTTTTTCCTAGAGAATTTTTTTAATTTCAAAATTGAAATGTACATTGCTCAGCTTCTGGTTGTTCAAATTTCATGAAATAAATACCGAAAGATGCGTAAAATTATGGCCTTTACTGTCCTCCAAGGGAATATACTTCTCCTGAATAGCCAAGTTCAAATAAATGATTTTATATATTCAATTATAACTCATGAACTATTGTTTCAGATCACTTAAAACTGAATGTACATGTTGCTAATTTTGTGCCCTATTTTGTGGTATAAGGGCATCCTCCTATCTCGAATACCTTGCTGGTAAAATAGAGCTAAAAAAATAATTCACAGATCCATGTTAGTCAGCCGCTGGGTATATACTGTCTCATTGCCACCTTTCCCAGCAGCTGACCTTGTGCCTGCCACGACATTTCATAGGCATATGCACCAGCAAGATTACTACGTTCATACATGGTATGAAGAATTCATCATGACGGCCATGAACTGGAAGGAGGGAGTAAGCAGGGCAGGGGAGACAAGGGGGGCGCGGGGGATTATCCGATATTGCCGTACGGCAATATCAGTTATACTAGTTATTATTCTTATTCAGCTCAGGAAAACTGCGATTACTTCAAAACTATTAGAGATATTGGTTTACAAGTGAAGGATGATATGCAACTCCCGTGCGTGCTATTACTCACAAAATTTCATGATCAAATTTCAAGACACTTATGAGTTATGAGGAAAATACAAAAAAAATTTCCGGCGCAGGTTTCTGAGAACCTAAGCATAACTGAGACCTGTTGATTTTTTGTAAGATGCCTTGACAAAGTCTCCAGTGCAGAAAGGCGTCTCGTGGAGATTTCATGAACACATTTCAAGATATGATTTTTTAAAAATTGGATATCCCGAAAACTGACCAAAATTTTGTTGAAAAACAGGGAAGGAATGCTCTTAGAGAGCTGAAATTGGGTGAACATACAGATGTACCACAGTGTACCAACTTCACAAAGTTACGGACCGCTCGGACCAACGGTCTTGGCGCTACGGACGTCCAAAAATGCAATTTTCAAGTGGCCATATCTCGGTCCCTATTTAAGCTACAACAAAGTTTGACATATCACAAGAAAGGTCTGTTTGTCAGCTTTCCAATGGTGTATAGCATGATGGTGTCAGACGCGCGGCGTAGAATCGCGTCAGACATTGAAAATTTCACGTCACTTTTTGCGCCTTTCAAAACATTTTTGGCTAAAAAATCTATGAAGTTCTTCTTGGATGTTCGTGAATATTTTTTTCTATATACCTTTGTTAGGCCTACATACTGTCCTCAAAGGAAATTTGCCTAGATCAAATGGTTTTTCCTAGAGAATTTTTTTTAAATTCAAATTTCAACTTTAGATTGCTCAGCTTCTAACTATCCAAATCTTATGAAATTAACACTAAAAGTTGTGTAAAATTATGGCCTTCTCTGTTCTCTAAGGGCATGGACCTCATTCTAATAACCTATTTTACATGTATGATTTCATATATTCAATTATAGCCACTAAGTGCATATTTCAAATCAGTTAAAACTCAAACGACATGTTGCTATTGCCCAATTTTTCCATGTAGACACAACCATGCAACTCTTATGGCTTGCCTGCAACAGGCCATTAGGGTTAGGGTTAGGGTTTACTCAATATGCATTGCTTGCAGGGTAGTATGCTTGACCACAACAGGTGTGTCTGGCTGCCTCGACTTTTCATAGGCATATGCACCAACAAGATTACTACATTCATACATGGTTTTAAGAATTCATCATGAAGGACATGAACTGGAAAGAGGGAGTATGCAGGGCAGGGGAGACGGGGGGGCGCGGGGGATTATCCGATATTGCCGTACGGCAATATCAGTTATACTAGTTATGCTTGTATCTTTAGATCATGTTAGCCCAACCCCTAGTTGTTGTAGCTGCACTAGGTTGCACTAAACTGCAACTTTACACATGACTCCTTGGAAGAGCTATAAATGTAGAGGAATTATCAGCTTACAATTCTTCTCATATAATATAGAGGAAAAAAGGAGGTTAATGGCTAAAATGCCCGCATCATCGCATCCTTGTAAAAAGGGTAAAGGACACCTCCTCTTCTAGCATCAGGATGATCACGTGATATCTCAGTGCCTCGGGGGAAGTAATCAGCTCTCAATCAGTGGAGGATGGAGTGTCGATGAGAGCATTGGGCAAGATCTATAAGTCGGCAGACTGACTAGGCTCTGATGAAGGACCTCATTTAAGATAAGTACATTGGTTGTCTCTCGGTTGTCAGTTGGTTATCGGAGAATGATGATTATTCTAGTAAATTAGATAGTAGAATTTAAGAGATAGCACTTACGCTAATGTCATGTGCAGTGATGGGCTGATCATACTGCATGACTGGAATTAATGAACTTGTCCATTAATCTGTTAATGTTGATTGTCGTTTTATATATGGGTCATTCTCAAATTTCGGGACAATTTGCGTCACTCTAGCTCCCTGACATTAATATGAATGCGATAAATATCTGAAGCGTCGCTCTGCTTCTGTTATTCATATTTCTAATTAGAACCACTGCATTTGGAGCAAAAAGTCATTCATTAGACTTTTTTTTATGCATTATGTCCAGAAATCCGTGCAAAATCAATGGTTTTTCCCTGTCACTGGACCTGACATGACAAAATCAAGCGTTCATTTTCCTCCTAATAGTTCCTTTGCACGATTTATGGGAATATAGACTTGAATTTATATTCAGTTCATATTCAATTTTTTTGGGGAATAATTTCATTGATTAAATTGATACAATAGTCGTGTCACTAATTTATGTCAATTTTTTTGTCCCCTCCGTTACTTGCCATAGCTCTGTTCGTTATTGTTTTTTATGAGCTATTTTCACTGAATATCATCAGACGCATGTGCACCATAGTACCACTGCCTTGCAGACTTCATAAAACATGTATTCAATAAATTATGACATAATGTTCATAAAAAATGTTTTTGGTCCCACTAAAATGTCCCTCCGTTTCCTTCATTTCCAAGCTTACCAATGATAATTTTACAGAGCGATTTCATGTATATGTTGCTGAGGGTGGCAGGTTTTAATATTCTGCAATTATTTTGTCTAATCTCCGAAAGAAAACGCAGTAATGAGCGAAAAGCAAAAAATTGTTCCCCTCCGTTACCGTCCACTCCGTTACCAGATCATGAGCAAGAGATCGACATTTGGACCAAAAAATCTACTGATACGAGATGAAGTACTTCTGAAAATAATAGTTACATCAATCTTTTATCATTTTTCCTTTTGTTGCTGTTCCTACAGTTGGTTTTTTACATCAAAATTCCCCTCCGTTACCACAATGTCCCCTCCGTTACAGGACAATTTTCCTATACCCGTTGTCCCGAAATTTGAGAATGGCCCATATATAGATGAGTAAATTGTGAGATTGAAGTGTTGTTGAACTATCCTAAAATCTGTGATTGTTATCCTGCTGAAGTTGGTAAATATGAGCATTCCTTGTTGTGATTGTTGAATCTCCTGTCAATTGTTATCTGTTCAATGTTGGTTGGTTATAAAGTGTCAAACGTTATTCTCAAGTCTTGAGTTCTGATTCAGCTTTTATTGTGTAAGATCAGTAAAATGTTACCTCTCATAAGTTCACAGAGATCACCGGACCACCTCTAAGCCAAGCTAATTATATTATCTTTTATCGACAGACCGGCTAAACCTCGAGCTCTTCACAATAGGATAGGATACTTTATTTGCACAACTTAGGTACTTACAATAAAATGGAATATGAACCCACATTAATGTATTTTAAAACTGAAGTAAAATGTTGCGCAGGAGGGCACCTGAGCAGAAACTTCTGTAACCCAAAAGGTAGGTGCACCCCTCCTTCCTTTACCCGGGCTCCTTTAGATATACCCCAGATATGCAGTGATATATTATAAATAAATATAATCTATTATATATAGATGAAGTAATTATTCTAATAACATAAATTTTATGAACAAAAGTAGTAATGCAAATATGTGTATGTGACTATATGTATTAAAATACATTATACAAACAGATATATAATAGCATATTCAAATACTTTATATACTACATAATCATTAGCCTAAAAAGCGAAAAACATCCTGCGCTATTATAATATACGAAGATTAAAAAGTCATGCATCAATGTGCCGCATCTGGAAGAGTTCTGATGAATTCCCTTTTGATTGTCATGAAGCTTTTCATTTTCTGCAAGTCTTTCTGACGTACTAGAATTAATGAAATGTTCCCTATGGCAGCTGATTCTGATATGTCAAGGTAGTCACACAAAAATGTTACAAAACAGATTTGGAGCTTACCAAAACACAGTTGAAGTAATCTTCAGTATACGCTCTTAGCAAAAAGGTTCTATATGGAACCTTTAAGGGTTCTATAAGCTGGTGCAGATAAGGAACCCTAAAACGTTCGTTATTAAACTTTAAAAAAAGATCTAACAGCAAACTGAAGCAACACCTAGATAATCCAGCTGCATTGCACTTCCACAATGGAGGTTCTTGAAACCTTTTCTCTCAAGTTGGGAGCATACAGCTCCATCATAGGGCCTTCCCACCAGTATTGAACCTTTTCAATTTTGTTGAACCCTTAAAACAATTTAGAACCTTTTTTCGGCTGTGGGTTCTTTATATATAGCATCAAGAATCTTTTGCGTCGAGAGTGTATCATCAACACACATTGTTAGCAGCTGATCCTAAGTTATCTTTTTTTTTTTCAGATAGGATAAGGCCAAGATTCAAACAAAAGAATTCTAAATCCACCAAAAACACAAAAATCAAAAATCAAAGGAAAGTGGTTAACAACTATTCTAAGTTAAATGACCTCAGTGTAACTAATAACAGAATAGAATATGAGAAACTCCGTAAAAGTTATAAGCAACTGATACAAAGGAAAAAAAGACAATTCCAAGAAGCAAATTGAAATGAAATGGAAAATCTTGCCAGGAAGAACCAGGCAGATTGTTGGAAATACTGGAATAGGTTGAAATCAGTAGGGAAGAAGCCAGTTAATGTCCCTGATCTTGATACTTTCATCATTATTTTGTGAAACAATCACAATTACCTGAGCGTGATTACTTTGATAAACTGCATATGGTAAATGTCACAACTGCCATACAAGACTCAGCCTATATCTGTAATGATGAGCTAGCTGGAGACATATGTGATAGTGTCATAACTGAGGATGAGGTTATATTTCACATTAGGAAACTAAAGAATGGCAAAGCTGCTGGTATAGATGGAATCTCAGGCGAATTCTATAAATATGCCGTTGACAAAGTAGTTGCTCCATTTTGCGCTGTATTCAACCACATCTTAGATAAAGGTGAATATCCATCTCGGTGGTCTGAAGGGCTTGTTAATGCTCTACACAAGAAAGGAGATCGCTCAGACCCTGATAACTAGGCCTATAGAAAAATCACTATCAATGTTGTGATGGGGAAAATTTTTGACTCAATTTTGAACAGTAGGCTATATTACAAAAATGATGTGCTAAACCTTGACGACCCATGTCAGTTTGGCTTTACACCAGGGGCAATAGACCTGTTCAAAAAAGACTTTTTATTTTATTTTGATGCGGGTCGCAGTGATTCCCATTCTCCAACCTGTATAGAATGACCGAATATGGCATTTTTTTCAATTTTGGACTTTGGGAATGCCTGCCTCATGAGCCATGAAGTTTATACGTTTAATTTAGTCAAAAACGCCAAAATTATTAGAGGGGGGGGGTGTTATATATTGCCTCATATCTTCATCAGTTTTAATTGTAGAGCTAAATGAATGGCATCATATGAACGCTGATGAAATTGTCTTTCATTGGAAGTCATTATGTTGGTATTTTAAATGGTTTTACTTGTCTCCAAAGCAGAAATGTGTCAATTGTCTTTAAATTGATATCCTTTTAAATTTATTTACATCTATCTTGTTGCCTCTGAAGTACCAATTTCTCAATTTCAAGGAGCGGTCTGTTTGTTTCAATCTATCATAATAGTGCAGTGATTTATTGAATTGATCAGAAAATTTGTTAAGTTAGGTGCCTCATTTAATTATTTCACAGGAGTTGTCTTCATAGGATTGGAACATTTGAAACATGAAATTTATCATGTCAATAAAGTGTTGTTCTTGTTTAACAATTCAACAATTTAACATAATATTGATGACCGTACACAGTATATTATAAATCACTCATGGTCTGACAATGTCATAATGTTTTCAAGTGCTAATGCTCTGACAGTCTGACATACATACACTGAACAAAAAAAGAAACGTCCCCCTTCCTTTTTTGCTTATAATTTGTAAGATAATTTTTTTTGGTCAAAACTAGTTAGACAGTACTGATCCTATTATAAACAAGTATCAATGTGCCAAAAATTATTCAAGTGCGACCATTTCCTGTTCACTTTTGACCTTGTTTATCACATTTGTGGATGTTTTTAAAATGGCCCCATACCCACAATGTATTGCATCTCACCAAAAAGATTTGGGTGTGCTTTCGAAGAGTGTGACATAGAGCCCTAGAAAAACAAAAAAAATTGGCACTGCTGCTTTATTTTTGATAGCTACAGATCACCTTGCAGATGTGCGACATTGTGTGTTTCATACAGCGACAGAAATGACTCATGTTATTCAGCATTGAATTGAGATATTTTAATGAAAATTTTACATGACATGACCAGAGGCATCTTGGAAATGCCTATGCTTTTTCAAATCAAAATATCAAAAAGAACACCCATTTTTGTATTTTTTTATGCAAAAATTCAAAAATTTAAATTGAGATTCTTAAACACATCCTTCAGAAGCAAATTAAACATTTATTGATAGGGTTAAATATTTAGAATTTCCATACTTCAGCATTGATAGATAAGATGTTTGACTACCATGATCCAGGCCGCGAAAATCATAAGATTTTTGATGACAACAATTAAAATCACTCAAACTGTTATTCCAGTAGGCGGCAGTAAAGTCTTGGAGTTGAATTAATGTTGATCCCATGTTCAACCATTAGCATCAGGACCTCTGATAGACTAAACTGCCATCTGGTGGAAAAAAATATCTGGAATGACTTTATTTTTTCTGTCATTAAAGACCTCACAACTTTATGCACTTGAACCATTTCACCTAAATATGCTGCAAATCAATGCTGATGTATGGCAATTAGGAATATTTCACACTATCAATAAATGTTTAATTTGCTTCTGAAGGGTGTGCTAATGAATCTCAATTTAAATTTTTTTAATTTTTGCATAAAAAATTCTAAAAAGGGTGTTCTTTTGATATTTTGATTTGTAAAAAGCATTGGCATTTCCGAGATGCCTTTGGTCATGTCATGTAAAATTTTCATTAAAATATCTCGATTCAAAGCTGAATAACATAAGTCATTTCCTTTGCTGTATGAAACACACAATGTCGCACATCTGGAAGGTGATCTGTAGCTATCAAAAATAAAGCAGAAGTGCCAATTTTTTTTGTTTTTCTAGGGCTCTATGTCACACTCTTCGAAAGGACACCCCAATCTTTTTGGTGAGATGCGATACATTGTGGGAATGGGGCCATTTTAAAAACATCCCCAAATGTGATAAACAAGGTCAAAAGTGAACAGGAAATGGTCGCACTTGAATAATTTTTGGCACATTGATACTTGTTTATAATAAGATCAGTACTGTTTAACTAGTTTTGGCCAAAAGAAATTATCTTACAAATTATAAGCAAAAAAGGAAGGGGGACGTTTCTTTTTTTGTTCAGTGTATATATTGAACACGAGGGCCTACAACAAGCAATGGAAATATTAATTAAGAAAGTCGATGCAGGGTATCAAAAATCTCATATGTGGATAGTGTCTACAATAAATTGTTCAGGGTTGCCTAGAGTAAGTTGAACAATGAACACACAATCGCTCACGATTTTTTAAAATGTCAATTTCTATGTCATTTTAGGCTCATAGGAGAACTTGAGTAAGCCAATATCTCTTTTCTGGATTTGTTTCTTGTAAAGTCATATATACATAACTCATTTTTGGTGAAATTGACAATTTTTTTGTTAATAGACATCAAGCAACTCTGCCCTTTATAGATTGTACCAGTCATGTTCTTTCCTAGTTGCTGTTGGTTGAGATGCCCATTTGATATAAACTTCAAGCTCTCAGGTAAAAAGTACTAATCCAGTTCAAAGAAATTTGGACTGCTGAAGAATTAACATTGATTACAAACAATTATTTTTGTGGAATTGCTTGTTTCACAGGTTCACTCTGTCTTCCTTGTAGTCCAGAGCTCCTTCATTTTCACTGACTTGCACATGTGTGCCAGTCAAATCAAGCTCTTGCATTTATTATAACTCTCATCAATATCTATTATCTGTTTTTGCATTTCAATAGGCCAAGTTGAATCCAGTCAGCTGTAGCCTAGGTACGATGTACATGATTAGCACTGTCGTCAAGTATGGCTGGTGTGAAACAAACTAATTTTTCTGTCAACTGCTCAAACTTCTTCAAGCACCTTTGCTGCCTCCCTTTGGTTGCCTTCGGCTTAGTTTTGTCTCACCATGTATAGGCATGAAAAGTTCAAGATACCTGCAGTTTTTATTTTCTACGAGTGATGAAAAGTGTCTTCTAAAAGTTCCAAAGACAGCTTATAATTTTACATCAGATGTAGCATTGTTTCCCATTAATATTTACTGGTCTAGCCTTAGACGGCCATGATCACTTTTTTAAACAAGAGGTAAAAGTTCCTTAGCAGCGATCTTTGGATAATCATGTCATTATTCATTTCAGCGGAAGTGGAACTTCATTAACATGTAGTTTTAGATTATATTTACAAATTATACTGACAACTTTGCCATACTGTGATTCAAAATGTCAAGTTTTTAATGTGTTTTCTTACTTGAGCACTATATTTGCTGAATGAATGTGACAAGTTGACACTGACTGTTGTGAATCGCATCATCTAATTTAGCAATAATATTGGTTTATGTTCTTCCCACATCCAACAATAACTTTTTCTGAACAGAATTTTATACATTAAAGACATGGAAAATGTAATAATATTCTATCAAATGAAAACAAGATCTATAAAATAATTTCATTAAGCACAAAATTTGGAAAATTCTAAATTTGAAGAGGCAGGCAAATCATCGAAGTTGAGAAACTAAGAGTTTGGAGGCAACAAGAACTATATAAATAATTAAAAAATGGTGTAATTTAACAGACAGTTTTACAGGCATTCATATTGCACCACTCATGCTGTTCTGTGGTTATTTCTATGAACAAATGAGGCAAAATGTAGTGCCAAATGTCAAAATTTACTGTAAAATTGACACATTTTCTTGCTTGAAGACACTTAAACCCATCCAAAATACCTATATATTGGCTTTACATTAAAGACAATTTTATCAGCTTTCATATGACACCATCCATTTAGCTCTACAATTAAATCTGATGAAGATATGAGGCAAAATATAAAACCCCCCTCCAATAATTTTGGCGTTTTTGACTAAATTAAACATATAAACTTCATGGCTCATGAGGCAGGCATTCCCAAAGTTCAAAATTGAAAAAAATGCAATATTTGGTCATTCTACAGGTTGGAGAATGGGAATCACAGCGACCCGCATCAAAATAAAATAAAAGGTCTTTTTTGAACAGGTCTAACCTGGGGCAAGCACCACAGACTGTGTCTTCGTTCTTGATACTATTATAAGCTATCAACAAGTAAATCGAAAACCTGTGTATCTACAGGGTGAGGAAGCAAATTTTTCAAAATTTGCAATATTTCAAACTTCAGTCGAAATGAAAGGTTTTGCTAAGTCATAACAAATTCATATTTTAAGGCCTTAGAAACAAGACAAAAAGGATCCTTTTTGTGAAGTTTGACTTGAATTATCTCCAATCAAAAATTCAATATGGCCGTCTAAAGTTGGTGATGCTTTGAAAAAAAGCACCTTCATATTTTGAGGCCGTGAGCCATGAAGACAGTAAGGAGGAGAACAACATCGTGGTGACAGGTCTCATTGACTAACTATTTTAAGATGCCCCACACGGAAAAGTAAGGGGAATTAAGAAGTTGGCCTCCCAGAAGTGTTCGAAATTTCTTTAAGTGGAAATCCTGAACTTTCTTGGCCATAAGGCATAGGGAACCATCCTGAGTCTGCCTATAGTTGCCATTGGGGTAATTCACATCCAGCCATGGCAAAACATGACATCACTGGACCTAGTAGTATGCATCAGGTCCGTCCCCCTTTACTTGCTTGAAAAAGAAATAAAGCATAATTTTTCTATCTGAAGTCATGACTCGCGAAACCATTGCCTGAGCTGGATACTTTACCCTGAATGTCCCATCGACATCTTCTATTGATTTAATATCGAATTTGCCATTTCTTCTGTTGACAATAGAATCCACAACCAAACATTTATAGTTTGAAAAAAAATTTGAATATCCAGTCATGCTTCCCAATGTAGCCCATCATTTTTTCACCATTTCTATCTTCTGGCCTTCATGGAATAGGCCGAATGGTGTCTTTGGGGTCCTGACATATGATTTCAGGCCAAAATCATTTTTCATAGCCGCTCTGGCAGCCTTGAGGTCCACCTGAAACTCTTCAACCACCTCTCTCATGGAGGTTGCAGGTTAGGGTGTGGCTGTTGCCCATCAAATCGGAAAATTTTGGAGGAGCCCCCTGTACCTTTTTTTGGTATTGTGGTTTGATCTGAGAGACATTTCTGTGAAGTTTCAAGAAAATTGAAAAACGTTTAACTTGAGCACAATGCAGTTGAAGTTTCATCTCATTTTATCAAAACCCAAAGTCGCGGTTTCCCGTAACTTTGTCAATACTCATTAAACAATAATAAAATATGTTCAGTTGGCCAGGGCTCAAGAAGACCTTCATTTTGAATACCAACTTCAATGGTATCAGACAATTTTAAGCAGTGTTTCAATTCATAATTTGACTGCAGTTTTCGTAATTTGTGTGATTGGTAATGACAACCTTCATATTAAATGCAGTGATGGAAATGGAAAATTTTCGTTGGGGGAGCTCTCGGCTTGCGCGGCAGCGGCTCTCCATTCCAAATTTTTTAAATGGAAAGAATTCTTCCAACAGAGCATAATTATGGCTAAAAATACCACGAGGACTGAAAAAGTAACATGATAATTTTAATTTCACAACTGATCATTGGGGGAGCTGTAGCAGGGTACAGCTCCCCCTGTTTTTGGGTCAAGGGAGCTCAGCTCCCCCGAGCTCCCCCCCATTTCCATCACTGATTAAATGTCAACTGGCCTGTGTCACCCATTATGCTATTTAATGAAGCAATGACAATGTCTTGCTAGACTTTGATTGAAAAAAGTTAGTATCTGTCTAATATTACCAAGGCTTTACACTTATATATATATATGGTAATACAGTGTGGTTGACACGTAAAGACAGTGTATGCTGCCCGCTGTTTTGGTGGCTGATTCATGAGTGGTGCTTTTAAAAGATTTCAGTTCCAGACATACTGATAAATATGTGAATTAGCTAATTGTCAATCATCAGCAATTCTATGAGTAATTTGGTTAAAGAAAAGTAAAAGGTAAGAGTAACTTGGTCTAATTATGTCAAAAGAGTTTACATTGACACCAGCTAACCGTTTTGTCTTTTTTCAAAAGTGAGTTGAGATGCGAAATCAGTACTAACTGAGGTAAGCTAGGTGAAATTGATAAACAAGGATGATTAAGCAATATTTTCGCTTGTAAAATTGAGAATTCAGTTATTTTGTGACATCTGAATAAAGACACAAAATAATGTATGCAGTGTGTTAATCATCTCTTTAAATACCATAATATTGTCACTTGTTGCCATTTATCACAGTTCCTTCAAACATAGCAATAGACTTCAGAAACCTGATTTATGAAGTTTAGAATGCTTTGTGGAGGATAAATATATTTCAGATGTCACACATTGTCATGATCATTGCATCCTGAATATGTGACAAGAGAGAAAATCAGTTATTTATAAGCATCACATTCAGCATGTGTCATTTAATTCATTATTCAACTCAAATTTTTAAAATGTAGCTAGCTATATGGGCCACTTGTCATGCCAATATAGTCAAAAATTTCGATTTTATTAGACATTGTGAGCTTGAAAATGTGCTAGATCATCACGAGTTGACTGAGAAAGGATTTTCCCTGACCTTATGAAGTTATGATAATATACAACGTTCTTGCGAATTACTAAGATGTATTGCATATGGACTACAAGGTCTCACCCACCTGGTGCCAACTTAATGATTTAATTTTTTTTTTCAGCTTAAATTGGTTTTATTTATCTGTTGTTTTATGTTCACATAGGCCTAATGTCACTGTGTATGAATAAAGATATTGGGTTTATAGGCATAGGCCGATTTTAGCCACTCTCAATTTGCTTGCCTTATAGTTTCAGATTTTAAAATAACAGTAAAACTTCTTACAACAGTGCACCAAAATATCCATATATAATCTAATTTCTTCAATATGTCTAAATAGTACCTTTGGGACTTTCTGCCATGCAATATTAACCTGATTAACATCAAATTTTCGTCTTTATATAATTTGCAAATTATTTCTCAAACAATCCTTGAATTATAGATTTGTTTCACTGCGTAAAATTTTCCGAGATCATTGAAGTTGGTATTCAAAATGAAGCTCTAATTGAGGGCAGTTCAACCATACAGGTTATTTTAATGTATGACTCATATTGACAAAGTTATATAATACCGCTGTTTGAGCTTTTAAAGATTAAATAAGAATTTTCAACTGAATTGTGCTCAAGTTAAGCATTTTCCGATTTCCATGAAACTTTCCAGAAATGTTTTCTGGACCAAGACACAGTACCAAAAAAAGGTACAGTGGGATCTGACAACTTTGGGGCACCAGCCACACCCTATTGCAGGTACCTTGTCAGTTTGGTCGTCAGTGACTCCAAGAATGCTCCATTCCTCTCTTAATTCTCTCCACAAACTTCCAGACTTTCCTCTTATTCCTTTCCAGTGGCGGAGCTATGGGGGGGCCTGGGGGGGCCAAGGCCCCCCCAACTGGATGATTGGCCCCCCCACTGGCCCCCCCATTTCAGATTTGAGAGATTTGAAAAATTATTTGAGCAGAGCACGTCCGTCTTTGTGACCTGAGCCGGCGCTCACCAAAATAACAGGTGCCCTTTAAATTTTCTATCGCATTTGACAATTTTTTAATTATCTTTGAAATTATCTGGCAATAGGAATACCTGTATCCGAACTTTTTAGTGTGGCCGTGTGACTTTGGCCTAATTTTTCCGGCAATCGCTATCAGCTTTTTGGCCTATTTGAGCAGATAAAAAAAAATTAATTTCATGAGACCATTCAAGTCTGTGATAAACTTGTATCATGGCAATGATTGTAACATCACATCATTGCATGCACCCTTGAGGTTTTTCTTCTTTATGTACAAGCATGGTCAGGGGCGGACTGGCCTATGTGGCAAAGTGGCAACTGCCATGGGCCCATCCACTCAGGGGGCCCCACAAGATGTCAAAAAATAAAAATTTTAAGAAAAGAGAAAAATTTTGCTATTAAGTTCATGATTTGGATGAGTTTGTGTGTTGAAATTACATAAACTGAAAGGACAGCCTCCTCTCATATGGAGGCCCCAACAAAATATTAAAAATTTGCCAAATTAGACTGGTGGAATTTTTCCGCCCCTGAGCATGGTCATTGACGTCATATCAGGGAATTTTCAACCAGATACAGGCTGTACTCTTTGAAAATAAGAGCAACCCAACCGCAATCAGCATAATGAATCAGTAAGTGCTATTTTTACACCAAACTTTCCTCTCATTCAAATGACGTTGGTGTAGGTGGAGCTTGTGGGACATTTGCAGCACCACTCTTTGGCCAAAAAAGGGGTGCTTTGAGGAAAAATCTTGAGCGTTCCCTGGGACCCACTTCTTGGAGGCTTTGGCCCAACTCTAAAATAAAACTGATGCCCCTGTCTCATTCTGTGTGCATGACAAATTGAACAGCTAAAATCAACATTCTGCTCTTTCTCCAACTGTTTTTATGAAGTCATTTCTCTCTTAAAAGTAATTGCAAAAAAAAGAATATTTTGGTTTTTGTACCATATCTAAATTGAATAATGAATGCAGTAAGTGCATGCCAGAAGAAAAGAGCGTCAATGTTCCTTTGTCACTTGTATGTCGCGGCATTAATTTTTGCCCTTTTATTGCCTCAAAAATGCCGCGAAAGGTGGGCCCCCCCAGCTCAGACCCTGGCCCCCCCTTGGCCCCCCCACTCCTGGATTTCTAGCTACGCCACTGTTCCTTTCCCAACATTGATTGCCTTCATGATATTATATTCCAGTTGTGAGGTCACTCTGACTATGTCAGGGATTGTTTTTTAGTCCATTTGGCACTGAAGCAAATCTTACCACCTCTTCCTTTTTTTCTCCTGAGGAGTCATTGTTAGTCACAGCTCATTCTAACCTTCCACAGGTATGGCTGATACCTTAATGATTATGCTGTTTTGTTTGCACAATTTTCCTGTAGATTTGAGATGCTTTTTTAGCACAAGGCAGTTCATGGAAAATTTTGGTTCCCCACCCTATATATATATATAATTTAAACTATTTGCCTCCAGAAGTTGTAGAATCAATGCAAGGCCGATTTGCAAAGATGCAGTACCGCGTTTTTAGGAGCACCAAGAGAAAATCAATGTACTCACATTTCCTTTACATGAATGATTAGTCTATGTGGTTATTAGTACGAGGTTCAATTGGTTTTTGAGGTTCAAAACGGGATAATATAAATAAAAGATTCAATATTTATTTGCAATTTTTGGCCTCCCTAAGCTACATATTGCGTGATAATTTTATTCATATACTGTAATTATGACTTGCTCTGGTTAGGTTATTACATTGATTCGACATTCCTTTGTTACACTACAATTACGGTACCTGATATCAAAATGTTCAATAAAAAATAGAATACCAAAATTTTTAATGATGCACCATTGGATATTATAGAAAAGATGCACTCTCATACACTAGCAACTGTGCAGCGTACGAATTACGTACGTAAATTCTACGCACGAAACTCACAAAAATGAGCCGATCCGTAGTACGTACGTACATTTTTGTACGTATTTCGTACGAATTCATAAAAATGTCACACAGGTACTTTTCAATTACTTTTTCCATTTTAGTGCAATATGGTTATCACAAATGGTTTATGCATTGGCCCATCTAAAAAAAAAAGCAATTAAGTCAAGATTAAGGCCAAAAACCAACTTAACACACATGAAATCCATACGAAAAATTTACGTACGTAAATTTTCGTACGTATTTCATACACGAAAAACAACCAATTTACGTATGAAATTCACAAGAAAGAGCTACGTAAGTTTTACGTATGCTGCACAATTAGCCATGTAGTACATATGGTCAGGGTTTTTACATAAAAAGAGTGAGGGTTAGTGCCTTTCCAATAAATTGCACCATCAAACACTGTTAAATATGATGTGCAAGGTAGCCCATAAATGTTAAATGTACCCACCATGTAGTCCTGTTATGAAAAATTTGTTAAGTTATCTGACAACTATGTAGCACTATTTATCTGTGCACACAGATTAAATTTAAATTTAAATAGTTAAAAATATTTTCACACTCTTATTGACAATACTTTCTATATACAGTTATGAAGCTATGCTGCATGATTGAAATTAAAAGTTAACGAAATAGTAAGTAGGGGGCATGCATACCAGAGGCCAAAGCCAAAGTGTATGCCTCCCAGACCCATTATATGTATTGTTTAAACCATATTGCTACAATGTAAAATGTGATATTTTTTGGTCAAAATAAACTAATCTGTCTGTCTGTCTGATCAATAAATCTGTTGGTCAACCTCAAAGCACAAAATTCCATTGTAGCAATTATTAAGGGGCCACCCTGAAATTGTGTGGCTCCTGTTTAAAAATTCCTCGCCAAAACCATTGTCATCTGAACTTTATGGACTCTGTTGTCTTTTATCATAAACACTGTGTACCGTTTGCTGTATGCGAATCGACCTAGTTAATCATAAAATCTTAAATTTTAGACCAGAAACCATAGTAATTATAATATAACATTAGCCAGTATGCTGTATTTATGTATCAGAAATCTTGATGTGAAATTTAAAGCTTTAAATATTTAGCAATCAAAAGATTTGGTGATTCTAGTAAAAAAAATGCACTAAAATTTACTAAAACTGCCTTATCTCCCAGAAAATTTAATTGATTGATTCCAAATTTTGTATGTGTATTGTGTATACTATAAGACAGCATACTGGCTATATGGCAACGTTTGTTGCTTGCTTTTTAGCCTTTTTGCCCGACTCTTACTGTTTCCCAATATACTTCATTGAGTGAAATTCGCTGATTGGTATTGAAGTGTCAAGTTTTATGTGTCATGCCCAAGTGCAATTACGCTTACACATATGTCAAGCAAAAATCCTCTGGTAAACTTCTCATCTTTTCACAATATTCATATCCAGTTATCTCTTACCTCAGTACTATATATATATTCCTTAATATGTCAAATTGTAGGCTATTCAAAAGAACTTAAACACAAAGCTCACCTCTTTATTAACCCTCATCTTACCCAATCTAAAATGCTTCGTTCACCAGCATAATTATGTCATTTACTATCTCAAAGCCATCAATTAAATAACTTCAAACTACAACACTATATATCTCAAACGTTATGTATGACATATGGCTAACTCATTCTTCAGACTGGCTTGTCCCTCTCTGACTGACATTTTATCACGGGTAAATGCTAGTGTTTACTAATACCATACTTTATCTATAATATATATCTACACAGTATGGCAACTGAAGGACAAGACACCTGTCAACATGAATTGATAGTCCAGTCAAAATAGAGTTTAACCTAGACATACATTGTATGTGCGATACAAGCAATTTCAATTGGCCATGGAAACACATTGTAAGAGGGCCACGGGTCCTGAGTTAGTTTTACAGTTAATATTTTACTTGGCTTGTATTTGACAGTGGATACACTTCCAGATGAAGTTAACAGTTTTGTGTAGTTTATTATTGTGGATGGTAATGGCATGGCAACAGACAATGAGGCCTGGACTAATGATCAAGGTTATGTAATGGGATCTGCCCAAGCTAAATGGATTCATTTGCAGTATTGATTAGTCTGGAGTCCAGGTGGTCATAGTTACGTAAACTCAGGCTTGCTAAGTACAATTATGGGTTGGTTAATGAGAGAGTGTTAATGAAATGCATTCAAGCCTGCATAACTGAAGGGAATTAGTGGGATCTAATCACAAATTCAATGACTGACAAGTTCAGACAGGAGTCATTCATGTAACATCTCTCTGGTCATTAGGCCAGTTGAGTAACATGCATTATTCCTCCTCTGGAACAAGTTCATTGTAAGTTCACAACTGCAGGCTGCACCTGCAGCTTATTAAGGCAGACACAATGGGTTAATTTAGCTGGATCATTTTGATTATATAAGATGGGCTTGGGCTGGAGAATAATTGGAAATTCACTAATTGAGTAACTAATGAGTAAGCTGTAATGAGCAAGACATGTGAGCCTGGGTTTACTGAGGGGGGAAGCAGAGGCGGGGAGGACCTCCATTCTGGGATTGGTTGGCTCTGGATTGAGCTGACCTTGGATTGGTTTATGTTTCTGTTGACTATGTGTGAATTGGATTTTATGTAAATGATGGAGGTCAATAAAAGATGGGAAGATTGTCAAGCCCAATCAGTTACTGACTGATCAGACTCTCACTACAGTCTCTATCAGGCATTATTTTCTACAAGTTTAATTTCTACATTACAATTCTACAGAATATCCAACTGGATAGTGTATGTTAGTTTGCCATAGGACAGGAAGGGCACTCTACATATTTTGGTGAACCCCGACTTGATTCATCTTCCACAGCATTGTTGAGTAAGCAACATGGACAGGCGAGATCTTCTCACCACAAGATTCGAAGAAATGACCATGCAACAGAAAGTCATCTTCTCTGAAGCCATCATCGAAGAACTCAAGAAGCTGGGCTACGAGGTCTCCATGCCATCAGGACAGGTCACAGTAGGACATCTGCGTTTCCTCGTCATGACACTGACCGCAGCGGTGATGCAATTGTAAAGGAAGAAGTCCTGCGCCAACGATCGTCTCCACTCTCCTGCACCACGCTCTGCACGCCTCGTCTCATCAAGCCTCGATATCTACCCGAGCTCCACAAGTCACAGTAAGTGAATTCAAGTTACTCGTTTATGAAGCCAATAGCGCCAAGGGGAAGCAAGGCACTGTGACATAGATTGAATATACATTTGACGTATCACTAACATTGTAATCATGAATGTGGAACAGCTCATGCAAGCTGATCACCAGCTCAGGCAGGAGCAGGTGAAGCACTTGACAGCGCAGTCAAAGCAGTATGCTGAAACGGCCAGTAGAACGAAGGCTGAAGCTCAGGCCAAGAGAGTTGAAAAATGCAATGGCTCATCCACGCAGAAAATTCGTGAGTGGTTTAGGGACATAGAATTAACCATTCCCTATGCCACCAGAACAGTGTACGTGGCAGCCTTGACGGCAGAAGGGCCACTTAGATTGGAACTGGAGAAGTTCCTAGCCACCCTAGCAAACCGTGATCAGGCGACGTGGACAGAGGTGAAGGCGCATCTTCAGAAAATGTTCTTGTCAACTCATGAGGCTGAGCGTCTTAGAGACGAATTGGAGAAAGTGGGGCGTCAGCCTTACGAGACGACCACGCCATATGGGCGTCGATTCTCTCAATCAGGATATCTAAAGCATAGCACTGATTCTAGGACAGTTGACCACAGAATTAAATCACACCTAATCTCTAAGTATTCTCCTGACTGTTATATCAATAATTGTTACATTTGCCAAAAGTCATAGAAAAAGTGATTACCCCCCCCCCCCTAGGGCCCCCCCCCCACTCATCATCATTTCATTAGCCCTCCCACCTCTCCCACCTCTCCCACTCCCCTCCCTCTCTTTCCACCTCCCCAACCCCCCCCCCCCTCAAACTCATGCCAATAGCCCATGAATCCATCAGTATAGTTCACTAATCATACATATATACATCCACTCATTATTGTGGGAGCACACTTACAGGCGAAAGTCTTTGTGCTATCCCAATGGCTAAATTAGCATTTTATATTAAATCAATGTTATAGATATTATAGAAATCAGCCGACCTTGCTTATCCCTCAGCAGACAGAAATCAGGATCAGCAACGAACAATGTTGCGTTGGTACATGAGGGGATTGAAGGACGAAAAGTTGGTGTTGCGTTTGGTGCAGGAGAAGGGGCCTAAGGACTACATCGAGGCAATCGAGGCAGTGCAAAAGTATGAGGGAGACTCATACACGGTGTACAGGGCCATGAATGGAGCTGCTCCACCAGAGAGGCAGGAGGAGCCCATGGACATCTCAGCTGTGAGGGAAAGGGAAGCAGGGGACAGAGAGGACAGGTTGAGTGAGGTGGAACGCCAAATTAGTGGGCTCTCCAGAGAGTTCACTAGAATGATGGCCATAGACCGGGGGCCACGCAGGCAGGAGGCTTCCAGGGACAGCAGACTCCCGCGCTCCAGCCAGCCCAGGCAAGACCGGAGTCACCCACCTCGCAGGGGACCCTCGCGACCAGACAGAATGGACGATGGACAGCCACTCTGCTTCCAGTGTAACCAACCAGGTCATTTCGGAAGGGAATGCCCACAGCGAAGGAGACAGGCACAGGGCTACTCATCAGGACCTCGCTCTCAGGGCTACAGTGCATCTTCCCGCTCCCAACGTCCTCGCAATGGGAGGCAGGACCACTGAGACATCAGCGCCGTGGCCACGATGGCCTTTGTGGATCTCAGGGCACATGATTATGATCTGCGAGGGCTCACTGACAGCGGCGCTGCGAAAAGTGCTCTTAGAAGGTCTGATTTTCTTAAAATTTGTGCCAAGCTGAAAAGACAGCCAATTGTAAAGCAAAGAGCAGGACTGACTGGTGTTACTGGGCATGAATTGAAGGTGTGGTGGGAAACACAGATTGAATTGGACAATTTTGGGGCAATAGACGTAGTAATAGTAGATGAATTGCCATATCAGTTTATATTGGGCAGGGATGTGATGAAGTGAGATGGCATCGTTTTAGATTACTCACGAGGTGAGATGGCGTGGAAAGGCAAGGTGTTGCCATTAGTCCCTGTGGAGGCTGGGCAGGTGCGTATGTGTGTGATGAATGGGAAGGGGGACGCTATCATGGATTGTGTGAGCAAGCACCAGGATGTGTTTTGCAGGAAGGGCCAGCAGTTAGGTCGACATCCAGCGATAGCTGTTCGTATTCACACCACAGGACTTCCAGTGAGGAGTAGGCCATACAGGGTGCCTTTCGCTAAGCGCCAGGCTTTAAGCAAGAAATTAGATGAATTATTAGAGCAGGGAGTGATCGAGCCTTCAAGTTCTCCCTGGGCCAGCCCAGTAGTATTAGTCCAAAAACGTGATTCCACAGAATTGCCAAGGATGTGCATAGATTTCACTAAGTTGAACAAGGTCACTGTTAGGGATAATTATCCGGTGCCATTAATCCAGGATGTGCTGGATTCACTACAGGGGGCTAGGGTATTTTCAACTTTAGATTTAAAAAGTGGTTTTCATCAATTGCCCATGGACCCAAGGGACATGGAAAAGACAGCATTCACTTGCTACAGGGGCCTATTCCAGTTCCGAACCATGCCGATGGGCCTCTGCAACGCAACGGCGGTGTTCCAGAGGGCCATGGAAAAGGTCCTAAAGGGCCTCATCGGAGTATGCATACTGTGTTACATAGATGACCTCGTGGTCTTCAGCCCTGACGAGGCCACACACGTCAAGCATCTCCAAGAGGTCTTCAACAGGATGAGACAGTACCACCTGTCTCTTAACCCCAAGAAGTGCGTCTTTGGCCAGGAGGAGGTGAAACTACTAGGCTATGTGGTCAACGCACGAGGGCATCGCGCCGATCCAGACAAGGTCAAGGAAATGCCTCCACCGACAACGACAGTAAAGGGCATTCGCAGATTTTTGGGGATGAGTGGATATTATAGGTCCTGCATGCCTGACTACGCCAAGATATCGGAACCATTGGTACGTCTGACAAAGAAGAACGCTCGGTATGTCTGGACGAAGGAGATGCAGGACAGCTTCGCTCAACTGAAGGACCTGCTGGTTAGCGAATGAGTCATGGCTCATCCCCGAACTGACAGGCCATATATTCTTTACGTCGACGCATCGGCGACAGCCGTGGGCTCGGTATTGGTGCAAAAGGAAGAGGGCACTGGGATCGAGAGGCCTATCTCGTACCTCTCGAAGCTGCTTTCTGGGACCCAGCGGAAGTGGGCGGCGATCGAGCGTGAAGCGTACGCTCTGATAACTTCGCTCGTTTCCTTTAGGCCGTACCTCTACGGAAGTACCTTCGAAGTATATACCGACCATAAGCCGCTCTGTTGTCTCTTCACAAAATAACTCAACAACACCAAGATACAACGCTGGGCAATCTTGGTGGCAGAATATGGATGCAAAGTGCAGTATCGGAAGGGGAAGAATAACATTCGGGCAGACATGCTGTCTCGGATCGAGCCTGACGTCATGGCCACATACGATGACCTAGACTGGCATCCCGATGAGGTCAACCCCATAATCGAGGAGCCTGACCTACAACCCCCCATCATACATGACGCTCTGGACCTCGAGGAGCTCAAGCAAGCCCAGCGAGCCATGCCTCAGTGGCAGGAGGCGGTGGATGAGGAGAGCCAGTATGAGATCGTTGGTGGGGTGCTATATTCGATACGAAGGCCACATGAGCATGCTCCAGATTATCCAAGGTTGGTCATACCAGAGCAATTCACCAAGCAAATCACCATGTGGGCCCATGCTGAAGTCGGGCACATGTCTCACCTAAAGACACTCAGGAAGGTGCAAGAGGCATATGTGTGGCAATCAATGCGAAAGCAAGTGAGAGACTATCTGCGCAAATGCCCTGAGTGTGCAGTACATCACAAACGCAAGGTCCACACAGCCCTTGGTGAAATGCCCATTGCAAAAGGGCCGGGACAATTGGTATCAATGGACCTGGTGGGGCCCTTGATGAGGTCTCCCCAGGGGAACACATACATTCTTGTACTAATTGATCATGCTAGTGGTTTTGCAGATTGCTATCCTCTTCCCAGCAAGACAAATGAGGCAGTCTGGGCGAGATTGAGGCAAGAATACTTTCCCAGGTTTGGCATTCCGAACTGCATAATTTCTGATCGTGGATTAGAACTAAATGCCAGGGCTATGAGGGAATATCTAGCAGGCATAGGAGTGGAGTACAGACGAACAACTCCATACAATCCCCAGGCGAATGGCAAGGTTGAGCGTTTTAATAGAACTCTCAAAGCGATCCTGGCCAAGCTCATTAACAATCGTGTCACAGATTGGCAGGATCAGCTAGGAAATGCAGTTGCCTACTACAATGCCTCGACCTCAGTTACAACTTCTCACACCCCATTCTTCCTGCAGTTTGGCAGACATCCCAGGCTGCCAATTCACAGAGCGCACATTGCCACGCAAGAAGGACCATTGCTTGAGGGACGGCTGCAGGATTTCTATGACGCCATAAGGGAAACTAGACACCTCACTGAGGCCTCTAGGAAGCACAACAGGGACAGGCTGGCCAGGAAACAAAACGCTGAAGAACTGAAAGTGGGCGACTCGTCACCATCCGTGCAGCAGAGCCATTGACACTCACTAGTCAATGGGACCCAAGGTGGATTGTTACTCAGGTGAGGGGCAAGGTGACATGGGTCACTCATCAGCCATCAGGGAAACAGAAGGTGCTCAACCGCAATAAGCTGCAGCTCGTCAGTCCTGACATGGCCTGGGAGGGCATCAGGCTTTGGCCTGTGCGCAAGATAAACAGGCAGAATGCCAGGCCATGGCAGAACCTGGGGGCCCGCAGGAACAGGGTGCCCCAACTGCCACCCACCCCAACCGCAGGGAGAGACGATCCAGCTCCAGGACCTCAGCAACCTCGCAAGCGACGGCGCAAACAAGAGCCAGCCTCAGGCTCTGATGAGGGAGGTGAGAGAGTTGTGGGAGGAGAGAGAAATGCAGGAGGAGAGAGAAATGAAGGAGGAGAGAGAAATGTAGGAGGAGAGAGAAATGAAGGAGGAGAGAGAAATGAAGGAGGAGAGAGAAATGAAGGAGGAGAGAGAATTGTGGGAGGAGAGACCAACGTTGGGCAAAAACACAAAGCTCGACAGCCCCAGCCCAAGGCAGCCAGCCAGGGACGGGGGGAGACCACGGAGAGCACTCGGGCAGTTGCAGGCTCGCAATCCCCCGACGAGCCAATGGACGATGACCCGTCTCCCGACTGGACGCCGCAGGGAGCATCACAGGGAAGAAGACCGGATCAAGGACGAAGGCCTGGGCGTCCAATTACAAGCCCAGCTGAGGGAGAGTCTACAGCTGCAGACTGGTCACCAGGGGGCGCAGACACAAGCCAGCCAGCTGCGCCAGACCCACCCCCCCAGATGGAAGTGGAGGAGGGGCCAGAACCTATGGCGGACCAGCCGGCCAATGCCAAGCGACTTCTTCCCCCCAGTGATGACGCCGAGGGGTCGGGCGCTGATCCATTACCTAAGAGGCAGCGTACATATCTGCCTCGCACAGCCAAGGACAATCATTCAGTCCTTGGTGCTCGACCCAGTGACTTCTACTAAGCCTTGGCCTGCTCTCCACAACAGCAGCTTCCTCATCTAACTGGTCTTCACTACATCATTCACTCACTCACTCCAAGATCACTACACGAGGCATCTCAAACAGGCTACATGAAAATGGACCTGCTTCACATGAGTTTGGCACTTGTGATCTGGCTGACGACCTGCTCGGGAGCACCGACACCTCTGTCTACGGCGGAGCCCACCATGCAAGGAGGACCTATCTTCCAAGCCGACCTTCTACCTGATGGCGTTATGGTGAGGGGAGGCGTGCCACTCAAGACGGTTCGTGCAACATGGGTGGTTCTGGTGACACTACAGGTGCCTAAGTATCCCGACGGTCTACTAGACTACATCACTCGAGTTCGTCAGGCTGACAAGAAGGTGCACATATCAGGCAGCATGAAGAGAGACTGGCACTATCGTCTGGACAGAATTCAAGAGAAGCACCCGTTCAACATTGGCCAGGACACGCTGGGAGCCGTATCCAACCCACTCCAAGATGTCAACACTCCCAGCTCTCGCGCCAAGAGGGGGCTCATCAATGTAGTTGGCGAGGCAATGAGCTTCCTCTTCGGCACTGCCACCACCATAGAACTCGAGCAATATAAAGCAGCCATTCAACAACTGCAGCAGAGGACGGGCCAGCTGATGCACTCAAACCACCAGATGCTGTCTATTGTCGACCAGACCAGCACCTACCTCAAGCGAACACACAAGGTGCCACACCGCCAAACAAGGTCAAGCCACGGTAAGTGATCTGCTTTGGGTCTACCGCTATGTCAGAATAGAGCCAGTAGTGGTCTCGGGGGAGACTCTAGTGTGTAGACTAGCCTTGCCAGTTTTAAATACGCAGGCATACCTGCTTTTCACCCTTCATAGCTTGCCGGTTCCAATTCCAAATTCGTCAATGTCTGTAGAAATCCAGTTGGCCAGTAAGTATGGGGTCTCAACTAGTACTGGGCACGTTTTTCAGCCGAATTTTTGCTCGGGGGAGCGGCCACAAATCTGCCGGTCAGGCCCACTCTATAAGCCCAATGTGCAACAATGTGCCCGGGGTCTGATATTCAATCAAACGAACTTAATCAAGCAGTGCCACTTCAACCTGATAAAAGGCCAAAATGAGACTATAGTCAAACAAGTAACGTCTAACACCTACATGATATCAACCTGGGGCACCACCTTTAAACAACGTTGTCGGGGCCAATTGGAACAGGCTTCGTGGCTGGCCCCAGGCACCTATCAGGTTGAGTGCAGGCCCTCTTGTGTTCTCGAGAGTGATAACTTTCTCATAGAATGCATGCAAGAATTCAACATGCACGAGGAAATTGACTTGCCCAAACTGCAAATACGTGGGCACTTCAATTTCAGCCACTCTCTGAAGGCCCCGGAGCTCTTGGCAACCTTTCCAGCACTAGTGACAGCCCCGGCAGCTGTGGTTCCGTCCCTTAGCACGTCGGCTCTACTGCAGGCAGCTATGATCTCAGATACTCACTGGCAAAAGTTCACGAGACACACTCCATTGCTCACTATTATAATAGCAGTAATATTGTTTCTGGCAATTGGAGGGGCACTGTTTTGTTACTATTATTTTTACAAGGGTTGGACATGCCAGTGGAGGTGCTGTCCCAAGGTCCAAGCACCTGAGGAGCTGGCAGTAGCAGCTCCCACCCAGATAAGGTACATGGCACCCCTAAGTCCATTAAGGACCTGCTCTTCTGATGAGCCCGCTGAGGTCTAATGATCAGGTCCTCGGCAAGTTAGCCCCCCTCTTAATGGTTCACTGGGGACTGAGGGGCACTCTGGGGTTAGTGATTTCTAATTGGGGACGCTCAGGGAGGTCATTGGGCTCCAGGGGTGTCAATCTTTCCTCAGACCGTTAAGGGGGCTTGGGAAGTATATGGGCTAATGGCAAAAGTTTAGATGATGTCGTGGGTAGCCTAAATTCCTGTGTCAAATAGCTATTGTTGTTCTAAAGTTTAAGTAACCATTTAAGGTCATTATATAATGACTTAAGTTGTGTAGAATGCACAAGGTATACTGTTTAATGAATTCACTTTATGGATTGCGTGTGATGCAGTAAAGTAGCAGTTTATTGCTTTAACAGTATTGTAAACAATGTCCAATTTACTCATGGGGAGTTCTCCATTGTCCTCCGAGTCACTCAAGGCCTATTCAGACACCAAGCAGATTGCTACCGTTGGTGGGCCAGGACAAGGAGACTCCCACCTTGTCCACATTTGAACAAGTAACTGCCGTGCCTATATTTTTCCATTTACAGCCAACAACCACAACCTCAACTTTGCTTCTTGGGATGGATCGCACACGCATAAGGAGTCAGATACGAACATGGAGTCAGATGCGCACCCACATGGAGTCGGACCTACTTGGAACTTCGTGCTATTCGAAAAATCTCGAGGGCACACACACAGATTCATCTCAATGTCAAATAACGAACTCTATTTACAATTTACTAAAACAATGAACTCTAGTCATAAATAATATCATATATTGCTCATATCTGGATCAATCCTGATGGACAATAACTTACTGAAAACCAATATTGGAAAATGGCACGCAGTTGCTTGTTCTTCGAATCATCTCATTTCATTTATTTGTAACTTTACATGTTGTCTATGGGGTTTCTTACAAAAAGGGTAAAAATTTGAGAGCTGGGGAAGGGATGGGTATAATTGGGGATATTTAGCCCTCCCTCTTGCCATTGCCATCAATCATACTTAGCATTATCATGCATCATCATTCCACTTTTTTTTTATTGCAAATTGTCTATAATTGGATACAGTGGCTGCAAGTAAGTCGTCTGAGGACAACCTCAACAATTCAATATTATGCAGTCACTGCCCACATGTATGGTACTCAGGTAGATAAAACTCACTGTGTTCTTTTATCTAGAAAATTGTTGGGAGAACTGTAAGAGGGCCACGGGTCCTGAGTTAGTTTTACAGTTAATATTTTACTTGGCTTGTATTTGACAGTGGATACACTTCCAGATAAAGTTAACAGTTTTGTGTAGTTTATTATTGTGGATGGCAATGGCATGGCAACAGACAATGAGGCCTGGACTAATGATCAAGGTTATGTAATGGGATCTGCCCAAGCCAAATGGATTCATTTGCAGTATTGATTAGTCTGGAGTCCAGGTGGTCATAGTTACGTAAACTCAGGCTTGCTAAGTACAATTATGGGTTGGTTAATGAGAGAGTGTTAATGAAATGCATTCAGGCCTGCATAACTGAAGGGAATTAGTGGGATCTAATCACAAATTCAATGACTGACAAGTTCAGACAGGAGTCATTCATGTAACATCTCTCTGGTCATTAGGCCAGTTGAGTAACATGCATTATTCCTCCTCTGGAACAAGTTCATTGTAAGTTCACAACTGCAGGCTGCACCTGCAGCTTATTAAGGCAGACACAATGGGTTAATTTAGCTGGATCATTTTGATTATATAAGATGGGCTTGGGCTGGAGAATAATTGGAAATTCACTAATTGAGTAACTAATGAGTAAGCTGTAATGAGCAAGACATGTGAGCCTGGGTTTACTGAGGGGGGAAGCAGAGGCGGGGAGGACCTCCATTCTGGGATTGGTTGGCTCTGGATTGAGCTGACCTTGGATTGGTTTATGTTTCTGTTGACTATGTGTGAATTGGATTTTATGTAAATGATGGAGGTCAATAAAAGATGGGAAGATTGTCAAGCCCAATCAGTTACTGACTGATCAGACTCTCACTACAGTCTCTATCAGGCATTATTTTCTACAAGTTTAATTTCTACATTACAATTCTACAGAATATCCAACTGGATAGTGTATGTTAGTTTGCCATAGGACAGGAAGGGCACTCTACAACATGAAGAAAGCACAAATATCACATATTTGTTAAATTTACAAGGTTTTTGACATTTTTCAATAAAGTTTCCTTATATAATGAAGAACGAAGTTGGTTAACATATTGAACAATATGAGAACATCATTTTTGTGTGGTAACCAAGGCCGGAACATTGTTTTTATGCTTAGCAACCCGACAACAATAAGACTTAAATGCTTGTATGTTGTGTCTGAAGAACAAAGGTGAGCATTGAGCAACAACTCATATATCAGGTCAAAAATTGATGTCTTTCAGCCTGAATGTATGTAAGAGAACAAAATATAACTTGTAAAATTAATTGGAATAATAATATTCCCAAATAAGTAGCTACAAATCTGCCGTTCAAAAGCTCTATTGTGAGGATTATTAGCTTTTTCTTACAGTTTGTCTCCCCTTTTCAATACTGATATCAAGGCTGTGAATCAGTTCGAATTTTGTGGCATTTAAAATGTACATGTGATGTGGTAACCAAGGGACAAATATTGTTTTTTTTGTTAAGCAACAAGACAGAAAGGTTGCAAATAACGGTTTAAACAGACTGTATTAATCTGTTGTCCAATGAATAGACAGGCGGCCTGGCGGCTCTTGCCCAAACTAACTAGATATCAAAGTAGCCTATATAGCCTCTAAGAGAGTGACCAGGCACACCAAGAAACCAATTTCTAGTGCATCACATCTGTTACGTTTACGCCTGGCAGCCATTTTCCAATATGGCCAACATAAAAATTGATGCATATGGTTTTTGGCACAGATCTGAAACAGCCTATCGGATTTTTATGATTCATGGGTCAAAATATATGTAATTCAATATTCCCTAACCAAAAGTGTTACAATAATTTGGAAATTATATGTATTTCATGTTTGTTTTTTATTTATATTAGTGTTGGGTCAAATGCAGAAAAAGTTTAAAAAAATTTGCAAGAAATCCGGATTGTTACTTTGCCGAGGAAGATATTTACATTTTTGACCAGGCCTTGTAGTAAAAATGTGATGTCATGATGTTATAATCATTATGTTAAACACAGGAGGCAAGAATTTTGCTAATTCTTACCCATCGGTCTATCCTTCTATCTATCTATCTATCTATCTATCTATCTATCTATCTATCTATCTATCTATCTATCTATCTATCTATCTATCTATCTACTGGGTGGGGAACCAAAATTTTCTATGAACTTCCTTGTGCTAAAAAAGCATCTCACATCTACAGGAAAATTGTGTAAACAATACAGCATAATCATTTAGGTATCAGCCATACCTGTTGAAGGTTAGAATGAGCTGTGATTAAAAATGACTCCACAGGAGACAAAAAGGAAGAGGTGGTCAGATTTGCTTCAGTGCCAAACAGACTAAAAAACAATACCTGACATAGTCAGGGTGACCTCACAACTGGAATACAATATCATGAAGGCAATCAATGATGGGAAAGGAATAAGAGGGAAGTCTGGGAGTTTGTGGAGACAATTAAGAGAGCTTTCCTGCAGCCACTGACGACCAAACTGACAAGGTACCTGCAACCTCCACGAGAGAGGTGGTTGAAGAGCTTCAGGTGGACCTCAAGGTTGCCAGAGCAGCCATGCAAAATTATTTTGGCCTGAAATCATATGCCAGGACCCCAAAGACACCATTTGGCCTATTCCATGAAGGCCAGAAGATAGAAATGGTGAAAAAATGATTGGCTACATTAGGAAGCATGGCTCGATATTCAATTTTTTTTTCACACTATAAACGTTTGATTGTGTATTTTATTGTCAACAAAAGAAATGGCAAATTCTATATAAAATCAATAGAAGATGTCGATGGGACATTCAGGGCAAAGTATTCAGCTCAGGCAATGGTTTCGGGAGTCATGACTTCAGATAGAAAAATTATGCATTATTTCTTTTTCAAGTGAGTAAAGGGGAACGGACCTGATTCATACTACTAGGTCCAGTGATGTTATGTTTTGCCATGGCTGGATGTGAATTACCCCAATGGCAACTATAGGCAGACTCAGGATGGTTCCCCATGCCTTCTGGCCAAGAAAGTTCAGGATTTCCACTCAAAGAAATTTCGGAGACTTCTGGGCGGCCAACTTCTGGTTCTTCTCGAGCTCGGACCTTAATTCCCCTTACTTTTCCGTGTGGGGCATCTTAGAATAATTGGTCAACAAGACCTGTCACCACGATGTTGTTGTCCTCCTTACTCTCTTCATGGCTCACGGCCTCAAAATATGAAGGCGCTTTTTTTCAAAGCATCACCAAGTTCAGACAGCCATATTGAATTTTTGATTGGAGATAATACAAATCAAACTTCACAAAAAGGATCCTTTTTGTCTTGTTTCTAAGGCCTGAAGATATGAATTTGTTATGACTTAGCAAAACGTTTCATTTTGACTGAAGTTTGAAATATTCCAAATTTTGAAATTTTGCTTCCTCACCCTGTATCTATCTATCTATCTATCTATCTATCTATCTATCTATCTATCTATCTATCTATCTATCTATCTATCTATCTATCTATCTATCTATCTCTATCTATCTATCTGTCTATCTCTATCTGTCTATCTATCTGTCTGTACGTATGTCTGTGTCTATCTATCCATGTATTAATGTTTGCAGCTTGTGAGTTCCTCTACCATTCAGAGCACTGGTGGATCTCACTTTACAGACTCGGTTTTGTTATGTTACAACAATGATACCCATATATATACCCTCATATATTGCTCTATGTGCACTCCTTCACTTGCCACTTCAGAGTCTATAATTTCTGAGATATTTGCAAAAATGGTTTTTATTGAGCTTGCTGGTTTTTCTGTTATTTTATTAAATATTTACTGTGTCCAGAAAACTAACGATTAGATCCACCAACTTAACTTAATTGTTTTCACTATTTACCTCAAATTAAAATCTCAATAACATAGTAAAAATCCAACTCAATCATAGCATTAAAACAATATTTATTTTACAGTTGAAAATATATCAAAATAGTGGCAAGACTCATACACAGACTTCTACTGATCTCATGACAAGTACAGGATTATGATACACAAAGAGCATTTGGTAATTACTTGTCTTTCCTCCGCTGTAAAGGGATAGTTATGTGGGGACTACTTAATTTTCTTGTAGTTTTTTATCGTAGGTGTCAATGAGAAAACTACACATAGTCATAGCGTTTCCAATTGTTTCTTGGCTTACACCAAAATGCCACGATTATACTACAAAGGGGACAGACACTTTCACCACTCATTATAAATTACATTTATAGTTAATTGATTGGCAAATTTCTAATGTCATGTCTCTTATAAAAGACTTTAGTTCCCCATAGCTTCGAACTCACCTTATCTATCTGACAGTTACTTCATCTCTGGTAACTCATGCAGCATGTCACAAGCATTTATCATGGTTCAACATTTTTCTTCTCATTAAGACAGAGAACTTTGACTCTAATGGGGTATCAGCAAACAACTGAATTTTGGATAAGTCACTTAAATGGTTTATGTAACCAAAAAGAAGATATCATTCCCTGACCCTTGATTTCCACAGGGGTTTTTCTTTGTATCAGCATAAAAGAGTCTTTCGGCAAGATGGCGGCTGTCATTTGGCTAACATGAATCTGCATGCTTTTCCCGGAGGACTCCATTTTGGATGCGACGTCAATTGTGTCACCAAACAGAAGATATCGAGGCATCTTTGTACCCACCACTCCTGCAAGGCAAGGGCCTGAAAAACAAAAAGTGACAAAAATTCTTCTTGTAATGTCTTAGTGGTACTAATACATTTTTTCTTTTAACCTGACTACTTTTTGCAAGTGGGGTTCATATATGGGAGTAAGTGTGTAAAATTTGAATAAAACTGTTCAAATTACTTTTGTGAATTCCAATGAAAACACTGTTCAAATACCTGTGTGAATACCAATCCTCATCTTCAGTGTTTCACCCGGCAAGTGTGGAACTGTTAGATCGGAAACAGCATCAAGCAAATTTATTGCCATGTTGCTAATTTCTGTTGCATGGCTATCTCCATTTCTCAAAGGAACTCCACTTGCAACAAAATAAGCATCTCCAATGGTCGCTACTTTGTAGACATCAAACTGGGCTGCTATGTCATCAAAAACTGTGTACATCTTGTTTAACATATACACAACATCCATTGGTGTGCCCGCAGCTGAAATTCTGGTGAAGGAAACAATATCAGAGAAGAATATTGTGACGTTGTCAAAGCTCTCTGGTTCAACCTTCTTGCCAAGTTTCAAACTGTCCGTAATGGACTTGGGCAATAATTCTTGAAGCAAGAATTCAACTTTTCCCTTTTCTTCAACCAGTTCTGATGTTCTGGAATAGAATTTTATCTTCTTTTGTAGATCTTTTAGATGAAACAAGCATTTATTAAGGCTTGATAGATATGATACACAGATACACGTTTGATAGGGACTCACGAGGGACTCACGAGGGACTCACGAGGGACTCACGAGGGACTCACGAGGGACTCACGAGAGTTGTTGATCAACCAATGACAAGGCCAAGTCAGAGACCTCAACATATGAAACACACTTCAAATGGCCCATCTTCAGGGAGATTATTTCTACTCGTCAAACAACTACACTAAACTTACCTTTGACTGACAATCTCTTCCAGACTGGTCGAGTGTTTCTCAAGTCTTTGAATCATGCTGTCTACCAGTGTGCACTCCTGCCCTCCATTTATTTCCTTCAACTTTGAAAGTATTTTCATGAAACTTGGCCTCTCTTCAGGAGCCTCTTGCCAACAAGACTGCATCAGCTCTAGCCACTCTTGGGTGCATGAATCTGCAGGGGTGAAGCATACATACAAAATCTGTATTGATATTGTGAAGTATTGCTGTACTACAGTTAAGATACTGTGAAAGTCTCAGCTTTACCCCATCATGCTGATGGTATACCATTGTCTACCCTTGTTACTGATTGTTGCTGATGCCCCCTGGGGACCTTAATTACCCTTCACGGAGCCTTGCCCCAGCAGTCCCCATATCACTGGTGGTCACTGAGTGTTACCCCAATACAGATTTGAAGACACCTTGTAGCACAAAATCCCTGGTCCCTTTAACTGACCCCCTGTTGCCCTCCCTTATCACTTGTTAATTGCTTATCTTGCCTCTGAGGAACTGCACAGGTATCTTTATCTTAATGAATCTTTAACTTTTAGATATAGATATAAGACAGATATGATAAGGGCAGTCCTTAGAATTTGTTCTGATTAGTGAATCCATCATAGAGGTATGCTAAATTACTGAATTAAATAATAAGAAGAAAAAAAAGAGACATGGCAGAAACAAAACTGATGGTCGGCTTAAATCGAAAATAGACAATAAATAAATAAGTATATAAATCAATCAATCTCTATCTATCTATCTATCTAGCTATCTATCTATCTATCTATCTATCTATCTATCTATCTCTTTAAATCTATCTTTCCATCTATCTTTAAATCTATCTTTCCATCTATCTTTCCATCAATCAATCAATCAATCAATCAATCTATCTATCTATCTATCTATCTATCTATCTATCTATCTATCTATCTATCTATCTATCTATCTATCTATCTATCTATCTATCTATCTATCTATCTATCTATCTATCTGTCTACTTTCCTTCTGCATTTACTTGACATTTACACAACTTCTGTTTCATTGGTGAAGCTACCTGTTCCATACACTGGTAAAGGAATGGCATGATACTCTGATTAGGACACAATCAACCAATTATCTTTATCAGATTATGCATTATGGCTACTTGGGAGGCATTCTGCATATCTATGAAGTAAGGAGGATTTTCTAGTAAACTATCTTAATCAGGAAGAGATATGCTGGACCCTGGGCAGTCACCTCAGATCATTAATCACCTGTCTTCACCCATCCAGCTGCCATCTCTTATCTTTTTGTGCCCTGTACCAGTTCAGTTTTCTTTGGGATGTCCAAGCTGCTGGACTGACTTTTTGCTCTTTCACTCTAAATTAGCCCCACCCTCTGCTTACATTATCTGATAACTGCCCCCTTGCCACCTATAATGGTTATGCAACTGCCCCTCTTCTTTTGCCCCCTCTTCTTTTTCCCCCTCTTCTTTTTTCAAATCTACTTATCAAACTTGCTTAATTGCTTTACAGCCTATTTGTTTGATATGCAAAAAGAGAGGACAACTTCATGATGAAAAATGCATTTTGTGATAGTCCATGAAGTGGCAGCATCAGACATTTAACATGGAAACATAGGGGCTCCTTGATTAGTCATGATTAGAGAAGGCTATTTGATTCAACTCATTCTCCACATATAATGAAATATGTACTTCATGGACTTTTGTCACCTGAATATGAAGGGTGTTTTCTAATTCTGAAGGTACATGTACAAGATAAAGAATGTTATTCATTTTCTGATATAGATATGTCTGTGGTATAGGTAATTGCCAAAAGTGGACCTGCTTTCTACTAAAGTGGCCTCTTTGACCCTACTTTTCCCCCATACAAATCCTGCAATCAAGTTACATTGTATTGTGTCGAACCTCATATAATTTAATGGACATTTCAGTGGCGTGTATCTCTGGGGGGGGGGGTATGGCTCTCCTAAGGCCCAAAATGAACATAGGAAAGACAGGAAAAGCCACACATCATCCCGTAGTCCCCCATGTTATCCTCACTGGGCCATTTCTAGATATGCCTCTGGACATAAAGTTTTAGTTACTGAATTATTCCGACAGTTGCTTCCTTTCAATTGAATAACAACTAATCAACAGCTTTGGTCAGATATTCGTGAAATAGATCAATTCACAGATCTTCTATTTTTTGCAAAAATATACCAAATTTACTATATAAGATGCCTAGACCTTTCAGAAGACCTTCAAGCAGTCTAAGAGGTCAGCAGGGCCTCTATTTAAGGGGGGCTAATCGGCCTATATTCGAGGCAGGTTAGTGGGGGGTGTATTGTTTTCAAAACTCCAGGAAAGCCCAGATTGTTTGCTTTCTAAAAACATTAAAAACGATTAAATCTTGTTACATATAGTGAAGAAATACTGAATAGAATTTAGTTAATTTGACAGTTATAGCATGTCAAACATGACTGAAAGCTATCAATAAACAAATCTCTTGAATTGACAGGCCTAATAGCTGTAAGTGATTGGCCTATCGCCACGCCACTGAAGTCCAAAATGGGAATAGATCTTAACATACAATTATTGTCATCGGTGAAGTTGACATTATGCTCATAGTCTGAAAAACTAAAAGAAGTAAACCAAATTTGGTGAATTATGGATAACTACTTTTTTAACTAGCATAAGACCCATGAAAGCATGTATGAAAGGGAAGGGGAAAAGTAAAGGGTGTTTTCTAATGGTCTATGGTCACATTATGGGGAAACATCACGTCAATTTCTGTGACTGTAATTTGAATCAAACCTGGCTAAGGACATTGTAGAGAATACAGAAAAGCTGCTTGCAAGTTTTCATAAGTGAGCAATCAGTAGTTTGGCTGGAGTAGCGTAAGGGGTCCGTGAATTAATAGTATGATAGTATGATGATGATGATTTGAAAAAGTGTGAGGTTTGATAATAATTAAAATATTGCAAGATTAACCAGACAATTCTGTAATAGTTACAAGAATACACTTCATCAATTTTGATTATAACTTACAAATAAGTAAATAGGTCAGCTATACTTATATAAGAAATGGTTTCAAGAAATGATAATGAGATAAGACTTCACCCCTATAATAATTTGATACCTGAGCAATGAGGCATTCAATGGATATCTAAGGTTATGTAATCAGTAAAGGGTACTTGAACTATATAGTTGCTCTATGTTAAAAAATGATATGAAAAAGTTTATGTTGCTTTTGAGCAATGATATATTTTTAAAAAGGCCACTGTAACAAAATACATCATATTTGTAGAACTTCAATATTAAGTATAATATTTATGGATAAAGTGAACCTCCCCCCCCCCATCACCCCACCATAAACAGCAGACATGGAGTATGGATGGATGGATGATTGGGGCTTAATGTCCTGTATTTATGCACTTGGTAGGCTAATTAGGACAGGAGGACACAGAATGACGCAGGCACAGTGTATGAAAGCTGCAAACTAAGATTGGGGGTGGGGGGGGGGGTCATTAAACGAAATAACCCCGCCCCCTCTCCTAAAATCTGATATAACCTTCATACTTTTATTCAGTAAAAAAAAAGGACATGTAGCCTACCCCACAAAAATTCCTGGATCAACCGCTGCATTGACTTTATTTTGACAAACTGACCACGATTTTGGAAATGAGGGATTCAACATTGATTTATATTTAAAAAATAAAGCCCAATCTTTTTTGCAAAAATGAGGTAGATCTTTCATTCATTTATAATGCGAAAATGAACAAGCTTAAATTCCATGAAGAGTGATATTATCTCAGCCAAATAGTCTGGAGTAAGCCTAATATCATTTGCAGGGCATTTTTAAGCAAATTTCAGCGGCGGGGATTTTGGCCGAAGAGGGCATTTTACTGTCGCGTCATAGAACCGTGATGTGCGGGGTGAAAAGATTTCAAATTGAACTATTCTCACAAATAAATAATTCAGTGAATTATAGATTTAAATTTCATGGATTTATCTCCTTTTGTACTGCGGATTGCTACATCTTAGCAATTTTAGGTCTCAATTACAGTGTGAAATTTAGAATCAAAGGGCTCGTACTGTTGGGGCAAATCTCTGTCAGTGGTGGGGATTTTGCAGGGGCTGGTGGGCCAAATCCCCACTAATTTTATACTTAAAAAATGGCCTGATCATTTGACTTGATATGAAGACTGTTCTTCATTTTATTAAATCGGCTAATTAATGAAGTACTGTACTTAATTTGCTCAAGCAATGAAGACCATTCTTCATTTTCATCCTGAATTTGCGAGAATGAACACCAGCTTTTATTTTGTAGAATTGTGTAGAAATGAAGAATGGTCTTCATTCTAAACAGTTGTGTAATCTATGCATGAGAATGAAGGACGTCGTTCTTGTTCCTTCAGAATTAACGCCGAAGTTTACGTATATGAAAGTGCAAAAAGTCCGTGAAGTATGTATTTCATTCTGGGGTGGATGTTGGGCTGATTTTATTTGTCATAACTGAAATGTGTATGCATCTTTGAATCAAAGATATCATGTCTTCACTCATCTATTTAATTTATGTTACTAATTACTATCTGCATGCGAACCCTCTTATGTCCCTATCTATCTATCTATCTATCTATCTATCTATCTATCTATCTATCTATCTATAAAATGGAATCCACCATATCTCTATCTTGGCAGCAAATGTTGAGTATGCCATAAGCCATCAATTACCAACCTTATCACCTGGTTATTATGTTATCAGATAAAGACAAATTGTTGTTTCATGCATTTACAAGTCACTTACATGTAAATCACGGACTTCTAAAAACAAGGGCCAGTCAATTCATGGGGTTGACCATTTTCAAAATAACTTGGGTTTTCTTTGAAATGGTGAAATATAATTAAATGTTGGGCAGTCTTGAAATAAATAATTTCTGCTTGGGGTATTTCTTAACAAGGTGTTGCTTGATTTTGGAATAAATATTTGGGGACTTTGTTTACTTGAAATAAATAAATGATTACTCCTGCCACAGAGGTGAAATAAATAATTTCCCCACCAGGAAAACTCCAAGCCCCCCCCCCATATTAAATGGTTGCCCCCAAGCACATGTGCTGCAATTCCATAATAAACCTGCTTCACTTATTGCTAAACACTGGCCCATCATAACTTTAATTAATTAATGAGTCAATATCAGTGATGTTGTAGCCAATAGCTTGAGACAAGTAAAAGATAATGTTCAATGGCAAATCACTAAAGGGTGTACTTACTTTCAAGAGCAACTGTATGACAGCCAGATCTATTTATCTATTTATCTATATATCTATCTATCTATCTATCTATCTATCTATCTATCTATCTATCTATCTATCTATCTATCTGTCAACCTTCTTGTTAGTTATTAATCATGGAAATATTCAGTGAACAACAATTGTGTCTTCAATGCAGCCAAGCCTATATCAATGCACAAATTATCATGCCATGATATTGTTCTGAATCCATTCAGGGTAAAGATAAGGAATGAGATAAGGGGGCCACCATTTAGTCTTAAGGGAGGGGGTGTTATGTACTGCTAGACTCCATTGGTGTATTTTGCAAGGAAATAACTTGATAGATAGATAGATAGATAGATAGATAGATAGATAGATAGATAGATAGATAGATTATCATAGATAGATTATCATAGATAGATAGATAGATAGATAGATAGATAGATAGATAGATTTATTGATTGATTGATTGATTGATTGATTGATTGATTGATTGATATAGTTATCTGAATAGATGGATAGACAAGTTGTTCAGTTGACTGGTTGATTGGTTAATAGATCAATAAATTAATTGACCAGTTCAATAGATAGATAGATATGATATTAGGCCAGGATACATATTTCAAGACACAATAGGTATAACATTATTACAGATAGAACTTTTTAAAAATCAGAATTGTTAGACACAGGCTATGAGTATTTACATATGGCAGCAGGAATTTAATCTGACACTCTAAATTATCAAATGAACTTGGCTTCATCAGTGTGACAATCTACCAAAGTTATCAAAAGTTGCCCTATCTTTGAAATTGATAGTAACTTCCTTAATGAAGAGACATTATCTTCTTAGTAGATAAGTTGAGATATGCACCCCAGGTGTCCTGTGCAGCAGTATGGGTCTCTTTGACCACCCTTTACAGCTGCCTAACCCCTTCTTTCAGCTACAAAGGGTGACAAGGGGCTGCAAGGGGCAACAAGCCATAACGATCAGCAAAGCCTCATAAATTAATTAGTGAGGAATGTGCATCAGTAAGGCCCCATCACACCCCATCAGGCCCAGTGACATGGGGCAACAGTGGCAACATCATGGGGAACTTTTGATTAAGTGTACTGTACGTGTGCGGGAAGCATATATACAGTGAGGAAAATAAGTATTTGATCCCCTACCATATTTTCTAGTCTGGGCACTTGCGCTTGCTCCAAAAATCTGAAATTTCTCAGGTAGATCTGGTTCAACATTAGAAGACAGGTATTAAATGCACAAAAAAAATTAAGTGAAAGAATCATTATGTAATATTTTTGCATAAGAATCCAAATAGTCTTCGGAAATAAGTATTTGACCCCTTCGTCTGCAAAGGGTCTATCACCAGACTTTACAAAACAAACACTTGGAAACCTATCATAAATGACATTTATTGCAATCAAAACCTATTTCAATTGTTTTCCTCCCATTTAATAGCTTTTCATGCCCTTAATTACATCTCCTATAATTTGTTGGTAATTTCTTCATTTTGAAGATGCGTGGTTGAAAAACAATATCACAAGACACCAGAGACTTGATTTTTTACTGACACTAGATTGGTGTTGGTACACAGACCCTATGTTTTGATCTAGCCTCTAGGGGTGAAAATTTCAATAATTCATGACATTGTATGTAAGTAAACAAAGGACAAACTGACAACTGGGCGCTTCCGATCTGCAGTGCCACTGAAATCTCACCTACACTGGAGTATGAGTGCAAGAACCATTTTAGAAAGTCCTAGACTAACCAACGATGATTTAGCAAAATAGCAAAATTTCTGAAAGCAATTCACAACTCTACCAATAAGAGGAAATGACCAGCACAATATGTCTCGGCAGGCTGAGATGATGCAGTGCGGCCTTAGTGCCTCTGTGACAGAAGAATCATGCCAAAGCTTGCTTAGAATTTATAATTGATCATTTGGAACTATTTTGCTGACGATTGGGGGAAATTCTAAACAAGCTTTGGCATGATTCTTCTGCAACAGAGGCACTATGACAGCAGTGCATCACATCGGCCTACTGCGACATATTGTACTGGTCATTATCTCATGCTGGCAATATTACAAACTGCTTTCAAAGCTTTTGCTCACTCATCGTTGGTTAGTCTAGGACTTTCATAAAGATTTTTGCACTCACAGACACCTGCGTAGGTTAGATTGTCATGGCACGGCAGGCCAGCATATTCCAGTGGTGATTTCTTCCTTTGTTTACTTACATACAATGGCATCAGTTATTGAAATTTTCACCCCTAGATAGATATATAGGATCTGTGTACCAACACCAGACTAGTGTCAGTCAAAAATAATGTCTCTAGTGTCTTGGGATGCTTTTTTTTCAACTGTGCATCTTCAAATGAAGAAATTACAAAAAAATTATAGGAGGTATTATTGAGGGCATTCAAAACAAAACAAAATTGGGGGAAACAATTGAAATAAGTTTTTATTGCAAAATTTTTAGTTATAGTAGTTTTCCAAGTGTTTGTTTTGTAAAAGTTTAGTGAGAAACCCTTTGCAAACGAAGGGGTCAAATACTTATTTCCAAAGATTATTTGGATTCTTATGCAAATATGTTACATAATGCTTCTTTCAATTAATTTTTGTGCATTACCTGTCTTCTAATGCTCCACCAGATCTACTAGAGAAAGTTCAAGTGCCCGAACTAGAAAATACGGCAGGGGGTCAAATACATATTTTCCTCACTGTATATGTTAAAGTTACCCTGAATGATAAAGTCCTCTGCTAAATATTGGTGGTTTCATGTGCAGTATAATGTAAACTTGTGGTCAATAATATTTTTGACTGTTTTATTGAAGTATCTCTTTTATTACATAAATTATTTATTTATTTCATGTATTTTTTTCTTGATTGCTCCTCCAACCTCCAGCATATCCATCATTGGTGATGTCACAATGACCATTGTTGATAATACACAGCTACAAGTTAACTAATAACTACTTAATGGTAGTATTCCTAGACGAAGCTGTGCAAATACCGAACGAATACTTCTATTATTGATAACTTTTAACATAGTTTTCGGCCATAAAATTTGTCTTAAATAAACTGTAAAACCTAAGTTTCGGTGTAGTGTTAATTTCTCTATTCCACTGTTCTTCATAATAGCTGCATAAACGAGTTCTCACAAAATTTGAGTTAATATACATATTATCGTCAAAATTACTTCTTATATCCAATCTTCACAAATCTTCCTTAATTCACTTGCCCAATTACTCTTGCAGAGTCTTTTATCCTAATGAAACACCTTCTTTAGCAACCTATTTTCATCAGTTCTCTGAAGCCTATTCCAAAATTTTACCATATACTTTTTTTACATATTTCCCTTTTAACCCACCCCATCTCTCCATTTATTCCTGCATTCGGGGCAAATTTGTGCACTCCCAAATAAAACCTTATCGCTCTATTCTGTATGGCATTTATGCATTCGAAATCCCTGAAACCCCATACTCCAGCACAATAGTCTAAAATAGGACAAACAGTCATGTTAAATAGCTTAGTGTATGTTTTGTAGCTTAAACCCTTATTAGAAATAAATTTGTTGATAACCGATCCGAGGGCTCTCCCACCAGAGTCACCCAAAAGTTTAGCAGTAATATTAAAATCAAGCGAGTAGTCTAATATTATACCCAAACATTTATAAGATGAAACCTTTTCTACTACATCCCCCCATATTGTAAAAGCAAAGTTAGTTTCTTGGTGCCCTTTTGATCTGTAATGTACAACTTCAGACTTATTTCATTTTCTTTCGTCATTTCCTACACCATTCTTCTACAGCATCAAACATTTTCTGCAAATCTCTTTCATTCTCACTTATCAAAACTAAATCATCTGCAAATAACAAACATTGAACTTCAAAATCATGATTAACAATACCTGTCGATTTCTCCTTGATTGCTTCAACAATATCATTTATAAACAGTCCAAATAAAGTAGGTGACAAGGGATCTCCCTGTCTAACCCCACACTAATATCAAACCAATTTGTTAAAGCCCCGTTAATCTCCACCCCAGCTTTTGCATTGTTGTAAATCATTTTAAAACTTTTTAAACATATTTCAATTTACACCGTATATTCCTATCTTGTTCATTAATAAATCACGATCAACTCTGTCAAACGCCTTTTCAAAATCTATAAATCCTACGTATGTATGCTTTCTAGCTGCTTTCCTGTTCCGTATTATAGAAGTCAAAGTATAAATGTGCTCTTGACATGAACTTTTGCCTATATCCATTCTGCTCATCTTTAAGTATGTTTCCAGTTTCAACGAAGCACATCAACCTTTGATTTAGCAAACCAGTATAAATTTTATATATAGTGGAAAGTAAACTAATACCCTGGTATTGTAAAGGCATTCTGAAATCTAAAAGTGAGGACTTGGGAATGGGCTTAATAATCACAATATTCCAGCAAGAAGGCATTATACCACTTTCAAATATCAATAGTAGAATAGTATTCTCATTTTTAAAACTTCATGGGGGATATTATCAATTCCTACTGCTTTCCCATTCTTAATTTTTGTTACAATTTTTCGCAATTCAGCTTCAGTTATAGGGCAATTTAACTCAATAGTTGGTTCGAAGTCCATAGAGCTATCATTTTGCTGGTTTGACAGATTAATGCATTCTTGCAGAAAATCATCATCAAAGTTGTCAGTGTCATTTTCTGGATAATACAAATGTTCATATTCCTTCTGCCATTTATATATACGGTCCTATTAATCAATACATCTTTATTCTAATCTAGTATGTGTTTGTCTAATGAACTCTTTATGGTAAAACTTGTACAATGTACACACACACCGTACATTTGTTTTTAAAAAACGCACTGTATACCTCTCAAACTAGATGTACCAAATGAAACCAACTTTCTCTCTTCTCTCTATCAAAAGAGGATCAAGTTTCTGAAAACCCTGTTTAGCATGAAGATGAAAAAGAAATTAACTTACTGGCAGGAACAATAGGTCTGAAGGGAGGGGTCTGCATTGACTTCACCGCTTCAACTATTTGCGATGCCGTGAAGATTCCATTGTCATGATATGGAGAAAATTGGGTGATGATTTCTTGAACAATGATCCCAAAGGAAAACACATCTGCTTTCTTTGTTCCTGTGATGGGACCGTCTTGGTTCAATAGCTCTGGTGCAGTCCACAAGAATTGTTCCGCAGAACTGCTGTCAGAATATTCTAATTGTAAGCCACAGGATTGTCTGATGTGTTTAAGACCGTAATCAGTAATTTTGCAGACCCATCTGTTGTCTATGACGCAGTTTGTGCTCGCCAGATGTCCGTGATGACCTGAATTAAATTTATTTTTGACATTATCAGTTAAGCACCAAAGAAAAGTGCTCAAGCAAATATGATTTATCAAGCAAGGGTGTTATTCTGTGCTATAACAAAACAAGTTTAAGGGCAGTTATGAAAGAGTCAGAATGAGAAAGAATACAGTCCAACATAAAATAAAGTATGACTACCCAAACAGGAAGGAAGAATCAGTCACTACTTTACCCTTTGACACCTTGGGTTACTCAAGAATCACTTTTTACTACTTAGAATTACCTTTTAAAATTATATAAAATTTATTTTATACCAACATAACTACTTCCAACTCAATAATTTAATAATTTGGACCTTTCTAAAAGATTTTCAAGTGAGGTTTGTAGATTTCCAGGCAATGACATGCCCGGATTCCCTACTTTTTCTAGCCATGCAGATGACTTTTGATGGCAAATTTTCTTACTTCTTTTTTTTTGGGGAGGGAGGGGGGGGGGGGGTTGTACTGTATAGGCCCAAGTGTTAAATTCATGTTGACTGTTGTGAGAAAGGATTTGAAGCCTGGGCAGATGGTTTTTAACAGTGACCAAAATTATGCCTTCACTGCAAAAAATTCCCGTTAGATTTTACAGTTAAATTAACTGGCAACTTTGTTCCAGGTCTAAGAACTGTAAAAGTACTAATAAACCTGAACAGGAAAATGAACCGTAAAATGCAGATTGGTACATTGAACTGTAATTTTGCAGATTCAACAAAGTGATATTATGGTATAATGTACATATATAAAACAGTTTATTTAAAGTATATTTTACAGTTATATCAACTGTCAATCATAGAATGTAAAGAATGCAAGGAGCTGTATAATCTACTGTAAAAATACGGATAGTATGTGTTATTCTTACTTCTTGCACAAGTGTGAAACAACAGACTAAGCATGTGATTTAACTGTCGCATAGCTGTAAGGATGTACCGAAGCTGGAATCAGCTGAGAGAGTGAGAGAACCACTGACTCCAGGCTCAGCCTTGCTCATCTCTTGCTTGACAGCAGGTAAGTAAGTCCATCAATTATACCCAGCAATTAATTCGCACACATTTGCTCACAAACCATAAAATTGATGGATATTTTCCAAGAGAACCAGGTGTCAAGTTTATCGAAGTACGTTGTATTGATGCAAACTGCGCCTGGGTTATTTTGGTTTTAATAGTGTCATTCTTTAGATCACATCATAAGACTCACACAAATGTCAATGTCATATATAAATATAACAACTTTTGCATAATGACAGCATCTTTAAGATCATATGAATGAGGATGTTACCTTACCTTCAGATAAGTTATAAATTAAGTTTGATTAACAGCTGTGTAAAACATATGTTATAGATGGCACCACATGTTCCGTGGTTGAAGTCCATGCAATCTCTTGTTTTTTATAGTTCCTAATCTGACCAGGTGTATTGATAGTTTGGCCAATTCAAATGTTTTGTCTGCATATTACAAGTTGCCAGTAAATTAACGGTTGAAGTAATTGTTCATTAATGTGAACTGAATGTTAAATGACATGTTGCAGTAAATTGATCTTGGAGCCATTTTGTAACTGACAAAGAACTGTAAATTCACAGACAAAGTCTGTTTTAAAAAAATACTGATAAAATAACAATAAATTTACCGTTCTTTTAGCCAGAAAAACACGGTCATTTCTTACAGTGTTGTTCAGTAATATCACTATAATTTACATTATCTTAAGCAGTCTAAGCTTCACAATGCTCTCACCTATGATGCTGTTATGTAATGCACTCATCCCTCGTGCAATGTCCGTTGCAAGGGACAACTTGAAGTCAAAGGTGAAGGCCTTGTTGGAATCTGCCAGTAAATCTTGTAGACTACCCCTGGATGCATACAGCATGAAGATACAAGCATTCTGTGCCTCAACACAAATCCCTGCAAAAGGGTTCAGGTTTTCGTGGTGCAATGCTTTCATTACTTTCAGTTCCAATAACACTCGTCTGTCCTTCACATCAATTTTTGCAGCTCCAAGTTGTTTCACAAAAAGATTATCTGAACGGTGTCTGAAAGAGAATAAGTGATCCAAGTGAGAAAATCATGCAGAAAGTTTCAATTTAATCATGAAATGGGCACCCATAGAATCCACCCTAGACGAATCTCTCAGGATCTCTGCATGCATTATGATAGATTTGCGTCACGAGCGTCCTGACCAATCAGCGTGCAGCATTTCTCTCCACTTTGAAAGCAGGCAATTTGCAAAGCAACTATTAACTTCTCAGGGACGTATGAGATGTCATTTTAAAGGTCTTGGAGAGACCCATCATATAAGTATCATACCCGTAACCCTTATATTACGGAAAAGTGCCACGTAACAGCGAAATCGTCCTCATTTGCATAACATGCTTGAAGGTCTGTTCATTGGTCAGCTTTCTGGGTGTCTGACTTAATCACTGAAGGCTTTGCTGAAATTAGAAAATTATTACATCAGAGACAAAAATATAGACAACTATGCTTTTGTTGTTCTGTGGATATTTCAGATACCTCAAATAGGAAATTCTTTAAAAAAAGGGCCAGAATCTTTGGAAAGCCCCATGGCCTTGGTACATGCAATTTATACAGGTCTGACTTGAACGAATTTTGGTTTATCACATGTTTCATTTTGATATTGTCTACAAAATATACAAGCAAAAATCCGATCATGTTGTAACAAATCCAATATATCAGATATATTAATATTGTCATATACTTAAATATCATATTGAAGTCATAGTCAAATCTATGCAAGAGGGAATTATTGTAGTTTAACTGGTTATTGTATAACTTGCCCACATAGGTAGATGCCACAAAGGCCTAATGCCCTTTGTGACTCAAGGGAAGTTGCATAACTTATTGGCACACCTGCCAGGTGTGTACCAGGATTAATTGCAGAGCAGATTGTACCTCAAAGAAGTGTCAAGCCTAGGGAGACCACCCTAATTGCATTGCCTACAATTAGAGTAGTCAGCCCTGATAACTGATGTATGTATAACTACTTAGATTGGTATTGAAGTCCACTCAAGGTGGCATGTATGTAGATGCTATTAACACTTAAGTAGCTTGGGGTTATAGAATCCTTAATTGTATGCAGGTCAATTGTATAATGAATACCAGGGAGAGCCAGCAGTGCCACCTGTGAGTAATGAATGTGAATATAATGTATACTGGTTGCTAGGCAACCATAGTGTGCCCCTGTAGTAAATTGCAGGAACTAAAGTGTAACTTGCAGGGACAGGCTAACAGAGCCCCCTAGTGTTAAATGTAAGAATTGTATGTGTCTGTGCTGGGGCACGACCCAGCTGTCAATCAAATGCTCAATGAATGATACTGGCCTGTGATTGGTGTAAGGAGGTGGGGGCCTGGATGCCAGGGGCCGGACTAATTGAATGCATGCTTTTACTGAATAAAGAGTCTTTAGTATTTGAGAAACCTTTGGATGAAATATACCTACTGCTTGGACTTTATTTATTAACAGAGTAACATAACTAGCTTTGAACTTGGGACCTTTGGTTATTGATCAAACTGATCAGAAGCATTTATTGGGAAGCACAGCCAAGGATGTCTAAGTGCCCAGACTACTAATAATAACTGGGGAAAAGCCCAGACTACTAATAATAACTGGGGAAAAGATAAGCTGTTATAATGTGATATATGCGTAACTCATTGAGGATTTGAGGGAATGACACCGCTGCTACTTTTTGCCTCACAGTAGACATTAGCATTGGACAAAAATAGCATGCAATGCATACATAGGGTCCTTGGTTTATTCCATAATTTGTATCACATTAATTTTCTGTTGAGTTCTGTACAAAAAAGGGAAGATTAAATTACATGTTAAAACTGCATTTTCTTCTGTTATTTATATGAAAACATTTTATTTCCTATTTTATTGAACAATAACCCCCACGAATCTAATAAAATTCCTTTGAAAATATTTATCAAAACTAAATTAACCGCAATTAGATATTAAGGAAAGTTACTTTGTTTTGTCTTTATTTATGAAATTATGAAATGAACCTGAATGCGACTGTGGTTTGATTTGTTTGATTGTGTTTTACGCCTCAGCAGCACCTTAGTGGGCTATATCGAGGCAGGCGACCGCCGTATGATGACGAGATGAGAAGACTGTGAGTCTGGTACATACCCTATTAATTCAGGGATGCCCAGGGTCTTTCAGTTGCCCCAGCATAGAACACTGGATACAACCCGCCTCCATTTAATGTCCCATGGGCTCGGACTAAATTGAGTTCCGGGGTGGGATTCGAACCCACGCCCTCAGAGCCAGTGGTTGTGCAAACAAGGAATGCGACTGTGGTAATGTGGTATGCTATCACTATGCACAAGAGGGCAGCAACTGTGGTAATGTGCTATGCTATCACTATACACAAGAGGGCAGCACAGTCAAATATTCAGGACCAGTTTTTGTATGAAGAGTTGACAGCTATCAGGAGAAATATCTTTAATGAAAGTCAATCAAAGCACTGAGAAGCGCAATATTGTAGCCAGGGATGCCTAAGTTCCATTTTAATCACAAGGGCACATCAGTTTGGGTTGTCATTTTGTCTGTGAAATGTTTTTGTGTGTACACCAACTTTACCTGTTGACAGGAAATGAATCTGACGACAATGGTCTTGGAATGAATTCCAAGCACCCAAAAAGGGCAAGGAGGACAAAGATTAACTAAGCACCTTACAGGTCCTTACTGCACCAAGTGGCAAATGTGGTTTTTGGGGTAAAAGGCAATGTCACTCCCACTGCTAATGAAATTCTGTACAGAAGGTTCAGGTAAGCAATGTAACACACAGGTTGACTACATTCTAATGGTTGTGACAAAAACATATTCCAGAAAGTTGAAACATTCACATAATTTTCTCAAAATTGTGTTATCGTGCTTTACTAAACCAATTGTAACAGTTGCTATCACTGAGATCGTAAAATAAATGATATTAAATTAGGCAAAAAGGCACTTAGTTGCATAAAATGCCTTGTTTTTGCACTTCGATAAAGATTGGGAATATAATTAAGTATTATAATCACCTCACAACATGGCATAACTGTTGTTGGTCTTTGTTCGTATCCACGGAACCAATTGTGCCCATAGTTATTCGGCTTCCGCCAAATGCTGTTAAAGAAATATCCTGGACATCAGACCATGATATTAAGCAAGATGCAGCTTCTTGCAGTTCCTTTTCAAACCTGAAAATGAAATAAGAATTAATTCATCTGAAAAGCTTTGATTTTTTACAATAGTATCAAGGCAGGGTTGTCCCTCAAAATACTACTTGTGAGCAGTGGTGTAACAATGCGGTCTTGAGCGGGGGGGGGGGTTACCTGGGGGGCAGGCGATTCTCTGGTGGGGCACCCTCTATACTAACTGCACTGAGAGCCCAAAAGGACACCTGTTTGGGTGTAGAGCAATGGACCTAAAATTATAACCCAAAGAGTAAATATACACTTGAATTGGCTTACAAAATTAATTCTTGGGTGTGATGTGTTAGGAGAGTAGGGTAATTGATACACCCCAAGGACTATAGAAGACACACTTTGAATAACACACAATCATCCAAGGGAGTGACCATTCCTCTGCTGGGTGAAAATTTACTTCAGAGGAGTGTACTCCTACTCCTACACCATTGAAAGGGTACTCCATCCCGGCTGACAGTGTATATATTTTAGCCAGAGTTGTAAAGTTCATATGGAGGTACCTGGAGGCACAGGTCCAATATAGGGGGGGGGGGGGGCACTGGCCCCCCATGCCCCCATAAGGACGCCACTGGTTGTGAGGGAATTAAAGAAGGAGCCTGACACTGCATGATTACAGCAAAAATGTTGCCTAAAAGTTGGTGATTATTTTCAATTCTGCATAACTGATATGCTGGTTGGTCTATAAAACACCAGAACATGATAAAGCCAGCTTTGACAAAATGAAACAGAGAAAACTCTCAAAAAGATTCTTTATCTTAAGGTTTTCCTCTGATCTCAATTTCAGCAAAGGATAGCTGGTGCAAAATAGCAACAAATTTTTTGTAATAAGCGATTTCTCTGAAGCTGCGTGTGATTATTGTCAACTGCGCGAGAGCAATTTCGAAGTTTGCATCAAGGAAATGACTTCGGAAGTACCTACCAAAAGGATTCTTTATCTAGTCTATCCTCTGATCTCAAATTCTCCTTGGTTAAAAAAAATCTGTGATGTTGTTGCAAAACAACCACTTGCTCTGCAGTTGCATGTGCAGAATCCAAGTCAAAGGGAAGTCACTTGACAGAAGTCAGCAACACTAATAACTCACGCATTGTAGGCTAATCTTCCAATTGAAAAGTCATGCATCAGGTGGCAGCATCTGGAAGAGTTCTGATTGATGTCGTTTTGGTTGATGTGAAGCTGTTCAATTTCTGTTACTCATTTTGGCATAACAATTAATGAGAAGGCACCTTACGGCAGCTGACAGAGAAGTTAAAGTAATCCCATACAGATGATATTAAAAAAAGAGTACGTCACAAAACTTATGTCTATGTGATGAGAAGCAAGAGCCCTGAAGTTTTATCATATTTTCATATTAGAAATATGTTAAAATAGCCCCTTTTGGGCATATTTTGGCCATTTCTAGACACATTTGATTATTTATATAGAGCCAAGGGGATGGTACCAAATGAAAGCTATTTTATACAGTAGGCCTAACACTCATCTTCACTTTACATACATAATTTTGAGGCTTAAAAAAGCCAAAATATGGTAAATTTATGAAAAACTTTATTTATTCAGCATGATTTGGCCATAAGTATACATAAAATTCCTCCAGCTGACCTAAAGCCAGGTTTAAGATTGAAACTGGTCTTCAAAGCTTTTTCAGACAGATAAACTCTCATTGCTGTTTGTGTTTCCATAAGAGATTCTAGCCTAATTGAACTGAGATCACCAATTTGTAAGACCACCAACCTAGCTTGCAAAATTTAAAGAATATCAAAATTACCTGTACTTCTTCAGGGAGTAGATCGCAATGAGAATTATCAGCAAAAAGATGGCAGAAACGGCACTACCAGTTGCTATGGACGTAATCCTCTTATTGTCTGATATCCCGCATTTTTCATTCTTCCAACCACACACTGGGCTGTCCCTTGGAACTTCGGTATAATTTCCCGGCCATAGTAAACCTGACCAGTCATCTGGATTTTCTGCTTTGTAAAGCTTATAAAATCTTTCTTGCAAACCGTCATAACGTAATATTGGTATCACCTGAAAACAGAAAAATTTAACAAGATAAAGACACAAATGAGTTTGAGGGAGAGTGTCCGAAAAATAATTTATAACTGATTCGCCCAGAATACAATGGCTAAAGTTCTGATTTACATAAATTTTGATGTCATCAGGAGTAAAAAAAGGCATAAGAAAAAGAATCATCATATTTTGCAATGAAAATAAGCCTACATGATATACGTAGATACCAAAAACTGTGAGGATGACTTTGATGAAGAAAAAAAAAAACTGATGCATAAAACATAAATTTTTTAAAAAGTCACTCATGATTTAACAATTGTCATAATTAATAATTAATGTGACAGGCTTAAATAAAAAGTCATAATGCAAACCAAGATGCTTTGTTTCACAGTTCAGACATTCAAGAACTAGTATTACTGATTTTTGATTCAAAGTTTTTTGAAGGTGTATAGATACAACGTATTTTGACTAATCTCAAGATTCTCAACTGAGTGATGATGTCCAGTTACGTTGTTGAAAACCATTCTCTATTGGGCATATTAAATTTATTGGAGAAACTCAAATTGGCCTCAATGGGAACACAAACTTGATTTCAATTGTGTCATCTTGACAATTACTTTTTCCAGCCAGCCTGCATTTTGAAGTTTCATACAATACTGTATATAAAGGCAGGCTGGCTGGGACTTGTTGCACATGGAACGAGTCTCAATTACATGCTTATTATTGTAATTTGTAGCCTCTGTAATACTAGAAACTCAAGGGGGGGTATCAATTTTTGACGGGAAGTTCCAGCAAAACTCCCACCCCCCCGGCATAAATTCTGGACGGTCCCTTAAAATAAGTCGGCAAATCTAGGTACAGTCGTCCCTGCGTTATAAGACCACCCCTTCTGCGGTCATGAAGCGGTCTCTCGTAGGGGGTTGCAGTCTCTCGTCAGGGTGTAAAATATACTACCTGGTGCTGGAGGGAGGCGGTCACATAAGGCAAGTCTGTCTTACGACAGGGGGTCTTATAACGCATGTACCGCTGTATTTATTAAGCTAGCTCATACACTTAAACATGCTATGTATGTATATGAAGTACTGTATATGACACATTTTTTGTATCAAATCAAATGATAAATAGCTGAAGCAGGTATTGCCAAATGGCAAAATATTTTTGAGTGAAATAACATGAAGGTTTCAATATTTTGTCATCCAAATTCAGCTAGGCCCTGATTTTGCCTGCTTTCTATGTCTGTTTTTGCTTACTTTCAAAATGATTGAATAGTGAGAACTGAACACGTCCAGTTGGGGTTATATATTTAGAATAATTGTACTATGACAGTGATATTGTGCACGAAACTTATTTGGACTCTTTCAATGGAAATTGCTTTGCCTTGAATAATTGACGAATGTCGTATATATTTTAATAATTACTAAAACCATAGCATAAATACATGCAATGTTTTCCATTGTTTGTTCATGAAGTTAATGGACCATCCAAATACAGACTCCATGAGTCCCTCTATTAGCCGATGACACGAAGTGTCAGAGGGACTCCTTGAATTGGATTGTTTGGATTCTGCAAAAATGTTAACTGACAGGTTACATAATGTTTTTATAAACATTGGTCACTGGTCATTGCCAACTAACTGACTGGTTAGGTAACTTTTCATAAACAATAATATTTGTTTATTTTTGTGACTAATTATCAAAATTAGTTATGTCACTTTTCTGTTCCTCCCATTGTTACTGCATATGCCATAACTTGCAGAGGCACTAATAACTAAAAAGTATAGACATTCATTTTGTTATCCAATGCTATTGTTATTAATCTAAGATTCTCACAGTGTGAAAGAAAACAATTTTGTTCTGCCATATCGTGCTCATTTGCATAAAATTCCATGCTGCTTGTGGCTCTTTACTTGGCCAGTTCCAGCAGACTTATCCAAATACATATTTCTAATTAATTGTAACTTAAAAGGGTACTCAAACAATTCTTTGCAGAGGCACTTACCACTCCATTTTGTGTCATTGTGATTACGTAATTAGTTTTCCGGTCGCCGTTTTGGTCAATGGGGACAGTGCCAGTAATGCCTTCAATTGTTGTGTTGATGATATTGCTCAGGACACTAACTCCATCGTCCGGAGACAGTCCCTGTTCCAGCGTCTTGTTTACTCCATAAGCCCACAGGAGAACAGCGTCGTGAATTAGTCCTGCAAAATAGTAAAGTAGATGGAATGATATATTGGAGTAAGACTGATGAATCTACCGATCCATTTGTCTGAGATACAAAAGAACTGGATTGAAAACAAGCTGACTGAAAACAGTCTACTATACAGGCTGATGCAGTGATGCAGTGATGCTGCAGACTGATGAAATTTAATTCGAATTGGGTGTTGAATGGCTTCTAGGTTTGTGGAAAGCTGCACTCTTAACAAAAAGGTTTTATATGGAACCTTTAAGGGATTATAAGCTGGTATAGACAAGAGACCGTATAAGGTTCATTATTCAACTTTTAAAAAGGTTCCAACAGCAAAGAAAAACAACATTAAGATATATTCTAGCTGCGCTGAACTCCCTTTCGCTCAGGTTGGGAGCATAGCACTCCATCATAGGGCCTTCCCATTAGTATTGAACCTGTTTTAAGTTAGTTGAACCCTTAGCTAAATTTTCCGCAGTGGCTTCTTTATATATATTATAATATATACCATCAAGAACCTTTCGTATCAAGAGTGATCTACTACATAGAATCAAAAGAAAGTGTTTTAAAAGTTTACCTGCATAAGCGTTTATGACATCAATGGAAGCATTGGGCCCAATATGAGGCCAACCATCAAACTTTGGTGACTGAAATGAATCGATCACATCCTGACGGAATTCATCCCAATCATCTCCCTCTGGCGCACTGTGTGCCATGTCTATGATCCCGCCATAAAAAGATATTCCAAGATCAGGTCGGTAGTCAAACTTCGCATCTGTTCAAGGAAGAATAATATATTTGTTTAAATTTAGTGGGTTGGTTTTACACTGTGGACAAAAAAGTTTTATATGGAACTTTTAAGGGTTCTATAAGCTGGTATAGAAAAGGAACCCTAGAAGGTTCATTAGTCAACTTTTAAAAAGGTTCCAACAGCAAACAAAAACAACATTTAGATAATCCAGCAACATTGAACCCCCACAATGGAAGCCCTTCCTCTCAAGTTGGGAGCATAGTGTCCTATCATAAGGCCTTCCCAACAAGTATTGAACCTTTTCAATTCAGTTGAACCCTTGAAGACTATACAACCTTTTTTGGATGTGAGTTCTTTACATACCATCATCAGAACCATTATCGTCAATCTGGTAAAGGGTCAAAATTTGGTAAGTCTGAAACTCTTGTCTCCGACATTTAACAATAATTCATGAGGGAAGGACCGCACATGGAGGACATCCAGTTGTCATTCGTCATAGACAAGAATATTAGCAAAAATTTTAACACAAAAAATATGTGGCAGAATATTTTTATCCCATCCAAAAATAGCATTGAAGTGGCCAACCCCCCCTGAAAATGGCCTGTCTCCACCAACATTTTCTTTGAAAGATCGCATCACAAAAACTGGTACAGGATCCTGATTCAATTAAACTCTTCCATACATGGAAACTTGACTGCCAGTCTTCTAAATTCTTGTTACCAATAGCTGAAATAATATTCTGTATAAGAGCAGGAGGCTGTTGTATCAGTGTCTCCAATATTGTGTCATTAGCATCACTCCGGATTTGTTTCTTAATAAAAATTAAAGGGACAAACATTCTGTGAGAAAACCTTATGTCTGACATTGTCTAGGAACCCAAGAAAATAACTGAACTCTCTGTAGCTCTGTATCATTTATGTACACCAAAATATTGGAGTGTTTCTGTTGGCATGTCAGTTGTCCTATCTCAATTTGTCATTAGCAAACGCCTTGCTACTCTATTTTGACAGCATATTTCTGTATCAAAATCACTGTGAACATGTTTCTGGTGTTCATAAGGTCATTACATGCACAAATTGCCAGAATGCCAGTTTTGCACTGGTCTCTGCAAAGATTTTTACATTAATTATCACTAGCATCACGCTGTCATTAGCATCATGTCAAAAATGGCTCATCACCTTAATCTCACTAAAATTTTGTTGCAGGTGACTGGAGTTGAAATCAGTTGAACATATAATTTCAATAAATGTTTCAACAGAATATTACATAACATTTTTGCATTTTCCTTGCCTCTGACATGCTAAGTATGAAGTTTGATGCTTCTCTGAAACTACTAATCAAATAAGGGGTGCCAGTAACATTTTATCATTGCCTAGTGTCTGAAATATGGTTTAGCAAAGACATTGGGCACTGGAGGGAGTAGTGGAGATCATTTTTATTATTCAGAATCCAAACTATTGATGAAAAGGGTATTTTTGCTTGTGTTTGTAAATTTCTGGTTCAAGGATATGTTCTATCTCCATAACTATTGGTCACAGAGACCTGAAATATAACTCAATGTGTGCAGAAAAGCCACTTTCCTATCTGTAGGTTATACATTATTCAGCTCTAAGTGGTACGGATTTCAAGTTATAGGCATGATGCTAATGACACACATATTTTGTATTTTAATTGATTAAATGCAGTTTTTCAAAAATAATTGGCACTAGAGACCTGGAACGTGGCCCAAAATGTGCAAGCAACTTGCCTAATCATAGGCAATAGATTTTTTAGCCCAAAGAGGTCAGGATTTTTTAGTTATAAGTGTGATTTTAATGACAGTCAAAAAACACTACAACTGTGTTTATCACCTCAGTACAGACCAGCAGAGCATTGGGACCCTTGGACATGAAAGTGCAGTGATAGCTGATTGTTTGACCGACCCAATGTAAACTTCAAAAGGCATTTCTGGAGCGAAAAATTTTCAAATTTTTTTCAGCTATAATTTCAACGTTTTCAAATTTTGACCCTAAAATAGCCATCATGACAATCTTTGCAAAGGAATTAAATAGGCTTATTAAAGAGAACATTAAATTTGTGGGAGCAAGAATAATATTTTAATAGTTTTGAGGGTTCAAACCTGATGAAAAGTTTATCATGATAATGCCATGATGATTATCACTGTGAAAGAGCTGAATACGGTAATTGGTCATGTGTCGAGAAATTTTACATTTAAGCGATGATTACATGTACATATCTTATATGTAGCATTTCTGAGTATACATTAATGGAAAGCTTAGCTTCTATTGTTCCATATTGACTTTAAAAAAATGTATCTTTCTTATTCAGTGAGGCTGTTGGCCACCAAACACATTGAAAAAACAGGTGATTATTTCGTGTCTCTCGTTACATCAGTTTTGAAAAAATCATCTTGAAAGCGAGATTACATACAAATGACAAAAGATATCTTGTTCTGATTTTCTCTGTATTATAGGGGAGACCGGGGGTATTTGAAGCACTTGTTTTTATTTTTGCTCCGGAGAGTTAATTGCATAAGATATTCACACTAAATTTTGGCATGTCATAGCAGGTGTGCTTAACTCAATGATCGACTAATGAGATATTGTAAATAATAATCGAACTCGGTGTAACAGACACAAATAATCCCCGCCCTGGGGTTAGTTGATGCACCATCAATTTTTTTAGACAACTACTTATAACAGGGTTTTCTTTTACATTACTGCTATCCCTATGATGACTACCAACTTTAGTAAAATACTTATTGGAAAAGATATTGTATACTGTAATTTACACAATTTTCTGTCCGTTTTGGGTAAAAAGCTGGTTTTTCCAAAAAAAAAATTCCGCAACACAAATATGCACTGTGTTACTCCTTTTAAATTCCAATAACTCAAACTTGCAATGACATGCAAGACAATTTGAATGAGAAAAATCATGTTTTGGCCAACTCCTTCATGCTCGGTTCAACTAACCCCATCACACCTGGAGCATGCACAATATTGTCTTATTTTTCAGTATTATCAAATGTGAGTAACAAAATGCTTCTGGTCATGAATTAGGAATGGGTTTGCTCTTTTGGAATTGGGGTTAGTTCGCCTGGATATAGTATTTACTATACAATAACTCCAATTGAAGTCTGTGCAAGGAAGTTACTTGGACACCCTAAAAACTAACTTTCGTGCCTACAGAATTAGCATTTTGGAAATCTGGATGATTAAGGGTGTGACAACGTGTGCCAATAAACAAAGTATCTGACAAAAGTACCAAGTTGGCATAAAAAAATTCCAATTTAGGCCATGTTCATATAACCCCATGCTTCAAATAGCCCCGGTCTCCCCTACCCAATTCCTCCTACAGCCCTAAAAGTTTACATCATCTAAGTGTCATCACGTCTCCTGTAGAGCCTGTAATGCAGAGCAATGTCAACCTGCCCCCCTTGCCAAAAAATATTTAACATGCTTTTATAATTTAGGCTGAAACTGTTGAAGCTAGGAACTTCAAATAAATGCTCTTGACTCCTACTTTCAATTGCATATCTCAGATTTGTGTGCAGGTAAATGACCTTTTGTACAGCCTGTCTAATTTACCCTGAAATTTTTGTAACACTTCTGAAAAAAAAATGGATTGGGAGCGGAGTTAAAAGTTTCAAACCAACAGATCTTCAACAAGCAAAATCATACAGTGTGTGAAAATACACTGAAAGACAGAAGTTATGCATATTCTGTGCACTCAAGAATCTCATCTGTGGGCTCAATGTAAGGTTCTACCCAACAAAAGCTTGACATAAAATTAACTGTAAACACCAAATATGATGGTCTCGGGATTCATTGCAAGGATGCAACGTCCTATCACCTGGGGTATCACCTAGGTCAACTCACCATAGCTTCGCAAGTTTGGTGTAGTTATTTGATAATATTAAGAAACTGGGTAAATGCACCAGATCAGATGTCTTTGCATAAACTGACTCTACCAAATCATCAACTTTTGCATGCAATTTGAAAAAAAATATGTGCAATGGTTATCCTACAGGGGATGATTTGTTGCAAAATCCTGCCCTTTTTTGGGGTCACCATGTTTGGCAACTTTTCTTATAAAAAGTGAATTCAGCCCTCAATTAATCACTGTCTGGCTAAATCAAATAGCCAGTCTAGTCATTTGAACCCTTGTGAAGGTTCCTGGTTAATTTTTTTCTAGTTGTTTTACAATTATGCGCCAAAAACATGCTTTTTATTTTTCAAAGTCAAGCAAAAATGACAAAAACTTTAAGGGGAGGTATGGGTGACAAGGGCACTTTTTTGCAATTTTTAGAATAATGGCTCATATTTGGTATCAAAAGATAGGTTTAGATAATTTCAGGTAATTTTGCATTTTTGTGATGAATGGTTGCCATGGTAACCAGTTTAAAGGGTGAAAAAAGGCTGATTTTTACTGCTCACTGGATGTGAAATTTCTGAAGTTACAGGCATGGCAATTTTTTTTGGAAAAAATTGATGACAGAAGAAAAGCCAAATGAACATATTTACAGAGCGGATTTTTGATATTCCTTTTAATAGTGTCAGGAATTGGGGTAAAGGAGACTAAAGTCATTTTGGGGGAAAAAATGTTTGTTTTTATGGCTGCAATATCAAATAATTTTGTTACACAACAAAAAATTTCAAAATTTGTTTTGTAAATATGAAGACATTTTTTTAAGGATTCCGTTGATGTATCCCATAAGTTACTAGGTTGAACAGTGGTCAAGATTTTTCACATCCAGTGCAGGGTAAAAGCGGTTTTTTGCACATAGCGGAAAATGGCAAAATTGTGACGTAACGTCGTTATAGGCAATTTATCAATGAAAACAAAGAGGCCTATCAGTGGCTATTTCTCCAAAACTAATGAAGCTACAGGCATGATATTTTGCAAAGATTCAGTAATCATTGTCATGTTTCACCTAATTAAATACTGTGCTGCCATGGCAACTGCTTTGTTGTGTGTACACCTTTGAAATGACACATTGCTGCTCTTTCACTTCTAAAGTGTGTTGATGATGTTGTATTTGACATTGTTTTAAGTGATAAAAGAGACATATTTTGACATGATCGAAGTTTGCACTGGGTGCCCAAGTTCATGTAGGTCGAATATATGAAACAAACTGAATTTTTGTACCTTACTAAAATTCGGGTAATTTCTCACGCATGCCTCCCCTTAAAAATACCATTTTTGGTCACATGACCGTCCATTGTAACATCACCATAACAGAATAACAATGGTGAAGCAATGAAAAATGTTGAAAAATACTCACTTCACATTTCTGATCAATTAAACATAAATTGGCATGCTTCAATGCAAAATTATTGTACTGTAAAGTCAAAAAGTTGCCAAACAATGGTGAGTTGCGAAGCAATGGTGAGTTGACCTACAACATCAAGAAACATTCTTTCATCACAATGAAGGCTATCTTGAGCTCTGGTTGTTTTTCAGGGTCTGGTATCTTTTTGGTTATTCCTGGTTAACCCTGGCTCCCTGTGACAAGCAGGTTTCATTGATACACTTAACAGATGTACATCATTGACTCCACGTCCTTAAGCTGGTTTTTCCCACCTGCGCCACGACAATAGATTTATCCCTTTATTTTCACCTGGTTGGCTGTGAATATCACTGTTTAGAGTCAAAATATCAGGGGCTATGATATTGTAAAAAATACCACCCTTCAAGGGCGATATTTTTTAACAATGGTTATGACATCACCAGCATTTCAGCTGCCTGATGACGTCACAAACCAAACTATGGCCAAAACAATAGGATTGTGACGTCACATGATGTGACAATGATTGCCTGCATTTTCCTGTCAATCTACACAAGTACATTGTAGGTCTATATCAATGAGGCTCTGGATGGGGTTTTGCGTCTCCCTGTCCCTGGGCCATTTTACTTTTGAGTTCCCTGTCCCTTTGCAATTTTACTTTTGAGTTCCCTGTCCCTCAGTTCTATTTTGAGTCCCTTGTCCCTCAACGTAAAAAAAGAAAAAATCATGATGAAATGACAAAAAATATGTGCAAAGACACTCTCTTCATATGTACAGACTGTCATTGGCATTTTAATTTGTATACCTTGATACTTGATTGTCGTATCTTTGCCTTTTTAATCTTTTTTGAATGCATGGCGAAGTGTTTATGCCATATCATGTTGGCGTACTCCAGCTGTAGCCTCACATGAGTCTTGAATAGCAAGGGATGGCTTACTTCATCCAGACTGGGGATTGTGTGTTTGATTAGGACCAGGATTTTGTTGTCCTTTTTTTTTACTGAAAAGTTGACATGATAATGGAACTTGAGCTCATTTTCTTTGTGAACTCCAAGGTCATTCTCAACTCTGGTTGACTCTCAGTGAAGTATTTTGCATTTGGTATCATTGGAGCACAGTTGCCCACTGGTCCGATCAGGTTTTCAGGGCCTGTAGGTCTTCTTGTAGGGTGGTGTAATCCCCGGAGTTCCAGATGACGCAGTAAATTTTTCTGTCATCCGCAAATATTTGGATGGTTCATGTTGTGACAACCGAAATGCCGTTGATGAACATACGTACTATGTTTTAATTCTCATACGTACTATGTTTTAAGCTTCTCTATAGAATACCGCTGACTACTTTCGTCCATGCCAAGAATCTACCGTTCATGATCACTCTTTGCTTTCAGCCTATTAAGATGTGACATATACATTCAAGGGGAGAGCCTCTTATGCCATAACTTGACAGTTCCTGGAGAAGCTGGAGTTGGGGGGCACTATCAGAAGCCTTACTGCAGTCCAAATAATTATATGTTGAGCAGGATCTCATAGAGACGAGTCCATGTTGTGCATTACAGAGAAGGTTTTTGGACATCAGGTGCTCAACAATGGCTTCTCTAACAGGGTCTCTTCCCGATGATTTTTGTCTAGCTGATTTGATGTTATTTGGCAGGGTCCATTTTATCACCTTTCTTGTATTTAGCATGGACATGGATGGGCTGTTTTCCAGGTGTCTGGAAAAGAGCCCTCCTTTATGGATTTGTTGAAGATTATAGTAAGAGGTTCAGACAGTGTCTCTGTGGTTTCCCTCCATATATTCGTGGACCTACTCTATCTAGGCCTAATCCAGGGGCCTTGGATATCTTGAGTTTAGCCAGCTTCTTGTGCACCAATTCCTTAGAGATCTCAATTGTGGTTTAGCATGGATTGCCACAGCGAGAGTGGAGTGTGGGTAGGGCTGCACGATAATAGGCTGAGATGCGATAGGCAATAACTATGTTTCATATCACGATGATGATAAATTATGCGATAAATTCACAATCAAGGTTTACCCAAAAACTCCAAAATTTTTGCAAAAAGTTTGAATTTCATGAAAAAAAATTGCAATTTTTGGGCAAAAATGTTGACATCTCTGGTAAGGACAATTGAGAAGTGGTGGTTAAGAAGCTCTTGATTTTTCTTCTTCCTCTTTGACTTACTGTGTCTCCTTAGGAATTGACCAGGTCACCCTTTGTGGATTTACTCTTTAGTTTGAAGTTCAAGTATTGCTAGAAAGCAAAGTTCAGTCTTGAGGTCCTTTTTTAAGTCACTCATAGGCGTATTTCGCAGGGGTCAGGAGGGCTGCAGATCCACTGCCCTGGTCACATTCGCGCCATGTTAAAACTGCAGGGAAAAAATAGTCACAGCCCCCCGTGAGACTGCCGTCCCCTACGCCTATGATAAGTCACTGCCCAACTGGTGTGCATGTCAGTTTAGGGCTCGGGTTATGATGCAGTGTCAATGAGTAGCTTTATGATAGTGTAAGGTTTCCAAAGTTATACCCCATTCTCAAGAGAGCACTTCAGCCTCTGTGTCAATCTATGAGTCACCTGAAGTGCCAGGAGGTAACACATGGAGACAGGGATTTTTTGTGGCAAATCAGCAGCTACCTTGTCATCTGGCCTTGTCTGTCACCGAGATACCATGGCTCCCACAATATGCTTGAAAACCATTTCACTTGAAGACAATGCTAAAGATTTTACCCTATAGATACAGGAAAATCCTCTCACTGAGGCAAAATATGGGTGAAGCGATATTGTGAAAATGAGGCATATAACTCGAGGAATGGCAATGGAGATTCTGGAGAGGGAGGGAGCTGGGTAAACATGGGAGATATATATAAAGAAGTGAGAGGTTTGACTTACAGTTGCAACTCACAAACATTGAACATGTTCAAGATTTGATCATTTCGATAAAGTTTGTCAGGTCAATTCTTCTTGCCATTTTTCATAGGCGTATTAGTCACTGAGTATGTTTAAATTTATACCTTTCCTGGAAAAAGCTCCTTAAACTCCTTCAAAAAGCAAAAGTAGGGCTGACTCGATTGCAGCTGTGAGGTCGGGGCATAATAATGCCAATTTCGATATATCGTCTGATTTAGTGATGAAATTGGAGGTTTTGTGTCCCTCAGCCATTTTACTTATGAATTCCCTGTCCCTTGGCCATTTTACTTTTGAGTTCCCTGTCCCTTGGCCATTTTACTTTTGAGTTCCCTGTCCCCCATACCCCCCCATCCAGAGCCTCATCAATTTAACTGAGCTGCTCACTGAAGCTTGCCTACGTTCAACTACTAGATTTGGTTGACGTTTTATTGCTCAGGGTCCAATCAGGTTAGCTGAAAATGTTACACAGACAGTGAAGCTGTAACATAATATTTAACTTAATCTTTCATTTCTCCACTGCTGTCACTTAGCTTTTCATTTTTCATTTGAATGCCAAACTGAAGTCCTATCGACTAGATCTCAATCCAAATAGCTTGAAAAGATGGATGGATGATTGGGCCTTTGCATCCTATATTCATGTACCTGTTTGGCTAATAAGGACAGGCGGAGCAGACTGCAATGAACCAAGGATTAATGAAACTTCCATCCCACACTGGCCATGGTGACCTGGCTGGAGCTGGATTCGAACCCTGGACCCAGCGATTAGCAGCCCAGCAAGTACCTTCCAAAGGCCATTTTTAATTGACACAGTTCAACTTTGAATAACAAAGGAACATATGTAGCAGCTTTCACTGACAATATTTGTTGTTGTTAAATTTTTTTATGTCAATTATACTTTTATTTCTTTAAATATTGCACAAATAAGGTTCAAAACTGCGTAAATATACTCGTACTCGAGTACATTTGAAAGTACTTGTACTCGTACTCGAGTACATTCAGAAAAAGCTGTACTCGTACTCGTACTCGAACTCGTAGATGTGGCAAGTACTCGTACTCGTACTCGAGTACATTTGCATGTACTCGTGCCCAACCCTGGTCACATCCATTGTTGCTCCATGGTGACATAACATTTTTGTAATGGCAGAAAAGAGTCCCTCTCTAAAACTAAATATTTGAGATAAAACCAGGTGATAAAAACAAAACAACCACGCGTCAGGTCACTTCGTACAATATCACTCGCTCGAGTGATATCACTTCACCCAACAGCTCATGATATTGTTACTCAGTGACCCTGACTTGGGTTGTTTTGTTATAATATTGTGGTATTGGGGACACACTGAATTCAATTATCAAAGAATAGTGTGCTTGAATGTTTCAGGATTGATTTAAGCTCATATTAAACAGCGTATCTGCTACTGATATTGGTCAACAGCAAAAAATGTGTTTTTGAAAAGGCCCCTTTGTCACCCAAAATTTTTTCTCGGTTCCGTGATTTATTACTTCTGACCCTATTTTTTGATGCTTTACACCATGGAACCATCACATCAACAAAACATCCTGATCCTCTTGGCTGCACATGCAGCATATGCATAACTTTTGTGTTTCAGTGTATTATTATTATCCAAATGCTCATATAGATTAGGTTTGACAGTGGTGTAAAATATGGCTTGGTTTACAATGATTTTCTGACTTCTATGAGGCTCTGAAAATCCTGAAAAGAAATGCAACACATGCATGCATGGCTGGTACATATTTTTATGCTGGCTTCACAGCAGTGCACTGTACTTCAAAAAGACCAAAAAGTTATTCATCAGAAGAATAACAAATCATAATTGACTTCTGGGCCCTCATATCACGAAAAAGGGGAGGAATTTCTGTTAAAATTTAAGGATTGCTCCATTCAGAATTTATAACTGGGGGGTGAGAGTTTTGCTGGAACTTCCCATCAAAAATCGATACCCCCACTTGAGTTTCATGTGGATTTTTTGGTACCCCACCCTTGGATTTCATGCGTAATTTTAGTACCCCCCCTCGACATACAAAGCAATACACACATATATAGTGTTATACACGATCACACGTTCTGATTCACAGACTTTTGCATGTAACAAAGAGAGGAAAACGTGAGTGTATGCATCTTTCATAATATTTTTTCTTTGTTAGAATTTCTAAACTCCCTTTGGAAATGTTGTCAAATATTAAAGACCTGTGAAAAGTTAGTACCCCCCTTGAGCAAAACTGCGTCCAATCCCCCCCCCCCCAAAGTCATAAATTCTCAACGGTGTCTTAGCATTGACCAAATGGAAAAGTCACCAGTTTCATTTACCTCCAAGCTGCTTTTTAGCAGCTGAATAGTTTTTGGAATACAATTTTGCCATTATTACAGATCTCGTATAAGTGTGGGCACCATGTTCCATGTGAATATATGCACAGATGTTGTCAGTATTGCAATACTGACATCACTATTGGCACTCCAAGCTTGAGTGTTGATTCCAACTGCTACAAACAATTAAGGCTTATGAGCTGTCTAAGTGTGAATATCAATTGATTAATCTGCATTCATTGATATGGTTGTTTGATTCAGTTGGAGCAGGTAGTGTCCAAATTTTAATAAATGCCCATTTTTTTTCATAATTTCCGAATATAATTGTGTTTTTATCAAATAAAGGAAAAACAGTTAGAGGTAGAGGGATGGTTTCAATTGAAGTGAATATAAATATGGACATTCCGCAAATTTTCAAACAAAAAAGTGGGGGGGGGGGCATTTCATATTATGTCCCCCGGGGTCAAAAATGTGGGGGGGGGGACATGTCCCCCCCGACTAAGGGTGCATCAGTTGCCCCCAACCTATTCTGATTTTGATGTCTATGTGATATGTTAGGAGGTTGGGTGTCCTAAGCATGCACAACAAATTTCAGGTTGAAATTCCAATGGGAACAGCCACCTCCAGAGCATTTCTTCTTAAAATGATATTTCAATGAAGCTGAATTACAATATTTTGCAAAATTGTCATAACTCAAGAACCAAAGGTCCAAGAGACTTCATAATGGACTCAAAATGTGTGGGATAAATGAGTTTATATTCCTTACAATTGTAACTTTGGTCCTGGGACCAATAGTTTCAGAGCAAGATCAGAAAAACAGTTTTTTATGGAATAAGTCTATTTTCGGTGTGAAGCAGAAGTGAGACAGAACAAGATCCATCACCAGAAATGTACACTATGGATACATGAATCCTCTGTGAATGATCTGAGGTAGAAATAATGCAAATAGGATCAATGTACACTGGGTAGCGCCCAAATTTTAATAAATGCCCATTTTTTTTTCATAATTTCCGAATATAATTGTGTTTTTGTCAAATAAAGGAAACGGTTAGAGATAGAGGGATGGTTTCAATTGAAGTGAATATAAATATGGACATTTTGAGCCCTATGTCAAGTCTCTAGGCCAAGTGGTTCCTGAGATATTCAGTTTTTTTGGGATTTCATACAAACATGAGCCTGGAGGTGGCTGTTCCCACCAAAATTTTGAGCTGAATTTTTATTTTCATGTTTTTATCATCCAGCCTCCAAACATATCACATAGACATCAACATCTGAATAGGTTAGGGGCAACTGATGTCCCCCACCCAATTACACCCATGATTGGAACCTTATGCTCAGGCACAGGTGCAGTTACAGAGCTTAGATACAAAATTTTATCTAAAAGCTTCAGTTTCCCTTTCAATGAAATGAAAATTTTTCCAGTGTAACCTCAATCAGGAAATGCCAACATCAAAACACTTTCAATTCGACACGTTAATGACACGAGGCAATGCAGTTGAATCACATGTCTTACTGTAAACATAATGTCTTCTCTTACCGAGAGGAGGATCACCCTCAGGTCCAACATAGACAAATTCCGACAACATATCTTCTTCATACGCCAACGCCAGAAGATTGCGAAAGTCTTGGGAATACATGAAAACAAATATGATGCGACAAGACGTCTTCACTACTTTCAGAATTTGGCGAAGCTTTTCAAGATTTATTTCCTTATCTTGGGAGGTTGTTGTTGTCTCAGCAACATAGAAAAATGTTTCTTTGTCTGAAATTGCAAAATAATCAATTAACCAGGGAAACATTGTACAATGGTACAGGTGCAGTTACACTGCTTTCTGATACAATCATTTATAAGCTTCAGTTTTCCTTCCAATGAAGTATTCATGCCTCTGACCTACAACAGCAGAAACAATTTCCTAATTAATGAAATAATTGAAAAATTGATGAACATACAGATGACCTTCAATTTCAGAAACATTTTTCTTGTCTAACCACGATTAGAAAATTCCAACTTACAATGTAGACAAAATCATTTTTCATATAAAAAGTTGTATTTCTCCTTAAGTAATATTCAAAAGTCAAAAAAAAATTAAGAAAGCATGCCATGAATGTCTACATGTGCATCAGTTTGGTCCAAGACATATAAAACAATTTCACCAAACTGAACCTTTCATCAAAATATATTAATTCATTTGAATATTTTATATACATTTTCACATTTAATTGATACGGTTCAGGCCTGATAAACAATCTATCGAATTATGAAAAGGGTTCTAGATTCATTGAAAAACAAACTGATTTAATAGTTTTAATTTTCAAGATATCAATTTACTTTCCTTGAGAGCTTTTTGGCACATCCATCACATTTTTGTTGCGGTTGTTAAGACAGGGGAGCTTGAACAACACTCTAAAAAATGTCGGGACAAAATCGGTTTTTTAGATTCAAAATGGTTTTTTGAAAAACCAAATTTCAATGCAAAACCAACATGGATTTTTAAAAAAATCCATTTTGGTTTTTTGCATTGAAATTTGGTTTTTCAAAAAAACATTTTGAATCTAAAAAACCAATTTTGTCTGAAATTTTTTAGAGTGAAGAATAATTATAATTGTTGTATTCTTCATCTTTCGTTAATTTGTTCACAGCCAATTTCATAATTGTAGACACTGAGCATGAATCCGATGAATGTGACTTTTTTTCTAGTTGGCCTACATGTTATGCCATAGGGTAGAGTGAACTAAAATGTACCCATCATTGATTTTGATGTTCAACTTCGAGTTTTTTTTTTTACAAATAATTCAATTAGTTGTGTGCCATTTCGGCCTGTCTTACTGTGTAGCAAATGCATGCACATCTTTACCTTTGTGCTAGTTAAACCATAATAACACAGGGTTTACCAACTACTGAACTGAGTAAAAGTATGACTTATGTGGCTGGTACTAGCACTATTATATGGTCGCCAATTTAACGTTTATGAAGGCACATTGAAAATTTTGGGTTCCCAACCGCGGTTTGAACCCATACAGACAAAGACCTTTAGCGGAGCAGTAGAACCCCTTAACCACTTGGCCACCAAGCTGCTTCTAGGGCTGCACTTACCATATTAATCTTTAACTAGCACTATTATATGGAATTAAAGATAATATGGTAAGTGCAGCCCTAGAAGCAGCATGGTTGCCAAGTGGTTAAGGACCTCTCCTGCTCCGCTGAAGGTCTTTGTCTGTATGGGTTCAAACCGCGGGTGGGGAACTCAAAATTTTCAATGTACCTTCATGAACGTTAAATTGGCGACCACTTGTATCAGTGTCTATGCTGAGCAAGTAAAAGATCCCTCACATGGAGTAAATGTGTAACATGTTGAGGACTCCCGCTCTCTCTCCTATCTCATCAATCAACCCTCATGAGCGGCCAGAACTAGGCTTAGAGGGCTACACTTACCATATCTATCTGTCTATCTATCCATCTATCCATCTGTCCATCTATCCATTTATCTATCTATCCATCTATCTATCTATCTATCTATCTATCTATCTATCTATCTATCTATCTATCTATCTGTCTATCTATCTAGCCCATTCAGAACTTACTGTCAGCTTTCAGGAGAAGTTCCAAATACTGGGCCATGTTCAAGAAATGTTTGACGCTGTCTCCCAAGATGGCAACCCTGTTCCAGTCGAAGACTTTTGCCAACTTGTTCATTATGAATGCCTTTTCCAAACCCGTTCCCACAGTCCTTGAAAATGTGGGATAAGCAACTTTGTCGGATTGGTAGTTATTTGTGCAGCCGAATGACACCATTGGGATATTCCATGCTGCAGCTAGTAAACCAATAGGCAGACACCCAACGCTACATCCAGGTCCAATGAATACGTCCAGGTCATCTGCTGCGAACCATGTGTCAATTGCGGCTTTGATGCTTCGAGCAGCCTGAAAAGGTAACAAATTGTGTAGATTATAATATGAAGCTCCTCTGGTATCAATCGTACTACCTACATTACAAAATTTTCGGCAATAATTGTTAATACTATCATTATACCCGTTCTACGAATGGGAGGTTTGAGAGCCAAGGCATAAGTTATGGCTTGATAGCATAAGTTGACCTGCTAGGACCCTGGGGCATTATGTTGTTCACGTGAAAATGACTCAAGACTCAAGACTCAAGATACTTTTATTTGCCTGTAGAAAAAATTCCATTAGGTATTCTGTGACAAAATTAAGTTAATATAAATTTACAAATTTTAAGTATTAAGGCAGGAGGACATTTTAAGACCATGGTTGCTGGTCGCTAACAAATGGCCCCCTTGGTTACATATATTTCAGAGAGAACTAAGCACAAGCCTACCACAGTACCAGACTACAATGCTGTTATACCAAGTATCTAATAGTTCAAGTGTAGACGGAGAACTTTGAAGTATAAATGAAAGATCAGAAGAAGTATAAAATTACATAGATATTCACATAAATTGATATTTAAAAAAAAGCATCAAAGAGCCATTCCCTGGCAAAGTGAATCGAGATAACTATAAACCTTTCACAAGATATGAAAGTTGCAAATGAAATTCACAGGCGACAAACCGTTTTATGACTCAACACCAATCAGACAAACGGGTCAGTGGAAGTAGGCAAAGAAGTATTTGATTAATTCACAAGCTCTGAGGCTTTTTCAAGAAAGACCTAAAGGAGCCTAGATAAAATTTACCAAGTCTTCCCCTTGCCACAGCAAGTGTAAAGTGAATGAGTGAGTTAGTGTTTCACACCCCATCAGCGCTTTAAACTCCAATAACTATCGGCAAATATGCAATGTGTAAAAATCACGTATTGTATTGGAACTCAGTTGAGAATCACATGCTGTTCAAGATGGAGTACTATACTCTAACCCTGTAACATATCCTCATTGTCAACATAAACCCTGCAACTATCAACTGACAGCTGGTAGAATTATCAACTGCATTGAGAGTTGCACACATAACAGTTTTCCACAGAGCACACAGTTTTATAGCAAGTAATGATATAATTCTTAATATAATTTGAATATCCCTCATAACTATGCGAAAATATCTTATTCTTTATATCTGAAGGACAGCCATTAGAAATATCAGGTAATCTATACCGGATGCTGTCTTTAGTTAGAAGATGTTTGCTCTGTGGGTTTCTGTAGTGAGTTGCACCTCTTGTGCTATAGTCATGAATGTCAGCATGTCGTACTAACATATTTGACCTAAGAAAATATTCAGGTAGAACTTTATTCTCCAGCTTGTACAGAAATTTCAATTCTTGCACTCTCAGAAGATCACCCACTTTGAGAACCTTTAGTTTTTTGAAAATAGGTTCAGTGTGTGCATTGTAGTTTGCTACAGTAATGATTCGTACGGCCTTCTTTTGTAATTTTAGTAGCTGACTGGCGCAGGTTGCCCAGACCAATATACCATAGTTGAAATAGGGGAGAATTAGTGAGTCATAGAGAATTTTTAAGATATGTAACGGTATTTGATTCTTCAGTTTTCACATAACTCCAATGGCACGAGAAATTTTGTTCGATATCATACGTAAATGTGGCTTCCAGGAGATATTCTGGTCAAAAATAATGCCAAGATAATTGAACTCCTTAACAAATTCTATTTCGACCATATCTAGTTTAATGGATATATCCTGCACTCTTTTTTGTGGTGTATGGAACATCATTGCTTTTTTCTTGAAAATGTGAGTATGCAACTGTATTAGAAGAAGTGGAACACATGGGAAGGTGACACTTGAAAGGCGGATTTGTGTTTGAATCATAAATTTGAGACAATAAATGTCCAAATTTTAATTGTAACATTTGATCTTGACACTGTGGTGTTCAGACATAATCCAATATTGGCAAACATTTACACCCATTGGCAAATATGTACACCTAATGGCAAACATTTACACTATTTACACCTAGAAATTTATGCAATAATCGCAAACAATTCTGCAATAATCATACAGATTTGTGGGATTATTGGAATGAACCCCATAAAAATTTCTACCATTATTGAAGAAATATACGATTATTGCACAAATTTCTGCGATTATTGCAGGAATATTAGTACAATAATTGCATAAAAATGTGCAATTATTTTAGAAAATAGGTACGATTTTATATTTTCCAAAATTCTGCGATTTGCATGAATTTTTTCTGTGATTATCGCACATTTTTCACATTTATTGCAAATATTTTTACAATTATTGTACAAAATTGCATGATTAGTAAAAAAAAGTCTGATTTCTCACAAAATGTTTTGCAAAAGGTCGATTGCGCAATTTATACCAGAGGAACTCCATAAGATTATAATCATAAATCAGGTTGATGCTTTTTCTTTCCAATTGAATATTGCAGCTGTAAACGAATGCATCATTAATCTTTCTTTAATAAATTCTTAGATTTTAACTGCTGGTGATAGATCACTATACTTTGAAGTTTGTACCAGGGAAATTGAGGGAATTGTATGAAATCCAATCCTTGTCAATAGGGCGCTCGAACAGCCCCTATTGAGACTAACAGAGAGACAATAGGCATGTTATATCACACATGCACACATTCATCATTCAAATAGACAATGACACATTCACTACAAAATTTGAGACAGCTTAAACGATTTATTGAGATGGTTACACAAGTTCTTTGAGCTAACAAAGCGTGCTGCTTTAAGTTATGATAATATGTCCATTGTCATAACTTAATACAACAAGCTAGGTTGGCTCAAAGGAATTGTGCAACCATCACACTCAATCATTTCAGCTGACTCAAAATTGAATTGTCATGAGGTCCAACACAATTACCACAATTGAGGACCGAAGTGAGTAAGTAATTAGTTGACATTTCACAAATATACACTCATATACAAACCTCATCCGTAAAAAAGATAAGGTTTGTTCAGCAATGGTTGGGGTGTCAGTCCCACCCAAAAATGTCTATATCAAGAACAAACTTCAAATTAATGCATTTGTGCATACTTTATCTTTTATGTAATGATCTCATTAGACATAATCACTTGATAACCAGCAAATGTTCTTCCAGTTTTCTCATTATGTATAAAGATGTCTTGAAATGCAAGGCAAGCTACAGCAAATTCTAAAGAAACTATTGCACTCAACTTCAAAAGGCGGTACAAAATGTATTTCCATTCCTGCGGATTATGCACGTTAATGAGCAGTATATCCAATATCACCAGTGCAGTATTATTAAGGAACTCTTCAATAACTTGCCATGCAAAGGGAATGAAATATGTAATGATCCTGAGCCAATGCAATTAATCTACATATTGCTATCAGGACTTCTCTGAGTATCTCTATTGTCAACAATCTCTCTACTTTTCTTGAGGTAAAACAAATAAAAGGAGCATGCTGAAATATCATCTGAGTTTTATGTGAAAAGTCAAGTCAATACCATACCAACAGAGATGCAAATTGTACCTACCGTAATATCATATACTTTTAATACTGAACCAATGGACATTTGTGTCAAAATTTGCTCCATATGTTTCATTAAATATACAATGTAACTTTGCTAAGCATCTGATACATCTAATACTGCATGTGTTTCATCAAATATTTGCAACATACTGCTGGACTTATCATAATGGATATATTTCAACAGTAACAATGTTGCTTATTCTCTTTTGCTGGATAGATATGTGTCATCAAATATTCTCTCTTATAAAGATATGTTTCATCAAATATAACATTGCTTATTCTTTCTTATAAGGATATACGTTTCATCAAATAAAACATTGCCTACTGGATATGTTTCATCAAATATAACATTGCTTATTCTTTCTTATTATGATATGATTCATTAAAAATACCATTGCCTTTTCTCTCTTATAAGGATATTATTCATCAAATATAACGTAACATATTCTCTCTTATAAGGATATGTTTCATTAAGATGGCTCGTTATCCACGAAATTACGTCACCCGCACACATTTCCGCACAGCCAGGCAGGCCCTATCTGTGATAGCGTCACTATTCTGCTGTCACTACTTTATCATCTTTTTTTAATTCTGAGAATTTCATGGGTCGGTCGCTTCGTTTGCAATTTGTGCCACTTCTATTAGGGTTAGAGACTTCTCGTTTAGAGCATTCGATTCGCCATGAAGAGTGCTATATACAGCCGGAGATTCAATTTGATACTCATAACAGAAAATTTTTACAGGCGATTTTCGGCAAGCAGGTCTAATTTCTCAAAAATGACTTTGTGATATAAGTAAATGTTTATATCAATTGGAAGTGAGGTAGGAAGGCCTGTCTATATCATCATGTTGTTCCCAACTATATTTGGAAATAAATAACAAAGAAATGAAAAATCCTATCTCATCAATTTTTTTTAGCGCCATGGTTTATAAAAAAACTTAAAATTGTCAAAATCGAAACTTATATTCCGAGCCCCTTGGAAAGTCCTTTAAACTAAATATATCTCTTTGAAATTGTAATAAACTTTTCCATGAAAGTGTCTTCTTTAGTTTCATGCTTCATTGCATAATATGGGATGAATGACCACTAAATGGCAGAACAAACTTCACAGTAGGAAAAATAAGAAAAAAAGTTAGTATTTCAGGATTGCGTGGACAGACTTTTTGGTACATAACCCCAGATATTTTTTTTAAAAGGCTGGTAGCGACCACTTTTGTTTACATATCCTTGCTATAAACTATATTTTGGATCATTCTAAACTGTTTTTAAGAAATCCTATCTTGGAAAGTTCACGAGTATCGAGCCACCTTAAATATAACATTTCCTATGACAAGGTTCAAGATTTGAGTCAGACAGTTGGGACATTTGACTGAAAAAAATCCTGAAGGCTCATTCTTCATTTTTTGAACAAGGTTTTAAACTTACCTTCTGGAAAAAATTGTGTACTTTTCAGAAGTGAAGAGATCTCATCCCTTTGTCAAGTTTTTGGGCAAAATATGTCCGAAAACAGGCAAAAATGCACATTTTAGGGTGACACTATTTTTCAAAGTGTCACATGTAAGGGGCTATAACTTGGAAAATAACACTTCTATATAATTCATTTCACCTTGGCATAATTCCCTATATTGTTTGCTTCTAATTACATGTAAATTTGAGATATTTAAGCTAAAACTGTACTCAGACTAACAGGATATTCGACTAAACGTCAGGTGACAAATTTTTTTGAGAATTTTGCAGATTGAGGTAAAGCTGCTGAGTTTGATAGCACACTGTGTTGTCATTCTGTGCAATAGAAATTTGCATGATACGTCAATATCTTCCAAATTTAATATAGAATGCGATATTACCAAGAATTGGGTCGCAGCTATTATTTATTGAGTCTCAATAATGCATTTTCTAACTTATGTCTGCTAAATTTTGAAAAGCTGAAAAAAATACATGGCGTCGCAGTCTACAACTATGCTACAAACTGGTGATGCTACACATACTGAACCAGCTGACATTGCAGGTGTATTTAACGACTTTTTCTCAAAAATTGGATCCAGCCTGGCCTCTAGGTTCCCGGCAGGCATACAGATTTCAAACCCATATCCTGGATTTAAGGAGGTCTTCAAATTGAAACCCATCTCAATTGAATTTACAAAAAGAGAACTCTTAAAACTTAAAGCCTCCAAATCGACTGGTCTTGATGGAATTAATACAAAATTATTAAAGGATGCTGCTGCAGTTGTAGCAGAGCCAATAACACTCATAATGAATTCTTCTCTGAAGTCTGGTGTTGTGCCCTCCATGTGCAAAAAGGCAAGGATTACCCCAATTTTCAAAAGTGACAGTGCCTTAAATGCATCAAATTACCGTCCAATATCTCCTCCCTGTATGCATGAAAATATTTGAACGTGCAATACAACATCAACTGGTGGAATATTTCAAACAAAATCAGATCCTGTGTGAAGAGCAATCCGGTTTTAGGCAAGGACACTCCACAGCTACTGCCACAACTATCGTGACTGATGTTACAGCCAAAAGGTCTACTTTCCCGATTTGCAAATCGGGCTGCTTTTTGCATGCCAGACATTAAAATATGTCTTTGTCACAATATCTACTCCCCTCACCATGCTTTGCCAATATCCCTCACGAAATATCCAAAAAGTGCAACCAAGCCATATTTTCTACTGAACTTTTCCAAAAGTTCTAATGTGCTATGTTAGAAACTTTGTCATAGTATATTGACAGCCATCTCTTCTACATCAAATAGTGACCAAATAGTGTCTCATGGTTAGGAACTATTTGGACACTATTTGTTAGAACTTTGGGCTGTCATGCACTGCCATCTCTTCTACAACACAAGATTGCACTTCAATGTAAATGAAGTGCAGCATGTATCCATGGCCTCTGAAGTTGAAGCCCCCTCTGCTAGATATTTTGGAACCAAAAATAGGACCCGGAGAATAATTGGCAGCTGCCAAAGCTCCATACGGTCTGCCAAAGCTCCATACGGTCAACCAAAGCTTGAGACTGAATATGATCTGATGAAATAGGGTCTGATGAAATATCCAAATAGCATCTTGGGGGATATTTGACCTTTTCAGATATCCTCATGGTGCTATTTGGAATATCCAAAGTCTTTTGAAAAGCACTTTTGGATATTAGACAAAATGGCAGTAGAGACATTGTCACAAACAACTGATTACATACTAAACGACATGGATAATGGTCGTCTCACTGGTGCTGCCTTTCTAGATTTAAAGAAGGCATTTGACACTGTCGATACAGAGACTCTCTTGTATAAACTGAAGTGTGTTGGTGTCACTGGAACTGAATACAGCTGGTTCAAGGGCTGCCTGAATCAAAGGCTCCAGTGCGTAAAATTTCAAGAGTCTCTTTCATCTAGTTTACCCGTCATGTGTGGAGTGCCGCAGGGATCCATTTTAGGGCACCTGCTTTTTATATTTTTTATTAATGATTTTAAAAAGCAAATGTTATACTGCAAACTCCACATGTCAGTACACTTAAATTTCTTCCTGCACCTGCATAAAACTGCAGAATTCTGCAATTCTGCAGAAAATTCTGCAGTTCTGCAGGAAACTGCAGAATTCTGCAGGAAGCTGCAGAATTCTGCAGTTCTGTAGGAAGTTCTGCAGAATTCTGCAGTTCTGCCTATACAAGAATGAGGACTATGAGGAAAACAAGTGGGATTGCAAAAATTTCATTTTACAAACTGCTGTATCTCAAAATAAACTTCCATGGACGTTTTGCCTCTCTGCTCGGCCAATTCTCAACCAAAATTCATTCAGAAAAAAGTTTCAGGTACCCTACAACCAGGTCTATTGATTACTGTAGTCAGTCTTTGTCCGTCGTTGTTTCTTTTCGCCGTAAGGCCCCTTTTTCGGCGATCGGTCAGATCGCAAAAACGTCATTTTACAAACTGCTGACAGTGCTCTATCAAAATAAACTTCCGTGGACGTTTCGCCTCTCTGCTCGGTCAATTCTCAATCAAATTTCATTCTGAAAAAAGTTTCAGGTACTCTGCAACCAGGGCTATTTAATACAGTAGTCAGTCTTTGTCCGTCGTTGTTTCTTTTTGCCATACGGCTCTTTTTTCGGCGATCAGTGTGCTCGCAAAAATGGCAATCCACAAACTGCTGACAGTGCTCTGTCAAAATGAAACTTCCATGGACGTTTTGCCTCTCTGCTCGGTCAATTCTCAAGTTTCCTGCAGTTTTCTGCAGAATTCTGCAGTTTTTTACAGAACTGCATAAAACCTCCCAGGCTGCATATCTCCTACAGAATTACAGATTTTGCTGCGGAAACTTTTCAGAAACGATGCAGTGACAGAGGACTACCAAAACCCCGACCCCCCAAATCACAACCCCCCAAACCAACCCCCCAAATCAATGTTTCCTTGGTAGCGGCAAGCTCAATGTCAAAGAGGTCTGAACTGTACAGATGCAATACACTGGTGGCAGGGAGCAGCAGAACTGCAGAATTCTGAAGCTTCCTGCAGATTTTTTTGAAACTGCAGAATTCTGAAGCTTCCTGCAGATTTTTTTTGAAACTGCAGAATTCTGCAGTTTTTTGCAGAATTCTGCAGTTTTTTGCAGAATTCTGCAGTTTTTTGCAGATTTTTTTGAAACTGCAGAATTCTGCAGTTTCCTGCAGATTTCTGCAGTTTTCTGCAGAATTCTGCAGTTTTTTACAGAACTGCATAAAACCTCCCAGGCTGCATATCTCCTACAGAATTACAGATTTTGCTGCGGAAACTTTTCAGAAACGATGCAGTGACAGAGGACTACCAAAACCCCGACCCCCCAAATCACAACCCCCCAAACCAACCCCCCAAATCAATGTTTCCTTGGTAGCGGCAAGCTCAATGTCAAAGAGGTCTGAACTGTACAGATGCAATACACTGGTGGCAGGGAGCAGCAGAACTGCAGAATTCTGAAGCTTCCTGCAGATTTTTTTGAAACTGCAGAATTCTGAAGCTTCCTGCAGGTTTTTTTGAAACTGCAGAATTCTGCAGTTTTTTGCAGAATTCTGCAGTTTTTTGCAGAACTGCAGAATTCTGCAGTTTTCTGCAGAATTCTGCAGTTTTTTGCAGATTTTTTTGAAACTGCAGAATTCTGCAGTTTCCTGCAGAATTCTGCAGTTTTCTGCAGAATTCTGCAGATTTTTACAGAACTGCATAAAACCTCCCAGGCTGCATATCTCCTACAGAATTACAGATTTTGCTGCAGAAACTTTTCAGAAACGCTGCAGTGACAGAGGACTACCAAAACCCCGACCCCCCAAATCACAACCCCCAAAACCAACCCCCCAAATCAATGTTTCCTTGGTAGCGGCAAGCTCAATGTCAAAGAGGTCTGAACTGTACAGATGCAATACACTGGTGGCAGGGAGCAGCAGAACTGCAGAATTCTGAAGCTTCCTGCAGATTTTTTTGAAACTGCAGAATTCTGAAGCTTCCTGCAGGTTTTTTTGAAACTGCAGAATTCTGCAGTTTTTTGCAGAATTCTGCAGTTTTCTGCAGAATTCTGCAGTTTTTTGCAGATTTTTTTGAAACTGCAGAATTCTGCAGATTTTTACAGAACTGCATAAAACCTCCCAGGCTGCATATCTCCTACAGAATTACAGATTTTGCTGCAGAAACTTTTCAGAAACGCTGCAGTGACAGAGGACTACCAAAACCCCGACCCCCCAAATCACAACCCCCAAAACCAACCCCCCAAATCAATGTTTCCTTGGTAGCGGCAAGCTCAATGTCAAAGAGGTCTGAACTGTACAGATGCAATACACTGGTGGCAGGGAGCAGCAGAACTGCAGAATTCTGAAGCTTCCTGCAGATTTTTTTGAAACTGCAGAATTCTGAAGCTTCCTGCAGATTTTTTTTGAAACTGCAGAATTCTGCAGTTTTTTGCAGAATTCTGCAGTTTTTTGCAGAATTCTGCAGTTTTTTGCAGATTTTTTTGAAACTGCAGAATTCTGCAGTTTCCTGCAGAATTCTGCAGTTTTCTGCAGAATTCTGCAGTTTTTTACAGAACTGCATAAAACCTCCCAGGCTGCATATCTCCTACAGAATTACAGATTTTGCTGCGGAAACTTTTCAGAAACGATGCAGTGACAGAGGACTACCAAAACCCCGACCCCCCAAATCACAACCCCCCAAACCAACCCCCCAAATCAATGTTTCCTTGGTAGCGGCAAGCTCAATGTCAAAGAGGTCTGAACTGTACAGATGCAATACACTGGTGGCAGGGAGCAGCAGAACTGCAGAATTCTGAAGCTTCCTGCAGATTTTTTTGAAACTGCAGAATTCTGGAGTTTTTTGCAGAATTCTGCAGTTTTTTGCAGAACTGCAGAATTCTGCAGTTTTCTGCAGAATTCTGCAGTTTTTTGCAGATTTTTTTGAAACTGCAGAATTCTGCAGTTTCCTGCAGAATTCTGCAGTTTTCTGCAGATTTTTACAGAACTGCATAAAACCTCCCAGGCTGCATATCTCCTACAGAATTACAGATTTTGCTGCAGAAACTTTTCAGAAACGCTGCAGTGACAGAGGACTACCAAAACCCCGACCCCCCAAATCACAACCCCCAAAACCAACCCCCCAAATCAATGTTTCCTTGGTAGCGGCAAGCTCAATGTCAAAGAGGTCTGAACTGTACAGATGCAATACACTGGTGGCAGGGAGCAGCAGAACTGCAGAATTCTGAAGCTTCCTGCAGATTTTTTTGAAACTGCAGAATTCTGAAGCTTCCTGCAGGTTTTTTTGAAACTGCAGAATTCTGCAGTTTTTTGCAGAATTCTGCAGTTTTTTGCAGAACTGCAGAATTCTGCAGTTTTCTGCAGAATTCTGCAGTTTTTTGCAGATTTTTTTGAAACTGCAGAATTCTGCAGTTTCCTGCAGAATTCTGCAGTTTTCTGCAGAATTCTGCAGATTTTTACAGAACTGCATAAAACCTCCCAGGCTGCATATCTCCTACAGAATTACAGATTTTGCTGCAGAAACTTTTCAGAAACGCTGCAGTGACAGAGGACTACCAAAACCCCGACCCCCCAAATCACAACCCCCAAAACCAACCCCCCAAATCAATGTTTCCTTGGTAGCGGCAAGCTCAATGTCAAAGAGGTCTGAACTGTACAGATGCAATACACTGGTGGCAGGGAGCAGCAGAACTGCAGAATTCTGAAGCTTCCTACAGATTTTTTTGAAACTGCAGAATTCTGAGGCTTCCTGCAGATTTTTTTGAAACTGCAGAATTCTGCAGTTTTTTGCGGAATTCTGTAGTTTTTTGCAGATTTTTTTGAAACTGCAGAATTCTGCAGTTTTCTACAGAATTCTGCAGTTTTTTGCAGAACTGCAGAACTGCAGAAAGAAATTATATACTCCTCCCACATGTACACAGATGACACGATTTTATTATTGATTCAACGGATCCTGACGTTATTAAACAGAAGCTTGAATACGATCTGCAACAAGCTTCTTTGTGGTTCAGTGCTAACAAGCTCCATCTGAATGTCACAAAGTGCAAATTTATGCTGTTTGGCACATCACGTAAGCTGCAACAAACTCAACCTCCTGAAATTAATATTGGAAATGACAGGTTAGAACATGTCCAAAATTACAAATATCTGGGCCTATGGATGGATGCCACATTATCTTGAAAACACCACTTGGAAAACGCACGAAATAAAATAAAGCAGAGACTTGGCATATTACGACTAGTCCAAGCTTTCCTGGACGAAAATCTTGCTATGATGCTCTACAATTCTCTGATATTACCCCTGTTTGACTATTGTGACACTGTATAGTGTATACTCAAATTGTAATGTAACTGAATTGATTAAATTGCAGCGACTCGAAAATAGAGCAGGAAAAATAATATTACAAGTTCTATATGATACATGTACCCATGATGTTCTTAACACACTCAAATGGTTTTATTTGTCTGAGAGAGTGTTTTATCACAGATGTGTTTTTACGCATAAATGCATTAATGGACCCTCCCCACCTTATGTATCCAAGATGTTCTCATTTTCTAGTCATGGCTATAACACACGTAGATCTCACAGAAAAGACTTGCTGATCCCCAAGTGCAGAACTATCACTGGCCAAAGGGCATTTATCTACCAAGGGGTGAAAGCATGGAATGGACTTAGCATGGCCGTCAGAAATTCTACCTCAGTACATGTTTTTAAAAATAGGCTAAAGCATGAGATTTTATCCAACAGAGGTCCTTATTGATAATTTATATATATATGTTCTAAATTTAATTAATATTTTAATATTTATATTTGCTGTTAATCTTTTTACAAATTTATGTTTTTACCATTTTTATTTATTTTTACATTTATTTTCTTTTGTATATACCTTGTCTAATTCTGTGTTTTTGTGCGTCCTCTGTAAATTTTGTGTGTCTAATTATGTGTCAGGACCTCATTGGAAACCAGTGTAAACTGAATCGGCCATCCTGGTGAAATCAGAGATTTTTGAAATTGACTTTGAGATAGTTCATTATGAGGCCAGAGGATAGCTTGAGTTTTTGTGCGACCAAATTTTAAAGGATTTTAGCCATTGGCAGCTCAGTCGGTAAAGTAAGGGCAATATAAAATATGCATGATTGACCTTAAATATGTTTGTAAGTCATGACAATTACTTTTGACAGTGACTGGTCGTTATTGCAGTCTTCTTTTACCTCCATTCTATATTTCAGAGTCACTGTCTTGGACAATCGTATCAAAAATCACTTTATTAATGCAAAATGTAAAAAGGGCACAGGGTGCCCATCTCATTCACGTGCCTGGTTGTAACAGGATAAAAATAGGCAGTTGTTTAGTGCTTTGGTACTGTGTTAGGCTTATTTACACGTATTTGTTGACAAAAATGTGCACAGTGAAAGTGAGAGATATTCCAAAAAATGCTAGGTTCCAATTGACAAGTTATAAAAACATCTGTAGAATGAAAATTGGGAAAGATTTTGTATTTCCGACTTCAGATTCACATTCCTGGTGAAATTTTTTTACATAAGATAGGCTATTTTTCAGTCCGAAATTCAAAAATAAAATTTTGGACCAAAATGTCCCAAATGTCTAACTGAGATCTTGAACCTTGTCCTATTCTCTCTTACTGAATATGCTTCATCAAATATAACATTGCCTATTCTCTCTCACTGATGTGTTTCATCAAATATAACATTGCCTATTCTTTCTTATAATGATATAATTCAACAAAAATAACATTGCCTTTTCTCTCTTATAAGGATATTGTTCATCAAATATAACATTACATATTCTCTCTTATAAGGATATGTTTCATCAAATATAATATTGCTTATTCTCTCTAAGAAGTATATGTTTCATCAAATAAAACATTGCTCATTCTCTCTTATAAGGTTATCTTTCATCAAATATACCATTGCTTATTCTCTCATTTAAGGATATGTGTCATAAAATATAATATTGCTTGTTCTCCCTGACTGGATATGTTTCATAAAATATAACATAACGAACATCTATATTTCATCAAGCCAAACACTGCCTATTCTTTCTTACAAGATATTTTTCATCAAATATAGCATAGGAAATCTCTTTTATTCACTGTAAAATTTGAAAACTGGGTTGAAGCAATAATTTGAGCTGTCTGAGAATGTTAATAATTTTCAAGCTATGATAGCTCAATCCTATAAGTTGTCAAGGTATGATAGCTCAATGCTGTAAGTTGTCCAAACGAATCATAACATTAAGCTGTGAAAACATGAAAGCTTCAGTTGTTGCAGATAGCTTGACATCTCAGTCATGCTACATATAGCGCCATCTATAACAAGCACTTCTCATAAGACTGCATTTAGTTTTAAATAATTATTTACTTACAAGAAAAAAGAACATTTATATTAAACTATCCCAGAGAAAAAATGAGTAGCACACCACTTTAGCTGGTTACTTTTTTATTTTTATCTCTCTTAAATTAATTTGTGGGAGTAATTAGATGCATGCTTTCACACGTCAACCAACATTTCCAATGCCACCGATATGCTTTTTCAGCACTTCATAACAATAATGTAGCTGTTCAGTTCTTGACACATACAGGGGAATGTTCTCTTCTTCACCCTTGGCTAGTGAAGGCACGGGACCTTACTCCTCTCTGATCCCACCTGATACCTACCCTATTGACCAATTACAACTCAATATCCACTTGTGGTTCACTGCTTTTAATGTATAATTACAGTCATGACTACAACTCCACAATAATCCAATTAATGGTTACAGTGAATAATCCGGAGGCCAGTCTTCATAAAGCAGAAGACTGGCCTCTCCATGCATGTTAAACGGAGAGTGTACAGTATCTGTGTCTTCTTCTACTTTCTGAATCCTTCTGATCTGAGGGGGGCAACATAGATGGGGTGATGTGTGATGGGGTGATACCCATGGGCCAATAGGAGCCCGACACGTTAGGGTGCTTTGCGGCTGCGCAAAGACACCAGGGTAACCGTTGCTATAGAAACCATGGGGTGAGTTTTACCCCATTGCTATTATTCTAGTTCTCTTAACAATTTACACAATAATACTTTATACAATGATACAATGAATGATACTTAGCAAACAATATTACATATTAAATCATATTACTTAACTTAAATGAGACTATTTGAGGCAGGTGAATGGGCAACCATATGATCCAAACTGGATAACAGATACAGGCAGGTGCATAAGTAAGCAGGTGCGCTTCCCAAAGGAAGAGGACACCTCTGAGGTGAAAACCTCAGTGGTGGCACCAAGTCAGAGTGTGTTCAAATATAGGCTTCTATAGCACTGCATACCAACTGAGATGAGCCACAGGCCATTGGGATTTATTCACAAGATATTAATTTTTAAATCTCCTTGTGATGCAATGGTCTTTGTTGAATGCATGTTGGGCCTGTCCATGGTGTGCTAAAATGAAGCATACTGGATCAGGTGGATCCCCTTGAGAGATCAAACAATATTTTGGGATTACAGCCCATATTCATAAATAATTTTATAAGACAGGTCACACGAGTACAAATAAAAAACAACTAAAAATAAGTCAACGTAGCTCAAAATTTTGAGTTGTGTCAGCTTGGACCAATAAGTCAACAAAACTCAATCTTTTGAGCTGTAAGTCAACACAGCTCATTGTTTTGAGTTTTCTCAGCTTGAATAACTCAGTCAACATAGCTTAGTATTTTGAGCTATCTCAGCTCGGTATTTTGAGTTATCTCAGCTTAAAACATTAATCTATGTTAGCTCAATCAACTTGTGCAACCATCTCACTCAATCAATTGAGCTGAATCAGTGCCTCCGATTTTACAGTGTTGGATATCTTAATTTCATTAAATTCAACATCGCATGCATGATATCTCCTACTAGATATGTTTCATCAAATAAAGACAATCAAACATAGCCAATCTCTCTTACTGGATGTGTTTCATCGATAACAATGCAAGGACAAAGGCGCACTTTGATGCTTTTTGTGATCACTCATTTTCTCACATCTGTAATGGAGTGCAACAGTTGATTTCCATTATTCTTTGATGAAACATCTTTGATGGTTTGTAGTTAATGGCAGCTGGAGTGCACTTTGAAGTCATCTGTTATATCACTTTTTAGGTATGTACTTATTTGAGGGTATACATACAGCAAAGATAATTTTTGGGGCTTCCAGAAGTGTGCATGTAACATATGTGCATGATAATTACGAGGGGTGTCCCAAAAGTTCTGACCAATTTTTTTGACAAACCTTTCTATTTGAAATAGCTAAATGAAATTTTCACAGAATAAATTTCAGGTATTTCATCATTTATTTTGAAAAAATCAAGACTGTAAGAATTGTTTAAGTTACTGTTCTGTTACCATAGTTACGAGAGGTCAGTGCACCTAGCGCCGCTCAATTTCTCACTCGAAATTCAGCAAATTAGCTGTGTTAAAAGTCAGAGAATTTATAGTAAAAAAGCAAATGATTGCAAGAAAATGTATTTCCTGATAAGCTTGTAGTCTATCAAGATATCTTCCATTAGATTATAAACTTTTATTTATATTTCAACCTGATCAGCCGAGTCAATTACCAAAGGCTTTTTCAAGCAGTTGCCTAACAGCGCTTGAGACGGTTTGGCTGAAACAATCTGATGTCAAGAGGCGGTTCTCAAGAACCTTAGGTTCAAAACCCAATCTGATCTGCTTTAATTACCAGATTTGGCCTTCTGTAACTTTGTGAGATACCAACATATATATACCAGTTCAAAAATTAAAGAAATAATAGTCATAACGAGAAATGAAGCAGTCGCCACAAACACTGAAATTCCACAACTTGGGAACTGCCCAGTTTGGAGGACCGAAGTGATTGCCTCAGCACATGGGTTAAGCTGATTCACAGTGCCTTTAAATGTAAATGAAAAACTTTGAGATACTGTTAGGTTTCCAAATAATATTTTTCATGATCATCCATTGCATATTTACAGTAAATTCTTATGTTATTTACAAGCCTACACACTTGGATTTGGCCTAAAAAATTGAGCTGCGCTGGGTGCACAGACCTTCTGTTTCCATGGCAACAGAAAAGTTATTTAAAATGTTCGAACAGGTACCATATTTTCAGAATTGATAGTGAAATACCTGAAATTTATTCTGTAAAAATTTCATACAGCTACTTCATATACAAGGGTCTGCCAAAAAAATCGGTCAGAACTTTTGGGACACCCCTCATAGGCTGCATTTTGAACATTACCCACACAGCAAAGTAAAGGATGTTTTGTGCAACCAGAGTATGATATTTTTATTAAAACCATTTCATATGGTAAAATGTTTTAATAGTCTCCCATAAGTCTTTTGACTGGCTCAACTTTTAATTGTTGCATTCCTTGTTTTTTATTGCAAAATGTCGATGTGAGACTTAAATAAAATATATTCTATTCTATTCTATTCTATGGTCCTATTTCATATATAAATAATCATTTAATATAAGGTTTCAACATACGTTATCAACTGAGACATGATCTATGTGTATTAGGGTGGTCCAAAAACACTTTCTTCTGAATTTCTCTGATTTGAATCTTGCATTCGGATCTTATACGGATAGAAGGTATTGTGTAAAATTTCAGCAAAATCAATTAATATTTAGAGGTGGCACAAAGCCGTTGAAGTTTAACATGCGATTGCCCATCAACAGACCTCAAAATCATCGGCATTCGCAAATCTTGCTATAATGGCATATTAATTTGATCAAGTAACCTTTTTTTCAGTATGTCCCAGATGCCCACCCAGAGAATCTACCCTAGACGAATCCTTCCATTTTTGTGCTTTATCATAGATTTACGTCATGAGCGTGACAGCAAATCAGCGAGCAGCATTTCTCTCCAGTTCAAAACTTTACCGGCGATTTTTGTGAAAACTATTCAAGCCTCAGAGGCCTGCGACCTATCATTTTAAAACCCTCAGAGAGATCTATCTATTCCAGAAACTTGCAAGTATGTACGATTTACGGAAGTCTGAATCGGCGAAATCGGCCTCATTTGCATATCATGCTTGAAGGCCTGTTCATTGGTCAGCTTTGTGGGCGTGTCTGACTTAATCACTGAAGGCTTTGCTGAAGTGCAGATGCCCAATCCAGTCCTGATATTCTTTCTGACTTACAATGTTTCGTAGCAGGTCAGCATAGATAATACATAGGTTAATTATCAAGACTTTTTTCATAAAAACAGGCAAATATTTCACTTAATATGAATAATAAATAAAAGACAACCCCTAGGTATTATTTTGCCATGCCAATTTTATCACGTACTAAAAAATCAGGAAAAAATATTCACTTCTGAGAAAGATCTGGGAAATTGACCAATTTTTCAGTTGCACAAATGAGGAATTACATTATAAACTTCTAGGGCTTTGTGCCACCTCTAAACATTATCTGATTTGGCTGAAATTTTGCATGTGTCTGTTTTACTTATGTGGTTATCAATTTCCACTTTCGAATTGGGGGTTTTAGGGGATTTGGTTTTTCCCATTGAAATGTGTATACATTAGATAAATTTACCAATCAGAAAAGATCAACCTACCTGACATGACGTATCATCAAAGATGAAGTCAATCTTGTAACCAGGAATCAATTGTCTTCTTTCGACCTCTTTGATCCCGACCGCAATTGATGCTCCAATATACGGACCAACTGCCCATTCTTGACTCCACGACAGCAAATATCCGATTGTTAAAGTATTGTTTTTTACTCCTGGAACCGTCTTGGCTTCAGAATTTCTTGATAATGATATCAGCAGCAAATATGTAAAAACTGATTGGAATGTAAGTCTTGGTGTGATGCAAAACATTTTGAACGTATGCCTACTTCTCAAAATATGCTATTGCCTGTGGTGATGTTCCTACCTATTTTCTTTTACAACCAATTCCTTAACTAGCATTTCTGGTTGTATGAGGTAAATGTAAATCAAGTCATGATAGAATAATGTTATGAAGATATATCAGTCTGCAATGGTATGAGCAGGTTTTCTATTATCCAGTTGCTGTTACAGTAATGAAAATGTTATTGTTTGATCATGCATTAAATTTCTTCATCTTTCTTTGATGACATGCGATGGAATACTTCAGTATACGTAAATCCAAGTTTTTTATGAGGGAGAAACATTATGCGGACTGAAATGTCTTTCAATGCGGTGCTAGATAAAAAAGCACTAAGTCTTGTTTGCGCAAAATTTAGTCCTTGTGTTTTATCGTCTGAGACCCAAGCATATTCTGTGAGCACTGAGCTGCTTATGCTGCAATTCTGAGACATCGCGACATGACTATTCCACCGGCAATAAGTAATGTGGTATAAAGTTGTTTGCATCATGGCTTAATAGCTTCCACCTCTTGACATGTTGGCCTGGCATCAGCACATCATTTACCAGTGGGCGTGGCTTCAGCACCACGGAGAACTCCATTGGTGATACCATTGCTGCTCGACAGTGCTCGTACATGTGCAGCAAAAGTCATGACCGGGGTGTCAGCCAGATGGATAGCAGAGCAAGACGCACTGTTAAAGCCACTAGTAATAATATACTTTTATCTGCATGACTCTGAGCATAGCATAGTGATGTATCCAACCACTTATGAGCCGAGAATTTTTTTAAAAGGATGTTTCACTGCGAGACCGACAGAACAACATTGAGCCGTTATTCATAGCGCTTTGATGCACTACATTTTTATATATAGATCAGCTGGATCCTATTAGGCTTACATACAGTGCCGCCTGTAAGTATGTGAAACGCATGACATTGTGCCATTGCATCAATGCTAAACATCCTCAGCCTAACTGCTTGTGGAGGCATGAATTTTCATCGGATGAAAGGGAAACAAAGTGGGTCATAAAGGCCGATGTGTGAGGCAAGTGGGATAAAAATAGCAGCCCATTTTCTTCGCTGTAGTCGGAGTTAGGTATGGGTCAAAGTCTTTGATAAGTGAGTGAACCACCCTTCCCTATCTTTTAACATTGGGCCTGCGTTTCACTTACTTATCAAAGACTTTGACCCATACCTAACTCTAACTACAGCAAAGAAAATTGGCTGCTATTTTTATCCCGCATGCCTCACATATCGGCCTTTATGACCCAAAATGTTTTCCTCTCATTGTATGAGAATTCTTCCTTCCAGAAGCATTTTGGTTAAGGATGTTTAACATTGATGCAATGGCACAATATCATGTGTTTCACTTACTTACAGGCGGCACTGTACATTTATGATTGTATCTCCTGAAATGCTTCCAAAAAGAAGTTTGAACCGTTGACTGCAACCATCTCACACAATCATTCAAGCCAACTCAAAATTCAAAATTTAAAGTGTAGCTATGGGCACAGGCTCTCTTACGCAGCATTTATTTTCATTGTCGTATCAATCTAAAGACAACTCGATGCTTTTTACTTGTGCTGAAATGAATTTCACGTCAAAATATAAGATGTGACATTGTGGATCAAGTAGATATACGAAGCCTGTTGGTCTTATTAGTCTGGTTAACGATTACTAATATCACAGTAATAAAAATGAAAGCTGCAGAGTACCAATGCGTGATGAAAATGGTAATCCACAAAACAATAGAATGCAAAAATTCACAAACAGCATCAGCTGTCACAAAGACACAAGGACTTCGCTGTTTTGGCAGAAAGAGCAGATCGTGACAGCGCAAATAATGACAAAAACCTTGTAAAGTACACTCGGACAAAAAAGTGGCCTTATAAAAAATATATATACTTACTTGCACTTATAAAACACCAATGAGCACTTAAATGTCTATCTCTCTATCTATCTATCGGGGGGAGGGTCAGCTCAGCTCAGTTTGTAGCACAATGGGTCCGGGAATCAAATCCAGCCGTTGCCGGGTCATCTGGGCCTAAGCAAAAGTGACTTTGTCAAACTCACATGCAGAGGTCACATAAACGGCTGAAATGTTTTAAAAAGTCAGAATCAGCAGACCAAAAATATAATAAGGACTATCGACAGACACACTAAACAAATCAAAGGTTACCAATCTGTTATATCTGATTCACTGTTCTATAGCAACAAAGGGCAATGTTCAGATATTTAAATGACTCAAAAGAAAAACAAAACATTTATGACTGGTTTATACAATACAATAAGAATTATTGTCATGTCTTGCGTTTTTCTGGCCTTTGTTTAGCAAGAGTTCCGGGAGTGAAGATGCCTCGATATCTCCTGTTTGGCGTCACTATTGCAATCACATCCCAAATGGAGTCGTTAGGGTAAAGCATGCAGGTTCACATCATCCAAACGACAGCCACAATCTTGCCGAAAGACTCTTTTATGATGATATACAAAGAAAAACAAGAGACAGGGAATGATACCAATTTTTTCTTTTTGGCTACATTAATAATTAAAGTGATTCGACTAATCACAAATTTAGCTATTTGTTGATATCCTATTTGAAGCAAAGATCCTTATGGTAATGAAAATGATGAACATTAAAAATACTTGTGACAAGTTCAAAGCTAATGGGAACTCAAGTCTCTTATAAGCACTCATTAAGCCGAGAAATTTTATCTCACATTATAGAAATCATGGTTAACTTAATAATAATTTTTAAACTGCTTTAATACGAGTGCAAAATGATCTACTTAAGGCAGTAGACAGTCATGGGGGAGCAGTGCTGGTCCTCCTTGACTTGTCTGCTGCTTTTGACACCATCGACCACAAAGTGTTGATCAAAATCCTGGAGACAATTATTGGAATAAGAGGGACAGCACTGGCATGGTTCTCCTCTTATCTGACAGATCGCCTCCAGTGCATCAAGATCAACAATTGCCTATCAACATCAAGGCACCTGCCCTACGGTGTTCCACAGGGATCAGTGTAGGGGCCACAACTCTTCTCTCTTTACACCCAGCCACTGCACACTGTTATTGATGCCTTCGGCATTAGTTTCCACCTCTACGCTGATGATACACAGCTGTACATGGCATTCAATCCCAGGAGCACTTCTTCAACCGAAAATATGATGAAAGAAATTGAATCCTGCACTGCCTCCATAAGCTCATGGATGCGCTCCCATTTTCTCAAACTAAACGGAGAAAAGACTGAGTTACTCGTCATCACCAAGCTATCACTTAGAAACCATCGAATCACGGCACTCGACATCTGTGGATCCAGCATCATCTCCAGTGACAATGTCAAAGATCTTGGTGTCTATTTTGATTCTGCCATGAAAATTGACTTTCATGTGAGAAACATCTGTAAAAGGGCATATTATCAGCTTCGCTTGATATCCCAAGTCAGACATCATATCACAGAGGATGCTGCATGCAAGCTTGTCAACACGAATGTTACAAGCATATTGGACTACTGTAATGCTCTACTGGTTGGCCTTCCTAAGTCTCTCCTCGACCAACTTCAGCGAGTACAGAACTACGCAGCACGCATCATTAAGCAGGTTCCCAGATACACACACATAACACCTGTGCTACAACAGTTACACTGGCTGCCAATCAAACACCGAATTGACTACAAGTAATCCTGCTTACTTTCAAAGCTCTGAATGGATTAGCTCCACCTTACATCCGTGAGCTCCTGATTGAATATCGTCCAAGTCGATCCCTACGCTCCATGAATGCTGGCCTGCTGGTCCAACCTCCATATAGTCAGGGAGCCAATCTCAAAAAGTGGCTTAAAACTGGAGTTACTGGTCCGGAAAAAACAGTGGTCTAGGATTTTTTTTGGTGAAAGTAGACACTCTGGGTTTCAATTTTTTTGAAAAAAAAAGTGTATGTTGTTCGTTTCAGTTTTAAGATAAATTGGTTTCTACGGTAACAAGTCTGATTTATGGGAAAACTGGGATTAAATATGTTTTCAGCCATAGCTCAAAAACCATTTGTTATATCCATTTGATTTTTGGCAGGTATGTATATGACAATGGATGCTTCAAAACATCATGATTATTTTTTGTAAATCTTAATTATGGTTGCCATGACAATATAAGTATATCCAAATTCAGCATTTTGTGAAAATTTTTATGTCTTTTTTATTTTTTTAGCAGCTCTCGGTTGCTGACAAAATGTAGCAGGTGCATAAAAATTTGACAGTTTTTTCTCTGCAGACCATATTTTGCAGTGTTTATCAGTTTTAGGTGTTATTCCAAAAACTGTTGCTATGGGAACCATATATATCTAAATATATGCAAATCTGTTTATTTTGAACATAGCTCAAAAACAGGTTGTCATAACAACTTGATATTTGGCAGAGATGAGTATCGTGGTTTATGCTTCAAGATTTCATGACTAAATTTTCTGTATTTTTAGTTATGGTTACCATGACAACGTAAATATATCCGATTTTGGCATTTTTTTTAATGCAGTTTTTTTGGCAACTCTCAGCTTGTCATATGAAATGTAGTAGATGGATTGGTACCTAAAATTGACTTAAGGTGCTTCTCAATTTTTTATGTCAAATACAGAAACTGTTGCTATGGCAACCATATTAAATAAATCAAAATAAACCAAAATCTGCCATTCTGGCTTATTTTCATTAAATGCTCGTGAGATAAATGGTTGATTTGAATTATAGATGCGCTAGTGGTGGTTGGTAGCATAAGGTTTGTTATTGACAGTACTGTAGCCATGGAAATGTATAACTGTACTTATTAAAACATAGTGCTCAGTTCGTGTTAGAGTCTATTGTTAATGTTATTCCTGTGTGGAACATTCAATTGACCAAAAATGAAAGATTTAACAGTCCAAGAATGTGTCAAGGCAGGTCGCTTTCATACTACCTATGTGCTATTTAAAAGGTGGGATTTTTAAAGAGAATTCCCTGACTATAGCGTTATTAATTGAGGCCAGGAGAGCCTGATCATAGGGTACACATCTCAATTGGACATCAAAGAATGGTTTTTTGCCTAGGAAATTGCAATCATGCAATGTACAATTTACATTGAACTTTCAAGTATAAAGTATCATTCTTAGTTGCAATTTGGTTTTCACACCTTTTCTGATGACATTTGTCTTTTATGTTAATAACATAGTCTATAGGGACTATAAGATAACCTGACCATAGGGTATGAAATTCCCTCTCTAAAAACCTGACCATAGGATAAGAATTTCAGAACGCGTGCCGCACATCCGTATCAAAATCCGGATGAATACCCCCACGGGTGTTGCTTTGTTGATAGGTGGGCTTAGCCATTTTTGACTTCACTTCGAGGTACAAACATGCTCTTTGGCACAGATGTACCTTGGGGTCATTAAAAAAGATTTATCAATGAACAAACGTAATCCAAATTGCAGCCCTTTTTCAGAATGGCCGCCAAAAAACCAAAAAAATCGCCATAGCTTCACTTAGAACTATTGCGGCTATTGAGACAAGATTAGAGTCAAAATACACATATTTGGGGTCAAGCAATATGTTAAAGCATGTTCCAGAGCAGAAAATTTACTATTTAAATTCTTTGAAGAAACCTTTTTTTAAAAATGGCCGCCAAAATGTTCTATCTTTGCTTCTATTGTAGATATCAAAGCAAAATTAGAGTCCAGACATACATTTTTATGGTCAAGGAACATGATAAGATAGGTTCCAAGGCAGTCAGAACAGTAACAATGTGTGCTTAAAGAATCTTCTTCCAAAAATGGCAGCTGAAATCACTGAATATTGACATTCTGGACGTCTTTCATGATGTTAACACAATATTAGGAGTCAAAATATCCATGTTTGGGATGAATGAAGCTATGCAGAAAGGGCAAGATTTATGCATATATATGAGTAGGGCCACAAATGATAAGTGGTTGATTAAGTATCCCCCACTAGAAATGGCTTTAAAATTGCGCTTATGATTGACAAACTTGGGCTTCTTTCACACCACTTACATAACACAGCAGTCATGAATGATTTGGAATTCCAATTACAGTTCCAAACGCTGATATTCGTCAGGACAGCATATTTTATTAATTTGTAACAGAATTCAAAGGGCACGATTCATTGGGAAGATATTCCTAAATACTTCAAAAACTTATAGAGATCAAGTTTTTATGAAAAGGTTAACGTTATCAATTCTTCAAATGAATTATGAATGTAATAATCTAAACAGCAATTTAAAGTTGAGTAGCGTGGGGCATGCTGCCCCCCTTAACTTCGAGGTGTGATTTGACCTACTTTTTATGGTCGATTATTTGAATGCTTATGCTGTCAGGAAGGGATCCCTTGACTTTACTTAGTACAAGTGAAACAAGTGTCTGCCAATTTTAATAAAGGAGTTACCGCCATTTTTGTAAAAAAATTGCAAATGGCCATCTTACCCCACCCATCGGGCAAGAAGCCCCCCTATTATAATCCTATGGCAAGTTTTTTTGCGAGTGCATTCAGCTTGAAAGTTATTTCGTGGGGTTATTCTATCACTTTTAAGGCATTCTATTTACTTTTTCTGAATTTCTGAATTTTCCGGTTCATACTTTTATTTTTTTAATATCTTTTGCCCTTTTTCAATTTCGGCCAAATTGTAAATTACACATTTAGAGCATATATTTGGAATTATGTGTCACCATGGTAATATATGTTTATATGTATCAGTTATGCAGTTTGTGAATCCTTCTTTCAGCCACTGTCTTGATGTTAGCAACGTTAGGCCTATACATGTATATTATTCATAACTATAATGATGGAACCGTCTCATTAGAAAATCTTCCTTATCAAAACAATTAAATATACCAATCGAAAGGTTTCTGGTATTGTCATTTTCTTTGTTCTATTGATACCATTATCTTGGCAACAGTATTCGCCAAGCAGCCTTCGTGATCTCCAGGAGTGTAGCTTTTCAAGGAAGTACTTTCTCTTTAGATTTGAGACCAAATCCTATATCTGGAGAATAGAATTCTGATGACATCCCAATTCTCAACAATGACTCAGCTGTTCTTTTTTATCGCTCTTCCCACAAAGAGAGAGCAGTTACTTTATGGTTAAGGCACACTGGAATAATTTCAACCATGGTAATGGACACAATGGTGCTGTAACCACTTGCCTTGGTATTCAGTGCACTTGCAATGCTGTATCGCGATATCTGACAGGGCTGGATGTGAAAAACAGGCAAGTCCCATTGCGGCGACAAAAAAATTCCTAGAGTCGGGGTATTTTCGCGACGACCGACCGCCAAGCACCGGGTCTGGCTGCCGAACTTCCAGTCTAGCATACGTATCAGAAAAAATTTTGAGTACCCCCCCCCGGCTAAAAATGCGTTTTCTTCATTTTGTACATTAACTTGTGAGGGCACTGCAGGCAAGAAAAGGGGTAAAATAGGGTGAATGGTCCGACTTTGCCCATTTCTAATGCAACCTTCCTGCTGCAGGATTGCAGGTCAAGCATACACCCAACTTGTAATTTTGTTGCAGCAGTTGACACAGTATCGATGAGATGAGATCGTGTGAAACCTGTAGTGTACACTGAGCATAAATGTATTGGTTACCATGGCAACCACTATATTTACAAAATATTTTATTTGAATTTCAGATAGGTATCATGTTAGATCTCTCATCTCCACTAATAGAAACATCCATCTCTTGTTAATTTTCCCAGCTATGTCAATCGTAAACCAATGATATCTGTTGAAATGCTTATTCTTGAAAAATTTCGATTGCCATGGCAACAGTTTTTCCAAAATCTAAGCTGTAATGCTAAGTTATGAAAGTGCTTTCACAGAACCATCAACCCATGAAATCCCACATGTCTAACACAATTTTTTCTATGACAATGACCAAAAAAGTGAATATTTGTCCTGATCACAAAAAATTGTTTATTTTCAAATATCAGTATACCTGCTATCCCCAACGATGAAATGCTGTCAGATTTCTTCAGATTTCTTATGCAAACGAACATTAGTACTATAAGGTCTATTTCCACAAAATGTCAACTTTCCGGATTGGAAAGTTTTCCCGATGTTATTATCATTATGAAGTAATATTGCTGAAAAGTGACGATTTTGATAGAATTGAGCGTTGCCATGGCAACAGTTTCAAACATTTATTAAGTCTTCATGAGTTTTCTTGAAGCCATTGCAAATATTGATATTCCCACAAAATTCTAGGTTGCTACCTCTTGTAGTGTAGAAATTAGAGCAAAAAAGTGAATATTTTTCCTAATCACAAAAAATTGTTTATTTTCAAATAACAGTATGCCTGCTATCCCCAACGATGAAATGCCGTCAGATTTCTTATGCAAATGAACATTAGTACTATAAGGTATATTTCCACAAAATTTCCACTTTCTGGATTGGAAAGTTTTCCTGATTTTATTATCGTTAAGAAGTAATATTGCTAAAAAGTGACAATTTTGATAGAATTGACCGTTGTCATGGTAACAGTTTCAAACATTTATTAAGTCTTCATGAATTTTCTTGAAGCCATTGCAAAGATTAATATTCCCACAAAATTCTAGGTTGCTATCTCTTGTTGTGTCGAAATTATAGCAAAAAAAATAAATTTTCCTAAATCAAAAAAATATTTTACTTGTTGCCATAGAAACCAATTTATCTAAAAATTGAAACGAACAACATGCCCTTTTTTTGTCAAAAAGAGAAAGCTCAGGGTGTCTACTTTCACTGACAAAACTCTCAGACCACTGTTTTTTCCGGACCAGTGAAATCAAAATGTTGACCCTTGGCTCCCTGACTAATATAAATGTGAAGCATATGGTGGTCGTGCATTTGAAATCATCGCCCCTCGACTTTGGAATGACCTTCCCCCGTCCCTCAGGCAAATGCCATCGTTGAGCATGATGAAGAAAAGCTTAAAGACTCACCTTTTTAGATTAGCATAGATGGTCTATCCTTGATTTTACTTTGTACAACTAGCTCTAGTCTATTTTATATTTATTGTATTTACACACATTTCCTAACTTTTATGGACAATTTCTACATTTCCTCGCTTTTATGGTTTTACAACTTCTTCCTGTTAAATTTCTATGTACAGCGCATTAGAATATTCTTAGCAGATAATGCACTTTAAATATGTAATAATTTAAATTAAATTAAATGTACGTCAACAGAGAGTGGTATCCATCCACTTGAAGGTATATTCATGGCAATATGGATCTGGAATTCAACATTTTGGGAATTGCAAAAATGGAAAAATCAGGGGACTACCTAAAGGCCGGGACAAGCGCCCGGGACGACACGGGACGCCCAAAATCAGTCGCAAGGCAAAGAGACCCACCCCAAATTTTGCTTGAAACTGCTGATGATTTTGGGTCAAATTGGGTGAAAGATACGTATGGCACTTCTGTTTAAAATCACGACAACAGAATTGCAAAATGAATTAATTAGCCTTATTCTGGAAAGTGAATTCTTAGGAGAAAATTCAAAGCATGGGTTACCATAAAATTATTGCTGCTTGCACTCTAAAAAATGGTGGGACAAAATTGGTTTTTTAGATTCAAAATGGTTTCAATGCAAGAAACCAACATGGATTTTTTTAAAAATCCATGTTGGTTTTGCATTGAAATTTGGTTTTTCAAAAAACCATTTTGAATCTAAAAAAACAGTTTTGTCTGAAATTTTTTAGAGTGTGGGTTGGCTCACTTCACCTCATTCCTGAATCCCAGACCCAATGCACTGTAATCACTGTTGCTTGTGACAATGTCTCTACTGCCATTGTGTCTAACATCAAAAAGTGCTTTTCAAAAGACTTTGGATATTCCAAATAGCACTATGAGGATATTTGAAAAGGTCAAATATCCCCCAAGACGCTATTTGGATATTTCATCAGACCCTATTTCATCAGATGATATTCCATCTTAAGCTTTGGCTGACCGTATTGAGCTTTGGCAGACCGTATGGAGCTTTGGCAGCTGCCAATTATTCTCCGGGTCCTATTTTTGGTTCCAAAATATCCAGCAGAGGGGGCTTCAACTTCAGAGGCCCTGGATACATCCTGCACTTCATTTACATTGAAGTGCCCTCTTTTGTTGTAGAAGAGATGGCAGTGCATGACAGCCCAAAGTTCTAACAAATAGTGTCCAAATAGTTCCAAACCATGAGACACTATTTGGTCACTATTTGATGTAGAAGATACGGCTGTCAACATACTATGACAAAGTTTCTAACATAGCACATTAGAACTTTTGGAAAAGTTCAGTAGAAAATGTGGCTTGGTTGCACTTTTTGGATATTTCGTTAGAGATATTGGCAAAGTATGGTGAGGGGAGTAGATATTGTGACAAATACCTATTTTAGTTTCTGGCATGCAAAAAGCAGCCCGATTTGCAAATCGGGCATGTAGATCTTTCGGCTGTAACAACTGTGTACCAACCAAGTGACCCAATTAAGGATTTTCTTTGTTTAGATTTTGCTAGTTTACATATATAGAGCAAGCAAAAAACGTTGCCATATAGCCAGTATGCTGTCTTATAGTATACACAATACACATACAAAATTTGGAATCAATCACTTAAGTTTTCTTGGAGATTAGGCAGTTTTAGTAAATTTTAGTGCATTTTTTACTAGAATCACCCAATCTTTTGATTGCTAAATATTTATAGCTTGAAATTTCACATAAAGATCTCTGATGCATAAATACAGCATACTGGCTATGTTATATTGTAATTACGTTGCTTTCCTGTCTAAAATTTAAGATTTTATAATTAACTAGGTCGCTTCGCATAGAGCAAACGGTACACAGTGTAACGGCAGATGGTTTCAAAATGACCTTACACAAACCAGAGAGGGTACTAGAAGTCTTTTCGGGAAATTAATTAATCAGCCTCATGCATTTCATTACAGACAGTTTAACATAAATTCTATACGCAGATTTGGACATATTCCGTCCTATTTGCAGTCTCGTCTGCTTATTACTTACTGCTCAAGTATGCATGGATCAGTTCTTTTTCCTATTAAATGATGGAAATAATCCTAGTAAACCGGAGACATGTGCTGCGCTAAATACGGAAATACCTTACAGAACAAACAATGCTTTGATGAGATGCTTACCTGACACTATGTGTGATAAACATCTGGTTTTATCTCGATTACCAAATTTAGTAAGTTTTTGTCATCCAAAAGGACTTAAATGCTTCCATGTTAGGTGCTTCCTGGAAAATGGCCATTCACTACTTGGTCAAAGCAATGAGTGCATCATGTCCATGTATGAGGAAAAATTGTGGTGAAATAATAATTATGTAAAAACGAAAATTTTGTTACCTTAGGTAAGACTCCTTATATGATGACACTCTTGTATGTGATAGTCAGGCTGAATGCCTGCTAATCAGAAGTGAAATTCTAAAAAAGTGAGGAATCAATATGTTTGAGCAGAATTCCTTTATTTGCATTAAATTGTAAAATATATTTAATTATATCTTGAATTTTATCAGTATTGTACGTATACCCTGAGCATGAATGAACATAATAACACAACAAAGGATATTAGAAGTAACGCAATGAAATACTGGCATGTGATTGGCTGACAGAGGTGTCAAATGTTAGGCCTATAAATAGTAAAATGAAGTTGTGATGAGGCGTCTATAGAACAAAAACACACTCGTACTTCTTTGATCTTAGGCTTCCTTGTAATGTTTCTTGGCATTATTTAAGAACATTTTTTTGCATAGTCTGCATATTTGGTCAGAGCAGGTATAGGTACTTGTTCTTGTTGTCTCAAGCACCTGTCTGGAACCTCAGTTCAATCAGTGCTGGGCAACGCCAACAAAATTGGACTTCCACAAATGCAAATCAGCAAACCAGATCCACAACTTCCACAAACGCAAATCCGCAAACTTTTTGAGATTTGACAATAGCTGGTGCAAACGCAAACGCAAACACAAACGCAAACCATAACCGCGATAAATAGGCCTAAGTGTTGCTACAGACACAAATTAAGTTTAAATATGAGATGGTTATAGGCATTTGACATAGGCCAATTACTTGACTAGGCTTAAAAATTTGAAAATATTACTGTTCATCAATATATATAAATAATTGCTCTTTGCAACAAAATCCAAACATATATAGGCCTATAATGCCCTATATATATATTAGGCCTAAATAAAGCCTTGTGGCAGAAACACTAATTATGTCTGACTGCAGCCTGTGCTTCATATGCTGTGCTTCATGCTAGCACGCCACATGTGGCGCCATCTATACCATACCTTAACATGGCCTTTTTAAAAAGTATTTTTATTTTTTATCTGAAGGTAATATGAGGCCCCAAGGTACACCAAATGAAATTGCCTTCTGTGCCACACTGTTCTGATGGAATCTTAAGCTTCCCAAACTTGTGGAAGCATTGTAATTATAAATCAAAGTGGGAATACAAGATGATCCAAAGATTGATGTGCAGTTGCTTATATATCATCCATCTGGACATAATAATTCAGTTTGATAGTTTGCATTTTGCGCAAGTTCATTCCGCTAATACAAAGCGCAAATTTGATTGGCAATCAGTGCAAACTGCAAACGAAAAGCCACTTTCGCAAATTGCGGAGGTTGCGGTTTGTGGAAGTGTTTGCGGAAGTGCCCAGCACTGAGTTCAATATACTCCAACCAAGACACATATTCAAATATGATTTGCATTTATGAAGGTTGTGAACTGATGTTTCTGTTTCCTGCTTACGGAATCTAACATTCATTCACGTCAATGCCGCTGGAAAGTTGAGATTTGATAAAAGTTTCTTGTGATGTGCTCAGCACAAAAACTCAGACATTCAGAGGGTCCCCATCTTAATATTAGTCTCCAGTCTGAGCCAATCGGCACATCACAAGTATATTATAACCGGCATTGCTCATTTCTTCTCTCTTTATACCAATGCCATATAACATTCAATCCAATTCAATCAACCAAATTGACAATTTAACTTACCTGGGAAATTAAGTTGATTCCAGACGCATTTTAATACCTACACCTCCATGTCGCAGTCGGCCATACCAATCTACATGTATCAGAGACATGATATATAAGGGCTAGCGAATGGCTTCAGTGCACAGGTCTATATATGCAAGCATTTGACAAATCAAAGAAATGCCCTGGACATGAGATAGTGTGCATTGTTATATTTGTCAAAGATTCTACCAAATTTGACAGTTGATTACGAAAAAAAATTATCAAAATTCAGCTATTGTTGAGTGTTGTTGGTTATAAAAGTTGAAGATTCTTTCTACTTCTATAGGCTCCCAAATGAAATTTATTTCTTCAGAGGAGAGCAATGAGGGTGATCTTCACTCTAAAAAATGTTGGGACAAAATTGGTTTTTTAGATTCAAAATGGTTTTTTGAAAAACGAAATTTCATTGCAAAAAACCAACATGGATTGTTTTAAAAATCCATGTTGGTTTTGCATTGAAATTTGGTTTTTCAAAAAACCATTTTGAATCTAAAAAACCAATTTTGTCTGAAATTTTTTAGAGTGTTGAGAGCAGCGCCACGAACACCCATTGATGACATGCTGAACAGTCTAAGGCTGATGAGAGTCCAACAGAGACTGTTTTATAACTTATTATATTGATGTGGTGCATTGCTCGTGACTGTATTTCTACAAATTTATCTCAACTTGTCCATTTCGTGTGTGATAAACCTGATCACGGTACTGATGTTACCCATGGTTTGTTTGTTTGTGTTTTACGCCTCAGCAGCACCTTAGTGGGCTATATCGAGGAGGGCGATCGCCGTATGATGATGAGATGAGAAGACTGTGAGTCTGGCACATACCCTATTAATTCAGGGCTTCCCAGGGTCTTTCAGTTGCCCCAGCATAGAATACTGGATACAACCCTCCTCCATTTAATGTCCCATGGGCTCGGACTAAAGTGAGTTCCCGGGGTGAGATTTGAACCCACGCCCTCAAAGCCAGTTGACAAGTGCACTTACCAATTAGGCCACGGGGGAACTAATGCTACCCACAGTAATTCTTTTTTTATTCCTGATGGACATAAACACTCGTTATTCCACAAGGGTTAGGGTGGCCTAAAAATGTACAGGAAATTTTTTTTTTCTGAAATTCACATCGCACACCCCCTCATATTAGGAGAAATGGTGAAAAAAGCACCTTGTTAAAATTTCACGAAAATCAGTTAAGTCTAAGTGGTCTCTCAAGGCCCTTCAATTCTCACCAAAAAGAAACATTTCAACCATTTTCGCCAATACGCGGTTTACCACAACTTTGTCAATTTGTAATGTACAACATTCTAATTGCCATGGTTGGAAAGGTCTCAAAATTAGCTTCAATTTGCATACCAACATTAATGGTCTAGGATGATATCTTAACTCCCATGGACTCTTCAGCTGACTGTGCTTATGTGCGAAAGAGCTGCTGAATGACTAAACCTGTTCAAGAAAAGATTTCCATTTAATTTCACTGTCAAGTAACATGTTCTTATTCACCAAAAGTGCAGGATGACCAGATGAAACATTTAAAAATATTTTGACATTGGAGAAACCCGCCTTAGGACCTGTAAAGTTTTAAGGTTACATTTTGTCTAAAGTGCTGAAAACACCAGTGAGGGGCTGTCACATTTCATAGTTTAACTTCACAGGAGTTAAATATAGGATAACATGATTTATACCATGTGAAACATAAGAATATTGTCTTTCAAGTGGTACCCATCATGTTGCCATGTAATAAATTTGGATGAAGATATGCGTTTGAAATATTACAACTCCCCCTGCTATTTTGTGAGTTGCAACAAAATTCAACATAAAATTTCATCACTCATAAACCGGGCATTCCGATGGTCAAAAATCTTTTTTTTTTTAATGCTTGGTCACTCTGGAACTTGGAAAATAAGAATCACAGCAATTTCCAGAGAAAAAATTAAAAGCCTTTCTTTTATCAGGATCGGTCGTTCAGCAACAATTTCATTCATGAAAAGTGTAAACTAAAGAGCTCATGGGAGTTGAGATATTGTCGTAGACCAATAATATTGGTATGCAAATTGAAGCTCTTTTTGAGAGCTATCCAACCATGGCAATAAAAATGCAGTATTATACAAATTGACTAAGTTATAAGAAACCGCGTATTGGCGAAAATGGTTTAAATTTTCATTTTAGCTTAGAATTGAGGAGCCTTGAGAGACCACTGAGACTTGGCTGATATTCGTGAAATTTTAACAGGGTGCTTTTTTCACCATTTCTCCTCAAATGAGGGGGTGTGCAAATAGAAAATCATAAATTTTGTTTTTTGGGCCACCCTAACAAGGGTGCACTTTAATGGAACTCTGCATTAGGTGAGCTGAGAGAAATTACAAGTCTTGACATTCCTAAATTAACAGAAAATTTTAATCTCCTCAAAATATATATGTTTTTCAAAAATTATTAACGATTTCAAAGCTCTGTTTATGTTGATTTTAACATTCTAATTGGTACCTTATTGTGCAATTTTCTAATTTTCAATTGTGTTCTACCTTTGATTTTTTAAATTTTAAATTTATTTTTACTTTTGTTATCATGCGTTCTCGTTTATGGACATAACTCAAAACAGCATCCTAAATAAACTTGTTTACAAACAGTTTGGATAGCATAATTGTGTTCAAAGCGAAGCATCTGTGCATAAGAAGTCTAAGATGGTGACTCAAGGTGCTGTAAAATCATGTGCAAACATCAGGAATGGTATCTTCTGTGTGCAATTTAATCTAGTCCTTTGTGCATCTTATTGATCTAGGCCTTTGGACATCTACCATGCAACACTTTGATCTGGGCCTACAAGCACATACGTATCGATCAAAGAAAAGTGTCAATAGGGTTTAAAAAAAAAAATTTCAAAACAACTGCTGTTATATTTGATATGTTAAGTAATAAACAATGAAAACTTTGGTTAAGTAAAAATGGTTCCAGGATCGTGTTATGTACAGTTCCCTCCATAAAAATGTAACTTAATGTATACCCAGCTGGATGGGATATGGGCTGTACCAGCTTAGTTTGAAAAAATTGATATATAGAAAACTGAGTACCAGTTAACTGTGAAAAATGCACATCGAGACTCATGATATCTGATTAAGGGTCATCTTCTCTACTTTCAACATGGGAAACATGGAGGCTGTTTGATTAGTCATGATCAAGAGAAGGCCATTTGACTTGTCACAACTGATTTTTGAGTGAAAAGCAGAAGCATTATCCTTTCGTTTGGCTGACACCAACAAGCGGGATAAGTCATTTTCTCAGTGCAACTGTCCACTCTTTTTCTATATCAAAGTGACAGATTGTAAAAGAAAGGGAACATAATATTGTGGAACTCCCCAAAAATAGGGCCTACCCTGGTTTGCTGTTTTTATCACAGTGCTGCTTATTACAGACAATGTTAGTCAGTTTTTGTCATCACAACCCTAAATCTGTAGGCTATCAGCATCCAAAAATATTCACTGATTCACTGTGCTACGCAATTCATTGAGTCCCCGTTCCCCCTACTCATTTTGACTTATCGCTCTTATCAAAAAGATTTTCAGTGCACAATATGAACAACGTTATTTTACAACATTACTTATTACTGATGGAGTGAATATACCTCTAAGTAAGTACTATATCTGACCAGAATAAAAACATAATTAGTGCCTTCAAAGACACTTAAATGAATGCGCATTGTTCTTTTCCCTCATAAACAGTATGTTAAACTTGTATTAATGCATATCAAAGTATGCTATTGCATGTCATTGAAAAAAGTTGAAGACATTTAAAATCATGATCTGTCCATAATCATTTCATGAAAGCACTTGCAATACAGAAAACCTGCACTTACAAGAGTATCATTGTAGACATACACTGCCGGTCAATCATTTTGAAACAGGGTGTAACTTTGTTGCTCGCCATTGAGTTAGTGACAAACAAATCTGCTTGCTGACTCATGGATTCCTGTCTGCCCTGAAAAGTTATATATATCATAACAGGAAGAGGGGTCTTTTAGGTGGTTCGTGTGCAAACACCACCCAATTTCCTCTTATGCTTTTAAAATTTCAGATGCTTCCAAACAAGTGGGTGACTAATTGAAAAAACCAAAAACGCAAGCTGAAAAAATTAGTTTTCAGAGAAAATAACTGAGAACTTTAGAACAGGCAAAACCATGACCTGTCAATTCATGAGCTCTAGGGTGTTGGAAATAGTTTAAAATTCCATTAAGTTTCATGTTTCACCAGGACTTTCCCACAAGTTTTTACATATTTGCTGCTGATGTCATTATCAACAAGTGCTAATGCAAAGACTGTTACAGAAGTGACAAACAATACCAAGATATATGAGTTATAAATATAATACTGAATTTTCAACTTACCAGCAACGTTTCATCTGCAACCTGCAGGCTTCATCAGGGGAATGACAAAATCAAGGATGTTTCATTGTTTGATGTAACTGCTGGTGTCAGTGAAAACCGTGAGAAATTTGAAGTGCCCGGTCCCAGGTGGCAGTTTTTAAAAACCGCAATCCTCCTGTCATATTCAGTGTTGGTCTTTCAAAAAGATGAAACGTTGTATGTAAGTTGAAAATCAAGCATTATATTCATAATTCACATATCTTGGATTACCAACTGGATGAATCATAATATACATTAATTTGTGACAAACAATACTTTTACAAACAGATGTCAAGAATGACAATCAGCCCCTCTATTGGAGCATCAATAACAGTTGGGATCGAAGAGGTCAAAACGACCGTTTATTCCTATTTACAAGATCAACAAGATTGACCTGGTTCGACTTTATCCTTGATGACACAGGTAGACGAATAAAAATGGATACTTGTTATCAGGGAGTCATATTTAGAGCTATTTAGGCTGTTGGTCCATATATCAAGGTATAAATAACAGTCAGGATCAAAGAGAAAAACAAAGACAGTTGATTCCTTATTCAATACAAGATCAACTTTATCCTTGATGACCACTCCATGACTTGTGTCTATAGAAACAACATTTTTATTACTCATGGTCATTGAAACTCAAATGTTCGAAATATACCTCAGAAGTGGAATGCCTTTCCAGAAGAAGTGCTAAATCTCACAGAATTAATGACTTTAAAAAAACGTTGAACAATTTAAATACTGCTACCATTTTAAAACTGTGATATGGAGAATTATAAAATCGTACGGTTGCAAAAAACCTATTGCTTTTACACATTTCGCAGTTTTTCTCTTCCTAGAGATTTATATACATTTCCGATTGTCAAGAGCATAACTTGTAAATCAGTGTTGATGGTTGTTACGTGCCCTCAATAAACTTGCAAACTGAATCTGCATCCTTCACTCTAAAAAATGTCGGGACAAAATTGGTTTTTTAGATTCAAAATGGTTTTTTGAAAAACCAAATTTCAATGCAAAACAACATGGATTTTTAAAAAAAATCCATGTTGGTTTTTTGCATTGAAATTTGGTTTTTCAAAAAACCATTTTGAATCTAAAAAAACCAATTTTGTCTGAATTTTTTTAGAGTGTTGTTTATCAGGCTTCAGCTTCACTTATCGCATTGAATTGGGGTGATATTACAGGCCACTTCTCCTTACTATTTGAATATAAAGCAAATTAAGAGACGCCTGGAGAACTGCTCTGAGAGGTCATAAGACCATTAGGCCCTATCTGTAGATTGGCTCCGGTTAATTTTCCATCTTTTCGATGAAGAGTTTCCTTTATGACATAAGATACATTGCTCATTAACAAACAATATCATCCACAGGAGTGGCCATGCATGCCACATTTCGGAATATCTATGTAACTCAATAGTTCCTTCAGAACAGAAGTAATGGTATAAGAAAACTGAGAGACTCAGACTCAGACGTAATTTATTTCAACATTATAAAATATTATATAAAAAACAAATATACACTGTATTACACCATTATCTAAAATACATGATGAGAGTCAGTGGCTCTGACACATGCAATATGAAATACTAATTCACTGCCTTAAATTGTTAACTTTGACTATGACAGTCCCACCAGGCAGAACATATTCATCTCTTAAAGGCACTAGCATTTCATCTGGTTGAAGGGCATGAAATGACAGATGCTCACGTCGAATACCTTGGGTAACATCTACATAATTTTCTATAATTTCTGCTTCATTATTAGAATGCTCTCCTTGGATCACTAAAGGGAATTCAAAGGAGCGCGGTCCAGAATTTTCTGATTTTACTGTCACTTGATAGGAATGGATATCCAGTATTAAATCTTCTCCCGTGTACAACGAGGCAAGACTGGTGTCATTCGAAAGCTGTTTTTCACCATGCCCTAAACTGAAGCTGTGACAGTCATAGAAGTTCCACTCATTTGAAATAAAAGCCTTGACTTCTCTAATGGAGGTGCTGCTTTTGAAGTTCTCTGTTATATCCTCAAAATCACAAAATTCACTAATGATAACCTGAAAATAGAAAGACCATGTTTTAAAATACCCTTATATGTTTTAAAATACCCTTGTATGTTTTAAAATACCCTTATATGTTTTGAAATACCCTTATATACAGTTGTCAGATCTTTCGAAGTAGATCAAGCTTTTAATCACATTAATTTTAATATGATACACCTTGCAGACTGACTGATGTGGATAGTATTGATCCTATCATAAACCATCATCTTCATGCCAAAAATCATTCAAGTGTGACCATTTCTTGTATGTCAGTGACCTTGTGCAATGTGCATCACATTTGAGTTTTTTAAAAGAAAATTGACCTTATACACATGACACACAAAAACACTTGGTGGCATTTCAAAGCATGTGACATACAGCCGTAAATCCCAAAAACAATGGTCTATTTAGATTTACTTTAGGACTTTCAGAACACTTTCCAGATGTTGCATTTGGCTAATTTAGAGACACAACAATAAATATTATTATTTTCCTGCAATTGCAGGCAATCTCTGACATCAAATGTGTGACTTTTCTGTATATGAATAGTTATGATGATTAATTGATTATGCAGATTATAATGATAATAAAACAATTTACTTTGATGTTTGGGTCCTTTCCAAGACTGTAAATGACCTTTCCAAGAGCCTCGTCAGTTAGGATTCCAGTTGGGACAACGGTCTTCATTATTTCTTCTATAGTCATCCGAGAAAACTTAATTTTTGCAATGACATTTCCAAGAGCAGTGCGCATTTCTTCGGGTGAAGTACCAGTTTTGTTCCGTTGACATTCTTTTTCCGCCCACCTGACGCATGCTGAGAAGAGCTCTGCATCTGAACAGTCAAGGTTTTCTCTCTCGCAAAGTTTCTCAAGAGCAATCTTCGACATTTCTAGGAACTGGTCGGATTCAATGATGCTTTCTGTGTTTGTTTCAAGATATTCCAGACAGGTGGCAGTGCAGTCTTCACTTCCAAATTGCAGGGCTTGTTTTGTGAAGTTTACGACATTTTCGTCAGTTACTTTAGTCTTCAAGAATTCAGCGCATTGTTTCTCTAAATCCCTCAATTGCAATTTCTTGGCCACAAATACGAGGTCAAATAGATTCTCATCACACAGGTCAATCATGGCCGTGTAGATGTACCTGAAATAAACAATCATATATGGGTTACAGTATTCAGCTCCAGTGAACAGCTGAGTTTATGGATAAGACAAGCTATAAGGAGGCGGAAACTGACAATTACTATGACCACCAGCCACGTCAAATGGCCTTGAAATACGTTTCATGCTTTTCAAATTAAATTTATGAGCAGCACAATTCAGTATAGTCCCAGAGCTACGGGGGTTTTATTTATGTTTTTGAGGCTAAAAGGTTCAATGGGTGGGTTTTATGCAAAAAATTCTCAGGATTTCAAAAATGCAAGTCTTACAACTGTAAAGGTAGACACAACTTCACAATATTCATTTGAAGTGTGGTACCTCCTTATCTCGTTTTTCAGATTTTTTTGGCCTCGGTTTCACAAAATATGTTCCAAAATCCATTCAGAGTGAGAAAGATACTCTGGATTTGACTTTCCTGGTCAATTTTGTAATGCTGATTCCAAATCTGTCACTATTTTTACTCTAAAAAAATTATATGACCCCCTAATTTGCATTTAAAGATGGCCGCCAATCTATATAAAAAAGGCGAAGGGTGTTTCAATGTTGACTATTCCAGCAGGCCTCTATGAATTTCAAACCAATATTGTAAATAAGTCATTTGGAAAGTAAAAATTCTCAGGATTTCAAATATCTATAGTATGTGAACCTATCTATTCTCTTTAGCTCCCTGCATTAGTTTGAAACTGTAGAAATGTCCGACGTTTTTGTGAATTTTGCAGCTGAAGTGCAGAGATATACCACATTTATGCATCAAAATAGACACAATTTCACATTTGACATTATTCAAAGTTGTCTGACTTGTTCTTTCACCTGGGAGGGGAGGGAACTATGGATGCCTTTTAAGCTTAGTTTTATAGCAGGTGAAAGTCCTAAGAAACTAAGATGGTAGATTTATGACAGCGAAATCAATTTCTGTAAGATGTTGATAATTTTTGCTTTCATTAGTTCTCGTCTTGCTTTTGTTTAGTGCTTGATGTGACTAACACAGCTATCAATAAATATTATATCTGTGCGTATGTATGTGTGTGTGTGTGTAGATGCTTTGGTGGCAGTTGTAGTATAAAACATGTTTTTCCTTTACTAATATCAGACATGTTTTTCCTATATGGAGAAATAATTTCTTATCGACATAAATGCAATGAATGCCTATCCGTCCACTGACGGGAACAAAGAAGATATATTTCTTTCAAATGATGCCTGGACAAAGAAGAACAAGAATTGTCCATAAAATCCATGCCATTAAACTTCCTGAACAGCAACAGTATTTGTATCACCTGTAGTGATACCGGAATTTCACTGTAGTACCCATGAATAAAGAAGTAATGGTTACCAAGAAGTAACAGTTTTCTCAAAACATTAATTTATAGGTTTGCAATAATGACAGCAATATTTATTTGGCATTTGGAGGGTTGACAGTTGTAGTAACAAGTAAACCAAGGTGCCAAATGAAAGCTGGTTGGGAATGTGCTATTCAGGGATCAGGATAAGGGGAATTGAAAATACATGGCTGGATTTTGTGTTTCCGAGGAGATTTTTTATACTGATTGCAATATTTATTTAGCTTTTGGGGGATTGACAGCTGTAGTAATAGGGAAACAAAAGCACAAGATTAAAACTGACATCAAGGGCTATCCATCCATATCCATTTTGTTTAGAAATAAGTCATGTAGTGATTAGGATGGGCAGAATAGAAAATACATGGGAGGATTTTGAGTTTCCAAGGAGATTTTTGACGATAATAGCAACATTTATTTAGCTTTTGGAAGGTTGACAGTAGCAATAACAGGGAAACAAAGGTACCAAATGAAAGCTCACATCAATTGCTATCCATCCATATCCATTATGATTGGTTATGAATGAGTTATATAGGGATTAGGATAGGTGGAATTGAAAATATATGGGAGGATTTGTTGTTTCCGACGAGATTTTTGATTCTGATAGCAACATTTATTTAGCTTTTGGAAGGTTGGCAGTACCAATAACAGGGAAACAAAGGTACCACATTGAAGCTGACATCAAGTGCTATCCATCCATATCCATTTTGGTTGGTTATGAATGAGTTATATAGGGATTAGGATACGTGGATCTGAAGATACATAGGAGAATTTTGTGTTTCGGAGGAGATTTTTGATTCTGTTAGCAACATTTATTTAGCTTTTGGAAGGTTGGCAGTACCAATAACAGGTAAAACAAAGGTACCAAATTGAAGCTGACATCAAGTGCTATCCATCCATATCCATTTTTGTTTGTTAGGAATGAGTTATATAGGGATTAGGATAGGTGGAATTGAAAATACATGGGAGAATTTTGTGTTTCGGAGGAGATTTTTGATTCTGTTAGCAACATTTATTTAGCTTTTGGAAGGTTGACAGTACCAATAACAGGGAAACAAAGGTACCAAATTGAAGCTGACATCAACTGCTATCCATCCATATCCATTTTTGTTGGTTAGGAATGAGTTATATAGGGCTTAGGATAGGTGGAATTGAAAATATATGGGAGGATTTGTTGTTTCTGACGAGATGTTTGATTCTGATAGCAACATTTATTTAGCTTTTGGAAGGTTGGCAGTACCAATAACAGGGAAACAAAGGTACCACATTGAAGCTTACATCAAGTGCTATCCATCCATATCCCTTTTGGTTGGTTATGAAAGAGTTATATAGGGATTAGGATACGTGGATCTGAAAATACATAGGAGAATTTTGTGTTTCGGAGGAGATTTTTGATTCTGTTAGCAACATTTATTTAGCTTTTGGAAGGTTGGCAGTACCAATAACAGGTAAAACAAAGGTACCAAATTGAAGCTGACATCAAGTGCTATCCATCCATATCCATTTTTGTTTGTTAGGAATGAGTTATATAGGGATTAGGATAGGTGGAATTGAAAATACATGGGAGAATTTTGTGTTTCGGAGGAGATTTTTGATTCTGTTAGCAACATTTATCTAGCTTTTGGAAGGTTGACAGTACCAATAACAGGGAAACAAATGTACCAAATTGAAGCTGACATCAACTGCTATCCATCCATATCCATTTTTGTTGGTTAGGAATGAGTTATATAGGGCTTAGGATAGGTGGAATTGAAAATACATGGGAGAATTTTGTGTTTCGTAGGAGATGTTTGATTCTATTAGCAACATTTATTTAGCTTTTGGAAGGTTGACAGTACCAATAACAGGGAAACAAAGGTACCAAATTGAAGCTGACATCAAGTGCTATCCATCCATATCCATATTTGTTGGTTAGGAATGAGCAATGCAGGATTAGGACTTGTGGAATTGAAAATACATGGGTGAATTTTTGTGTTTCCGAGGGGATTATTGATTCTGATAGCAACATTTATTCAGCTTTTGGAAGGTTGACATAAGAAAAACAGGGAAACAAGGGAACCAAATTGAAGCTGACATCAAGTGCTATCCATCCATATCCATTTTTGTTGGTTAGGAATGAGTTGTATAGGGATTAGAACTTGCGGAGTTGAAAATACGAGGGGTGTCCCAAAAGTTCTGACCAATATTTTTGGCAGACCTTTCTATTTGAAGTAGCTGTATGAAATTTTCACAGAATCAATTTCAGGTATCTCACTATCCATTTTGAAAATATGGTACCTGTTCGAGCATTTTAAATAACTTTTCTGTTGCCATGGAAACAGAAGGTTAGTGCACCCAGCGCAGCTCAATTTTTTAGGCCAAATCCAAGTGTCTAGGCTTGTGAATAAGCAAGGAATTTACTGTAAATATGCAATGGATGATCATGAAAAATATTATTTGGAAACATAACAATATCTCAAAGTTTTTCATTTACATTTAAAGTCACTGTGAATCAGTTTAACCCATGTGCTGAGGTGATCACCTGGGTCCTCCAAACTGGGCTGTTCCTAAATTGTGGAATTTCAGTGTATGGAGAGACTGCTTCATTTCTCGTTATGACTATTATTTCTTTAATTTTCCAACTGGTATATAAATTTTAGTATCACGCAAAGTTACAGAAGGCCAAATCTGGTAATTAAAGCAGATGAGATTGGGTTTTGAACCTAAGGTTCTTGAGCACTGCCTCTAGACAGCAGATTGTTTCAGCCAAACCGTCTCAGGCTCTGTTAGCCAACTGCTGGAAAACGCCTTTGGTAATTGCCTCAGCTGATCAGGTTGAAATATAAATAAATGTTTATAATCTAATGGGAAATATCTTGAAAGACAGCAAGCTTATCAGGAAATACAAATACTTGCAATCATTTGCTTTTTTACTATAAATTCTCTGACTTTTAACACAGCTAATTTACTGAATTTGGTCTGAGAAATTGAGCTGCGCTGGGTGCACTGACCTCTCGTAACCAAGGTAACGGAAGAGTTACTTAAACACTTCTTACAGTCTTGATTTTTTCAAAATAGATGGTCATATACCTGAAATTTATTCTGTGAAAATTTCACTCAGCTATTTCAAATAGAAAGGTCTGCCAAAAAAATTGGTCAGAACTTTTGGGACACCCCTCGTACATGTGAGGATTTTGAGCTCCGAGGAGATTTTTGACACAGAGAGCGACATTTATTTTGGTTTTGGAAAGGTTGAGAGTTGTAATAACAGGGAAATAATGGTACTGAATGAAAGCTCACATCAAGGGCTATCCATCCACATCCACTTTGGTTGGTTAGGAAGTAGGTATCCAGTAATTAGGATAGGTGGAATTGAAAATACAAGGCTGGATTTTGTGTTTCCAAGGAGATTTTTGATACTGACAGCAATATTTATTTAGCTTTTTGATTTCTGATAGTTGTAGTAACACTGAAACCATTATGCCAAAGGAAAGATTGCATCAAGGACTATCCATCCACATTCTGTTTTGTTTGGTTAAGAATGAATCATATAGTGATTGATCAAGTGATCTCCTGATTGGCAAGATGTGAAAAATGTGTTTTTTCCATTTGCTTAACATTAACGAAGCTGGTAGCACAATAAATTTGAATTATTAAGGGCATTTAAATAATTTTAATAAGCATGTTACAAATCCATATTAGGCAAATGTATATAATAGTACTATTGAACAATGAATCATTAAGACTGTGAACATAGTTGAATAGCTATATCATTTTCCACGCTTTTGCAGTTGTTGACCATCTTCTTTTAGTTTGTGTGCATGGAGAACCAGCATATAATAGTACATCTTGGGGACTTCCACCTGCTATAAAACTAAACTAAAAGGCATGCATGGTTCCCTCCCCTCCCAGGTGAAAGAATAAGTCAGGCAACTTTGAATAATGTCAAATGTGAAATTGTGTCTATTTTGATGCATGAAAGTGGAATATCTCTGTACTTCAGCTCCAAAATTCACAAAAACCTCAGACATTTCTACGGTTTCAAACTAATGCAGGGAGCTAAAGAGAATAGATAGGTTCACATACTATAGATATTTGAAATCCTGAGAATTTTTACTTTCCAAATGACTTATTTACAATATTGGTTTGAAATTCATAGAAGCCTGCTGGAATAGTCAACATTGAAACACCCTTCGCCTTTTTTATTTAGGTTGGTGGCCATCTTTAAATGCAAATTAGGGGGTCATATAATTTTTTTAGAGTAACAATATAGTGACAGATTTGGAATCAGCATTACAAAATTGACCAAGAAAGTCAATTCTAATGTATTTTTCTCACTCTGAATGGATTTAGGAACATATTTTGTGAAACCGAGGCCAAAAAACGAGATAAGGAGGTACCCCACTTCAAATGAATATTGTGAAGTTGTGTCTACCTTTACAGTTGTAAGACTTGCATTTTTGAAATCCTGAGAATTTTCTGCATAAAACCCACCCATTGAACCTTTTAGCCTCAAAAACATAAATAAAACCCCCGTAGCTCTGGGACTAGTACCTCCATGCACCAATCACATGAACTGTATTTTCTGTATATACATGTATATACGTTTCAGCGACTGTCCTATTACAGAAACTCACACTTTAAATAGCAGTAACAAAGCCAAGAATTATGATTAGTACTGATGCCTTCCACAAACATACATAATATATAGTAGGGGAGAGCGGGGCACAGTGAGACGGCAGGTACAGTGAGGTAAAGCCCGTAGCGTCCAACTGGTACTGTTTACAGATCAACCCTCTTTTGTATAATACAAAAAATAAGTAAGTGAGAGACTGTCCTATATCCTGGATGCCTACACAGCATATCGAGAGTGGAATTTCTATATTTTTGTTTTTAGCCAGTAAAAGTAAATAATTTTGCTAAATGACTTTTTGTTGTAATTCCCAAGAAAAATGGTATGATGCAAATCAATTGCCAGGGATTCAAACCATGGTTACTTATCTTAGTTTAGTAAGATGATGAACCACAATGCATGCATCCAGTCTGCAGGATTCAGAAATTTTATAAAGAGAGTTGCGTGGGGCACAGTGAGAGTTTGAGGCGGGGCAGAGTGCGACATCACAAAATACACTCAAAAAGACCTGAATGTAATGCTTAGCTCACAATTCACCAATAAAATTAAAATGCCTGCTGTAAATTACTGATTTTAGTGAGTCATATCGAAAGGTAAGCATAAGAGAAGAATTTTGACTAGTATGTATAGGTGCGGCAGGTTAAATAAGTCGTGCGCGTGTCCTGTGCTATGAAGTTTCAAAACATGCTCAAAAAAGGACCTGAAAAATCACGTAGCAAGCTGCTTTTATTAGAGTAGAGTAGTTCCTGTAGCAACAATTGATAGAACAATTCCGCATATCCTGAGGATCGGCAGTTATGGGAGCAGATGCCCTGTCTCACTGTGTCCCGCCAGCTGTCTCACTGTGCCCCGCCCATGGGGCACAGTGAGACACTTAACGAGCATGGATGTAACTCAAAGTTTCTCCAAACCTGTAAAAGGTAGGAACTTGGAACAACTGGACAATATACCCAATGTCATTATCTACAATATGGACCTGATTTCATTTAACTTGTTACTTCCAACATTTTGGAACACTTGAAAATAAAAAAAGTGTCTCACTGTGCCCCGCTCTCCCCTACAACTGTCATAAAATGGCTGAATTTAGCGTGTTTAGTGATGCATAGTGATCTGGAGAAATATACCGAATTACAGATACAGTGTGATCTGTAGCAAATCTAGCGATCTGAGGTTATATAAATTAATCAGTAGTGACACCAATAAGTATATAGCCTTACTTGAGAACCATTCTGAATATCAGAGGTGTAATGTCATTTCCAATGTTCACTCTCTTCTCTGGCTTGTCCTTTAGAAGATTTGCCTTAAGAAGATCCTTCAACGTTCCACCCATTGAAGCTGCCATGGCGCTGTGGGCTGCTATTTCTTTTCCTTGCACCATCAATGTTACGTCAGTCATATCTTTCTTGCGAGCCATCTCGTACAAACGAATGCCGGAAGATTCAGCCATTGTGTATCCCGATTATTGTTGTCAACCTTTAGAAGACAGAAGAGAAATGCTTGTACATCAGGATGACCATTATTTAGCAACACTAAGAGCTGTTTCAGGTCTTGCATATTATGGTGCTCTACACAGCTATTGAAGATCATGACAACTAAGTATTAGTTAGACACTGATTTGAAGGGTTTTCCCTCCGGTCGGGATCTAACTGACAAAAACGCATGTTAGGACCCGACAAAGAGGTGTCTAACTGACTTCTAAAGACATCATATATGCTTCTTCTATTATTTGTTTTAACTTATAATTTTAGCAAAATAAACCATAATCTCATTGTTTGTTTGCAGTTGTAAACAATGTTAATCCTTAGCAGGGCACTAACATGCAATATTGTCAGTTAGACAGGGGCGTAGATCCTGGGGGGATGGGGGGTATGCATCCCCCCCTAGGATGAACCTGGGGGGGATGATCTTATGATTATCCCCCCCTAGAATTTGAAATTATTTCCACTTGGTGCTAAAAAAATCTATTATATTTAGCAGTTTTTTTTGCATGATACCAGTTGCATTTAATGCGGAAATTACAAGTCTCAGAACTATCCTAAAAAAACTAAAACATATTGGCTTTTTCAGTTTTTGGCCTGGAAATGGCCCCCGAAATCCAGCGCCATGCGATTTCAGCCCGTTGGGCCAGGCGCGAATTTCGCCAAAATCATCCCCCCTACAAAAATCAAAAATCTACGCCCCTGCAGTTAGATATTGGTCTTTCCAATGGTATAAGTATCTTGGTGATGTCTAAACGGCTAAAAAACTGAAAAGCTTGTTTCTCTGGGCCAATTGAGGAATTATAAGAGCCAGAAAATGTACGAAAATCACTGTTGGACAACCAAGAGAAAACCTTCTCATTTTGATAGTTTTTTTCCACAGCACAGATCATTTTAAAAGGTCGATGTGACACATCTGTGCTTTCAAAACAGTAGGCCTATCATTGAATTTTTTCACTGGACAATACGATGCGACAATTGTCGTATAATCATTTCGAAAATCATGTTACATGACACCTGCGGATGAAATGTCAAGAAAAGGATCCTTTATATATTACCGGAACAATATGGAGTTCCACTAACAGTTTTCTGGCAGCTCCTGGCCTCAGGCTTGTAGATTCAGAGAAATATTCCAATTGATGAGCTGTGTTCACAACAGAGTTGAGGACCTAGAAATGCTGGCCAGCAGAGTGTTTGTGGTTCACAATTTACTGTGAAGCTGTTATTACACTAATGTTTGATATGCTTTTTTAAAACAATAAAACTGTGATAACCACCATTGGTAAGGACTGAAACATTCAAAATGTTCAGTTGATATATTTCTGTTGTCAACAATTTAAATCGTTGTAGTACACTGTTTTGTGTTTCTGACAGCTTTTGTGACCTTTAGTGATCGAAGCTTGAAGAAGGCATTATAATAAAAATATGGTGTCCATTCGCAGAGCACCCAGCCGGTGGGCAGATATTATACCGTTTTTGGGCCAATACCCTATATATTCTAGTTGTGCCTTTTGATGGTCTTATTGATTGATATTTGGGACTTTCCGAAATTTTGATTAAAAACAAGTCTTTTTGTAGCTTCGGGCCAAGAATCAGCCGCTAATGCATTTACATGCATAAAATTTGGTACACATATATATAGGTTGAGTTTTAATCCGTTTAGGTATAGAGCTGCATCAATGTAGGCTAGATATATATCGATTTATTAATCAGATTTATTTGTATGCACTAGAACTTTATATATCATCTGTTTCGTTCACAGTGAAGTCTCCAGAAAATTTCGGGGGGGGGGGGGTTGATCATAAAACTCTACCAAAAAAAAAAGGTAATGTTCTCTTTTTTTAATTTTAAGATCTGCCTTCCCAAGGTGGGTAGGGGTTGCATCCTAAAACCATCCCTGATATCTCAAATGCAGTTCGCTGGATCAACTGAGTGCACATATATTTGATTAATAGGTCTATATATTTGATTATAATTTTCATGTTTGACTGGAAACCTGTTGATATCTCATAGATTATGTTGATCCTTTTGCTGAACATTGGTGAATTTGTTTCAACAATATGCGTGGGTTTTACAATGGAAGTTTTAGGAGAGACAAATTCGATTTTTAGCTTCTTGGATCAAGCGACCAAACAAATTTTCTGCCTGCTGAAAACAATTGAGCTAACACCCTATTTTTAATGGACATAATAAAAAAATAACATTTTATTTGTCCTATCAACAGACCCTAGAAAAAATGCCCTGAGAAGATCCAAGAAGCTAAAGATCAATTACGTCTGGCCTTAACAGAAAAGTAGATTATTCATTGGACATTCACACACAGTATGACAGACCATTTGCTTTACATACATATTTTTCAAACTTCACTCGGATTGATAAGGATATAGGAACACATGGAGTAACATTCTTGAGTCTCTGACAACTTTTTGTGAAAAGGAATATATGAGGTAAGTGCTTCACACTGTGTAATCGCATATGACCTAATTAAAGATTTTTACCCTCGGCAATGTATACATTGCCGACGGGTGTTGTAGTTACTTTGGGAAAATTTGTCCGTCCGGCGGGCGGGCGGGCGGGCGGGCGGGCGGACGGGCGGGCGGGCGTCCGGACAACGGGCGTCCCACTTGTGTATTGGGAGTAACGCCAAAAATATGGGACGTATACTTTTTATTTTTTGGACATTATTGTATCTTTTATCCTAGTTGTGTCTTTTAGGGGTTTAATCCACATGAGATTAATACTTTTCTCACAGTTATTGAAAAATGTGAAAAAATATTTTTTTGTGTATTGGGTGTAAAGCCAAAACTATGGCATGTACATGTATCATTTTTGGTAAATATAGTATCTTTTATCCCAGTTGAGCCTTTTATAGGTCTAATCCCCATGATAAAAATACTTATGTCACAATCATTGAAAAATATGAAAAATTGTATTTTTTTGTTTCTGGGACATAACTAAAAAACTGCTGGACTTTTGACACTGAAATTTGCATACATCGTATGCATTAAGTGCCCAAGATGTATTTTTGTGGGTCTAAATGCTCTTCGAAAGTTGAACGGATGACAATTTACCAAAAATATGAAAAAATACTATTATTTCAAACCTGTATGATTCAGCCAATTTTGGAGTTAAATCTATGAAATTTTTCAATTAGGTGTCTAAATAATGCCTCTTTAAACAGCTTGACTCAGTTGGAATGTTGGTCCTATGAATTTTTATAAAAATCCAAAAATTAGAAAAAATCCCTATTTTCCAACATTTCTGCGCGAAAAGCCAAAATGGTGATGGGTAGATTATTTTACTTTAAAGCTTATTGTCGTTAGACACACTATTGTTAATATTCACAGCCATTGCATGAGTTTTTGCAAATTTTTCTATTGAAAAAAAGTTGGGGAAAGAAAAGTTGAGCAGAAGCAGCTATATGAAATCGCGATTTCAATTGTACATTACGGTTTGCAGGAAGGAAAAAAATCCATGGAAATAGGCTCATGCATTAGAATGGCCGTTTTTTAGTTCACCTGGGAAGTCTCAGGTACCTGAGGGGAAAAATGAAGAAGCCTCAGACGTTGAATAGGAGGTCCAAAACGAGGTAAAAGCGAAACGGCCGTACGAAATCGCGATTTCAGTAATTAATTATGGCTGAGACAAAGGGATTACACGAAATGGAATAAGCACATGCATTAGAATGGCCATTTTTCAGTTCACATCAAAAGTCTGACGCACCTGGGAGGAAAAATGAAGAAGCCTCAGGCCTAAAATGGGATGTCCAAAACGGACCTGGAATTTGTCAAAAATGCATAATTATACAATGTCATTGTATAGGCCTATAGTAATTATTATATTTATGACTCCTTTTGAAAATGCTGTTTATTGCAGGATTTGGGAGAAATGTGAGATGAAATGTGGTCTGATAAATCATTGTATTGTATACATGTTATGATAATTTTGGAGAATTACAACATTTTGTATGAGCACCAATTCTTCCTCTTAAAGGGACCTTTTAGCCTCCCCCTTCCCAGCTGCTCAACCCTCTCCCCTATAGGCATGAATTGGCCATTGTCTGCTGTACCTCAATCACCTTATATAAGATGATGTAATCTGGGTAAAGTCTCACTAAAGAATGGAGGGTGCATTACTTCACAACTCAGATGTGTATGACACCCAAGGAGGGGGGGGGGTCAAAATGTGAAACATCACTGAAAATCAATGTGGTTATCAAGATATTACACTTTAAATTATACATGTAAATAATATAAATATGTATGGTTGCACATGGTACATGGCATGAAATACATGGTTTTCGTGCATACATCTATTAAACCATCAGATATTTGAATATGAAGACAGAAATTGCTAAAAATATGCCAAATACTGTTGACCATTGAATTGTCACATTTCAGTCAATTTTGGATCTTAGTTACTCAAAGTGCCATAGGGTAATGTTCTTTGAGTCGGACACTTTGATTCTGTGTAATTTAAAAAAGTGATATCTTGTTTGGCCTGTGGGTTATTGATTGTCAACCAGGGCCTCAAATTAAGCGTTTTTACTACATCTAACAAAAACTTGACAATTGGCACAACACAAGAACTGAATTTGTGGTTAAATATCTGAAATAAAAATGACATAGGGTATCTTTGAGTCGGACAGCTGTGTTGTAAAAACATGACTCAAAGGTACAGGAGCCATCCCTTCAATTGAAAAAGCTCATGTTTGATTAAAAAACGGGCTAAGCTTCCTTCTTACTGAATAACACATACTTAGATGTCAGATCAATACTATAGGCCAGCAAAGGATTCTTCAAATATGGCTAAAATTCACTAAAATACACAATTTTATGACAAAATTTGGGAGAAAAACGGGTTTTTAACCCATCTTTATGGTCTTGGAAATCAAACTAAAAATATTCATATCAAGCTGATACTTTTTGAATGGATGAAAGAGATCTTGGGCTACGCATTGGTACCAAATACACTGGTGTAGATACTCTCAATTACCCAATTCAGCTCCAATAAAAGTGTCCGACTCAAGGTTACCCTCCCTAAGGGTCAGACTCAAAGAATCTTACCCTACAACGTGTCCCAAGTGTAACATTTTATCACATTCTTCCTCAGAATTTATGTGTTTTAATATTATAAATTATATATAGACAAATATGATTTATGCTCATAGTGCTTGCTCAGGGGCCTTACCATTTAAGACTTTTGACAAGAAATGTCAAAGACTCACATGTTACCCTTTTGCTCAAATCTAACCTCAGTGATGTAAATTAAAAACAAGAAATTAAGGTAATGTCAGCCTGCTTTTATTTAGATTTTTGCATAAAAACTAAATGTGATCATTTCATGATTGCAGACATTATGCCACTAAATACAGGGTTATATAGAAATTTACTTGGTATGTAACAAAACCCATTTTCTATGAATTTAGATATTTAGTTTTATATTTATACAAAGATATTATTGGATAAATTTGTGTATTAATTCATTACGAAACTCAACACAAGCATATTTTAGCACCTTGAACAGAACAAGTGTCAAGATGGAACAGGGTGCAGCTTTTGTTGAATGGGCATTATGTAACATGATGTCACTGATCCTCTCTAATGACCAAACCCAAGAACAAAGGGGAGGATATAGAAGCAGATGCATACAATGTAGTACCCTCATCTTTCTAACAAAATTCCCTGTTTTTCTTGGAAGTGTGTTCAATCATTGATAACCTTAGTTTTTTTAATCTAAAACAAATAATGAAATTTCCAATTTCAATCAGAAATATAGGCCAAGTAGAAGCTGAGATATGACTTTTTATATCCCATGCAAGCTTTTTATGGTGTTTTCAGCTATTGTTGTACCACCAAGCTTGAACAGCATTTAACATTTTTGGTGTTAACCAGCAAATGTATTAGTCTCAAAAAGTATCTGTAGGCCATACATTGTTTTTAGTTTAATATTTAAAATAGATTTAATATTTAAAATAGATTGGATAGTTAGACACCTACCTATTATTTCTGTTTTTAGGCTGGCCTTTTACTGTATTTATTATTTTATGATAGGAAAAGGTAGGATAGACAGATGGATAGATGGATAGATAGAGATAGATAGATAGATAGATAGATAGATAGATAGATAGATAGATAGATAGATAGATAGATAGATAGATTGACGGATTGATAGATTGACAGATTGATAGAATGATAGATGAGTTGTTTAGATGATTGAAGATTGTTTGATTGATAGATTGATCGATTGTTTGTGATAGATCCATTGTGAATGTATCCCTGAAAATAGATTTTCCTATTGCACTATTGATTCGTTTTTAGGTTGATAGATATATAGATAGATAGACAGCTAGACAGATAGACAGACAGATAGATGGATAGATAGATAGGCTAGCTAGATAGGCTAGCTAGATAGATAGATAGATAGATAGATAGATAGATAGATAGATAGATAGATAGATAGATAGATAGATAGATAGATAGATGATTGATTGATTGATTGATTGATCATCTATATTGTTTTATTAATACATCCAGAGAATCATGGATAGATGGATGATTAGGACTTTACCTCCTGTATTTAATCACTTGGTTGGCTCATTAGGACAAGAGGAGGATATAGCAATGAGGTGACCATTTTATTTCATTGCAACATCTCTTTTCAGTACATTTGTACCTTGAATCTCTTAAATGCTTGGGCAGAGAAATTTGTCAAAGTTAAATACAATAAAAAAAAAAATCATATAAAATAGAGAAATGGACGTTTCATTCATCAAACAATATTTTCCATCAGCCAAAAAAAATAAATGAGTATATATCTGTAATATAACTCTGGTGTTACTGTCCGATAGGCCCACTTGCCTGAATTTCATTATCCAGGTTTCATTTAGTTACCATCTTTCCCATGCAAGATGGTAGTTATACAGACTACCACTTCCAAGTGCATATTCTCCTGTGCTAAATTTTCAGATCTTTGCCCATGTTTTAACAGTTTTCCTTTTTTTTGTTTAGGCTCTGCGCATCGTGCTGCCAACCCTCACCGGCAGTAAGTCAATGTATTTCACATGCTTCAGTATGAGTTAGTATGGCCTGCTGAATAGCCGAGGGTATGCTGCCGTGCAGCCTATGTTTTTGTTTACATTTTGCTAGTTCTCAAATATTTAGAGCATACGTAGGGCAAAAACAGACTTTACCATAATAAGTATGCGGTCTTATATTATTATATTGTTTATTATACCCTTTTCGTACAAAGGTACATTATATATTGCAAACATTTGTGGAAAAATTTCAGCAGTTGATTACAATATTTAAAAAAATAAAAAATAAATTGAAGAGTCATTTTAAATACAAGTCTAGTTCACAGCAAGGTCCTCAAGCCATTCACATTTTGCTTCACAAGTAAAGAAATCAGGGATAGTGATGCAGACCGGACCACCTTTTAGAGGGTGGTCCGGTATTTACAAAAGTGGTCCGGTCCTGGTCTGGTCCAGTATGAGGTGGTCCGATTTTGTTACTGGACTGGTCCAGAAGCAGTCCATCGGCATTTTAAAAATTATTATAAAATGAGGGTGAAAACAAGCTATATGACATAAATTTCATTTTTAGAGATGACAAAATTCATGCGATACTCTTCATGACATGAAAAATCACTGGAACAGTCCGGACCGGCATTTAACCGGTCCGGTCCAACACTAAACCGGTTTTTTGTAGGTGGTCCGGTATTTTGGCGGTCCAGGGCTGGACCGCGGACCGGACCGGTCCAAGGGGGTCCGGTCTGCATCACTAATCAGGGAGGCTGCCATCAAGGATATCCTTTACATACGGCAGTGTTTTGGCCCCTCAGGGCAATAGCGGGCGTTAGTGGAACTCTCCTTTTTCCAGCTCTCCTGTGTTGACGAGCAGAATAAAACTATTTCCGGAAACATCAGCCTGGGAATTTACAATGGAGCTGGGGTTTCTAAGGTCTGTAACAAAGTCTAATCAGCCTGACAGTACTGGAATATGGTGGCAATCCATGCTAAACATTCCATTTAAGACTCGGCAATGCAAATCCGTAATGTTTTCAATGGATTAAAAGTGCCCTGGGGCCTGGAATGCCAGCTTCACTGACTCAGCAATGGTACAAAATGGCAGCTTGTTCCCGGAAATAGTTTTATTCTGCTCGTCAACAAAGGAGAGCTGGAAAAAGGAGAGTTCCACTATCACGGCCTATAAGTCGTGCATGATCATTGTCACTGTGTACACTCTTGATCAAAATGCTGGAATAATTTGGATTTTCAAGGCGTCAGGATTTCCAAGTGCTAAAATTGGTTATTGAATGTGAGGAATTGCAAAGATTGTTTCCTCAGACATTAGATTTATGTATAAATGACATTATAAATCATTTTCAGTGGGTGAAAATTATTTGAAAACTTCCTTTGGGTGACCTGGAAAAATTGATCATTTTTAATGAAAAATCATCAAAAATGGCATCAGAGCTTAACAACATACATGTAGACACAACATTTCAACATATGCAAAAAATGCCCACTTAATCTTGATGTGTACACTCAAAAAACATCGCAATAGCATGTTGAATGCCACATGCATTGACCTCTGCCCTCACTTGAATTGACATGGATTCCTCCTACCTGTTTTTTGCTTCTTTTTGAGCAATATGGCCATTCTTCAGTGAAAGTCATGCGCACAGGTGGTCCAGATGGCTGAACCTTATCTTGTGTGCAATATGGTTCAACATGTCTGTATAGTGTTATTTAGGTTCAAGTCTAGTGAAGTTGCCAATAATGGCAAATTCTCAATTTTCTAAATTCTCCAGGTTTTGAAGAATTTGTGGTGCCCTACAAACTTGAGCATGGTCATAAATGAATAAAATGTTTCAGCTGAAGTGTTGTTTACACTTAGGTACCATTTCCTCTTCCAACAAACTTAGATAGGAGACCGCCGGGATGTTTTCATTATGCGCAACTAGACACAAATTTCTATCATCATGGATGACACCCCAAACAGGCACTGAATCGCCACCCTGAGCCTTGTGGCCACGAGGCAGAATTTGGACAGTGTCTGGCCACCCTCCCATCACACAAAAATCTCTCCATCAGCTCTGTGAAACATCTAGCCAGATTTAATGACTGAGAAGGAATTTACTTGAAAAATTCTCAAAATATTCCAGCATTTACGTCGAGATTGTAGGCTTTTTTGTCAGAGGAAATGGTACCTAAGCCAAGGCAAGCCCAAGGATTTGGCATCTGAGGCCAAGTCTAGGCCGAGGCTACCAAAATATGGCCTCGAGACCTTCAACACTGATACAAACAATGTCTTAGACTATAATTTAGTGTTTCTCTTGTATTATCAGACTTTCTATGAAACAGCTGATGATCAATACTCTGAGATCTTCATCTAACGTTATTCCCGGGATGGATGGTGGATCTTACGCCTGTCTCCAAAACTATTCACCTCCTCCATGGGCATCCAAATTGAGAAATACGCCAACTCACAGAGCAGTTGTAAGGAATTAGCAACTTTTTGTGAAATTTCAAAATATTTTATACATAATTATATCAGTTTCCAAGAAAAGTGTGAATACAGAATTACCTATTAAATTTTGAAAATTAGTGTGGAATATCACTATGAATATGCAAACCGCAGAACTGCAAAACTTTTCAGATTATAAGCCACACAATGGGGTTTCAGTAGGGGATTCAAACTTTTCATACAGTTATTATTGATAATTCATGAATATCAAATCATGGAGAATTTATGTTGGAAAGCCATGGTTACTGAATGAGGTTGCTTGATTAACATTATTCTGATTCACTAATGGCAGCTGGCCAATCTTAACACCCCCATTCACAAATGGAATCTTCCGGGAGTTCCAGAAGGATTTGAAATTTTCATCAAGAGAGACGACATGACCGGGAGCACTCTTTCTGGAAGCAAGGTACACCCATAAAACTAAAGGTTAACAGGGGTTCTATTTTGGAATGCAAGAGTGAAAAAGGTTCCATTTAACACAAAATGGTTCTGAACACTTCCTCACAAATAAGATATGGTTCTATAATTCAACCTGTGGGTTCCTTGGCTTGAAAACGGTTCTAAGATGCGAAAAGGTTCCAAGTTCATTCCAGTGTACATGGCGCTACATGTTGTAGCCTACATCAAGCGGCTTTCTCAGTATACTGCACTCATAGGCGTAGGAGGTCAATTACTTTTGGGGGGGGGGGCTGCCCGAAAAATATTGCCCAAATTGCCCAAAAAAATAAACACTCTCAAAATTTTCTGCCCGAAACTGCATGAAAAATCGACTTCCCAAAATTTTTGGGGGGCTGCAGCCCCCCCCAGCCCCCCTGCCTCCTACGCCTATGACTGCACATCTATCAAAGTCCTCTATGACGGCCAAGCATGGAGTTCCTCACCTCTCATGTAAACCTATTGTAAAGCATACTTGAATAATCATTATGTGTAAAAAGTAGTGCTATATTTAAGAATTCACAGAGATGCATGCTGAAATATGCGGTTATCCTTTATAAATAATCCTAATCTGATGAAGCTGCTTTGTCTCTTAAATCAACTTATTCTGACAAATATTACAATCAATATGCTTAGTTTTATATTATACGGTCTAAACTTGTAGGTTAGAAGATTGGAGTTCCTTTTCCCTGATGCCATAAAGAAAGGCTGCACCCACATCGTAACCTTTGGCAACCTTCAGTCCAATCGTTGCCGAGCAACAGCCATTGCTGCCCGGCAACTGGGCATGGAGTGTCATGTGGTTCTGAAGTCCGATGTGAAGGTAGACATTTAATTATTTAACTTGGAACTAATTTTTTCCGCACTTGTTCTCACTGCAAGTGCAATCTGACAGCAATCTGTTGTTTTCAGGGGGGGGGGGGAGATGCTGCAACATTTCTTTGATGAAAATTTTGATCTTAGTATGTCCTCGGAATAAAAGCATGATTTTGATAGTTTTAGCATTTAGGATGGAAATGAGAAATAAAGGCGGGCATTTCAAGTGTTCAGTCGAAAGTTTCTGTTTTCCTGCATAAGTGTAATATTTTAACTTACTAATATTTTTTTGTGTTTTGTGTATATATGTATTTTTTGTATCTTGTATTAACATTTTATTATCTTTCCAGAATCCAGAGGAGATAGAACATTCTGGCAACTTTTATTTGAATAAACTTGTTGGTGCGGACCTGTACTTGGCACCTCATGACGCCACCTATGAGAACGACTTAAAACCACGGATGGACGCCATTACTAAAAATCTTGAGTATGTGGATTCCGGGTGATATTAATAAAAAAAAAACTTCTGGAGAGGATGTCTCGAAGGCTGCTAGGTCAGCCGAAAACAGCGCACTATGCTGTAAACTCACATGTATATTTGGGCCACTCTCAAATTTCGGGACAAGGGTATAGCAAAATTGTCCTGTAACAGAGGGGACAATGTGGTAACGGAGTGAAATTTTGACGTAAAAACCTTGTGTAGGAGAAACAACAAAACAAAAAATAATAAAAGATTGATGTAATTATTATTTTCAGAAGTACTTCATATCATATTAATAGATTTTTTGGTTCAAATGTCGACTTCTTACTCATGATCTGGTAACGGAGTGGACGGTAACGGAGTGGAATGATTTTTTGCTTTTGCAGTGGTACTGCGGCGTACGTGCGTCTGATGATATTCAGTGAAACTAGCACTGGCAAGTAACGGAGTGAACAAAAAAGCGACATAAATTAGTGATATGTCTGTTATATCAATTAAATCAATGAAATGAGACAAAAAACAAATTTAATGTGAACAAGATATTAATTCAAGTCTATAATCTCTTGAATCGTGCGAATACATTTTTAAAATACTGGTATATTAGCAGAAAAATTGACACTTGATTTTGTCATATCAACCATCAATTTAGCATGGTTGACTGGACAAAATGTACCAAAAAAGGTCTAATAAATGACTTTTCATTCCAAATACAGTGGTTCCAATTAGAAAAATGAATAACAGATGTGAAATGACATTACAGGTATTAATTGCATTCAAACTTATGTCATGGCTCCCGAGTGACGAAGATTGTCCCGAAATTTGAGAATGACCCATTTAGGGTCGATATACAGGCCTATAATTCAGCCAACTCTCATGAAGATAAGTTTATTTTAAAGGGGGACTTATTCTTATGGAACCCTTTATATCCTGCGAAGTAAATAGGCATAGCCTACATCTTATATTGCAGAAGATCTTCCGGCCAAAAAGTTTACCAAGTTACCTCTGACGCCCCCGATCCTTTTGGCGTTCATGGTTATCTGGGACTTTTCCACGAGTTGGAGAAGCAGGTGAGGTGCAATCGCCTTGGTCTTATTATATTATTATCAAAAATACCATCTGTATGTTCTCTGATGCTTACCTTTTATTTTGAACTTGCATAGATAGAAGGTGCATTGTATAAATTATAAATGTTCGTCTGGGTGTCTGACTCTGTCTGCCTGGACTGCATTTTTATAATCATTCAATGAAATTATTCCCAGGGAGTTCTTGAGAACTTTGATGACATTGTGTCAGCTTGCTCATGTGGTGGAACGGTCGAGGGTATCGCTATTGGAAATTATCTGACAGGTTCCAAATTAAGGTAGGTATTCATCCAGTCACTCACAAATTTTTTTGGTAAATCTAAAATCGAACGTTATGAATTATGGCAGTGAATTTCGCAAGTGCCACCTCAGCCCGCCTATTTGTCTTTCTTGTCGCGATTTGGTCAAACTGCCAAACTGATGCCTGCATGGGTACAACTAATCATATCCGCTCCAAATCAGGGCATTGTGGGCTTCTATCAATTTCCTATGGTGTTAGCATCATAGCACAGTTAAGATGATGGCTCAAACCAGGACTGTATTTTGTACGTCAATTCAAAACAGTTTCATTACATACAGTGGTCCATTTTAATAATGATTTTATTATATTCCAGAGTTCATGGCATTCCACTTATCCATCCAAAAGATTATATAGTTGATAACATGAAAAAAACCCTACACGCAATAGGCCTAGGCACTGTTTCTCCTGAAGATATCATAAAATACATTGAAGGTTATAATGGGGACCAAATACCCACTGATGATATTTCTGGTAAGTGCCTTTATTTTAATGTTTATATAACATTTGAAATTCACAAATCAAAAAGTCCCAATATGCCTGGTGTTGTAAAGTTTGTTGTAAAGCCCGGACGCCCGACCGCCCAGACGCCCGCCCGGCAGACGGACAACTTTTGACCAAAGTGATAACAATACCTTCTTCGAACTTCGTTCGCTGAAGATCAAAAAGAGCATGGTGTAGCATGGTGTAGCATGGTGTAGCATGGTGTAGCATACACCATGGTGTAGCATGGTGTAGCATGGTTCACTTTTGTCGCCGGGCCCTTCACAGACCTCCCACACTGAAAAAAAAGTTTGTTTAAAGCAGAGAAAATAAATGTTAGCTGGAGTCTGTCCAACTGAAACATACACGGAACTTGTCCAGCATGAACAAGTGTCTGTGTAATGCTGGATGATCATAGAAATGTAGAGAATAAACATAGCTTTTGTTTATTTTTTGACAAGGAGTTTGGACGGACACCGGCTGACGTTTAATTTGTCTGTTTTAAACAAACCTTCTTGTCAGTGCAGGGATCTTGTCTGTCACCGAGTCTACATGTACTGGGAGCAGAGACAACTTTGTGACAGGCAGTTGCATTTTGGCAAAGCACGGTAGCTGCTGCCTCTGATTCGGCATGTGAAATGCCTCCTTCCCCATGTCATCTTCCCCAATGTTCAGTTTATTTAATAATGCAGAGAATCTTATGCATGCCTACCTCTCCATGGCACATCAGCTCACTTGCTAAGCAAGCTTAAATCGCTATCGTGAGAACAGGACATAATATGTTGCCGCTGTTATCATTAAAATGTCCCCGTTTGGAGGGGTAAAACTTTTCACCCTCCCTCGAGACACCCAGAGATGGATGGATGGATGTTTGGGGCTTTACGTCCTGTATTTGTGCACTTGGTAGGCTAGTTAGGACAGGAGGAGGACACGGCATAGAGGTGAAGGATGATTGAAACAGCCGTCCAACATTGGCCCAGGTGACCCGGCAAGAGCTGAATTCGAACCCTGGACCCAGCGATTGGCAGTCCAGCACGCTGCCACTAGACCAACCCTCCCCCCAGACACCCAGAGAAAGTTTTGGTTATTGAAAAGCCATCACCATGAGGACAGTTTCCATCTGCGTTTATCCCATTTAGGGGGTTATGACTCTCCCAAATTTAGGCCAATGGTAAACTGGGCTTTGTTTTCATCAACTAATGACCCAACATATAGTGTCATCAAGAATGTATTAAGGCATAGAGAAGAGGTGGTCTAACTCAAGAACACTGTCTTGTTAATGGTGTTTTAACTACCCAAACTTTCTGTGGCTCTCTGAAAGAAGGGTGAAAAGTTTTACCCTTCCAAACGGGGATACTTTAACGATAACAGCAGTATTGTTTTATCTTAACTTTCATAGTTCCTGTATAAATTGTCAATGTACAGTACAACCATCTTAAAATGGCTCAACATAGTGATCTGTAGTGATCCAGAGCGGTCCGGATAAAGAGTGATCTGTATTGATCTGAGATAATATAAATCTATCTGTAGTGATCTACTAATCCACTTTTAGTGAAAATCAATCATGTCAATTATTTAGGATTGTAAGTCAAATAACAAATAAAATCCATCTAACAACTGAACACATTGATTACAGTAGACGAACTTCGAGTGTTTACATGCAATACACTTCTAGGCTGTTACTGACATCACAGCCCTATTCCTGCCATGTTAAGTGACCATAACTTTGATACCTCATAAACGTGTGACTTACTCATAGCCCATACATACCATGTTGTGTGATAGGTGTCATAGCATTCACCAGTGACCTCACTCCTGTCTCTCTGAGTAATAGGCCAGCAATCAACAGAGCTCGACCACTGTCAATGCTACTGATCCCCAGCTGATCTTGGCGTCTGCTACTCCTGGCCATCCTGACCACAAGTGCTTCATTTTAGCGAAGTTATAACAAACAGATTAATCTTCCTCTGGTGTGACAAACAGAATTCACAGTTTGAGATATTCAAAGCAATTGTATCTATGTTTGAATGTTTAATTGTTGTCTGTTTGTTGTTCCAAATATTTCTTTGAGGAAAAACACAAACAATTATCTAAATTATAGATATTTCAGGCCAGAAAAAGCTGTAAAGGATTAGAATATACTTCAGAATTTTATTGAACTTGTTGGCAGGGCAAGTGTAAACGAGCTATGCAATGGAGGAATGCCCCTGGCTTTCTTGTGTAGCTCCCTTGTTCATCAAACAGGTTGCTACATTTTATATATACACAAAACCCTGCTTAGACACAAGCATGCATATAATTCCGTCGCACTTCTGCCATGATTTATAACTCACTATCACAATTCAGATGGATAAGCTTTCATTTTGTCTGACTGTGTCAACACCTCATCTTTCATGAAGAGAGCAATGATTATTGTCAAATGGGTCAGATTTATGACTCAGTGACTGCACTTCATATGACAACTGTTCTACTGCCCATTCACTTAGCATTGCTCTGATACACGTCACTGAGCCAGATGTTGGTCATTGCTGTATCTATACATGTCATTAGAAGTCCTATGAGTCAGTGAAAGAGCCACCAGTTTCAATGGTAAAGATTGAAGCAACAGCTTTAGTGACCTCATTGATACTCTGAAACCAGTCACTTGTAAGCACTCGAAGTTTGTCTACTGTAAGGAAACATATCCAGAAGTTATTTGGTTCAGAAAAGTAAATTTATCATATTACAGGTGATTTCATTACCATGCGGTTCTTGTCATTCACACTTGACTGTGAGGAAACAATGCTAAACAAGTACTTACTACGTTTGATATATCAGCTGTGTGACGTTCTGTTGGATTTGAACCAATCAGATTAACCAAAAATGCCACGTATTTTGAGGGCCAAGAACCTTAGAATCGTGTACTAATGAAATCACCTGTAATTTTGATTAATAGATACATATCACATCAGATCACTCCAGATCGATCACTCCGTATCAACAAAGATTGCCATGGATCACTACAGATCGATAGATGAGTGTCGATCCAAACTGACGAGCCATTTTCTGATGGCTGTACTGTATATCAAGAGCTGATGTTTTTCAGATACTGTCAAGAAAGTTAGTAAATACACTGGCATCATTCTGGATCCTGTTTACACTGGTAAAGCTGCATGTGCTTTAGTTAAAGAACTGAACTCCAGACCAGAGCAGTTCAAAGGAAAAAGGATTTTGTTCCTTCATACAGGTGAAGTGTTACATCATCACACAATTTTGCTACTTAACAACCTAATTTTTATCCCATTCCTATTCATTGTAAAGGGAAATGATACAGTTCACAACAGTGCCCCCGAGTGTTAATGAAATTTGAGAAAATATGCCCTGTTTCGTCGTCAAACATTCTAAAACAATTCAGTTAAACAATAGATACTTAAAGAAAAATTGAATTCTGAAAAAAAAAACGTCTACCCCTCTAAGAAACGTAGTATTATATTATTAGTAATGTTTTCAAAAATGAGAGTTGTATTACTTCGATGATTTTGACAATTTTTTATAGGCGGAATCTTCGGTATGTTCTCTTCAGGATTAAATTCTGATATCAACGATGACAAAGCAAGCAACATTTTCATGTGGCCAAAACTGGAGGAGTTTCCTGGAAATATTCATCAGACTTCAAAACTCTAATGAACTTTTCATTTTTTATTGCACTGTGAAGATGTATTTTTCAGGCACATAATTCATCATAATTTACATCACAATGATATATATGTATAATATAAACTCACAAGCAAAAAAAAAACCCAATACTTGATTTTGGCTTATAATTTTGCCAAGAGGTTTTTTTGGACAAAACAAATTAAATGGTATTGATCCGTAGATCAATTAGTGTCTTGTGCCAAAAATCATTCAGTTGTGACTATTTCCTGTCTGCCTTTTTGACTTGTTTATCACAGTTCAGTTTTTTTATTGGAGTCCTAGACTGCAGCACCCCCTGTAGGAACTTTTCAGAATGAGACTTCAATTCTGAAATGAGAAACTCAGTTTACTTGGAACTATGGACCTGGAACTTTTTTTACTGGTTTACAAGGTTTACAAGGTTTATTAGGGAGATAGCGATCAGCAAAGGCTGTGTTTAGAGCTACCCTTGTGGACAATGACGTCGATCCAATGTTGGTCTAAGGTTGCATTAAACCTCCCATCCACATCGGACCAAACGTTCCAAAACTACGTATTTTGTCGACAAATGGTTACGAGATTATTACGTACGTATATATCGTAAATATTTCGTATTTCTCCAACATTTCTTGACAACGTGGCCCCCACGTTGAAGAATCGGTCGTTATACGCCTCTGGGGCGTCAGGCGTAGCAGGCCAGCCCAGCGCGCTGCTTCATGCGCATGCGCAGAACTCGGAGGAGGCGGCCATTGCTGGGCACGCTCGTGTGGATTAGGATTATTTCGGTCTAGAACACCATTTATACGACCGTACTAATTTATTTAACCATGGCCGATTGATTCTAGGATGTGTATGGATCAAATGACTCCTTCGGATGGACTCTAGCTGCTGTGTATGCTTCACAATCAGCCTGTCAATCGGCGATGTTGACTATGTGGATTCATTGTAGTCGGCCAGGGGCGGATCCGCCGGGGGGACTGCCGAAGTGCTTCAGGCGGTCCAGCCCCCGGCCAGGCTGCTGCCCCCGTGGAATAAAAATGATAAATAAAATAAAATAAAGCCCTTGAATATCGGCCCTCATTACGATTGAATGAAGAAGTTCTCATCTGATTTTACTGCAGGATTTTTTTTGGGGGAGGGGATTTCAAGATTTTTTATTTCAGGTCTTGAGGTGAAGGGTACTTGGTGGACTTTTTGTTGGGAGATCTGCAAAGAGAAAACATGATTTAAAACAGTGAAGAGAAGAAAAGAAAACAGAGCAAGATAGAGAGAGCAGAGCCAGGCAGCAAGCACTGAAGGTGGCTCCAAAATTAGTAGACTTTTCTTCCTTGTTTTACCAAGCAGTCTACAGTCCATTTAAGGACTATAATAAATAAGAATATTCACTTACCTTGTAAGGGATTAATGCTGCAACTCTGAAGAGTTGGAAAAATCCCAATCCAAATTGGCCTGCTGGATAGGTGGCATTCAGTTGCAAGTAGGCTCAGTTCAACTCCGGTTTTAACTGATTCTCTCTTGCTTGTTTGTGGTTGAGCAGTACTTCAGAATTATTTTTTTTGGCCTATGTAATCTTTCATATTTTAAGAGATATTTGTTTGGTAATTTTTATTACTGGTGAAGCTACTATTTCTGTATGGCTTCATCCAATTATCACCAGCAAGCATCCTGTTGGAGGTTTTATATGCTCAAAGTTACCAGATAGCTTGGAATAGGTATGGGAATAGATGGCGCTACAAGGTTCTCTGTGACTTAGGATCCCAGGTTCTGCAACTTTGTGCAAACGTTCATTGTCATTCAACAAACCTTTAGCTGATACGTATGATCAGACGTTTGCCCTGAACATTACTTTCAAACGTTGTCCATACATATCAAAAACACGTTGGAGAAACCTTGGAACTTACGTATTGCCAAATGTGCGACCATACCTTTGATAAACCTATGAATCAAAGGTATGGTCATACGTAATAGTCTAAGGTTGTAAAAACCTCTCAAATGAATGTTCGACAAACCTATGAATCAAAGGTATGGTCATACGTAATCGTCAAATGTTCTTCAAACCTCTCAACCAAAGGTATGACTTACGTAATAGTCTAAGGTTTTAAAAACCTCTCAAATGAATGTTCGACAAACCTATGAATCAAAGGTATGGTCATACGTAATAGTCAAACGTTCTTCCAACCTCTCAACCAAAGGTATGACTTACGTGTGACTCGAACGTTCGGCCAAACTATAAAACAAACTATCTGCCAACCTCTTACTAAGGTTGCGACCTACGTTTGGTTTTCCATCTGAGTGCAACGTTTTGAAATTACCTTTGTCCTACCTTTGTCATATGTTGTTTGGCCCAACGTTTGATTCTAACCCAAATAATTACGTAGCGAAAGGTTTGATTTACGTTGCTGCTCGGGAGGGTATGCCCATAACATAGAAAATACAATTAACATCAAAATGGAAATAAAAATAAAATCGAAAAAATCGAGATAACAATAAAATCAGTTAAAAATCGATAATCAAAATCGAAATGATAAAATTCACACACTTAAAATTTGTCAGTGTTATATGTGTGTACATCATGAGCGTAGGTCAGTTTGTCTGTCAAATAAGTTGGCTCACAATCGTGGGTGATTCGCCACATCAAAATCATCCTATTGTACAGGATGCGTTGTTTAACACTCATCAAGCTTAGTGCTTTGAGCATGTCCTCAATATGGGTCCTTGGGGCCGCTCTTAGGATTGTCCTCATTGCTCGACTTTGTAATCTCTGAATACGAGTAATGTCCGACTGGGAGACTCCAGCCCAGACGGTCGAACAATAGTCAATATGGGGTAAAAAGATACTATTAAATAGCATCGTTTTTACATATATGGGTAATCCAGCACATTGTTTTAATATTCCAATTGATTTATTTAATTTCTTTATCAACTTGGAGGTGTACACATCAAATTTGAAGCGTGAGTCTATTTCTAATCCAAGATAGGAAAGACTTTCAGTTTGCTCAATGGGATCCGATCCAAGAAAGGTGTTTAGCTGGTTACTTTGGAGGTAACGGAGCTTTTGATAGTTACAAATTAGTATACTATTTGTCTTTCCCACGTGTAAGTTCAATTTATTGGCACAAAGCCAATCATACACATTTTGAGTATCCCTGTTCAGAGCTTGAGAAACACTTAAAATATCCTTGTCAGAATAAAAGAAGGCGATATCGTCCGCATACATGTTAACTTCACATGTCTCTAAACAGCCTGGTAGATCGTTCACATAAACGATGAACAAAAGCGGCCCCTGGTGTATCTGGTTAGTCCGTGTCTGGACTCAATAATCTGGAACATCTCGCATTTTGATCCATATTGTTTTTTAAAAATTTTATTATTATATCACGTTAATGTGATTTTAAGAATATTGCCTTTGTTGTTGCAAATAATTGTGTTAAACTGAATTTTGCTCTGAAACAAATTGTGGCAACTCTTAGACCACATAGTGAAATTGTCTGAAAATTTTATCAAAAAAGCTCAATTCTAAGGGCCCATACCATAGAGATTTTCAGTGCTACATTTTGAAATGTGCAAAACTCCAATTTTAAAATTGTCCTGTAAAATGCAAAAATAGTGTTGCTGCTCTCATTTTTTGGCTATTATCATCTGTTTTACCATTACTTAAAATGGCAACATTATTTTTGGTGTAACTTGTTGGTAAAGGTCATATATTATTACAAAAACTGAACTGTGATAAACAAGTCAAAGGCAGGAAGGAAATGGTCACAGCTGAATAATTTTTGGCACAAAGACACAAGTTGATCTAAGGATCAATACCATATAATTTCTTTTGCTGATGAGTGTTTATATAGTAGAATCATTATATGTTGCATGTACCAAAATTACCCCTGTTGGGATTCAATAAAGTTCTATTTTATTCTATGTTTCTAGCTTTGTTTTATAGAAGGAAACACATGTACACACACAAAAAATAAAGTGCGGGAAATGTTGCTCATCCATGTTTCGGAAAATAAATCATGTGATTAATTGAAAATTTGTATCCACATTTAGAAGAAACCAACAAAACATGAAGTACAAACACATAATAAATATTTGCATAATTTAACACTAAAAACATTGGATCATTTGCTAAATTGTATCAATAAAGTTTTTAAGCCGTAGACCTTCTCTGTTGTTGAATGTTGTGGTGCTGGTACTTTGTATATTTCGCCATGTGCATGTTTAACTGATGTTTGTTTTTTCTATGTCGAAGCTACAATTAAGTTAAAACAATATAGTCATGGATGTCAGCAGATAATTTTCCAGTCAGGGCAAGACTGATAGGTCCAGTAGTGAAGCGAGACCCGAAGGACCAACGAGATTGACAACTATGTTTTTTGATGAAATTCCAGTGATAGCTTGAGAGTCCACTGGAGGCACAAAATGAGTTTCATGCGGATTTTTAGTATCCCACCCTTAGGTTTCACGTGTATTTTTAGTACCCCCCCTCCCTCGACATACAAAGCAACACATATATATATATTGTTATACACGGCCTCGCGTACAGATTCGTGTCATTTCACGGACTTTTGCGTGTAAAAAAGTCCAAATAAAATGAGTTGTTAAAATTTCTTACCCCCCCTTGGAAGTGAAATTAATACCCCCCCTTGAAACACATGTGAAAAGTTAGTACCCCCTAGGCCAAAACTCCCACCCCCCCCCCAGTCATAAATTCGGAACGGTCCCTAAAAAGGACAAAATTCCCTGCCACCAGAGTTATTTTGCTAATAGTACCTGGAGGACTGAATAGAAAAAGTGGAAAAATATTTTGACCCCTGATCATTAGGTGGGGGGGGGGGGAGCTGTAGCAGAGAAGAGCTCCAGCCATTTCCATCACTTGAAACTTTCTCTCAATTGATTTTGTGATTCCCACAACAGTATTTCTTTAATTACCATAGAATTTTTCAGATAATCAGTATTATTTGGAAAATTATTCACAAGTAATTTCTTTTGCATTCGTAAAAAGTTCTGTATTTTTTTAATCTCATAGAAATTGCTGAGATACTATGTTTTTCTCAAATTCTCATACATTTCTAAAATTCTCCTCTTAGGCTTTTCTGATAGTAGGCTACATATACCATCGTACAACAGTTGATAAGTCATTTCCAGGCTGCCATGATTGAGTCAGTGCCTGGGTACTTATTGTGTAAACAAGCCAAGTATATTAGATCTTTGGAAAATTGGTTAATAATTTTAAAAAACAGGTCATTACTTTTTTAATAGCAGACAAAATGGAAGCCGGGAGTGCTCCTGAATTTCTACTGCTCTGGGATGATCATGGCCCATCAGCAATTTTGAAGCAACTGAGCTTCGCAGGACAAAATAAATACAACACAAAATTAAATTGAGAAGACAGAGGCACAATTCAGCACAAACCAGAAGGTGCTAGAGCAAGTTCAGCCTGCGCTATGGCCATTATAAGATTAAAAAACAAAGCCATCTGAAGGTTGATGATCAGGGTGTTGAAATCACATGAAAAGTACATATTAACATCTTAAAAGAGCGTCTGAAGCCCTGGATAGATAAGACATACAGTACTACAGATAATTTGATCTTCAAACAAGATGGTTCATCAGCCACTCTCCCTTGGAAAGCCCAGAACTGGATCAAGGTTCATTCTGTCATGTTTCTCGGCAGGACAATATGGCCCCTGTCATCACAAGATCTCAATCAATGTGATTATTCTGGGTCAGCAAACTTCGAGGCTGATCCCTGCAAGACACCACAGACCTTAGTTGCCCAATAAAGACATCCATTACGATTGTATTGGAAAAACAAACACAAATTACATTTTGACACCTCTGCATCATTTAGGCCCACTGCAGAAAATTCATCAGTCCAAAAGGACCTCCAAATGAATAAATTATCTCTAGAAATGTTATTCTTTGCTATACAGATCGTTTTTGAAAAATAAGTAATTGTTACAATGAGCATTATCCAAAAAATTATTTATTTCCACCAAAACTGTGCAAGGAATGGTTTACTCAGGGACCGTTCAGAACAGTGGCGTAACTGGGGAATCTCGAGCGGGGGGCACCTGGGGGGCACGCGATTCTCTGGGGGGGGGCACCTGCTATACTAATTGTAAATTTTAGCCAGAGTTGGGAAGTTCATATGGGGGGGCACCTTGGGGGGGCACAGGTCCAATATGGGCACGTGCCCCCCCCCCCTGCCCCCCATAGGGACGCCACTGGTTCAGAATTTATGACTGGGGGGTGGGAGTTTTGCTGGAACTATCCGTCAATTGATACCCCCCTTGAGTTTCATGTGGATTTTTAGTACCTCACCCTTAGGTTTCACGCGTAATTTTAGTACCCCCCCCTTGACACGCAAAGCAATACACACATATATGTCCTGTTATACACGGCAACGCGTACAGATTCGTGTCATTTCGCGACTTTTGCGCGTAAAAAAGTCCAAATAAAATGAGTTAATGCGTGGTTTTTAACATTTTTTCTTTGTTAAAATTTCTTTGTTAAAATTTCTTACCCCCCTTGGAAGTGTTGCAAAAATCAATATCCCCCCCTTGAAACACTTGTGAAAAGTTAGTACCCCCTTGGCCAAAAGTCCCACCCCTCCAGTCATAAATTCTGAAAGGTCCCTTCAACAACACTCCAGACAATCCCCCTGGATATCTAATGGATGCTGCTAAGGATGGGGGGGGGCATTAAAGTTTATTACAGTGACTAAAGTATACCTTGGGCCTCAGGATTTGGCAGCAATCAGTATTGCTTGGGATCTATGGACGACAACATTATGTCAAACGGTGCAAACTGACTTTAGCGGACAAAGTATATATTCGGTAAGTTTTAAATTCTTTTATGGATACTGTTGCAGTATACAATGTTTACAATCATTGATATATTTTTAGGTTGTCAGATTTGTTTAGTAGCTCTATATTTATGAATGATACTTGTATCAATTGTGATATTTCAAAACGTCAATTAAAGCTATAAAATATTATTATATTATAGTTTTTTGTATTGTTTCCAGATATAGGTTGCTAGGCCTACATAGCACATATATTTGGTTCATAATTCACAAGTTTGCTTTGAGAACACAAAGGTTAATATAATGCATTGATTCATTCACATTTATCTTCATTATAGCCACGGATTTTACATTGGATTTTTCACACTGAAAATCTTTTTGACTAATTGCCTTATTCAAAATGACTTATTTGGTTGGTCCTTACATTCTTAGTCATGTTATCAACTTTCAACTCAGTTACAAGCTAATGGCTCATTCTCATGGCACTATACGGAGAACTTTTTTAGCCTGTAGGATATAGCTTAAGATGATTTCCAGGAAAACAATGGCTAACCCGGTGACCCACAATGATCGTATAATGATTATATAATTAATGAAAAGCATATCACAGTGGAATAAGATGTTAAATCGGCGGGATAAAATCGTAAATCGGCGGGGCAAGATCATATTCCTGTGGGCAAGATCTAAATCCCTGTGGGGCAACATCTGTCGGCGGTATGTCAAAAACCGTCGGTGGGATGAAATTAAAAATATCCGAAAGGGGCAGGGGATATCCCCACAGGAGCAGGGATGTCGTTATATCCCGCTGGAAATGTTTTTCACTCATACTCACTGAAAAAATGCCCGCCGGACATCTAAAAATTGAGAAAAATTTGGGCTCTATCCCCGTGACTTGGAAAAAAAGTTTCAGCGTATTGAATCTTTTTTTACATCCACGGTGGAGTTCTCTCCATTTCTAGGAACCCCTGTGAGATACAAAAGTACCTCGGTGGAAAGTGAAAAATTGTCGGCGGGATGTCACAAAATCATCTAAATTCATCCAAATTTCCAGGAAATACCATCCCGCCGACGCCAAAAGTGCTCCGTAACGTGCCGTGAGACCCACACATTACTAATAAGGAGATACAGAACATTGCCACTGTGCCATGGAGGCAAACTGCTGAAGGAGGTGTTGAACTTGATAATATAAGAGAACATCTTATCAATAAATAGGATGTGGCGCCACCAAAACTTCTAAAAATTCCAAGTCCAAGACTAAATAAATTAGTCACATGACTGACAAAATTAGTCACATGACCAATTAAATTGGTCGAATAACCAACTTTTGAAATTTGTCAATATGACTTACTAGATAAGTGAAATGACTAACTTACTTCATAAGGTTAGATATATCTATATTTTACACTTTTTGGGGGTTTGACTAATTTATTTAGTCAAAAAGATTTTCAGTGCATGGCTAAGTAATCCTTTAATTGACATTACAAAAATTATGTTATTTGCAGGGTTATCTCTGACCTGTATGAATCAAAGTTAGGCCTATACATACCATATCACTTGGTGTTATTTTTCAAAGATAGTCTTCAGAACAGGAGAGTCCAGGTAAGCACAATTTAAAGTTTGTGGTTTTTCAGTGGCTAATTGGCTTCTTTGACAGTTTTTCTCTATAAAAGAAAATTTAGATAGTTCATGAACTCTGTTTTATCCCATCTTGTTGGTATTTGTAAAATGGTCGTGTTGTTGATGCCAGTGTATTTCTTAACCTTGTAAATGGGTGACTACAGTGCTGCCTGTAAGTTAGTGAAACGGTTGATATTTTGCCTTTGCCGAAATGCTAAACATCCTCCACCAAACTGCTTGTGGAAGCATGAATTCTCATTTGATTGCATGCAGGAAAACCTTGCACAGCAAAGAAAATTGGCAGCCATTGTTATCGCATGTGCCTCAAATATCAGCCTTTATGACCCCATATATATATACTCAATTGGACACATTTTCAGGATGGAAGCTGAATTTTACGCCGGTCTCAAGAAGTATGGGCATCTAAATTGCAAAATACCCCAACTCACAGAGTTAAGGTGAGGTACCATGAGTATTTGCAAAGTTAAAAACATTTCATTTTTTTTACAAATAAGTCTGAAATTATTTTAATTCTATATTTACTTACTGCGAGATTGACCCTACCTACTGCGAGACTGACCTGACTATCGTAGTCCCGCACAAAAATAAAGAATATTTCTTGTAAAATTCTTGCCCAGGTGTGATAGAGCATTTAAAAATTAATTTATCCAACAGAAAATTGTGAAAAAAAGGAAAATTATTTGTGTTTATTGATTGAGTAGGAATTTTAGACCAAATGTGTTACAAGCCAAGTAAGCTTGTTGGCCGCTTGTCTACTAGTCCGGCTGCCAAACCCCAGATTTCATGGGTACCTCGCAGTAGGGTCTGGACAACGTTTTTTTGTTGATTCTATATCTCTGAGATGTGCTCTTTCAGAATCTGAACGATGCCACTCTGTCATCGTTGGGCAATCCGCATAATATGCAAATTAAGGCGGCCATTACCAAAAATCTTGTTTTCGCCTGTATCTCAGTAACTATGAATGATATCAACATAATTTTGGTGTCTATCCCTATGTTTTGAGTGGTAAAGCATCCAACTAGGCCATTGCCATAAATTTCACACCAATAGTTTTTACAGAATTGACATATTGAGGCCGCCATTACTGAAAGTCTTGTTTCTGATGATATCTCTGGAACTACAGGTGGTATCAAAATAATTTTGGTATCTATCCCCATGTTTTGAGGGTTAAAGAATGATATGAAGCCATTTCAGTAAACATCACACCAATATTTTGTATTGAACAGGCATATTAACAAAGCTGCCATAACTGAAAATCTTGTTTCCGACAATATTGTGTTACTACAAATGGTATAAAAACACTATTGATACCTGTCACCATGTTTTGAGAGATAAAGGAACTTATTAGGTTATTTTGATAAAGATCAAACAAATATTTTACACTATATCTCACAACAGCCAGTGAAGTTTAGCTGAAAAACCATGTGATTTACACCATGTGGTTCATCATTGTGAACCACATGAATAATTATCTGACCTTGTCATGTACACAATGAGCAGTGAAGTGATGATGTCATAATGATTTGGGGCTCTGATTGGTCAGTGTGGCTGCCAGGGATATTCTTGGGCCTTCAAACAAAATAATGCCATATGAAGTGACTCAATATATTTTGACTGACGGTCTGATGGTTTTACTCTTCTGTAACCTGACATTGATGACTCACGAGGTTAACTGTCAAGAACCACATCCTTTCATGTTTAATCACATAATGAGCATATGTGTATCAAAATAATTGTTGGGAAACAAACTAATCCATTTCAGAAAGGATTTAGCAAAATATGTTGGATAAAAGTGCAAAGTCATTACAAAACACTTCTTGTGCCGATGCAAATTGCCATTATTGATTTTGTATGGAAACAAGTCACTTGCAATAACATTGTCCCTGGAAACTGAACACCACCAATTGTCATGTCCATGCTTCCATTTATTTTAATTCTAGGCTGATTAAGAGCTCAGGAGAGAGTTTGAATCCCCTATGCTGTAGTATGTAATATCTTGAGTGCAAGAGCCAAGTAAATGTTATGTCAAATTGTAAACGTTGACACAGTAACTACCTTATCAGATATGCTGGTTCCGGCAGTGTGCTTCCCCATGAAATCTGCAAAACACTGGTCAAGTGGGCTATTGAACAAGATGTACCCGTAACAAAATCACACCTTATCGTTTCCAGCACCTCTGGAACAGCAACATTGTCTCTTGTGTCCAATGATACTGGATTACGCATTTACTAAATCAATCATGTCTCCTTAACAGACCTGATTGAATGCAGGAATTCTGAGTAAGAGCCAACTTCCAAATGGCAGTCTAAATATACCATCATCACTTTCTATATGAGTTATTTATACGAAATGGACAGTGTCGAAGCTCTCAAGGCCAGATTATTTGGATGGCCACGGCCTTGGATGCTCAATACTCGGCCTGGACCTGCCTCAAGGCCAGGTTTTGATGACCTTGGCCTCAGTCGCAGAGTCTCATACCTCGGTCTGGGCGGCATGTGTCCCTACCTCAACTACAACACTGATACATTTTTCTACCAATCTGGCATGAATAAACCTTCTCCAACAATCCCAATAATATTCAATGTAATTAATGCAGGCTTCTGAAAGCTCATTGAAAGGTTAGCAAATAATTATCTCTCCAAACGAAATTAATTGGATTACAAAGTTACTGTATATCATCCAGGAAAGTGAACTTCTTGACAATTATTTGTGGAGAAAAGCCTATTCTAGACTGGTCACTGACCAGATATGGTGATCATAAACTGTAGGAACTCTTCTGAAACTGCCCTCATGCTTTTACCAGGCCAATGCACTACTTTTTTCAACATTAATTCCTCCCATTGGAAGATCTTGTGGGTACGGGAAAGAAGCCTTAAAAATAAAAATTCTAATGTTTATTCAAATTGTGCATTGTTTTATGATAAATCATATAATGTTATTCATTACAATTCTGCTGAAGTCTACATCCATGATTGGAGGACAGCTCCGGAACTACTTTTCTCCTCTTGCCTAACTTTAATGCTTTAGAAGTTGAACCTAACCTCTCATCTTACGATAGAAGGACCAAGTTCTCCTTTTATGAACTCCAATACAGCAGCTGACATCACTGGAGAAAGCCACCACTCATGGGTGCCCACCAGTTGATCAACAGCAATTGTTGACATTGAATATTGCTCCGGCCTTTGGCAAGTCTAATCATGCAAGATTGCTAGAAATATGCGACAAAAGCTCCACTTTCAGTGTTGTAGTTGAGGCCGGAACATTTGCCATCAAAGCCAAGGCATGAGCCTCTGAGACCGAGGCCAAGGCCATCAAAACGTGGCCTCGAGGCAGGTCCCGAGACTTCCATAACTGGCCAAAGGCACCCAAGACCAAGTCCAAAGCCGAGTATTGGATGCCAATCTAAATATGACCTCGTGGCTGGCCTCACGAACAAATACGGCCTGAAAGAGCTTTAACACTGTCCACTTGGTAAAAAAATGATTTGAACAAATAGAAAGTGATGATGGTATATTAAGACTGCCATTTGGAAGTTGGCTCTTACTCAGAATTCCTGCATTCAATCAGGTCTGTTAAGGAGACATGATTGATTTAGTAGTAAATACTTAATCTAGTACCATTGGATCCAAGCGACAATGTTGCTGTTCCAGAGGTGCTGGAAATGATAAGGTGTGATTTTAGTACAGATACATCTTGTTCAATAGCTTACTTGACCAATATTTTGCAGAATGTTATTTCAAATTATAAACATTGACGGAGTAATTACCGTATGAGGTATGCTTGCTTCGGCAGTGTGCCTCCCCATGAAATCTTGTTTGGCTGTTTCACTCAAGATAATAAATGCTCACAGCCTTGAGCATTCAAATTTTCTTCTGAGCACTTAAATAGCCTTGAATTAAAATAAATGGAAGTGTGGACATGACAATTGGTGGTATTCAGTTCCTAGGGACAAAATTGTTGAAAGTGACTTGCTTCCGTACACAGAAAAATCAATAATGGCAAAATGTATCAGCGCAAGAAGTGTTCTGTTACGACTAAAATGCACTTGAATCCAATTATATTTTGCTCAGTCCTTTCTGAAATGGCTTAGTTTGTTTCTCAACAATTATAATATATGCTTATTATGTGATAAAACATGAAGGTATCAGGTTCATGGCAGTTAACCTCGTGAATGTCAGGTTACAGAAGAATACAATAATCAGTGATAATAAGGTATATATATCTCAGAACAACAAAAAAACCATCAGTCAAAGGATATTGAGTCATTTCACTTGGCATTATTTTGTTTGAAGGCCCAAGAATACCCCTGGCAGCCACACTGACCAATCAGAGCCCCAGCTCATTGTGTCATGACAAGGTCAGATAATTATTCACATAGTTCACAATGATGAACCACATGGTGTAAATCACATAATTTTTCAGCTAAACTTTACTGGCTGTTGTGAGATACAGTATAAAATACTTGTTTCATCATTGTTAATATAACCTAATATGTTCCTTTATCCCTCAAAACATGGTGACAGGCACCAATAGCGCTTTGATACCATTTGTAGAAACACGATATTGTCGGAAACAAGATTTTCAGTTATGGCAGCTTTGTTAATATGCCTGTTCAATACAAAATATTGGTGTGATGTTTACTGAAATGGCTTCATATCATTCTTTAACCCTCAAAACATTGGGATAGATACCAAAATTATTTTGATACCACCTATAGTTCCGGAGATATCATCAGAAACAAGATTTTCACTAATGGTGGCCTCAATATGTCAATTCTGCAAAAACTATTGGTGTGAAATTTATGGCAATGGCCTAGTTGGATGCTTTACCCCTCAAAACATAGGGATAGACTTCAAAATTATGTTGATATCATTCATAGTTACTGAGATACAGGCAAAAACAAGATTTTTGGTAATGGCCGCCTTAATTTGCATATTATGCGGATTGCCCAACGATGACAGAGTGGCATCGTTCAGATTCTGAAAGAGCACATCTCAGAGATATAGAATCAATAAAAAAACGTTGTCCAGACCCTATTGCGAGGTTGAAGCTCACTGCCGCCGGACTATACTGTTCTTGCATTTCGGTGGTGAAAGCCCCTCAGTTAAGGTGACTCAAGCGTGGTACACTGCACATACTTCTGAGCAGCCTGGTTGCCTAGCAACATAGCGTCACAACTGCTGCAGGCCCTGCAAAAGTTGTGACGTTACCATTTTCTGTTCTCTTTTTTTTTAAAGCATGGCAGCCAGTAATTTGCTATTTAAATGAGATCTAATGCAGCTAGAAGTATAATTATTTTTTTATTGAATGCAGTAACACCTACTCTATGCTAATTCAAAGTTTCAGCTTCTCGTCTTTATCAAAAGAATTTTCTCAACTAATTTCAGTCAACTGTGTCTAAAATTGTCTTTATTTCTTTAAATTGACATTGGCATAGTCATGGTACTGCAGTTAAAAAAAGCTCGGTGAATTTTTTTTATTTTTGGATATTTGTTTGACAATAACCTGTTTATGATATATGCAAATTTTAAAAAAAATCTGTATGATCATTTTCCTAAAATTTGATTACTGCCAAAATTGATGCATGCAAAATCTGCAATTAATTAGTGTGTTTGTGCCCTTTGAGCTCCTACAGAAAAAAGTATTGTAACCTTTTTCCTCAAATTTGTGGCAAATGTATTGGTTTACATCCATGGGAAGACATTTCTGACATTTTTGTGTGACAAATTCATATAATGCTTTATTCTGAGGTACATAACCAAAAACTCAATTTATAACTTTTAAGCAGTCATCTGGCCAAACATGCTGTTACCATGGCAACCAAACGAGTCGGTGAAATTTTTTTATTTTTCATTTTTGAAATGTATGGGTCCCATAGACTACCTGTGCAAAATTTTAGAAAAATCTGCATGATCAAACTACCACGCTTGAGTCACCTTAACATGTGATTAGTAAATGTCCTATAAAAATTTACTTGTAGAACTTATGTCCTAAACACTAGTAAACAGTTTTCCCAAAGCCAATACCTTCCCTAGAATCTTTGAGGTCTTAAAGTTTAAGTTTTCATCTTTTATTGTAGATTAATCTGAAATTTCTTAACAAGGTGTTGCTTGATTTTGGAACGAAATGAATAATTACTCCCTCCATGAAATGAATAATTATACCCACCAAGGAAAACTCCATCCCTCCCCATGTTGTCATTAAATGGTTGCCTCTAAACTTTCAAGTGCAATCATTAAAACTTATGCATGTATGTCAATTAATAAATTGTCTTAATTTCTGTGTATAATATATAAGTTATCATGCAAATACATGTATATTATCATTTTGAAAATCCTCTTATTGTACAGCGCATAGAAAAATTGAATGAAATAGTGCTTGTAAAAATGGCTAGAATAAGTAACAGTCGGAGTCAAAACACAGTAATCATTGAGACAAATCTCCACAGATCCATATTTGTCTAATAACTCATCATTGCTTTCGTCATTTATATTTAGGTGCACACATTTACCCAGGTATTCATCAATAAACCTATTTTTTAATGTTCTGCAGATGGACTTTTTATTTCCACATAATAATTATGCAAGTTTGTCACACTATAAGCTCAAAATTGGAGATAGAGGTCAGCGTCGGCCGCGGTGCCAACTTGAAGAGTTGGAGTTGGACGCATCAATCATGAAAATTCTCCCCTACTATGAGTTCTCCCCAACGCACTTTTTTTTAAAGATTTAGCATGTTATGGCAGCTATCAAATTGTATAAATTTAGACAAGATTATCACCTGGTTGGCTGTGAATATCACTGTTTACAGTCAAAATATCAGGGCCTATGATATTGTAAAAAATACCACCCTTCAAGGGCGATATTTCTCAACAATGGTTATGACATCACCAGCATTTCAGCTGCCTGATGACGTCACAAACCAAACAATGGCCAAAACAATGAGATTGTGACGTCATGTCCATTGTTGCTCCATGGTGACGTCACATTTTTGTAATGGCAGAAAATAGTCTCTCTTTAAGGTGGCTCGCTACTCGTGCTAAGTGGTTGTGAGCGCACATTCACGCGCAGCCAGGCAGGCCCTATCTGTCGTGACGTCACCACTGTGCTGACAGTGCTTCAGGGTCTTTTTTTAATTTTGAGACTTTCATGCGTCGGCCGCTTCGTTTGCAATTGATGCCACTTCTAGTGGGGTTAGAGACTTCTCGTTTGGAGCATTAGATGCGCCATGAAGAGTACTATATACAGCCGGAGATTCAACTTGATACTCATAACAGAAATTTTTTACAGGTGATTTTCGGCAAGCAGGTCTAATTTATCAAAAATGACTTTGTGATACAAATAAATGTTTATGTCAATTTCAAGTGTGGTAGGAAGGTATGTCTATATCATCATGTTGTTCCCAACTATTTTTGGAAATAAATGACAAAGAAATGAAAAATCCTATCTCGTCAATTTTTTTTAGCGCCATGGTTTATAAAAAAAGTTACAATTGTCAAAATCGAAACTTATAGTCCGAGCCGCTTGGAAAGTCCTTTAAACTAAATATATCTCTTTGAAATTGTAATCACCTTTTCCATGAAAAAGTCTTCTTTAATTTCATGCTTCATTGCATAATATGGGATGCATGACCACTGAATGGCAGAACAAACTTCACAGTACGAAAAATAAGAAAAAAATTTAGTTTTTCAGGTTTGCGTGGACTCACTTTCTGGTACAAAACCCCAAATAATTTTTTTTAAAGGCTGGTAGCGACCACTTTTGTTTACATATCCTTGCTATAAACTATATTTTGGACCATTCTAAACTGTTTTTAAGAAATCCTATCTTGGAAAGTTCACGAGTATCGAGCCACCTTAACATTGAAAATTTGAGGTAAAACCAGGTGATAAAAACAAAACAACCACGCATCAGGGCACTTCGTACAATATCACTCGCTGTTGTGTGAATTAATATCACTCTCGCCCTGCGGGCTCGAGCGATATTAATTCACACAACAGCTTGTGATATTGTTACTCAGTGACCCTGACTTGGGTTGTTTTGTTATAAAGGCATGATTATTGAAATAGGATCATAGCTAACAGTTATTCTGACCTACTCATTTCAGCTGGCCAATCTCAACACCCCTATTCACAAATGGAATCTTCCGGGAGTTCCAGAAGGATTTGAAATTTTTATCAAGAGAGACGACATGACAGGGAGCACTCTTTCGGGGCAAAAGGTATTATTAGAATTGGCAATCCTTAAAATTTCAATGCATTGGTGGCAGAGTCGAGACAAATCTAGTTTCTGGGGACTTTGTAAAGTCTGATTAACAGGTGAGACACTTAAGCAGTTTGTGTAGCCCTACCATATAAACCTTAGCTATTACATTGTTACACAGACGCGAGGCCAGGTAATGGGGGTATCAAACAAGCCATCAACCAAAGCTCCAAGTGCAATAGGAGCTGAGCTACAAAGCAAAATGTCATTGTGTTGGACGTACTGTCATACTCACCCCAAGAGAGTGGAAAGATGCAATAATCAGTGGCGGATACAGGGGGGGGCCTAGGGGGCCCGGGCCCCCCCTAGACCACCAAGATTTATAACAGCATTTAGAAGGAAACACGCGGCGATACGGGCCCGTGAATGCCGAAATAAGCTGGGGCCCCCCCTAGATGACCGTGTCTGGATCCGCCACTGATAATCATTAAAATCTTAAGCCGATGTACTTTGTCACCTAAATCTTCTTTGGGCTTAATCTGCGATGTTAAAATGACGTCAGAAGACTAAATCAATTCTTTAGTCATTTAATCTATTATACACATATTTTTACAGCAATGTTGCCTCAAGTGCACTAGCAGACTTTCATATATATGTTCTGTGGAGTTCAAACTGCAAAATTGATGTGACCCCTACATGTCATCTGAAAATTTCGTTATGGTGAAATAAATAAATTCTTTTTGTTCAGTTTCGATAAAATAAATAAATTCTTTTTTACCAGTCTAGAAATAAATAATTTCTGCTGGAGTATTTCTTAACATGGTGTTGTTTGATTTAAGAATAAATATTCAGGACTTTGAGCTCTTGAAATAAATGATTACTGCAACTTTTACCGTGAAATAAATAATTTCCCACTGAGGAAAAATCCAATCCAAGCCCCCCATTGGAATTAAATGGTCGCCGCCTTAGTGCATAAATACAGCACATAAATACCTATCACATTGATCGGTTTTTAACTGACTTCTGCAATGAGCGCTTACAATACAGTTCATCTGAAAGGCAATTGCCTGACTCCGCAGAGACTCACAGAGTCAAAATAAGTAATCATCTGTTTTTATGAAAAAAGAGTGAATGAGAGCAGACCAGAGCAAATCAATAGATCAATACTTATTTCTGATACTTCTGTACAGTTTTGTAAACGCCATCAGCTTATCTCTTAGACCTGTTATTTACAAATAACACGTTTTAAACTACAACCGATAAATTTTAACATAATTGGGTGGGGGTAACTTAGTACGGGGAGTTTTAGAACTTTCTAAAGCAATCAAACTATTTGATTATACGGACAGTATACTTAAACTCCTCACAACTTTTTGGACACACAAATTTTACACACAGAAACCAAAAAAAAAGATGGAAAAAAGTAACTTTCAGATGTTTTCTCCGATTGTTAGTAATACCAGAATTTGTTATTAATGGTGTAAACACTACAAATGGGAAAGAAATTGCTGACGCATTTAATAAATTCTACACTAACATTGGTAAGAATCTCAGTGAGAAGATTCCACACACTGACACTGACCCTATTTTTTACATGAGAAATATAAATGTGGCCAGTTCTATTTATCTTGCACCGATAAATTTTGACGAATTACGCAGCATTGTCTTAAATATCAGTACTACAAGTGTAGGCTTGGATGATGTTCATGTCAAAACAGTCAAATCCTCGTTTGACAATATTAGTAATATTATACTTCATTTGGTTAATTTATCTCTTTTACAAGGAGTATTTCCTGATGAAATGAAAATTGCAAGGGTTGTTCCGTTATATATAAGAGTGGAGATGGCAAACTTGTCACAAATTATCGCCCGGTTTCTGTCCTCTCTAAATTTTCAAAGATTTTTGAAAGAATAATTTATAATAGAATAATTAAGTTTGTAAACGATAATAGTCTTCTTTATAGGTTTCAGTTTGGATTTCGAAAAAAATATAATACAACAATGGCTTTGATAACACTTATTGATAAGATTGTACCTGGTATGAATAGGAATGAAATGACATTAGGAACATTTTTGGATTTTAGTAAAGCTTTTGACACAATCGATCATGACATATTATTACGTAATAGGGTGGTCCAACATTTCTATGGGAAAAATCAAACCTCCAAAAACCCTCAATTTGAAAGCAGAAATTGATGACCACATAAGTAAAACAAACACACACAAAATTTCAGCCAAATCGGTTAATATTTAGAGGTGGCACAAAGCCCCTGAAGTTTATCATGTAATTCCCAATTCGCATAACTGAAAAAACGGTAAATTTCCCAGAACTTTCTCCAAAGTAAATATTTTTTTGCATTTTTTTTAGTATATGATAAAGTCAGCATGGCAAAGTAATATCTGGGGGTTAGTTTGGATTTATTATTCATAGTAAGTGAAATATTTGCCTGTTTTTATGAAAAAATGCTTGAAAATTGACCTATATAATATCTATGCCGACCTTCCATAAAACTTTTTAAATCAGAAAGAATATCAGGACTAGATTGGGCATCCTTGACATACTAAAAAAAAGCTTATTTGATCAAAATAATTGGCCATTATTGCAAGATTTGCAAATACCGATGATTTTGAGGTCTGCTGCAGGGCAATCACATGTTAAACTTCAACGGCTTTGTGCCACCTCTAAATATTAATTGATTTTGCTGAAATTTTTACACAATACCTTCTATCAATATAAGATCACAATGCAAGATTCAAATCAGAGAAAATTTGAAGAAAGTGTTTTTGGACCACCTTATTACGTAAACTAAATAAATATGGGATAAGAGGGGTGGCTAGTAGATTAATTTGCAGTTATTTGGATAACAGAAAACAATTTGTATCTTTTGATGGAAATTACTCAGAACTGATGTCCATAAATTATGGTGTCCCACAGGGATCAATTTTGGGCCCTCTATTATTTATATTATACATTAATGACATTTATTTTGTTTCAAATAGCGTTATGCCAATCTTGTTTGCTGATGATAGCAGCTTATTTGTTCAAGGTAAAAATGTTACAGTTATGACAGATATCTTGAATGATGAATTAGCCATGTGCATAATTGGGTTATTGCTAACAAACTATCCCTCAATGTAAATAAAACAAATTGCATGTTATTTAAATCCACTCGGAAAAATGTTTCTAGTGACTTTCAAATTAAGATTGCTAACAAAGAAATTTGTCATGTTGAGTCTACTAAATTCCTTGGTGTTATTATTGACTCGAAACTTGCTTGGGTTGACCATATACATTTTATAAGAAAGAAGATAGCTAAGGCCATAGGCATAATATTAAAGGCCAGACATTAGCTCAATTCACATTCATAGCTCAGTCTTTACAATTCGCTTGTCTATCCATACCTTAATTATGCCATTGAGGTATGGGGTTCAGTGCCCGCTACAAACTTGGCTCCAATTCATAAACTTCAAAAAAGAACCTTAAAGATTATATCATTTTCGCCTCTTAGAACGCCATCGATTCCCCTCTTCTTGAAATATGGAGTTTTAGATATTTTCAAAATCTATGTTCTCAAGGTTGCCTTGTTTATGTTTAAATTGCAGAAAGGAGATAGCCCTGACATTTTTAATGACATGTTTCTTTCTAATTCCCAGTATCATGCTCATAATACTAGATTACGCGATAAGTTACACTTGCCCATATTTAGAAGCAGTTTTTGTCAAAGATGTTTGAGATATAAGGGAGTCATTGTGTGGAATTTTCTTTCTGTTTTAATGAGTAATCTTACATTATCCACTATAAAAAAACACCTGAAGAAGTACCTCCTTGTTAATGATTTAGATTTTTTGTAATAACCAACAATGATTTTGTCACTTTGTAATTTCATTATTATTAATTTTTTATTTTTCTTGATTTTTTTAATGTATATTACGATTATTATTATTTTGTTTTCAGTATATATGTTATAATTTAGTTTGTTAGAAGTTCTTACCAATGTAACATAAAAATTATTTGTATTATTAACTATACGTCAATATATACATTTTTTTGTATCTTGACTAAGGTAAAATTTGATTGTTTATAATTGTACATGATTTATGTATTTTGCTAAATAATTATTTTCCAATAAAGAAATTGAACTTGAACTTGAACTTGAACCAATTCTAGTAATCCTGGTCCAACAATAGATCACAGAAATTGTATTTAAATAGGGGGAACAGGGGCACATTGGGACGCTTTTAACGTCTACTAATTTTGCTCAATGCTGAAAGCACTGAAGAACTTAGAAGTTTGCATGAATATCACCAATACTATTGAGCTTAAATGCAAGGCATAATAAACTAGACTGCACCAACCCTTTTGCAGCCAGAGAGTCGTAAAAATGACTGTCCCAACGTGCCCCGGCATGGCACAGCCGGGGCACATTGGGACGTCAATTAAAAAATCATTTTGACTCTCCATGTGCAATAGATATCACATATAAGTAGTGCGTAAGACAATATACAGTGCATTAACACACAGTGCTTTGCGACAAATTTGTTCACAGAGCATCGCAATCCACTATATCTCTATTCCCTGTGGCCTGAACACCGTTGTGTGCTGTCCGAGGTCATCTAGTTGCCTTGGACACTTAAATTCTGCCATATTAAGTGCGTCCAAATGTGCACCAAATTCACTGTCCCAATGAGCCCCGATATGACTTTTACTCCAAAATGCTTATTTCTCGGACACCAGTGAGTGTGTTTATCACGATAGCAATTCATAACTGTTCGTTACGATATATAAAATTCATACAAGCACTGAGAAAGCCTCATTGTTCATGGTTTGTCCACAGAATGGTTCGAATGGAACCCGTCCATATTTACTTTAGTGGTAGGAAAACAAACTTTTGCTCGCCATACTTCTGCATGTGGCTGTAATTTGTCTATAAAACCATGGAAACATCAGGATGTGAAATTACAAGATATGATGGCACTACCATATCATATACCTTGCCAGGATCAAAGAAAACCCCACCATCCCACAGTGCCCCGCGTCCCAATGTGCCCCCGTTCCCCCTATATATATACTCTTAAAGATTATACTATTTTTGCTTTAGTTTTGTGGAACAACAAGATGTTCTATGTAATGTAGTATCACATAATTTGTTGTTTCCATCCTTAGGTTAGAAGACTGGAGTTCCTATTCGCTGACGCCATGAAGAAAGGATGCACACAGATCGTAACCTATGGCAACCTTCAGTCCAACCGTTGCCGAGCAACAGCTATAGCTGCCCGGCAACTGGACATGAAGTGCCACATAGTTCTGAAGTCCAATGCAAAGGTAAAAATACATCACCGTAAAACGGGGTGAAGTTAGCAAGCCAGGGGAAAGTTGGCCACCTATTTCAACCCACTAAATGGCTGAAATGCCAACATTCCTCACTGACAAAGGTGGCAAATTTCCCAAAGAATCATATGTCAATTAAAAAAGTTGGTTTTTCTGCCATTAAGTGGTTAAAATAGTCGGCCAACTTTCCCCAACTTGCCAACTTGACCCCGTTCTAATGCAGAGTTTCTTTATATATATATATCTTTTTGGGTTTCCTTTAATATTTCTAAGTCATTGTCATTGAAACTAGAAAAATCAACTTGATGCAATGTCCTCCTCCTGTCCTAATTAAGTATTTCCAAGATGCCTGAACTTAAGTAATTGTCATACAGTGTAACTGTGGACACTGAGCCTGAATGTGATTTTTTTTTCTTGGTCATAATTTTTTAATGTTACTTTTCCTATAGATTGCACTATTCAGACTCAGAGTCTACAATTATGAAATTAACTGTTAATATGCAGCTAGATGTTGTGAGACAACATGTGCAAGCATACTAAATTTACACATAAAGATACACATAGGTGAAAGTAAATTGCCTATGTTTAAAAAAGACAACACAGGTCATAAACCCTTGAAAAACCACCAAATAAACAAGAATTGATATTGATTACATATACTTTTTACAGTCTGAAAACACATAACAGAACATGGGCCGACAGTAATGCTTATTTATGGTAATTAGCTGTATTACAGCATAAAGGTTGCACCAAAAATGCTGCAAAAACATCCATTTATTTTAGTCAGCTTATGGCTCGGTGTCGGTGAAATGCAGAATATGTGATGGTCATCAGCTGAACCAACTTCATCAGTTAAATAAATCAAAAGGTCAATGATGTTTCGAAACAGAAGAAAATTCCCCTTTCTTCTCATAATACACATTTTTTAAGTAACTTATATCCAAATCCCACATCTATTTTCTTGTTGTTGTTGCAGACTCCAGAGGAAGTTGAGCATTCCGGAAACTTATATTTAAGTAAACTTGTAGGTGCGGACCTGTACTTGGCAACTCATGACGCCACCTATGAGGATGACTTAAAACCGCGGATGGACGCCATTACTAAATATCTTGAGTAAGTTTATAATAAGCTCCCAAGTTCAAGAAGAAGGGGGAGGGGATGGGTTCCAGAAATTCTTGTGGGGGTGGGTGTCCTGTTTATATATTGTTAAAATATTAAGTATCTCTGGCATTCACTGCTACTTGGGTTATCATCAGAAAACAAGCCAGCTATAGGCCTATACTTAAATGGAAGCAAAATAAGACCCAACCCCCCTCCCAATTTTTATACATAATACTGACCACTGACCAATTGAGCTGCCTCCTATTATTCTGTACCGAAAGTAAAAAACTGCTTTCGGACATCCATTCATGTCATACTAAAGAAAAAATGATTTAAAAAAAAGTTGAATTTCAATTAACGTGAGACAACAGTAATTTTTAACTGTCTTATTTTAATGAGGATGGTGTATGGTGCCATATGAAAAGAGTACTTTGTGTTTCTTTTACAGAAGATCTACAGGCCAGAAAGTTTACGAAATTCTCTCTCTGTCACCAGATCCTGTAGGACTCCATGGCTATTTAGGACTTTTTCATGAGTTGCAAAAGCAGGTGCTGATATTTTTGACAGAACCTTTTGTAAAAATTGCTAAAAAAATTAATAATACAGTCCTTGTTACATTTACATGGAATTTCAAGTTTTTTTCTATGCTGTTGTATGTGATATCAGAGATGACTCTATTCTCTAGCATTGCAATATTTGTAAAATAAAAGCTCTTATGTAATTTAAAACAGGGTCAGATTCCCCAGCTTCTTGCCAATGTGGATCCACCTCAACTGAGTATCACAGTTTCAACACAGTTTCAGTGTTAGCATTTTATCTGGCATAGCCCTTGCGACCACATCGCCACAGCTTGCAGCCAATGTAGTCTGGTGGAAAACTGGTGGAACCTCGTTTTGAGATATAACAGATGTTTTATTGTTTGGGATGGTGGATAAGACCTCCCTGAAGGTATTTCAGCCGGGTGCCATGACCGCACCCTTGAGCAATTTTTTTTATGAGCAGAATTCAAAATGGCCGCCGTCACCGAGATGAAATACCTTGAAACGGCTGTATCTTGCCTTCTAATTGACATAGAGACTTGCTTATTGTGTCAAAATGTATGTTTTTTGGGTAGAGGAAGACAACTAAACAGTCCCTAACATCACATATTAGTTCCATTATAGCTAATTAGCATATAAACAGGTCAAAATTAGGCCAAAATGCAATTTTCGTCACTTTTTTGGCTTAAAATTGTCATGCAGACCTATTTATCATTACAGATCCTTTTTTAAAACCATTTTTAATGTTGTATACCAATAAAACAATGATGTTTGTGCTGTGCTATTTTATTAAATCACCTGAAAAACAATTAAATTCAATTATTTCACTAAAATCTTCCAAAAAAATGGAAGGTTAAACAAACTCATCGTTTTGTTTAGTGACGTTTTGACCAGAAGTCCATTGATGATCTGAAGTTGTCCTATATTTAGCAACAGATGCTTCTCTTCTCTATTTTCACTCTATGCAGAAAGAGTGGAAATAGCTAAAATAAGCTGACATCTCTTGCTAAATTTCTGCATGCATGCCTGCATCCTCGGTACTAACAGCAATTGATTAAAGAAGAATGAGCTGTAAGTTCTGAATGTGACAGGCTCAAATAAAGCTTTTTGGCCTCCCCTAGTCTGCTAAGCTGACATAGTCTGAAGAAGGTGCGCAATGCATTGAAGTTCACCGTTAACGCCCTCTCGTATCTCATAGAACTCCACTGACAACTAGATCTGGGATGGAACGGTGCTTTTCTGCAAATTGTGATCATTTGCTTTGGAGTTTGGAAATCCTTGTTGAAGAATGATGATAACTATTTTTAAGTAGATCTGACTGCAACCAGCAGCTTATTGCATGAATAAAGATGAAACTTGAAAACTTGAACTTCAACCTTGAATTTATTAATTGTAATAGCTAGCTCATAATTTATCTGCTAAGCTTGGATTGACAAGCATTGTTCTGGCTGAACGTGCGTGTGTTCTCTTGTCAATTGGATATTGGTGCATGAGGCGCGCTCAATGTCAAAATAAATGATGTTGTAAGGTGCATTAATGCTTTATCAATGATGTGGGAGGCAGCAGAATGATGGCATTAATAAAATTCTCTGGAATTTGCTGAGGGGACTGACATCATTTTGGGCCCCAAAGCAAAAAAAGTCAATGGGCCTCGAAGTTTTTACTATCACTCGGTTTATTTCAAAATACTATGGCAAATATAAGTGGGTAAATTATTATTAGGATGGGTCCCCCATGTGAGAGGATCCTGTCCTGTTAAATTTTTTTGACATCTTGCTCCCCTGAGTGGATGGGCCTGTGGCAGCAGCCACTCTGCCACATAGGCCAGTCTGGCCCAATAGGCACAAGCCACACAATATGCTATTTAACTAGATGCATCCCTTATATCTTGCAGACATCTAAATCGCTGGAAGTAACACATGCTTGATTAAACTGAAAAGCATGTCTCCATCCACACAACAGGAGCTCATCCTGTTTCCAACAATTGTAGCACCTTTGGTCTCAGTCACTGACATCAAAGCACTGACAGTACGTTATGACAACTCAAATCCTTCTGTGAGGTGGCTGAAAGTCATCTAAAAAGTAGCATTAATGTTAATTTGGAATAAAGGGAATGTTTGTTGTTCGAGATATGGTATTACAGATTTGCTGTAAAGACATCAGTGCTGCTGTAGCCTGTAGAGACATAATTTTATAGCCTCCAATAGCTATAGGTTCAAACATTGAGGAATCCGTACCTTATTAGCTCAATTGCATGTACATCGTTGTAGTATTTAACTCAGTATATATAGCCTGCAATGCTGTGCATAGCTCCGTCACTCTGTCAGTCTTGCAGAGATTGTGGCAAGCACAATGGTGACTGCAGAAACAATATAAGTCAGTCCATGCTCTCATAGGCGTATCGGAGGGGGGGGGGGGGCAGGGGCGATCGCCCCCCCAAAAGTTTGGGAAACAGCAAGATTCGGGCAAAAAGGCTAAAAAATTAGGGCAGATGATTAAATAATCACTATTGAAAATTAATTATTTCCAGGCAATTTCATTTGAAATGATATTAAATCTAGATCTTGAAATTCGGGCAAATGTCGCTTGCCCCCCCAAAAATTGCGAGCGCCGTACGCCTATGCATGCTCTTGTCAAAAAGAGACTGAGTCTGGAGCTGATCAAAGTAATTAGAACCAGATCTCATATGATGGTACGACATCTTCCTAAAATGCTCCAGCTGATTGGCAGCTGAATGTGGCTATACAAAGAGAGCATAAGGGTTAGGATCTCTTGCTGAAATTTTGTCTTGAATGACAGTGCAAAGAGATGCCATGGCCCAGTGGATAAGGCATTCGCCTGGTAACTGAGAGGTTGCAGGTTCGACTCCCAACCATGGCATGGAGGAACTGAGGAGATCCTCCATAACTCTTTGCTTCACTCCACCCAGTTGTAAATGGGTACTTGGCTATAGGCAGTGATGGTGATTGTAGAGTGACTTAGCATTGTGGCGCCTTATATGGCTGCCTGGCTGCATACTCCCCAGGGAGTTGAGAAAGGCTCGTGCTTGAACAGGTCTGCCAAGGGTATAATTGTACAGTCTGTTGAGATGGACTCTGTATATGTAATGGACTTTAAAAAAGTAGACATTTACATTTACATTTACAAAGGCAATCTGGAGTAGAGGGAGCTCATTGAAACAGGGTTAATCTGTGTTGCTGCAGCTTTCACATTTTAAATTAAGCTTCAAAACACTTAAATATACCAGGGCCACTAGCCCAAGCTTCATCTTTAAATAACCGTGTTTCATATCCTCATGAATATAACAATATATTTCACTTTCATTTGCTATGGCTTTGGCAATGTAATTTCTACTGGACTTGTTTCGTGTATTGAATAACTTATGAAGACATAGATTAGAAATTGACCTCTGCCGATACCCGGTGCAACAAGGAGACTTCATTGAAGTTTATTTCGCAACTTCAGTGTCAAAAAAGTTTCTTTGTAATGCATGCCATCCTCAATGTAACTAACAAAGTCCCTTAATTTCCAAAGCATTCCAGCGACTTTTACTTCACACTTCGTATTTGTCACAAACAGCACTGGCAGCAACCTCAGTACAGGCTTAGTAGACCTAATGTTGAAGCTGGTGCACAAAGCTTTGCTATGTTTCCCTCTGCAAGAAACAATGGATGCATCTTGTTAAATAGCATATTGTGTGGCTTGTGCCTATTGGGCCAAACTGGTCTATGTGGCAGAGTGGCTGTTGCCACACTGCCACTGGCCTATCCACTCAGGGAGCAAGATGTCAAAAAATTGTAAAACATCAATTTTATGATTGTATGATGCAGCCAGATCAAACTGAACAGGACAGGACCCTCTCACATGGAGGTCCCATTCTAATAACAATTTACCCAGTATATATACTGCTCTCTCTTAATGTCTCAAGTTATATTTGCCATAGTATTCTGAAATTACATCGTAAGAACTTTGTGTCGCTTGCACCAATATCCAATTGACAAGAGAACACCAAGCATTCAATCAAAGCTTAGCAGATAGATTATGAGCTAGCTCGTACAATTTATAGATTCAAGTTTGAAGTTCAAGTTTCATATTCATTTATGCATTAAGCTGCTAGGTTGCAGTCAGAATAAAGAGATGAAATGCAAAATATAGATCTACTTAAAAATAGTTATCATCATTCTACCACAAGGATTTCCAAACTCCAAAGCAAATGATCACAATTTGCAGAAAAGCACCGTTCCATCCCAGATCTCGTTGTCAGTGGAGTTATATGAGATATGAGGGTGCGCTAATGGTGAACTTCAATGCACTGCGCACCTTCTTCAGACTATGTCAGCTTAGACTGGGGGAGGCAAAAAAGCTTTATTTGAGCCTTTTACATTTAGAACTTACGGCACATTCTTCATTGATCATTTGCTGTTAGTACCGAGGATGCAGGCATGCATGCAGAAATTTAGCAAGAGATGTCAGCTTATTTTAGCTATTTCCACTCTCTCTGCAAAGGGTGAAAATAGACAAGAGAAGCATCTGTTGCTCAATTTTAGGACAACTTCAGATCATTAATGGAATTCTGGTCAAACTTCACTAAACAAGTAAGTTCGTTGAACCTTCCATTTTTTTGGGAGCTTTCAGTGAAATAATTGAATTTAATTGTTTTTAAGGTGATTTCATTCCATAGCACAGCACAAACATCATTTTTTATTGGTATACAAGATTTAAAATGTTTTTAAAAAAACAACTTTAAGATAAATAGGTCTACATGACAATTTTAAGCCAAAAAAGTGACGAATAATTGCATTTTCGCCTAATTCTGACCTGTATATATGCTAAATAGCTATGAAGGACCTGATATATGATGTTAAGGACTGTTTAGTTGTCTTCCTCTACCCAAAAAACATACATTTTGACACAATAAGCAAGTCCCTATGTCAATTAGAAGGCAAGATACAGCCATTTCAAGGTATTTCATCTCGATGATAGCGGCCATTTTGAATTCTGCTCATAAAAAAAATTGCTCAAGGGTGCGGTCACGGCACCCGGCTGAAATACCTTCAGGGAGGTCTTATCCACCATCCCAAACAATAAAACATCTGTTATATCTCAAAACGAGGTTCCACCAAAAAATCTCATTCTGCCGCCAGACTAATGGGCTGAGTGTTAAACTAAGCATCACTGTTTAAACATTGATATATTGAAGGAAGCATTACATATGTTATCCCAATGATCTATCATTGGCCATCACCAGTCTTATCTGACTTAATGGCAGCTTTTTGAGAATTCATGGTGGACCTTGCAATAAACAAAAGGCTTTGCTATTTTTTGTAAACACATGAATTATGTGACTTGTAGTCGTTCTGGCAGCCCATTAGCTAACACTGTTAGCCTAACAGGCTGTGATATAGAATTAGCGGTTGTCTTCCCAGACCCAATTTTCACTCTGACATTTTGTTGAAACTGTGATGCTCAGACGAGGTGGATCCACATTGGATAGAAGCCGGGGAATCTGACCCAGTTCAAAAAAACATCACAGCCTGTACTTACTTTACATATATATTCCTATGCTAGAGATAGAGTCATCTCTGACCTCACACTTCAACAGCATAGAAAACAACTTGAAATTCCCCGTAAATATAACAAGGACTGCAAATTTCTATAGCGTCTATGATTACCTTTTTTTGGCTTCTTCAAAAATCCTTGACTTTGTTGTGTCTGTCAACTTACTACATGCAGTGTTATAATAAAACCCCATGACAGTGTAGTTCACAGCTATGAACATCATGAGTGTCAGGTCTGCTCTGAATTAACACGAGTCCGAAGGACGAGTGTTATTCAGAAGGCAGACCTGACACGAATGATGTTCATAGCTGTGAACTACACTGTTATGAGGTTTTATTTATATCCCGCAATGATTTTATCAGTGGTTTTTACTAAATTTTAGTCTGATAACTTCAAATTCTCCCAAGTTAGGAGCAGCAGTTTGTTGTGACGTCACCAGCTGCCCATTGTGACGTCATGACATAAACAATCGCTGCCCATTGTTTGCATAACAACGTCAGATAATTTATTTCATTGAGTTCACTAGGATGAACTCAATGATGTGAACTCAATGGTGTTTTCATGGTGTTCACTCGCAATTGCGGGATATATATCCACAAACCGTTAAAAAATGTGCTTACTCAGTGCTTATTGTTGAAAAATAATACGAACTAAGAAAATTACAAGTATTAAATGATAATTTTGGGAATGATGATTATAATCATTCAATGAAAATATTCTCAGGGTGTTCTTGAGAGCTTTGATGACTTTGTCTCAACCTCTGGCAGTGGAGGAACGGTGGAAGGTATCGCCATTGGAAATTATCTGACAGGTTCCAAATTGAGGTAAGTGATCATCGAGTCTCGTGAGTAATTGGTTAATTTGAATCTGCTGATGTTCATGTTTTAATGTTAGTTGACTTCCTTTGCTTATTATTATTCTATTTACTAGAATAATAAAGGAGCTCAGAGGAACAATGTGATTTTGAGAAAAGTACCCTTTCCTTTTAAACATTTGTTTTCAGTTCTGGGTCAATCAATACTTGTCCGATTTGAATGATTTCTTTGGTAGTCATATTCAGTTATTAACATTGATATAATTTTCAAGAAATGAGACCAATGCATCAGAGACTTATTGTAGCTCAGCGGTCGATGTATAGGAATAAAATAATCGTTGTCATTGGATACAAAATTAACCTGTAGATGTTACTGATTATCAGTTTGGTGTAGTGATCTTTGACTGGGAAAAACAAGGATGATCCACAACTGGCTTCAGCATGTCAATTTTATAATTCGCAGCAGCTTATTGTTTCTTTCGCAGAGTTCATGCAATAGGAATTGATCATCCAAAAGAATATTTGGTTAATGGCTTGAAAAAAACCCTACACTCTGTAGGATTGGATTGTGTTGATCCTGAAGATATAATCAATTACATTGAAGGTTATAATGGGGACAAAATATCCGCTAGTGCTACTTCTGGTAAGTAAAATTGACAAAATATCAGCTAAAGTCAAGACATTTTATTTTGGCAGTAAGTTTTTGGCTGATAGTTAAAAGCATACCTTACTCTTGACAAAAATACTTGTCTCCTCCTGTTCCTGACACCTTGACCAAACAGTTTCATTAACATTTAGGCCTACAAGTATTGGCATCTTGTGGCCCTAGTTTTGAGGTAATCCCATTAGAATAACATTGCTGTCAACACAGCTCAAGAAGCCATTTTCTTCTACTGCTTCAATTGCTGCTGTTGTGACGTCACCATTGTTTCAGTGATGTCATAGAGCCAACAATGCCGATGAAGTCACAACAGAAGGCTAAAAATAGCTCTAATGTGCTGAAGAGCAGCAAGAATTTAGCATTGTAAGTGCATGTATGATAAGGCTTGGGGATTAGAGGACATGTATTTAATCCAAATCATGCTTGGTCATTGTGTACTCACTACTCACCCAAATAAACCAAAAATTAAATGTCAGACTTAATCATGGATTGTTTTATTGGCTAAAAACTTACTACCAAAATAAAATGTCTTGACTTTAGTGATTCTTCCAGTAAGAGCAAGACGACAAAATATCACCTAGTGATATACTTCCAATAAGTAAAAAATGACAAAATCACAGCTGGTGATACTTCCTGTAAGTAAAAATTGACAAAATATCAGCTAGTGATACCAGTAAGTAAAAATTGACAAAATATCAGCTAGTGATACTTCCTGTAAGTAAAAATTGACAAAATATCAGCTTTTCCTACTTCCGGTAAGTAAAAATTGACAAAATATCAGCTAGTGATACTTCCTGTAAGTAAAAATTGACAAAATATCAGCTTTTCCTACTTCCGGTAAGTAAAAATTGACAAAATATCAGCTAGTGATACTTCCTGTAAGTAAAAATTGACAAAATACCAGCTTTTCCTACTTCCGGTAAGTAAAAATTGCGGAGTGTCAGAGTGAATGAGTTTTTTGATGCCAAAAATAGGCCTCAAGGCAGGATACATTCCCAGGGTGTCACTGCTGTTTTGTGGTTGGTTATCTGAGGGTATTTGGGGGTATTTGAGGCACTGTAAATTCTGAAATTATGAGTTAGCTTAAATGATTGAGTGAGATGGTTGCACAATTTGTTTGAGCCGTGATAGCTTGCTGTTTTGAGTTATGATAATCTTTATGTTGTTATAACTTGCAAACAACAAGCTATCTTGGCTCAAAGGAATTGTGCAACAATCTGTCTCAATCAATTAAGCTAACTCAAAATTCAAAATTAACAGTGGGGAAGTTGAGGGTATTTGAGGACATTTGAGGGAATTTGAGGGAATTTGAGGGTTTTGAGTTAAGTTGAGCCAAAGTAAGTTTATGGGAGCCGAGTTAAGTAGAGGGGAGCGGAGCTTAGTTGAGGGAAGTTGAGTTTAGTTGAGGGAAGCAGAGGGTAATTAGGGGGAGACGAGGGCAGTTGATTTTATGGGAGTTTTAAGCCAGATGAGGGAATTTGAGGCTAGGTGAGGGTAAAAGAGGTAAAGTTGAGGGTTATGAGAGGGTGTTGGGGGTGTATCCTGCCATGAGGCCTAAAAATAAATTAATATGCATGCCTGGCTGCATAGTTGCCGGAGACTTGAGTAACATCAACCCCTTTTCATACTGAAAATTATTTGCACAATATATATTATCCTTGAACAAACATTTAAAATGTGTGCATCTGTTGATTGCCCTGACATTGAAACCAGTCTGGCCAGACTGCTAGCTTTCTGTCTACAAGTGGACCGCTCTTGCATTGCCACTTCTTTTTCAAGCCTTGGCAGATCAGAACATAGGGTAAGGTGGGGGAAATCCGCCCCCCTTTTCACATATATGCCTTGCTCAGTCCCTCACCTTTATGAAAAATGAACATTGTATTTCAGGGAATGATGGAATATATACATCTGAACATATCTGGAAACTTACATGCTTTAATTCAACACATTTGAGCCAACATCACCATATGAATGTTCAATCTCAGGGGGCGGATTTGCCCCAGAAGTGTGGGGCAAATCCGCCCCCCTTGAGTTTTGGTTACAAATGACAAGAAACATTTGGCTTCTGAAGTAAATGTTATTCTTAACTTAAGCCCTGGCTCTTCTGGGTGTACTTACAAACATGTAAGGATCGTTTCACAATTTATGTGTGAGAATAAAAAAAGTTTGCATTTGGCATATTCAACATACTCTAAAACATGGCAAAAATTCTTAACTTCATCTCAATTAAAATCATAATCACCAATAGTGGTGCTTTATGACAAAATAGAGTGACTTACAAGGCATATCTCGTGTTTGTATGTTTTTAACATGAGAATCAGAGGGGGCGGATTTACCCCATGGACAAGGGGCGGAATTGCCCCGACCTCTAGAAATTATGAGGGTGGTATTTTCTAAATATGCATTTTATTGATTGGTGAAATCTCTTGCACATTTAAAGTCGTTGAATAAACATTGCTATTAATGACAATAAGTAATGTGTTTATACAACATGTACCTGTAAAACACCTCAGTTTTGAAAGTTTCAATTGCACATTGAAATTGCTTAGTGATGAGATGTATGTCTTCTTTCTCAGTTGTAGTCCAAACAAAAGTATGTAACCGCCTAATCTCTGTGTTTCAGTGGTCTCTAGACACATACGCACTAATCTGCATGAGAAATATTTATTGTCATTTATATTTTGGGTCATGAGAGAACCTTTTCTCCTCAAGGGGGCGGATTTGCCCCGGGGGCGGATTTCCCCCACCTTACCCTATGCTCTCTTGTGTTGCCACCTAGTGACTAGTGTGCTATTCCACGAGCTCCTGTGAGCGTCCATATCATTTCAATCAGAGGAACTCACAAAATTTTGTCTGGAAGAAACCTGTTGTTTCTGACTCTCCTGATCTACATTGTACACTGCCCAGTCAATACTGACTACTATGCAGTGGGATGGTCTTGTCTACTTCCTTAGAGAATGTTATTGCCGAGTCTGACTCTGGTATACATCAATGTTGAATAGAAATTTTGTGAATGTGCAATGAAATTGGAACTATTTCTAGGGACAGCAATGCTGTAGCATACAAAATCAACTTTTGTGCCAGGTGGCAGCAGCATGCAGTTCTCATTTTCACCAGACTGGCTAGCTTTAATTTGACAATATTGTTTAGGTTTCTTCAACTTGGCAATAGTTAGTATAATTGTGTCTCTTATGGTCTTAGATAACATCATGAAAGTAAGCAAATCCACTGGAATCCTGCTGGATCCGGTCTACACGGGGAAAGCTGCTTTTGCTCTTGTCAAGGAATTGATCTCAAGACCAGAGCAGTTCAAAGGAAAGCGGATTCTGTTTCTTCATACAGGTAAAGTATAAAGTTTCTTTTATTTATGTAAGGGACTCCTTTTGAAGCAACTTTTTTATTTGCCATATAATATAATGTCCCATTAGGAATTGTGCAGACAGATCATGTTGTAGACACTGTTTTTAAATTTTGTTGCGCAAATTGGAATCGCCCTTTTTCGTCCGACTACTCCTGCCACCCTCGTGTCCTTCCGGCGCCCTTGATATACATATCCCTGGCCTTGTTACTGACACATTTTTAGAACTTGCCCAACACTTTCTGTAGATTTCTGACACTTTTATAATTCTATATATCTTGATTAATAAACAAGGTTTACAATTAAACCAAATAAAATATTTTAAGCTCACTGATTTGCTCACCCTTTTGCAAGCAACAAAGCCGGGAGAAAACTGATAAATACGTTTGACTTTGGTCTTGTAAAGGGATATTTTGCATGTTTTTAGATTTTTGAACTTTTATTCTTTGAACATGCCTGTATGATCGTAATTTATTAAAAATCCATGTTATGTATTTTTACATCACCCCATATATAACATTTTGAACAATATCAGGGCGAAGAACACGAAATATTTAACTCAGCTTAAAAAGTGTTCAATTCAATTTCGTACTTGGATGAACTTTGCATCAAAAACATTTTGCAATCACGATATTCCTTGATCCGTAATCAATTTGATCCAAATAAAAAATGACAAAATATTGAAAAAAGTGTTTTTTATGGTCACCTGTAGCCCTTAAAAATGATTACTTATATTTTAACTTTTTGCAGGAGGAATCTTCAGCATGTATACTTCAAAACTTCACTCGGTTATCAAGGCCGACAAAGCAGGCACAGTTTTCATGTGGCCAAAACTGGAGGAGAGTCCTGGAAATATTAATCTTTCTTCAAATCTCTAATTTCGTAACATGCATTTTCCCTTTTTACATGCTTCTTCTTCTATTATGCTCTTCCGTCGGTAGGACACAGCGTCACGAAAAATTTAATGTCTTGTGATATCAGCAGCCTGCAAATTTCAAATGTCAATTGGTTTTCTTTGCCAAGTAACAAAATGGCAGACGGCTACGGTAGCAGGGGCGGACTGGCCTATGTGGCAGAGTGGCAGCTGCCACGGGCCCGTCCACCCAGCGGGGCCCATGCAAGCTGTCAAAAAAATAAAAATTTCAAGAAAAAACGCAAAGAAGCTTCGCAATCCGGTTTATGATTTTGTGATTCTATCAAATTTTTAAATAGGACAAGGCCCTGTCATGTAGGAACGTAAGGGCACGCTGACTTATTTGCCACGGGCCCGAAATGGCGCCAGTCCGCCCCTGTACGGTAGTACCATCCAATTCTATGACGTTTTTCACGGTCACATTGGCTTCATTTTCCACAATTGTGCTGTATCTCCACTAAAATTATTTCTGATGTCACCCAAGGAATTCGAACAGTCAAAATGTCCCTGAACAAGTCCTCTGTTGCCTACTAAATATTAACTCCTGCTCATAAATATGCAATACTTTTTTGGAAAAAAAAGTGTCAAATAAATGTAAATTTCAAAGGGTGAATGTAAGAAATGTCCATTGTAAAGGTCAAGACATCTTCTCTAATCACTCTTTGAAAGCCTTAACTACATTTTTTTACAAGAATTTTTAAGTTTTTGGTTTAATGCACCTCACCAAAAAAAAGACCCCTGAATATCCATATTTTGTACTGCTGTAAATTCATGGGGTTAACGCTGCAGCATGCATTTTAAACTACTGCATGTTCTTCCCTTTAGCGTTCATTGGAAGTAGTTACCATTGAATCAGACCATTATGTGCTCTGGCATAAGTTGCTAAAGTTTCAATGTTGCTAAAGATTTCAATGGAGAATGTTGAAGTATTCCATATTTATGAGAAACAGTGTAGCTCAGAAACAAATTTTCTCCAGTCCCTTGATGAAGAAATGTCCAGTTGGTGGCTCCTCCTCATCTTGAAACCGGTCATATCCATTGGCAGGCACACTAAACAGTGGCGGATTCAGAAAGGGTAGTCCACGGGGGGCCTGGACGTCGTTTCAGCTTTCGCTGGCCCGCGTGGATGTTATTTCAGCATTCGCTGGCCCATGTTCCTCTATATTTTCTTCAAAATGTCATTTTCATCTCAGTGGTCTGGGGGGGGGGGCCGGGCCCCCTAGGGGGCAAATCTGGGGGGGGGGCCCAGGCCCCCTAGGGGGCAAATCCCACCCCTATAACAGAAAACAACAACGAACAGATTGAAAACATTATCAAACAAACAAGCAGATGTTTTAATTAAGGTCACAGCATTAGAATGTTTAAAAAACAATCAAACAATTTGACTTCGCTTTCTTTTGTGCAGATATAGTTTAATCCTTGAGTTACCTTTCCCACATCCCTTACTGAAAATATGCATGGATTTTGCAAGGTTTATGTCAGATTTTTGCAAGGATGGATCCATGCATTTTTCTTGAACCATGCATGGATTTATGCATGGAAAACTTATGGATCTCGCTGCTATCCAGGCGTTGTAAGGAATATGCATGGAAAACGTATGGATTTTGTGGTACTTCCATGCATGCGTGGAAAGTGTAAGAATTACTCTTGCATATTCCTTGCATGCAAGAAAAGTGTAAGACTTGTTCTTGCATTTTTCTTGCATGCATGGCAACTGCATGGTAAAGGCATGGCAAATGCATGGTATATGCATGGGCAATTCCATGAATTGGCCATGCATCCATGCATGGAATATGCATGGAAAACTTAAGGATCTAGCTGCTATCCAGGCGTTGAAAGGAATATGCATGGAAAACGTATGGATTTTGTCATAGTTCCATGCATGCATGGAAAGTGTAAGAATTGCTCTTGCATGCATGGAAAATGCATGAGATATGCAAGGTATATGCGTGGAATCCACTTGGCCTGAATCTTGCGCCCCCCTTGCGTAATTCTTGCCTGAAAAAAAAACCGTAAAATAAGCAAATCATGTATCTTCGTTGTGGTTGATAATGTGACGAGCTGATTTCATTCGAGATCCTGGCAAGACAGACGTGAGATGACAGCGGAAGAGGATCATCACTAACAACAACATCCAACAATAACTGTCATTTTGCAGAGAGTGTTGTTCTATGGCCAATATAAAATATTATCACAATTGCAAATATGACGGATGGATGGATGACTGGGACCTTACGTCCTGTATTTATGCACTTGGTAGGGCATGGTAGGCTAATTAGGACAGGAGGAGGACACGGCAAATGAGGCGAGAATGATTGAAACAGCCGTCCAACATAGGCCCAGGTGACCCGGCAAGAGCTGGATTCGAACCCAGCGATTGGCAGTCCAGCATGCTACCACAAGACCAACCCTCCCCACCCCCATGCAAATATGAAATTATCCGTAAGACTGATCAATAATAATGACATCAAAAAGATTCATTGGTTCGCCAAAAAAATGCATCGCACCTGTGTGAAGAAACAAAATCCTTTTTCCTTTGAACTGTTCTGGTCTTAGGTTCAATTCTTTAACTAAAGCACATGCAGCTTTACCAGTGTAAACAGGATCAAGAATGATGCCAGTGGATTTACTAACTTCTCGGATAAATCCTGCTAAAACAAACAAAACTGTAAAGTGGTGGTATATGAAACCTATGTAGGCCTACTCCATTACTCCAAAGTTATAAGCGTTATTAGACACTGGTGTTGAGGGTTATACACTGTGTATCGTTTGCTCTATGCAAAGCGACCTAGTTAATCATAAAATCTTGAATTTAAGGCAAGAAACCAATGTAATTACAATATAACATAGCCAGTATGCTGTATTTATGTATTGGACATCTTGACGTGAAATTTCAAGCTTTACATATTTAACAATCAAAAGATTTGGTGATTCTAGTAAGAAGTGCACGAAAATTTACTAAAACTGCCTAATCTGCCAGAAAACGTAACAGATTGATTCCAAAATTTGTATGTGCATTACTTGTACTATAAGACAGCATACTGGCTTTAACGCAAATTTTGTTGCTTTTTCTACCGTTATATACCTATGTGTCAGTGGAGGTCATCCGATTTCTGGCGGACTCTCCAGCTGTGCTGTTCGTTCAGAGTCTGTGAGCAGACTGCAACTCGCCTATCAATTAAAACAATTTGAATAATACATCATTGGAAATTAAAAAGAAGGCTAGTGTACTCACCAAATACTTCTTCATCGGAAATGTTGTCACCATCATAACCTTCAATGTAGTGGATAATATCTTCTGGATTCGCAGAATCCAGGCCGATCGAAGTTAAAGTTTGCTTGCAACTATCAAATAAATACTGGAAATACTTATGCATCATCTCAATTCCAATTGCATGAACCCTGAATATCCATGAAATTAAAAATGATATTTATAATGCATTCATGAACTGTATGCCAAAAATTACCAGCAATGATTAGTGGGCGACCATTTGATTTCCGGGGCGGGGGCGGCTTGGAATTTTCCTTGGTAGGAAATTATTTATTTCACGGTAATGGCGGCAATAATAGTGTATTTATTTAATTCAAGTGCACAAACATCCATTCCTAAATCAAGCAAAGCCTATTGAGAAATACCTTTGGCAGAAATTATTTATTTCAAGACTGCCCAAAAAGAATTTATTTATTTCACCAAAACTACTTTAAAAAAATGACCAAACTCAAATATAAATTGGTCATCCTCTTACAATTACATATTATACAACTGAATACATTTTTTATGACTTATACAGGCATAGAGGGGAGAACAGAAGAATGATTAGTGTATGAAAAATAGAATGATTAATGTATGACATACTCCGATCCATTCAGAATTGGGGATTTACATACAACAGGAGATTCGTACACTCCTGCTCATAAATATGGAATACTTTTTTGGAAAAAAAGTGTCAAATAAATGTAAATTTCAAAGTGTGAATATAAGAAAGGTCCATTGTAAAGGTCAAGACATCTTCTCTTATCACTCTTTGAAAGCCTTAACTACATTTTTTGCAAGAATTTTCAATTTTTGGTATAATACACCTCACCCTAAAAAACCCCTGAACTTCAATGTTTCATGCTGCTGTAACTTTTCCTGGGGTTAACGCTGCAGCATGCATTTTAAACTACTGCATGCTCTTCCCTTTAACGGTCATTGGAAGTAGTTACCATTGAATCAGACCATCATGTGCTCCAGCATAAGTTGCTAAAGTTGTTAATTTCAATGGAGAATGTTGAAGTATTCCATATTCATGAGCAATGGTATAGTATACCTTAGTTTTGATCCAGTCAGATAATTTCCTATCGCAATGCCTTGAGATGTTCCACCATCGGCACATGGCAGGACGATGTCGTCAAACTGATGCAGGACACCCTATAAAAGCATAGGCTATGTAGCAGCAAACCCTCTACAAACAACCTCAAAACACAAATCGGCATTCCATTGCATCAAGCAGAGGGGTAAAAGGTACAAGGGCTCTTCATAGAGGTATAAAGTTTACAGAGTATAATTGTGAAATATTCATGAAATTTGATATGATTCGCTATCACAACCATCAAAAGAAACAAGTATATAGTATTTTGGACAAATTTTAGACAATTCAAGTTATTGCATGAGTGACATTGTCCAACACACAGGACAGCAAAAACAAAGAATAGGTTCCAGATGCCTTACAATCTGTCTATATGGCTTATAGTTGAAAATCCTTTTTGTAAATCCAAAATTTATTACCTTATATGACGTAACGTTTCGGATTAGAAAGGCTATCTGGATAAGGAGACAGGAGAAAAATATGAACAGAGATGATGGAGCTTACCATCTTCCCCACTTATACAACACGCAGCATCTTGAAAAAAGGGAAGGCGCCCAGCAAACCAACAACAACAAACACTGGCCAACAACACCAGCAAGTGTGAATAACAGCAACATCCTGAAGATTTATGTGAACAAGGACACAGATCGGATATCCGAAACGTTATGTCATATAAGTTAATAAATTTTGGATTTACAAAAAAAGGAAAATCAACTATACTTCATCTGAAGGATCCAATGAAACTTTTCTCCCTGTCTCACCTGATTTTCCAACTCTTGAAAAAGACCAAGATAGCCATGAAGTCCGATTGGATCTGGAGATGTCGACAGAATTTCGTAAACTTTTTCTCCAGTGGTTCCCCTTTGAGGAAACATGATATGAAAAAAGTATTATGAATAATATGGCAGCCACAGACATACTTTTACAGTAATGACAATGAGATCTTAAGAATTATATTTATTTTAAAACTCACTCGATGTATTTTCTGATTGTTTCTATTCGTGGCTTCAATTCAGTCTCATAGGGGGCGATGCAAGGGGCAAAGTAGAGATCAGCACCTACCAGTTTAGCGAGAAAAATATTTCCTGAACAACAGCTTATCTCCTCTGGTGACTGAAATAAAACATTTTGAACCTGATGTAAATATACACGAGAAAGGATCATTATTATATTACCATAAAACGGGGTTACTTTGGCCGTTCTCTACTACTTTGCATGGCTGCCAAATGAGAAAAAGATTCAGCATCCAATATCTCTCAAACCAATCTAGATACCAGGAAATTTCTTTTTGCATCTGCTAGAGTTACTTGTCTACTTTTTATGTATATTTGTTTTATTTTTATATCATGATACCAGTGGTTCTTGTGAAGGCCATTCTGGGAAAAAGCAGATTTACAAAAAGTGTGATTTTGCAGGGTAGTGTTTACTTTGTTCTGGGTGGGTCAAGTGGAGGCTTACGCAGTGAACATTGTGGACCATTTTTAAAGATAATATATCAAAGTTTCAAACTACACAGGATTTGTTTATATGTTATGTAATTTAGCGAGTTTAGGGCTATAGCCAATGTTACCCCAAATCTCCAAGTCACTGTCGGGATTTCTTTGTTTGTTTGTTAATTTATTTCTTAGTGGAGGTCCCAAATTAAGCTGAGGCTTATCTGGCTGGGGCTACTTTGGCCACCCCTGGAAATGGCAATTGGCAAGGGTTTGAACAATTTGTAGTTAATAGCAGCCAGGGAGGTATAAACCTTGATTTGACAAACAGGTGTATGACCCTGAAAATGTTGTTGACTGCCATAGATGCTAAAAAAGACTATGAAATTGTCCAATGCAATAATTGCAATTTGTGTCATTTAACAAGCACAACATAGCACTGATGTACTGGCTGCTGCGGAAGCAGTGAACCACCGTAGACATATGATTTCATCCAAAATAGCATTAGACAAAGTTATTTCATCTTGGATTTTTTTTATAATGTTACTTCGGTGCATTATGCGAAATATTGAAAATTAGAATAGAAATGTAAAATGTCATATGATTGATACCTTTTGTGACTGATAGCATATCTTACATTCTTGAGGCCTAAAAACTGGGTATATTATATAATCTTTTATTGACATTCTCATATCATTACAGATACATATGTCATCAAAATAAAATATAAAATACAAAATGCAAACAAAATGCTTAAAAATTATACAGAGACAAAGCTGATTACATAAATTAAAAACAGGTACATGTAAGATAAATATGAATACTGACATTATAAATCTAGGTTCCAGCCACCCAATTGATAAGCGATTCAGATAAGGAGAATTAGTTGCTCACTATATATCTATACCCGCCATAAACAAAATTACTTCACAGAAGTCATTGTTTTATGATTAGTAAAATGACTGCAGCTATTGAAACGTAAATATCAGGTATTCATTAATGATAAGTATACATATATCGTTAAAAAGTTAAAATTGGGCGTTTTCATGTTGATCAGTCCAGCGCAACCAGGCATGGACAGCGGCAACCGCTTAAATGTCCATGCACTGGTGCTCTGGTAAGTCAAAACAGTCATTTCGGTGCCCACACAATAGTTATTCACAGTCAAGAACAGTTATAAACAACTGCATAATAAGCTTATTGGGTCGACAGATGCAGTCTTATGTACGTATTCAATGGCACAGAAAATGTGATATTAAGAACATAAAGTCAATCGGAGTACATACACAGGGGCATGATTGTGTGAACATAGGAGATGTTTTACCTGGTTCATACATCAGCTTGATGTAGGAATTTACCAAGACTCATTAACAATTTGGGCTCTTTACTTTTCATTATTGCTACAAATTTACTTATGTTGTCTAGCGTTTGAAAATTGTCTATAAATCGTGTTGCAGTTGAGAAAAGTTCATTCCTATAAATTGAGTTACTCGGACAAATAATAAGGCAATGTGTTTCATCTTCAACTACATTTAAAGTGCATTTCGCACAGATTCGATCCTCCGCATGAATTTTTGGCTTATGATGCCGTCCTGTTTCAATGAATAAGCTATGCGAGCTAGTTCTAAATCTGGCAAGTTTTACTGCTATTTTACGAGTAAGCTTAAGGAGTAAATATGGCTCTAAGCTTAAGGAGTAAATATGGCTCTATATTCACACTATGTCATACTGAATTAGGGGGCAGCGGTACATAGAGTGTGGTAAACATATCAATACTTAATTAATGTTAAGAAATCTGCGAATGAGTCACAACTAATTTTAGATTACAAAAATACATTCCTCGGCTTGTTGGGTGGCCAAAATGACAAAAATAATCAAATTCTACTGTGGTGCATGGCATTAGATATAGATATATTTATTTTGTCTTGTTGAATATGTACAAACATTTTACATGATATTAATAGCAAACAATGAACAAAGTACACAAGACAACAAGACGAGACACAACAGAGTTAAAATAACTATACCAAGTTGCACTCAGCTTACAGATACAAACAACAACATACATACAGACAAACATATATTTACATACAAGATGATGAGTTGAATAAATATAATTAATAAGATGATTGATTAATGAGGGGGGGTGATAACAAGTTATCATTAGTTTTTACTTTCAATATAGCGACGTTTTCCATTGTGTAAAGTTTTTTGCAAATAGTTTAATATTCTTTTTATCTTTTAAATGATCATTTAAATGAAGCCAGATATGTGGAGCTCGACCCAAAAAACTTTTATTGTACTGTTCTATTGTATGTTGTGGCGCTCTCAACAGGTTTCTATTTCTTGTCAAATGCGCATGATCAATAACATCGAACAAACCAACAATTCTTTGTGGTAAAGTATTTTTTATATATCTGAATGAAATTCTAGTAAGACTTAACTGAATCAGATCTTGTATGGCAAGTACTTTTGCTCTTTTGTATAATGGCAGCATTCTAATTCTTCTACCCACATTAAAGATTGCTCTGATTGCTTTATTCTGTTGTTTTCTGATTTGATTTAAATCTTTACATTTTATCATTGGTCCCCATACATTAATAGCATAATTTAAATGACTTTCAATATTTGAATGGTAGATTTGCATCTTAAACTCAGGGGGAAGGATATTCCTTACCATATTAAGGCTACAGTTGCCAGCAATCATTCTTGTGATCACATTTTTAACATGTAACTTCCATTCTAAGTGCTCATCAGTTGTAATTCCTAAGAATTTAATACTACTGACTCTCTCTATCTCCTTGCCTCCTAACTTAATACCTCCATTATATGTTATTTCTTTTCTTTTGGTGCGAAAGAGAATATCCTTTGATTTATCAACATTAAGCGTCAATGAGTTACTGTCAAACCAGCCACCTAGATTTTTCAAGTCAGCATTCACTTTCTATACAAAAACTTCAGATTTCCCCCTGAAGCAAAAACTGTGGTATCGTCTGCAAAAGTCACACAACTACAGAATTTTAAGCATTTAGCAAGGTCATTTGCCAGCACTATGTATATCAGTGGACCTAAGACAGATCCTTGAAAAACATGCTCGATATCTAAGGCGGCCAAAGTAACCCCAATTCCGGGGTTACTTTGGTCGACCCTTTAATTATGTAATAAAACATAGAACCATCATAGATTTTGGAAAGCTTTTTGACAGATGAAAACCTCAATGTATTGACTGTGTTGTGGCACAAAACTGTTGATATTCAACAAATAGTTTTTCTCAGAACACAAATTTGGTGCCCCGAAATGGCCAAAGTAACCCCGTTTTACGGTACAGACATCATCTTTGCGTATATTCACATGGAACATGGCACACTAATATGATATGTGTAATAATATCTTTCTAATTAAGTAAGAGATTTTCACTTTGAAGATCAGTAACTTTTTTTTTCAGCTACCTCTACACCGCGTTCCCAATTATTATGCTACTAGGCTTTTTCGTCATATCTCCAAAAGGAATGATGCTATTTGGATATCCTTCACACATAATGATCAATGTGTCATGGAGCTAATATCCTGTCAATTTTGTCCAATTCCAATAGCTCACTTTGGAGTTATGCTATGTAATCAGGTTTTGAGGTGTTCCCAATTATTATGCAATATCTTGGAAAAGTAGCCATTGGAACCCAAAATCAACCAGAATGATCTGAAAATGCTATGAATATATACCCCATAACACTAAAGGAAAATTAGAACCATCACTTCAAATATGGATCCTTTCATATCCAAGAAATCCATGTTATATGTTACCGCCAATATCCACTATTGTGCCCAATAGGCCTATTGGGCATGGATATTAGGCTTTTGGGCAAAATATAGGGTCTTTGGGCAAACTATTGGGCCTTTGGGCATTATGACTCCTTTTGGCATGACTTTCCCAAAGTCATCGCATCCTTCAAAATATCCGCGAGGTCTTTGGGCAAAATGTAGGTCCTTTGGGCGCATGCCTAAATCACTCATTATCGCTCACTCCTGACTATAGTGGATTATGGCAAAGATCTTATACTTTGGATACATGCCCAAGTCACTCGCAATAACTCTTTTATGCTATAGTGGATTTTGACAAATATCCAACTTTGGTTAATAGTGAACTGACCAATGAGAATATGCCCTAATATCTTGACCAATGAAAATCCACCCTAATATCCACAGTAGGGGGCACTGTAGTTAATAGTTTGTCAAATGAGAATGCCACCTAATATCCTGTCCAATGAGAATCCTGCCAAATATCCTAGCGAGTGACAGCCAACCCTAATATCCACAGAGCCATGATTTGCCAGTGGATATTAAGTTGCATTCTCATTGGACACACTGATAATTCAATGAGATTCCAATCTAATATCCAACAGCCAATGAAAATTGAGCCCAATATCAAATAGGCTAATAGTCAAATGGGCTCTTTGGTCAAAGTCAAAAGACTAAGCCAAAATCCATGACAGTCTTTTGTGGATATTTGTGGATATTTGTGAGTGATTATAGATGCTTTGGGCATACGCAACTGTTTGCCAGGCAAAGTACAAAATCATTACGAAACTCATTCTCCACTTTCCTTAGGCTTAGAACATACCTCTAAACCAATGAAAATAAAATTTCACCAACGTACTAGAGAAATATCTTGAGATGAACTCACCCGATTGCAAATGCTATTCCAATGGGAAACATATAGGTGTGCGATTTTGACTTGATGTCATATTTTGTAGGAGTCTCGGATTTGGCAGTTAATCACAGAAGATGATCCTAGTGTCATAAAGATATATTGTAAGTGAAATTTCGGGTGATTTGACTTTTTTTAAGAACATGGGAGGCTTGTATTTCGAGAAAAGCCAATTTCAATGGTTTTTCAATTTAGTCTTATTATATTTGGATTCCTTGATCATGAAGGCACCCACATTTGAAATGACGGTTGTATTTTTTATTTAGTGTTATGAGGTAAATGTTAAAGGCATTTCATAATCAACTTTGTAGATTTTGAATGGCAATGGAGTTTTATCAAAAAATTGCATAATAATTGGGAACACTCAGAAAACTGATGATATGGCTTAACTCCTTACTGAACCAACGGAATTGAACAAAAGTAACAGGATATTTGCTTCATGTCACAGGTGTCATGGAATATAAAGGATAAATAGTGCTATTTCTTGTGGAGATATTAAGAAAAAACATAGTTGCATAATAATTGGGAACGCAGTGTAGTTTTAATTTAAAAGTTCTTCCTGTATAACATTTCAAGCTACTGACCTTTGCCTCTGTCTTCACAACCACATGGCACTTCATGCCCAACTGCCGGGCAGCAACCGCAGTGGCTCTGCATTGGTTTGACTGGAGATTCGCATATGTGATGATATGACTGCAACCTTTCTGCACTGCGTCAGCGAGTAGAAACTCCGGTTTTCTAACCTGAATCAAAAGCAAAGCAAGAATTTAACAGTCAAAAAGCATTAAAAAATTAAATTTTACATGAGGAAAAAAATTATGTTATTTACGAATGGAAACTTTTTCACTAAACTTCTGGAACAGAAAGTCATTTATAAATATAAAGGAAGTCTCTTTCAGCCAAAAGTGAGAGAAAAAGGAGAATATTTTGGATCTTTTTCTCATTGTCAACTTCCATAATGTTGTCACTCAGGGCTGTTACAGCTCTTTTAAATGAAGCAGGCACATTTGTAAAATTTCAACAAAAATGTGAGATGTTCAAAAATGAAAGTTATAAAGCAATTTATATGGAGTTAATTGATTCCTGAAACTATTGACCAAGTTGTTTACCACATTAACCAATAAGCCTTTTCACACATTGTTTAGAGATCTTCCTATCTAAGAAGTAAAATAGACAAGAAAACACATTTGGGGTCATGAGAAAAAGGTTATTTGGTCAATAGTTTTAGGGCTCTTTACTCTATTTAAATTGCTTCATACCTTCCTTTATGACAGTTTCAAGATTTTGTTGAAGTTTTACAAGTGTGCCTGCTTTATTTAAAAGAGCTGTAACTATCTGATCCATTGACTCAGAGAGAGCATTGAAGCTGCTCACTCAATTATTTAATTATTATATTCACTACTCATTTACCTTTTGCCCCGAAAGAATGCTCCCTGTCGTGTCGTCTCTCTTGATGAAAATTTCAAATCCTTCTGGAACTCCCGGAAGATTCCATTTGTGAATGGGGGTGTCGAGATGGGCCAGCTGAAATGAGTAGGGGAAGGTTGGGAGAGTTGGGCCACTTTTTACGTTCTTGCACCTCCTGCTGACAGTAATGATTATATAAACATGCTTAATGCATTTATTGCATGTAGAAATATTTAAGAGTATATCTGTAGGATTTGGTTGATATTTGCCCAAGAACATATAAGATACAGCCCGGTGAAAATTGTAAACATTTTGGCCCAACTCTCCCCATTAAGTTGGAGACTTGGGTCATTCAGGGGGAGACTTGGGCCATTGAAATATGGTGTGTTAAAGCTCTATTTGAGGGTCATAACATTTTTAACCTGTAGTATAGTGGTCCCAGAACTGATTAATCCAGAATTGAGGCCTCTTGCAACTCTAGTTTGCTGACTTGACTTGACTTGTGTTGTGCTGGTGTACCCCGGATCAGCCGGGCAGCTCAACCACCATCTTTATGGAGGGAGCTGCACCTTAATTTTTTGGTGACTGCCGTATGATGATGAGATGAGAAGACTGGGAGTCTGGAATATACCCTACTAATTCAGGGATGCCCAGGGTCTTTCAGTTGCCCCAGCATAGAATACTGGATACAACCCCCCTCCATTTGATGTCCCACGGGCACGGACTGAAGTGAGTTCCCGGGGTGAAATTTGAACCTTTGCCCTCAAAGCCAGTGGACAAGCAGTCTTGACCATTAGGCTATGAGGGAACTTCACAGATGATCAGACATAAGCCTTGGCCTGATGGCTCCACTCTCCCCATCTAGATTTCATGATGTCTAATTTTATTAGATCATGAAACATAAAATAAAAGGATTCAATCTCTGCTGAAAATTGCTCCAGGCACGTTATTCTCTCTTAATAAAAATGAATCGGGGTAAATGCAGCACATGTGGGGAAAGTTGTGGCACTGTCACAACTCTCCCCCATTTTACAATTTTTTTCTTAATCCCAATTATGACAAAACCGGTTGTATAATAATTTCCAAAATATGTCAATAACAACTGAAGAGTCAATTCTATCAAGCATGCCAGAGAAAATTTTCTCAGTCCTTGTTATCTGACAGACAATTCAAAACTCATAACATGGCTCAGTTTTTTTCAAAAAAATTTTAGTTTCCTCAAAAATCAGGGGTCCCAAACCTTGCTGCAGCCCAACTCTCCCAAGCTAAGATCCCTGCTTAAAACTTGTATCTTATAAATTCAAATTTAGTTCTATGATAATACGACACTGTAAGTGATCTTCCGCAAACAGGTATCCCTGTGAAAGAAAAACTGCCCTATATATTATCAACAGTTGCCTGGACGAAAGGCACAATAGTTTGGCTTAGGGGCCGACCAGACGATAGTTGGGGGGGGGGGTTATGGACTTTACCCCGGGACGAACTTTTTTTTTCGTTCGCGGTTCGTCTACGAAAAATTTTTTCCCATGCGCACTCGCGAAAAACTTTTTTAACGGAATTTTAACAATACAGTACTCTAGGTACAGGCGGAAACAAACTTTTTTTAATTTCCATATGCTAAACAAACTTTTTTTTAGTGTCAAGTGGGAAACAATTTTTTTTTCACCAAATATCCATAGCCCCCCCTAAAGATCATCTGGTTGGGCCCCTTAAAGTTGCATGACGCCTGATAGTGCCTAGCCATCCGCCAGACGGACAACATTTTTCAATTGTTATAACTCGATACATACATTGCTCATGGTAACAAAATTAAGCTTCTCAATAAATAATGAAAGTTCTGAACTCACCTTGACTCTCTGGCTTGGTACATTTTTCAAGATGGCCGCCCATGAAGGAGGAATGTAATCTTGGAGACAAACATTTAAGTTGCCAGCCATCCTTGACAGTAAATTCGGGTCAATAATGTTTCTATTCAAAATAGTTATTTGGCTAAATGATATTTTAAATTTGACTGTCAATCCTTTAATTTCGTATCAATACCTCTCATGGTCACTGGCTGTAAATCAGAATTTCCTATTTCTCAAATTCTAAATATTGTTTTCAAACTAATCAAAATTAACTGAGAGCCGTTCTACCTACTTGAAAATTTGAAGTTGAATAATAATTGTTGAAAAACGAATGGTTTGCATTGGCCAAATACATAAATTTATATTTATTTCATATAGAAATGTTTTTTTGAAAAATTTACTGGAGCAAGCCAGAAGCAGCATGTTAATTTATAAGATTATTTAGATTTTTTTTCTTCATTAAATTTGTGCTACTGTATCAGGCATTACTTTCTACAGTATCAATCACTGAACCATGCAAAGAGAAGAGTACATGGTTCAGAGAGCTCTTTATTTATTTTTTGTTGTCAGTTTATGTAACATCCTGAAGGCACAAGGTAAACTTTGGATACTATTACATAATATGTAAATGGCACACCATGAAATTCGCGCTGCACTTTAAAAAGTATTTGTAGGACTTAGGCCTATAGTGTTACCATAACTTTAATGTTTATTTCATATTCAATGTATGAAAGGCAGTTATGTAACTGTAACAGAAAATTAAGACAGATACATGGAAAGACAGAGAAATATGTAGAATAGCAAGACAAACTAGACAAAAATATAATAGATAAATAGGTAAATATATCGATAAACAGAGAGATAAATAGATAGACAGATAGATAGATACAAATATTGACAGATAGATAGATAGATAAATTGATAGATTAAATAGATATATATTAAATAGATAAATAAGATTGATAGATAATCAACTAAATGGTAAAAAGGCAGACAGCACTGAAAGCTGCCAAAGTCAAGTCTATGTTAGATTGTTGATAAAACATAGTATATATATAGTAATACAAAAACAATAACATTGCATGTAGATTAACTGTTCACTTCGGCTGTTTTGCTGTTCGAATTCTACAGTAGTCAACCTTTGAAGCAGATCAAGCATTTTATGGTGTAAATTTCGATGTGAACCTACTTGCAGATAACTACCGTCTATACGATTGATCCTATAGTAATCAACTATCATTTTACCAAAAATCATTCAAGTGTGACCATTTCCTGTTTGCCCATGACCTTGTTTGTCACATTTGGGTTTTTTGATAGAAATTTGACCTTACCCATATTTAACACAACAATGCAGGGTGGCATTTTGAAGTGTATGACATAGAGCCCTAATCCAAAAAAAATGCACACTCTAGCTTCATTTTCAAATCTTACAGAACACTTAGCAGATGTGACATTTGGCAAATTTTGAGACACAAGGATAAAAAGGATTTATTTTTCCGCACTTTCAATTGAGATAATTTTATGAAATTATTCACGTGATAAGTCAGAGATATCTGCTGAGTGCCTGTAAATTTTCACAACCAAATACCAAAAAGAACACCGATTGCTTGTGACAATGTCTCTACTGCCATTGTGTCTAATATCCAAAAGTGCTTTTCAAAAGACTTTGGATATTCCAAATAGCACTATGAGGATATTTGAAAAGGTCAAATATCCCCCAAGATGCTATTTGGATATTTCATCAGACCCTATTTCATCAGATGATATTCCATCTTAAGCTTTGGCTGACCGTATGGAGCTTTGGCAGACCGTATGGAGCTTTGGCAGCTGCCAATTATTCTCCGGGTCCTATTTTTGGTTCCAAAATATCCAGCAGAGGGGGCTTCAACTTCAGAGGCCCTGGAAACATGCTGTTGTAGAAGAGATGGCAGTTGCTTGTGACAATGTCTCTACTGCCATTGTGTCTAATATCAAAAAGTGCTTTTCAAAAGACTTAAGATATTCCAAATAGCACTATGAGGATATTTGAAAAGGTTAAATATCCCAAAGATGCTATTTGGATATTTCATCAGATCCTATTTCATCAGATGACATTCCGTCAGATGCTTTGGCAGACCATATGGAGCTTTGGTAGACCATATGGTGCTTTGACAGCTGTCAATTATTCTCTGGGTCCTATTTTTGGTTCCAAAATATCCAGCAGAGGGGGCTTTGACTTTGTAGGCCCTGGCAGGCATGCACTTCAATGTACATTGGAGTGCCCTCTTGTGTTGAAGAAGAGATGGCAGTGCATGACAGCCCAAAGTTCTAACAAATAGTGTCCCAAATAGTTCCTAACCATGAGACACTATTTGGTCACTATTTGATGTAGAAGAGATGGCTGTCAAATATATTAAGACAAAGTTTCTAACATAGCACATTAGAACTTTTGGAAAAGTTCAGTAGAAAATGTGGCTTGGTTGCACTTTTTGGATTTTTCGTGAGGGATATTGGCAAAGCATGGTGAGGGGAGTAGATGTTATGACAAAGACCTATTTTAGTGTCTGGCATGCAAAAAGCAGCCCGATTTGCAAATTGGGCATGTAGACCTTTTGACTGTAACAGCAGTGCATGGCAGCCCAGAGTTCTAACAAATAGTGTCCAAATAGTTCCTAACCATGAGACACTATTTGGTCACTATTTGATGTAGAAGAGATGGCTGTCAATATACTATGACAAAGTTTCTAACATAGCGCATTAGAACTTTTGGAAAAGTTCAGTAGAAAATGTGGCATGGTTGCACTTTTCGGATATTTCGTGAGGGATATTGGCAAATCATGGTGAGGGGAGTAGATATTGTGACAAAGACCTATTTTAGTGTCTGGCATGCAAAATGCAGCCCAATTTGCAAATTTGGCATGTAGACCTTTCGGCTGTAACACCGATTTGGGTTTTTTTGTGTGAAAATAGAGAAGTCAAAATTACCAAGCACAAACATATCGTTTATTTGCAAAATATGAAATTCTTGATAGGGTGAAACATTCCTTATTACCAAATTTACCATACTTCGGCATCAAAATTATTTCTTTGTGTTATTGGGCTACCTGGATGGCAATGTAAAATGGGAGATTCTGAAAATGTATTGAAAAGTATGTCCTATTTACCTATTGGCATAATTCATACTTTTCATTGTGTTACATTGTAAGCCGACTTTGCTGATGCAAATTATGTACAAAAAAACACATCCTTGGATGTACAATTTTTTTTTTGATTTGGAAGCCAGGTCTGCTGGGAGCAGGTCAGGTGTGGTACCCCGGTGGTATTTTGACACATTAAAGTAGGATAGCATAAAAAATTCCATTCTAGATCATTGACTGAACATAGAAAGGAGACTCGTCAAGTTTGGGCCACATGACCATTTTGCTGGTTGTGTCAGTCATTACAGTTGTGCTGAACTTTTGGTCAAACAAGTTGAACATTCCACCTAAAACAAAAACCATAAAATGAGCAAATCACGTATCTTCATTTTGAGTGATGCACTGTAAATTTTGAATTTTGAGTTAGCTTAATTGATTGAGTGAGATGGTTGCACAATTCCTTTGAGCCAAGATAGCTTGTTGTTTGCAAGTTATAACAACATAAAGATTATCATAACTCAAAACGGCAAGCTATCATGGCTCAAACAAATTGTGCAGCCATCTCAATCAATCATTTGAGCTAACTCAAAACTTCAAATTTTACAGTGAATGATGCACAAAGTTTTCATTCAAGATATGAGAAAGATAAACGAAAGATGAAAATGGAAGAGGATCACTACAACATTCAACTATAACTGTCAGTTTGGAGAGAATATTGTTCATTGTCCAAGCTCTGGCCACCCATAACCCCGTCTAAAAATCAAGCAGCAGAGAGTTTGTCAGTTTGATGATTCAAATTAACCTTAGCTTCCAAAATCACACAGGCGGACATTTCGATTTTACTGCGAGTAGCCACTAGGGGGAATTTTTCAAAATGGCTGCCATTCTCACTCTTGCCAGTCTATTTGTGAATTTGACCATTGGTCTTCAGAAATATAAATCAATCCTTGCAACATTACATGATACACCAGAGGTATCAAAAAACTAGAAATGGATTCGGTATGTCTGAAAACTCCTAAAAAGTGGTGTTGCATGAAATTATATCTTGAAAATTCAGGAAAAATAGACTGGCAAGAGGGAGAATGATGGCCGTTTTGGAAAACGACCCCTAGTGGCTATTCGCTATAAAATCGGAACGTCCACCTTGGTGATTTTGGAAGCTCGGACACCAAGCAACAAGATTCAACAATCAAATTGTCTGCGGCTTGAATTGTATAAGGGGTTATAGGCCAGAGCCAAGACTATCACTGGTGGTAATTATTAAATTTTATAAAAATTTTGAAAATTCAGGCACAAATATACATGTGTTACACTCTGTCTACAAGTGGACTGCTCTTGCATTGCCACAGATCAGAACAAATGCTGACTAGTGTGCCATTCCGCGAGCTCCTGCGAGCGTCCACATACTTTCAACCAGAGGAACAAACACAATTTTGTCTGGAAGACACCGGGGCTGTTTCTGAGTGTGCTGATGGCCTTGTCTACTTCCATAGAGAATGTGATTGTCGAGTCTGACTCTGGTATATATCGATGTTGAATAGAAATTGTGTGAATGTGCAATGAAATTGGAACTATTTCTTGGGACAGCAATGCTGTAGCATAGAAGATCAACTTTTCTGCCAGGTGGCAGCAGCATGCAGTTCTCAGTTTCACCAGACTGTGTTACACTGGTGTTAGGGGCGAAAACAGTCAGCCACTGTTGGCCGCAGAAAAGTGGGATTAACTATGCCTATCTCCATTTAAGTGTATAATATGTGACCTGCTCCACCAAAATGAGTTCAAAGTAGGCATTATATATTTCTCAGAAATGAGCAAAATGTGTCAAAAGGTCACATTTTGATGTTTTTTAGCTGTTGGTACCACATTTTAGCAAAAGTAATTTTCTTTGAATATTTAAGACCATTTAACCAAAAAATTGATTTTAAATTACTAAATTGTGTGTCCCTGTTGATTTTTTTAGTTCTTTCATTGTAATGGTGGGAATTTCAAATGCCATTTTCTCAAAGTTTGATGTTTCGTATCATTGATGTTTGAGGTGCCATATCTTTGGATTGGATGGAGATATCAAGACATACTAAACACCATTTTAAAGCTTAATGCCAGTTGAATAAAGTTATTTTCATAACTAGATATGATAGGAGGCCGACTTTGAACCCATTTTGGTGGAGCAGGTCACATATATGTGCCGAGAAATAGCCAAAGGTCATATCTTAAGTGAAATTAGCACAAGAGTCTGTGTTCCAGAGCAGAAAATTAGTGGACCCATTACTTGGTTTGCATTTTTAACTAAACATACAGTATTCTTCTTCAAAATAGTCTTAAAATTTCAATATTCTTTAATGACACCCTCTGTATATCTCATTTTAAAGAATGACAAGTTCTTTGAATCAGCACTATCTGGCCATCATGGCCCATCAATGACCTTACTACAGGCCCTATCCAAATTAACTTTCAATTTGTCATTGAGTAACTTATGTCCTCATTGATGATAGCTTCGACTTGATAGGTGACTTCTTTTGATAGCATTGAAAGTATAGAATATATATGACCTCACAAATTGCTTATGAGTCATCGAGAATAACATAGATAGGAATAATACCTCAGAAGGACATGTTAGTGCAGTAACCACTTGACATCCGTCGACTGTTACAATGTTCGGCAAATAGATTCATTGATTCACAAAAAAAAAATTGCACCTGTATGAAGAAACAAAATCCTTTTTCCTTTGAACTGCTCCGGTCTTAAGTTAAGTTCTTTTATAAAAGCAAATGCAGCTTTCCCTGTGTAAACTGGATCCAGCAGAATTCCGGTGTATTCGCTAATTTCCTTGATAAATCCTACAAACGCAAAAGAAAATTGTAAAATGGTGGTACACTGTAAAATTTGAAAACTGTGTTGAAGCAATAATTTGAGCTGTCTGAGAATGTTAATAATTTTCAAGCCAAGATAGCTCAATCCTATAAGTTGTCAAGGTATGATAGCTCAATGCTGTAAGTTGTCCAAACGAATCATAACATTAAGCTGTTGAAACATGAAAGCTTCAGTTGTTGCAGATAGCTTGACATCACAGTCATGCCACATATAGCGCCATCTATAACAAGCACTTCTCATAAGACTGCATTTAGTTTTAAATAATTATTTACTTACAAGAAAAAAAAAACATTTATATTACACTATCCCAGAGAAAAAATTATTTGTGGGAGTAATTAGATGCATGCTTTCACACGTCAACCAACATTTCCAAGTCAGAGTGTGTTTAAATATAGGCTTCTAGCACTGTATACCAACTGAGATGAGCCACAGGCCATTGGGATTTATTCACAAGAAATTAATTTTTAAATCCCCTTGTGATGCAATGGTCTTTGTTGAATGCATTTTGGGACTGTCCATGGTGTGCTAAAATGAAGCATACTGGATCAGGTGGATCCCCTTGAGAGATCAAACAATATTTTTGGATTACAGCCCATATTCATAAATAACTTTATAAGACAGGTCACACAAATATAAATCAAAAAACAACTAAAAATAAGTCAACACAGCTGAAAATTTTGAGTTGTGTCAGCTTGGATCAATAAGTCAACAAAACTCAATATTTTGAGCTGTAAGTCAACACAGCTCATTGTTTTGAGTTTTCTGAGCTTGAATACCTAAGTCAACATAGCTTAGTATTTTGAGCTATCTCAGCTCGGTATTTTGAGTTGTCTCAGCTTAAAACATAAATCTATGTTAGCTCAATCAGGGTTGCTGGATTTAAATCATTCGATTTAAATCATTGATTTAAATCATGATTTAAATCACTCAATAAAAATCATGATTTAAATCAAAGTTGTGATAAAAAGGCTTAAAAAAGCACAAATAAAGCTGGCAGTGAGATATTACAGCTTGCAACCTAGCATTTAGCTATACTCTTTCATAAATATGTCTAATGACATATCACACAGACCCCTTGTATATAAATAAGATATAATTTTAGATATATAATAAAATATTTCTGATAAATATATCCGAGTAGAATGACTACATACATGTAAATAAAGATTTAAACAATTTTATTTCAATCATGGCATTCTCATGATTCTCTAAACATGCTAAACAATTTAATTGCTGCAATGAAAAACAAAGTCATGTTCTGCAAATGCAGCACTGTCCCCAAAGCCCCTACTGCTAAACTGATATCAAATACACTACATGTGAAACAAAATTAACAGGCATCGTGAGACTGAGTGCTGAGACTGGTGATTTAACGTAGCAGTTCAGTTCATTGCAGAGAAGGGAAAATGATGACTCGTTTTGACATCCCTTTTTATCTTTTAGAAGGTGTACTTCTATTACAAATAAGCTGTATAGTTATGATTGATGTTCAGTGAAAAGGACATTTATTATCACATCCGTATCAAAATGTGGAACTGCTGCCGTAGCTTACATTATGATTATTATATTTAATACATCACCTGCCTTGATTTCATAATTTTGCATTATAATTTCTCTAATTTAAACAAAATTATTACACATATGCCTTATTGACATCCATATATGTGTTATTCATAATATGTCAATGCATAAAAATAAATAACAGTTGGTGAAATTGATATGGAAAATGAACTTTTTCCATTAATGATTTAAATCCGATTTAAATCAAAAAAATCCGATTTAAATCAAAAAAATCCGATTTTTTTGATTTTTTTATAAAAATCAATAAAAATCGCAACCCTGACTGCTCAATCAACTTGTGCAACCATCTCACTCAATCAATTGAGCTGCATCAGTGCCTCCGATTTTACAGTGTATATTTAGGCCTACTCCAAATTAAACAAAGAGTTAGACATCACCACAGGCGATGGTCACATAATATTATACATATATATAATTATTATTCTTCCTAACTCTTAATGAAATAATCATTCATCTTAATGAAACATCTCGCAATATCAAAAAATTCAGTTTTTTAATTCTGATGTTTTATTGTAGAAAATTTACCACAAATAGCTCTATCCAAAACATGAAAAGACATGAAACTAAATATTATATTGTGCTTCAAAAAAATTGATGAAAAGCCGATTTGCAAAGTTTTGTGTAAAATCTTTAGGCATTTGGAAATTCAAATGAAGGTTGATGTACTTACCAAATATTTCTTCATTGGAAATGTTGTCACCATCACGACCTTCAACGTAGCGGATAATATCTTTTGGGTTCACATAATCCAAGCCGATGGAAATTAACGTCTGCTTACAGCTATCGTATAAATAATTGATATATTTGTGTTTTGTTTCAAATCCAATTGCATGTATCCTGAATGTAGAAACAAAAAAATTGTAAGTTTCCCAATGTACTTATGGTTAAGAGTGCTTGTTTATGCTACCATTGGCTCTGATGGATTGATGGATGATTTGGGCTTTACGTCCTGTATTTATGCACTGGGAAGGCTAATTAGGACAGGGGGAGGACACGGCAATGAGGCGAAGAACGATTGAAACAGCCGTCCAGGTGACCCCACAAGAGGTGGATTCGAACCCTGGACCCATCGATTGGCAGCCCAGCACGCTACCACTAGACCAACCCGCTCCCCCCCTCCCCCATTGGCTCTGAGGGCGTAGGTTTAAATCTCAACCTGGGAACTCACTTTATTATGAGCACATGGGTCATTTAATGAAGGAGAATTGTATCCAGTATTCTATGCTTGGGCACAACTGAAAGACTCGTGGACACCACTGAATTAATAGGGCTTGTGCCAGACTCACAGTCTTCTCATCTTATCATCATACGGCAATCGCCTGCCTCAATATAGCCCACTAAGGTGCTGCAGAGGCATAAAACACAAACAAACAAACAAACAAACACCAAAACTGGTGTCAAATGCCAATTGCGTGGAAACCTTCGGAAATGTTCCCTTCATCTCCGCCCATGGGGGCTGCTCTGCACTGCAGCTGCCCTGCACTGGACAATCATGTGGTCACAAGAAATTTCATGAACCACATGTAGGGATTATTATTACCAGCAATTCATGTCTGAATTACAATCAAATATCTTTCTTTATGTCTCACACTCGCATAGGGGGGAGAAAAGGAGAATGATCAATGTACTATGGAATGCGCTGACCTATTCAGAATTGAGCTTTTGCACAGAGACTGTAAATACTGATATATATATATCTACCTCAGTTTTGATCCAGTCAGATAATTTCCTATAGCAATACCCTGAGAGGTTCCACCTCCGGCACACGGCAAGATGATGTCATCGAACTGGTCAAGGACGCCCTAAATATTGAAAAAAAAGAAAGAAAACTGATGTGGAGTCTGAATGGGGACTTCTGAGACTCTGATAAAACATGGAGTTAGAACACTGCCTTGACTGATTGTTGGTCAGATTACATTGTATTTTGATCTAATTGTGCCCCTTTTATAGTAACTATTATGAGGCTGTTTAGTGTTCACCTTTGTCAATTATTAGGTTAAAAAACAGTGTTTTTCATTTTGTCTTAAAATTATTTCGAAAATCCCTCATTACAGCAAGGAAATTTGATATTTACGAAGTGCCATATTCATGGTGCAACAGTCCACTCTTTTTGCATATCAAGTTTACAGGCTGTATAAAGGGACACTGTGACCAGCTTTTAAAATAATACGTTTATAGCACTGTTGTGCATCCCCCTACAAATCTACTCTTATAATATAATATAGGCCTACTTATATAATTGTGTTGTCACAGTTCTGGGTAGTTGAATAGGTTCTTATTTAGATGTGTCTACCAGTTGGTCTATTTGATTGCCTCACTTGATTTTCCAACTCCTGAAAAAGTCCAAGATATCCATGAAGTCCAATTGGATCTGGTGATGCCGACAGAATTTCGTAAACTTTTTCTCTGGTCGATACCCTTTGATGAAACATAATACAAAAAAATGTAATTATGAAAGATGTGGTAGTCACAGGCATAAATTTACAGAAATTACAGTGAGATCTTTGTGGGATGAATCATTGACCATTTACGCTCTGGGGGGGGGGGGTGGCTTGGAGTTGTCCTCGAAAGGAAATTATTTATTTCACGGTAACAGTGGCAGTATTCATTCACTTCAAGTGCACAAAGTCGCGAAATATTCATTCCTAAATCAAGCAACACCTTGTTAAGAAATATACGGTCGAATACCATAGCAGAAATTGTTAATTTCAAGACAGCCAAAAACGAATTTATTTATTTCACCAAAACTGAGCGAGAAATAATTTATTAAAAAAAACACCACCCCCCCCCCCAGAGACTAAATGGTCTCCCCTTAGAATTTGACTTACATATTGTATCCTAAAACTTACTCGATGTGCTTTCTTATGATTTCCATTCGCGGCTTCAGTTCAGTCTCATAGGGGGCGATATGAGGGGCAAAGTAGAGATCAGCACCTACTAGTTTAGTGAGAAAAATATTTCCTGAACAACAGGTTATGTCTTCTGGTGACTGAAAAAAAGGTTTGAACTTATTATAAAGTGTTTTTTGTAATTTCACCTTACCAAGCACCGCCAGTTGTAAGATGCTGGACATATTTTTTGCAAAAAATTTACAATTTTAATAACTTATCATGAAAAAACAGTCAATGCATCTCAAGAATTAATTAGTGATTTAAAAGGCTTCCTGTGTAAGTTTTTGAGTCACTAACCATGGTCTTTGTCCTCACAACTGCATGGCACTTCATACCCAACTGCCGGGCAGCAACAGCAGTGGCTCTGCATTGGTTGGACTGTAGATTCCCAAATGTGATGACTTGAGTGCAACCTTTTGCCATTGCATCAGCGAGTAGAAACTCCAATTTTCTAACCTGAATCAAAAGCATAGGAAAAATTCAACAATCAAAAAGCATTAAACAAAACTGACTTTTACATGGGGAATGGATGGATGGATGAGTGGGGCTTTACGTGCTGTATTTATGCACTTGGCAGGCTAACTGGGACAGGAGGAGGACACGGCAATGAGGCAAAAGATGATTGAAAAAGCCGTCCAACATAGGCCCAGGAGAACTGGCAAGAGCTTGATTCGAACCAGGGGCGGACTGGCCCTATGGGCCAGAGGGCATTTCCCTGGGGCCCACCACCTGAGGGGGCCCACCGCCTACCTTAAAAACCTGACAAGCATAATAAACAATGAAGTCACGGGCCCCTCTCTCAGTTTCAGATCCAGATATGGTCCACTGTAGAAGGAGCCCTGACATTATATATATGGCTGGATATTCGGAGACCCTCCTTGTAGTATATTTTGTTTTAAAATGGTCTAGGCGGGCATGGCCCCCTACACACCCTTTCTGAATCCCCCACTGTCTGTCCCTCACTTAACTGCATAAAGTAGGAATGCCTCCTTCTGACTGATTTTGTTTTGCATGAAATTAATTTTCAAATTAGTGATATCACATAAGCAAGGGCCCACTTTCTGTTATCGTACAGAAGTTTTTGCTTAATTTCATTTTTGTTTATACAATACATTGTATACTATTCATAACACTGGTAAACGATGATTTTGCTACCTGAGGAAAAATACCTATATAAACCTAATTGAAGCATGCTGATTCCAAATCTGAAATCAGAATTGCTCCAGAACGTCTAGATTTTGAGTTATGTCCATGTTAATATTTGGCAAACAAGCAGGCGTGACAGCAATTCGTGTGTAAAAGAAAAGTGTTCTAAGCTATTAAAATTTAGATTTAGAATATATTTTAGCATTTGTAGAGATGAATTTAATGTCCTGAATCAAAATATGACCTAATTGTTTACTAAGACTTCTCCAACTACAAATATTTGAGGGTAAGAGGTGCCAGAAATATAGGCGAATTTTACAAAGTAACCTCTGGTTGGTTTATAACTATTTCAAGATATGAAAATTTTGTAAGAAGTGCTACAAACAGTAACTAAAACCAATGTGTGAGCTACTAGGGGCCTACTTTGCCCAAAAAAATGTATTGATAATTTTATATTAACAAATTTGATGAAAAATATATTCGAAAAATTAATGCTTTTTCCCAATCTGATTTAGAATGTCCATTTTTAAATGCTCAGGAGAATGTATTTGCCCAAAGTTATGTCAAATCACACTCCACCTACAGAAGCTCAGGCTCTGAAGGGAATGCTTGATCATCATTAAAGAAGATGCAATGTGAACCATATAAATTGTTGCAAATTTGATGATTTAATTCTCCGCGATTTGATTTCGGTTTGACAGAAATGGTTGGCAAAACAATATAGAATACAGTTAAAACTATGTCAAACTTTAGGCACTGGTCTGAGGCAGGCTGAGGCAGGCTCTGTGGGCAGTGTAGTTGCATTAGAGTGTGGTATTTGGAATTATATCTGCATTACCTGACCCTTCCAACCAGAACATTCAAATTTCAAATTTATTGCATCTCATTTTCCATCAATTTTTTCATATTCTTCATAAAAAATCCAATCATCATAAGAAATTACTTAGATATGTTTTTCTTACACCCAGAAACTATAATTTATCAGTAGGAGTTGCACATTAGCTATTTTCATATCTCCAAATGGGAATATATTGAACAATAACAATTTTGCAAAAAATCGCCCATTTCTGGAGCCTGTCACCCTCAAATTTTGCATCTGGACCTGTCTGATTGAAATAGTTTGGCTATATATTGTTTCAGCACCTTAAAATAACTTGTGTAATTACTAAGATATGCTTACTTTCCAGTATTCAACAGTGCAGAGTGCATTTCTTTTAAATGCGACTTGCTCTCACGCCTGATTATTTGCCAAATATTGACAAAGCCATAACTCAAAATGTAGACGTTCTGGAGCAATTCTGATTTCAGATTTTGAATCAGCATGCTCAAATTAGGTTTATAGAGGTATTTTTCCTCAGGTAGCAGACGGAAATATTTTTTTTGTTGACCAGTGTAATTTAATATCATATAAAGCAGGTAAGAGCAATCTATTTTCTGCAATTGCAATGGATTTTGATGAAGGTATTGATAAATTTAGAAAGTATGCTTGAAAATGCCGCTATGTGATAATAGGGGCCCACCAATGATTTTTGCCCTGGGGCCCAGTGTGGGGCCAGTCCGCCCCTGATTCGAACCCTGGACCCAGTGATTGGCAGCCCAGCACTCTACCACTGGACCAACCCTCCCCCTTTACATGGGAAAAACAATTATGTTATTTAAGAATGGAAATTTTTTCGCTAAACTTCGGGAAAACAAAAGTCATTTATAGAAGTCTATTTCAGCCAAAAGTAAGAGGGAAATGAGAAATTTGGGAGTTTTTTTCTAATTGTTAAGTTCTAGAATGTTGTCACTCAGAGCTGTTAACTATCTGAGCCGTTGAATTACTATCTTCAGTAGAGAGTAGTCAGAGTACTAAAACTGCTAAATCAATTATTTAATTAACACTTATTTACCTTTTGCCCCGAAAGAGTGCTCCCCGTCATGTCGTCTCTCTTGATGAAAATTTCAAATCCTTCCGGAACTCCTGGAAGATTCCATTTGTGAATGGGTGTGTCGAGATTGGCCAACTGCAATGAGTAATCATTCAGATGCAGACACTGATGCTGTATTGCTCACCAATAAAAAAAAAATTATTATTTAACATATTCATACCACTACATTCAATCATCCAGATCAATATGATCCGGTTAATCTGTAAAGACTGGGGATCAACACTGCTGGTGACAGCTCTGTTCTTCTCGTGATTTAACTTGTCCAGTCCGGGGGAGTCAAGCTTGAGGTGTTGCTGCTCACACTTGAACTCCTGCCTACACAAGAGGCCACCCTACCCGGTCGCAGCCAAAACCATCTGACTCCAATTGAGTTCCAGGACTAGGGTTCGAACCCGTGTCCTCAAGAGTCATTGGATTTGCCGCACATAGAAAACTGCCTTGAGTGCCACCTTGTGGAAAAAAGACCAATTTGGGTAGCAGGACAGCGTTCTGTGGGATTTATATCCTAGCCTGTAGGGGGGAGGGTTGGTCTAGTGGTAGAGTGCAGGGCTGCCAATCGCCGGGCCCAGGGTTCGAATCCAGCTCTTGCCGGGTCCCCTGGGCCTATGTTGGATGGCTGTTTCAATCGTCTTTCGCCTCATTGCCGTGTCCTCCTCCTGTCATAATTAGCCTACCAAGTGCATAAATATAGGACGTAAAGCCCCAGTCATCCATCCATCCATCCATAATGTTATGATCTGCATTGGTGTAAAGATTTTTTTCACATTTCAACGTCATGTATGTCAGCGGCTGAGTGGATGGCATACTAGTCTTGTAATTTTGAGATCCAGGGTTTGATTCCACTGTCTGGCAATACTTGACTGCTTGATTTAGATACTGACAGGGAGCCATCTGATGATAGACGTGCTGCAAAGTGGCAAAGCAAATTGAACTCTGGTGGCACTGAAACTCATACCTCATCTTTCTATGTTCACAGTCAAGCACTCTAACCATTGGGCTATGGGAACTCTACAGAATGGTAGTTCTACGTACTGCTAGGGTAGATTTCATTATAAGGCTCGAAAAATGACCTACCACTAATCTTAAAAATTCAAATCTCTGTCAGAAGACTATGGTATGATCCATTTGATGAAAAATACTATTTATGATGAACAATGAGGTAAATCACATAAATATAAAATATGTAAAATGCGAAAGCATGAAGATGGGACCACCTAAAAGCAAAAAATAAATTGTAACTAGCAGTCAACCTTTGAAAAGGTAGGGAATAAATCGACTGGGAAAAAATTTGGGATTATTGGCAAAATATTGACTAAATTTGACCATTATTAAGAGGATTAATAACCCTACAATTGAACGTTTTTGCTTCAGAATATCTATTTACCCCTTGCGACCTTGATTATGCAGGTAAAGTATCACACAAAATCAAAATTGTACTTGCACTATGTCTCTAAGTCAGCATACTGATAATGTGACAAATTTGAAGAAAATCGTCCTATTCAATCAAAAGTTATAGCTATTTACCCCTTTTTGGGGGAAATTACAAAATGCCAAAAAACAACAACTTTTATGATCTTGTAACACCAACAGTGAAGGTAAGAACCAATTGATGCCTAATAAATTATCAAATATACATTAGAAATGCTAAGAATACATATTTACCCCTTTCCACCTTGATTACGGGGGTAGTTTACTCCAGAACACCAAAAACCTACAAGCACCATGTTTCAAAATCATCTGATGGAACATGTGCAAAGTGTGGAGAAAATCGTCCAATTCAATCAAAAGTTATAGCTATTTACCCCTTTTTGGGGGTAATTACCTAAAAACAACAACTATTATCTTGCAACACCTACATTGAAAAGGTAAGACCCAACTGATACCTAATATGCCATTAGATATGCAAGAAGTGTTCCGAAAACACATTTACCCCTTTCGACCTTGATTATGAGGGTAAATTACCCCACTGCATCAAAATTGTATTTGCACTATGTTTCCAAGTCAGCATACTGAACATTTGAAAAATTTGAAGACAATCGTCCAAGTCAATCAAAAGTTATAGCAATCTACCCCTTTTGGGGTAATTACCCTAAAACATCATTTTTATTGCATGATAAGATTCCAATTCATGAATACTTCATACACACCAAGTTTCATCAAAATCCCTCCATTCAAACCAAAGTTAAAAAATGTTTTCACTTTTTTGACAAAACACCCATTTTTGAATCAGTCATAACTAAAAAACCCCTTCTCTGATCAAAATATAAAACCCCACTTACCATGGGTATTTAGTCAGGCTATCAATTACAGCAAAAACCGAGCCTCTAACCATTATAGTTTTCTCTGAAAACATGAGCAACTGGTTTTTATCAAAAGGGGGTAAATACCCTTTTACCCTCATAGCACAAAAATGGCCAGATATGAAAAATGTAGCAAATCATGTTTGTATAAAGATTCCTTAGACTTGAATCTGTAACTTTAATATTAAGAGAGATAATCCACTTTGAAAATTTAAAAAATTTGACTTTGAGATGACCTGTGACCTTGAATTCAAGGTCAAGGTCAAAGATTTTTTGGAAAAATAATCTACTAACCCATGGCTATATATATACCAAATTTCAAAGCTCTAGCTCAAAGTGAAATAAAATAATAATAATAATAATAATAAAATCAAAGAAAACAAGATAAATCTCCCGATGGGTCGATTTATAATTATCTAAACCATTTCTCGAAATTCCTTTTTGTATTCAGGTTTATTCAAAAAAAAAGTTAGGAGAAAAAAATTGGGACAAGGAGAAATAGGGTGGAAAGGTAATATTCTAAAAGAAAATGTTTAAAAAAAGTTTTTAGGGAAAACGTAACTTTTTTTTGAAACAATTGTTTTTCGAAAAATTTTTTCTTGGGTAATTTTATTTGAAAATCATTTTTCTTTTCGAAATTTTTTTTTTCGAAAATTTTTTTTCTTTTTGGAAAATTTTTTTATTTTTGTTTTTTAACAAGAGGCAGAAAATGATTGTGGAAGGAGAAGATGGTGGTCTTGCCTGATGAGAAAGTGACAGGATCATATTATGGGATGTCTGAATCACTGCTTTTTTTTAATTTTATTGAACCATCTGGCTCGCTCATCGCATGTTTGCCATAAGGGACGAGACCAATCGATCTCCCAGTGGACAGATTTGGTCTCCCAGTCATTACTAATTTGGTGACACTGGGAGACCTTTTATTTCAGATTTAATTTCTAGATTTAATTTGTAATTCCTGGTTGAGTTTGAAACCAAAACTTCTTCTTTCAATGTGAAAATATTTTTAGCTTCTTCACACCTTAGGTTCTATGTCACATATTCAAACTTTGTCTTTACATACTCCTTTTGGTTGAAATTGTCAGCATATCGGAGGCTACAACTGCAAATTTATTGATCTATTCTTTAACGATATCGCCCATTGCATTGGTGCAAATAATTGTTTTAGGTGTTCTGCCCGTCTCTCAGTCGAGAATCCTCAAAAATCCTCTGCCCAAAAGGCTCCCAATAAAAAGTTATGGTTCTGAACTCACCTTAACTCTCTGGCTTGGTACATTCTTCAAGATGGCCGCCCATGAAGGAGGAATGTAATCTTGGAGACAAACATTTAAGTTGTCAGCCATCCTTGACAGTAAATTCTGCTTTGTATGTCAAAATAACTTTTTGGTGTGATGGCATAAGAATTAATTCACCGATAAGCAGAAAAGATAACACAAATATGATGTTAAAAGAACTCACTGATCAATTCTAAACTTTAAGGCGACAGCATATCTATTGCCTGTGGGTGACAGACGTACATAACATTTAATTAAAGAAGGATCATCTCTGTATTAGTGGGATTGCAAATTTGTCAGGTTATAATATGCCTGCACTGACTACTCCAGTATTTAACCTGTAATTGACATTTCCAGGTTTCACTTGATTTTGGCTTATAATTTTGCAAAGAAGTTTTTTGAGACAAAACAAATTACATGGTATTGATCCTTAGATTAACTGGTGTCTTTGTGCCAAAATTCATTCTGCTGTAACCATTTCGTGTCCTCCTTTAGACCTGTTTATCACATTTCAGTTTTTGTAATAAAATATGATCTTACCAAGTTACACCAAAAATAAAGGTGCCATTTGAAACAATGCCCAAAGAGACGATAAAAGCCTGAAAATTAGCACAGCAACTCTACTTTTGAATTTTACAGAGCAATTTGAATATTTGAGTTTTGCAATTTCAAAATGTAGCAAACAAAATCACTCTGGTTCGGGCCCTTAGAATTGAACTTTTTAAATAAAGTTTTCAGACGATGTGCCACAGTGATTCTGTTTTCAAGTGAATCTATTGCTCTTATTGTTGTAATTGTCAAATTATGTTTATAAATTTAATTTTTTTCTTCCTATTTGGTTGACTTTCAACGTGTTCTGCCTATTTTGGTTGGCTAATAAGTACATGTAATAACATTTCTACACAGAGAAAAATATGTGTGGCAAAATTGCTGGAATTATAGGAGTCTAGACTACAGCATCCCCTGTAGGAACTTTTCAGAATGACACTTCAATACTGATAACGAGAAACTGTACTTGGAACTATAGACCTGGAACTTTTTTACTGGCTTATCTGTTTCGTCCATGTCTGGATTCAATAATCTGGAACATCTCGCGCTTTTATCCATATTGTTTTATATTTCAAAAGTCTACAAATCATGTTAATGTTTTTTTAAGAATTTAAGCCTTCGTTGCCGCAAAATTTTTTGTTGGTAAGATCATATTTTATTACAAAAATTGAAATGTGATAAACAGGTCTAAAGGAGGACACGAAATGGTCACAGCTCACTGAATTTTGGCACATAGACGCTAGTTTGATCTAAGGATTAACACCATATAATTTGTTTCATCTAAAAAAAATTCTTTGCAAATTATAGGCCAAAATCAAATGTTGCGTTTCTTTTGCTGGTGAGTGTATATATATACACTTTGGGTTATGCCTCATTGGGTATGTTCGTTTTGCTGCTCTAAAGTGCTCTTGGAGTGGAGTAGGTAGTTTACTCCATAGCATTCACTTTGCATTTCCGGGAGTAGATCACAGTAGTTTCAAGTTTGGAGTAGATCGGAAGTACTGCCAAGAAATTGGGATGTCCCATGATGTAGCACTGATAACATAAATAGCTGACAATTGTCACACTTCAGCAGCTTTGATTTGGTCGCTGATAGCTTTGTTTTGATGTGGATTGATGCAATTCAATTGACTAAATTGCGGCAATCGATTGAAAATGCTACATGGGGTCTTGAATTGCCGTTAGCAAGGAATCCTCACTTGAAGGGAACCCCAAAATAATGACATTCCTCAGTACTAATTTTCATTTGATTTGGAACAAGCTTAGTTTACTCCTGGAGTAGAAATGTCACTTCCTGAAGTAGATAATCACTTCCGGAGTAGTTAGAGTAGAGCGAATCGAATGTACTCAATGTATGAGCAGAATGTGCAGTAAAACGGTGCTATTTTATTTCGCAAGCCCATGTTCAAGAATCAAGATATGATTGATGTATATTGATAACTTCAGTCATAGTATTTGTAGAAGTGATTTTATTCTGACATATTAGTCTGTACACTCCACGTGTTAAACTGGCGTCATACCAAAAGTGTCCATTTCATATAGTTTGCGTACATGGTGTATATTATCTATGCTATGTACAGAACCGTAATAAAATAATATGACATGTAAAATTTTAAATTGCAATAGCTAGACTACCCATTGGCGACGTATGATATCTACATGGCATTATTGTTTTGCTGAAGCAAATTATGTTAAGTAAATAATTATCAATGTATGAAATAGATATACAGTATTAGGCCTATTATACATAAAATTCTGAAATATTTATACTCTTCAAAATCTGTCGGTCCATGCAGTACAGTACAAAATAGAGAAAAAAACTATTATTTTAAATATTATGTCCTCAAAAGTATTTGATTCATATAAATTCTATCGCATAGTAACAAGTTCTTCAGATGATGTTGGATGGATGGCAACGCAACTGTCGAAATCTTTCTTCGTGGCTCCCATTTTGATTGCAACACCAAAACCCTGCAGCATTTCGTCGCAGCCCATACCCATCATGTGAAGGCCAACCACCTGGAAAAACAGTATCAGTCAAAAATTCTAAAATAATTTCAAACAGTTAAAAGTGCAGCAGAAAATCTCCTATCATTAGGCAATCCAGCATCTATACTCTATAGTTCAACGAAGTTATACTTTGACAGAACTTTGCAAAAACCTTTCAATAGGCCTATAGGCCTATCTACCAAAAGACTGTCTAAATTAGAGTTCAATCACTGTGCATTCAGCAGCTTCTAGAGCTGCATTGTAATGTCGTATAGACCTGATCGATATATTGAAGAAGTACTATTTTAAAATTTTTTTCCTGTGGTTGAAATAATTACATGACAGATTCTACAACAGAACTACCATAAAACGGGGTAAAGTTGGCAGTCCGGGGGAAAGTTGGCCAGCTATTTTAACCCACTTAATGGAAGAAATGCCTACTTTTCTCACTGACACTGGTTTCTTCGGCAAATTTGCCACCTTCATCCCATTTTACGGTACTCTGTTGTCAAATCAAAACGTAACATATATACTTTTTTTTTCTTTATTTATATTTTATCAATTACCTTTTCCTCGGGCAGTGTGCAAATCAGCTTCATCCTGCAAAGGGACTTTCTTTCTGTCGGTGCATGATACATGGGGGTAAACACTGATTTGTATGTTTTGATGTTATCCGCTCCATATTTCTCCTTGGCTTCATCTGAATTAATAATGTAATTCAATTCAGGTATAAATCTAAGAAGTTTGCATTTAACTAATGGCTGTTTCATAATTTAGGTGGGAATTCAGTATTTAAGAGGGTAAATTTGATATTCATAAATCGAACGGCAAGTAAAGCAAATAATTATACAAGAAATACATCACAATTGATTCAGCATACTATAGAAACAGGCCTGCGATATATATATAGTGACATAACGCATTATTTTAAAACAATAAGATAACTCTCAAAGCATTTCCAGTTAGTTCTCCTGTTATGTCAATGGCAGAAGGAGCCGGAGACCAGTAACTGACTCCTCGATCTCTACATGGCTGCATAGCAATCATGAAGACTCGCTCAACAAATTTATTTAATCATGTTGATAGGTACTACTAGCAATAGTATTACAGGCCAAAAAATTAAGCATTAACAGTATCACAGAAACATCTTCTAACTTAAATATTGCCAACTTAAAACGTTAAAAAAAAGAAAATTTAACTGAACTGACCTTCCGTAGGACCAATAGTTCCAACCGGGGGATGAGAGAACACAACAGTTGGAATGTTATCGTAATCAAGTTTGAGGTCTGATTCGTTGTTGAATATTCGGTGGGCAAGGCGACGACCGGCTGCTATGGCAACTAAAATACGAAAAATCAATAATAAGTTTTGCATATTTTTGTAAATATGATTCTGTGAAGCATTATATTGTCAAGATAATCACATAATTATGGCCATTTACAGTTCCTTTTTCACATTGTTTTATTCTACATTCAAATGCATTCACATTATTATCAAGGCCACACAGGCAACTTGAGTTTGAGGACACTGACCTTCGGCAATTTTTTTTTCACAAAAATGCACAATATCTCAAAGACTTCCATTTTCTCAATTTGCAAAGTTTAGTCACAAAGCAATACCTTACTATATGCTCAGTTGTATTGAGAATTTTTAAAAAAGTCTCTGTGCACAAAATTAAATAATTATATATGATTTTTCACTGCATTACAAATGTTTTGTTTGTAGTTTTTGCTGAAAAGAACTGTGTTGTTGTTTCAAATCCCAGAATAATTAGTCAGCTACACCGATATTATAACAAAACAACCCAAGTCAGGGTCACTGAGTAACAATATCACGAGCTGTTGTGTGAATTAATATCAATCGAGCCCGCAGGGCGAGAGTGATATTAATTCACACAACAGCGAGTGATATTGTACGAAGTGCCCTGACGCGTGGTTGTTTTGTTTTTATCACCTGGTTTTGCCTCAAATTTTCAGTTATAAAGAGGGACTATTTTCTGCCATTACAAAAATGTGACGTCACCATGGAGCAACAATGGACATGACGTCACAATCCCATTATTCTGGCCCTTGTTTGGTTTGTGACGTCATCAGGCAGCTGAAATGCTGGTGATGTCATAACCATTGTTAAAAAATATCGCCCTTGAAGGGTGGTATTTTTTACAATATCATAGGCCCTGATATTTTGACTGTAAATAGTGATATTCACAGCCAACCAGGCGATAATACAAACCAATAGAAATAACATGAAATTAAGAATATAATGAAACATAAATTTCACTATGGGATGAATTTGTGATGTTTGACAAAAAATACACACAAATCTCCAGATATTACATGTTTTATCCAGTATAACAGATTAGCCATACCTGGTGTTAGGAGAGCTTTGCCACATACATCTCCCAAGGCGTAAATTCCTTTGACGCCTGTGTTTTGGAACTCGTCAACTTTAATGTGCCCTTTTTCAAGTTGGACGCCCTGCAAAAAACATGAAAATGTTAACAAATACAAATGGATGGATGATTGGGGCTTTAAAATTGTTTATTCATGCACTGTGATTGCTGGGCAAATAAGGACTGCAGGAGGATATAACAATGAGTTCTTGGGAAGATTGAAAATGCTGTCCGACATAAACTCTTAGAATTGAAACCAGAAGCCAGCAATTGGTGGTCCAGGAAGCTATATACAGACTATGCTGGCCTTCTCAGTAAATAAAATGGCAATGATCGAATGATCCAGTGCTTTTCCATGGACCAAAATTCCATTAGCCACAAAGGCCAATAATGAGTGAAATGTATACAGGTGTGGTTAATTTGCAGCCAAAATAAGCTATTTTCATTAGCCACACAGAGGATGTGTTGGCCAATGCAAATGTGGCTAATGGCTTGGAAAAGCACATATTGAATCCATGGTTCTTTGTGAATCTTTATCAGGCTAATTTCATTGTGGTAAATTGAATACTTCATTTAAAGCTACAGAAAATCAGAAATAAAATCAGTGAAAAGCAACTTACTACATGCTCTAACCCAATTTCAATATTAGGTTTCCTGCCGATTGCCCAAATGAGACAGTCAACATTTTCTATATCCCCTTTGTTTGTGTGCACCGTCAGGTTATTGTCACTAACTTTTGTAACTGAGGTTGTCTGAAATAAAACAAGACAGATTCAATCAATTTTCAATGCCATTACTCATATAAGAACCCTCCAAATACTTAACGCCTCATAACAAAAATTCACAGAAAACTCAAACACTTACTTGTGTACTTTGCATAACATTGACACCATTATTTATCAGTTCTTCCGTTACACCATCAGAAACTATGGAATCAAAGTTTCTGAGAACCTGAAATGAAAATAATTGAAGTGCATGCATATAATGTTCCAAAATACATAAATGCTTGATTGGTGTAAATCATAAAATATTTGTTATAAGTGTACCTTGTCGTAACGAATCAGTAGGCTTGTATCGGACCCCAAGGTTTTCAAAATTCCCGCCAATTCCACGGCAATGTACCCAGCTCCAACAACAACAGTTTTCCTGAAGGAAAATTTAATTCACATACGTATATCTTGAAGTCTAAAAAAATGTAGGAATAATTTATGCAATATTTTAAAAAAATTACAGAAAAATTATAGGAGGCTTCCAAAAATATGGGAAATATAGGAAGAGTGGACTCAGAGCGTTGAATTACCTTTCTTTCACTCAGCCTATTCGTTGTAAAATGAAATAATTATACATCAACTTACTTGGGCAAATCTTCCAGGTCAAAGAACCCATCACTGGACATACCATATTCTCCACCTGCAATAATAAAATGTCATGATTGTCATCAATACCCATATATATATTTTTCACTATTTGGCATGGTCACGAATTCGTGGAGGTGCAAAAACGAGCATGTACGAATTTGTGGACATGAAAAAACGAGCATAGGTGCTCGTGTACATGTAATAACTAACACTCGTGAATGTGCTTTATTATTCATTCGTGTATCTGCCAATACTAACATTCGTGGAAGTGCTATATCATTAGGGTTTAGCGTTAAAATTAGGTTGAGAGTAGGTTTTGGCCAATTTTGAGATTTCAATGTTCATAATCACATACACAAATTCGTGAAAAGCAGTATTTGACAAGTACACAAATGCCCTGGTCGTATATATGTTCGTTTTTACAGGTTCACAAATTCGTCTACATGCCAAATAATGAAAAATATATACCTCCAATACCATTACGTCATACGCCTTATAGGTTAAGATTGTAGTATAACTATCACATGGATGGTTGGGTCTTTATGTCCTGTGTTTATCCACATAAGAAGAGGACACAGCACATGACTGGAAAATGTGGGGAATACAGCCTGGTCATTTCAAAGTCTCTAAGGGAATTTTGATACATGGTTCAAAATTTTCCAAAAAGGCTGCTTCATTCTTCGCACACCATCAATCTACCATAGTCCACGTTTGGAGAAATGCAGTCTCGAATCAAGGGAAATTTTCACATATTTTTTTTTCTGTTGAGAAATTGACATTAATTTTTTTTTAAACCCTAAGTAATTGTGCGAACAATGAATCAGTCAACCTTAGAAGCGTTTAAAAGGTTTCAGTACCATTTTCAGTAATTTCCATCTACCTGATGATAATTCCATGACGATCACTGACACTTCCTGAACAAACAGCTGATAATTCAACTGTTATCATAACAGCTACACAAACATGAATTTCCTATTTGACAGAACTGACAGCACAACGAAGATTAATCAGAAGTGTTCAAGGAGCAAAGATGCAGAATCACAAACATTTTTTTTACAGGAAATATGAAAACAGCACTTTAAAGTGAGCCAGGGATGAAAGATTGGGCTTTACATCCAGTATTTAAGCACTAGGCTAATAAGGCTTATTATTATGCTAGGCTTATTAGGACACGATGAGGACAGAGCCATGAGGCAAAGGATGATTGAAACTACATTCCAACATACGCCCAGACTCGAAAAAAGCTGTATTCGAACCCTGGTACCGGTAGGTGAGCTGAGGGAGATGCACACAAACATGAAATTGTATAATAAAACTCCACGACAGTGTAGATCATAGCTATGAAAGTCATGAGTGTCAGGTCCGCTTCAGAATAACATGAGTTAATTACCCCCCGCCCCCCCCCCCCCTGCAACATTGTGGGTGAGCAAAGGAAAATGCACACAAACATGTGATTGTACAACTTCATGTTTATGTACACGTTAAAAAAAAAGTGAGCTTTGGTACGTAGAGGTTAAGGCTGTAGGTTAATTCATCGCAATAAATTATACCGCCTCTTAAATACAGACATAAAAATATAAATTTGTTTAAATCCTCAAAATAATGATTTTCCGTGGGGTGGACCCCTTCAGGGTATGCAAAGCTGACGTATTGACTGTACAGAGCATAAAAGTGTGATAACACCTTTCGGAAAACTATATGTCATATGGCCAAAGCTAAAACGCTATGAATGAGGCAAGAAAAATCTGACTTAATAAAACTGTTGTTAGAGACTAACCTGGAATTTGAGGTATAATTGGTCGTCCTCCAGTGGCAATTAAAATGTGGTCAGCTGTATATAATTGGCCATCAACGTCGACTTGTCCTTCAGCATTGAATTTTCCCCATCCTTTGATGTATTCAACTTTTGACTGTGCACAGAGAAACAGACATTTAAAAGCATGTAATAAAAGATGACATCAAGATGAAGAGAGAGAGAGACAATTTAAAATTTAGAATAAAACTAAACTATTATATGAATTTGCATAACTTGATAAGGCAAACTTAGTCTGATAAAACTTAGTAAATCGTGAAAAGTCATAAGAAAAACCTGATATATTCTGGCATAACTTGGAACGATTATCTGCGTAACTAATTATATTACGGTCAGAGTTGAAGTCGGTGGCCAAGGGCCAAGGGTGCCGGAACAGGGGGGGCAGGGGGGGGGGGCAATTGCAAGACTGCCCTTTTGATTTCAAAGAAAAAAATATTATAAGGCCTTAATTTATGGTGAATTTATGCCAAAAATTTATAATTAAAAATTCAAAATTAGTATTGCTGCTACATTAAATTTTTGTCGCGCGAATTAGATTTGCCCTTTCTTGACCGACTTGCCCCTGCCGCCCTCGTTTCCTTCTGGCACCCTTGTGGCAAGGGTATCCAAGACCAAGGCCAAAGCCAAGGATAAGGCTTCAGCGACGAAGGCCATTAAAATGGGGCCTCGCGACCTCCAACACTGATTTTAGTAGTTTTCAATCAAATTTGTAATAAGTTGGTATTTGATAATCCTAAAACATCTCAAGAGGAAACACTGATACTTATAAAGCAATACATTGGTGGGTACACTGAGGAAAATTTTAGAAGGACTTCCCATCCCTAGAAGCAAAATAAGATCCTGATCTCACGAGAGGCAGCCATTTTCTGACCAGTTCATACGCATTTATGGACAGCATGAACACAGTAAGTAGTTCATGTTTTGACTTACGTTTCCCAGATTCCGTTCATAAATGCCGTTGAGTCTCACAATGTATTCATCCCTCTTCTTCTTTATCACTCTGAAGTACAAAGCAAGAATTTTAAATATCTAAAGTACATAATGCCACACATCCATAACAATCAAATTAGTGGCTCCTGTCTCTCTGTCACTATTTCCCCTAATATATCAATTGCTGGATGTCGTTCGGATGAGACGTTAAATTGGCGGCCCCTTGTATCAGTGTCTATGCTGGGCAAGTAAAAGATCCCTCACATGGGGTAAATGTGTAACATGTTGAGGACTCCTGCTCTCTCTCCCATCTCATCAATCAACCCTCGTGGGCACCCAGAACTGGGCTAAGAGGGCTACACTTACCATATATATCTATCTATCTATCTATCTATCTATCTATCTATCTATCTATCTATCTATCTATCTATCTATCTATCTATCTATCTATCAACTCAACTGGCTTTGCCTCACAGTTGACAGTTATCTGAAAAATGAATTAAGCCACCTAATCCTAAATCAGGTGTTTAAATCATTAAATTGTTTATTTATTGGCACCTGTACAGCTTGGTGTGACATGCACAGAATAAATCATAACTGACACAAACAAATGATTAATTTAAACCAGTCTCAACGTGTGACATCACGAGGCCGAGCAGAAAGTTCACTTTGATTGAAATGATGTGGGATGTCACTGCACCGAAACCTAGTTTTGAAATTGCAGGGTTTGCTCCTGGAGGGTTTGCACCTAAATCTGAACTAATTCCCACATACATGAGAGAGAGACAGCTGGAGTCCTCAACATATTACACATTTACCCCATGTGAGGGATCTTTTACTTGCCCAGCATAGACACTGATACAAGGGGCCGCCAATTCAACGTCTCATCTGAACGACATCCATGATAATGTGTCTTGCAATCGGTTGTCTTTGAGTTAAGATGAATACAATAAATTGTGTCTTAAAACTCACCAGATTTCAAGGCATTTTAAAAATCTTATGGTCGAAAATATTTGGGGGGGGGGATCACCCTCCAACTTAACTTGTTTAAGTAAGGCCTATGTGTGATATCTTCTTTTAGACATCACCAAGATACCTATAGGGTAAGGTGAGGCAAATCCACCCCCGAGGCAAATCCCCCCCCCCCCCTTGAGGATAAAAAGTTCCCTCATGGCCTTAAATATAGTTTACAATAAACATTTCTCATGCAGATTAGTGCTACTAGATCTAGAGATTACTGAAGCACAAAGATTGTCCTGTAACATTGTTTTGTTTCTGACTGCAACTGGGAAGGAAGCCAAGCAACTGACCACCAAGCAATTTCAATGTGCAACTGAAACTTTAATAAAAACTGAGGTGTTTTGCAGGAAAATTTTGTATGTAAAAAAAACTTGTTGTCATGAATTTCAACGTTTATTCCACTACTTTACATGTACAAGATATTTCACCAATCAAGATAATGCATCTTTAGAAAATGGCAACTCATATTTTTCTAGTGGTCGGGGCAATTCCGACCCTTGTCGATGGGGCAAATCCGCCCCCTCTGATTCTCATGTTAAAAACATATAAACGCGAGATATGGTTTATAAGTCACTCTGTTTTGCTATTTAACACCATTGACAGTGATTATGAGTTGAATTGAGAAGATTTTAAGAATTTTGCCATGTTTGTATGTTGAATGTGTCATATGGAAACTTTTTCTGATGTCACAATCAAATTGATGAAACAATCCTTACACCTTGGCAAACATACCATAAAGAATAAGTGCTTAATTGAAAAATAGAATTTACTTTAGAAGCCAATTTTTTCTTGTCATTTGCCACCCAACTTAAAGGGTGTGGATTTGCCCCACAGACCCCTAAGACTGATCTTTGATATTGTGATGTCTGCTAAAAGGTGTCAAATTAAAGCATGTAACTTTCCAGATATGTTCAGATGTATACATTCTTTGATTTCCAGAAGTAAAAGTTTTGTTTTTCAAAAAGGTGAGGGACTGAGCAACGAATGTATGTGAAAAGGGGGGCGGATTTCCCCCACCTTACCACCATTGGAAAAGCTGGTATCTAACCAACAATTTTGCTAAGGATTAACACTGTTAACAACAGCAATATTATTATTGTTTATTTTGCAAAAATTATAATTTGAAGAAGCGTATGACGTCTATGTCAGTTAGACACCAAACATGCATTATTGTCAGTTAGAAGTTAGAACTCGGTGTCTAACTAATAATTATTGCGAAGACACAACACTGTGTCACACATAATATTATGATAATAAACATTAAACAACGTCTCAACATATGGCACAAAAAAAAGGAAAATGTCCTATATTCAGCAATACGTGAAATTTTCTTCTTGTCAAGTGGTTCCAAATAGCATCAAGTCATGCTGATATTGCTTAGAGAACATTATAACAAGCACTCCCATAGATTGTAGACAAATACCTTTGCTGATTTCTTTTTGTCAAACCACAAAAAAATACATATATATTAAAAATATGCACACAGAGATATCATGACTGGTCATTTCTAACCAAAGATACGTGACACTGTTATATTTGTTTTTTTAATTTATTTATCAACCATTCATATCATCATATGACACAAATATCACTAGAACTTTTTTAAGAAAGGTCCCTTGTCAACTGGCTTTGAGGGCGTGGGTTCAAATCTCAACCCGGGAACTCACTTTAGTCCGAGCCCATGGGACATTAAATGGAGGTGGGTTGTATCCAGTGTTCTATGCTGGGGCAACTGAAAGACCCTGGGCATCCCTGAATTAATAGGGTATGTGCCAGACTCACAGTCTTCTCATCTCATCATCATATGGCGATCGCCTGCCTCGATATAGCCTACTAAGGTGCTGCAGAGGCATAAAACACAAACAAACAAACAATAAGAAAGGTCCATATTTTTCACTTGAAAGTAGTAGCTAAATTCGCGACCATTTGTGGAAAATTTTGTCATGCTTCATGAAATTGCATTAAAATTCACATTTTTTCCTGCAGGAATGTACAGTGTAGATTTTTTTTTTGTGCAGTGGCCCGGTTTAATCTAAGTATCAATGCCGTGCTTGTCCGATCGAAGATCTAAATTCGGGCGGGTCAAATCCTACCAACTTTTCCCTCAATTTTACTGATAAATGATCAAAACATACACTGTCATATTGTGTATATCAATTGTGGCTTCTGAAATTCTGATGTTGGAGTAAAAGTTTCATTGTTTATAGGACAATGTACCATAAAAGAATGAAAATATTGTAGGCTTAGTTTTATAAACCTTTGCAAAATCCAAGCTGCTTATGAACTTGTAAAATTGATTGACTATGTGGGAACATCCGGTGTAGAATGTAGCCTGAGTACCATTTTTGGCTGTCAGTGTGTTTCGTACAACCAGAACGAATTCCCACACACTCAGCAGTTTGGAAAATAGCCATCTGCAGGTTTCCCTGAGAATTGCCAATCCTGTGCACAGTGCAATATATGTTTCCACAAGAATTACCCATCCTATGAGCTGTGCAATACAGCTTCCTCGAGAACCGCCTATCCTGTGTCCTGTGCAATATAAGTTTCCCTGAGAACTGCCTATCCTGTGTGCTGTGCAACATAGGTTTCCCTGAGAATTACCTATCCTATGTGCTGTGCAATATTGGTTTCCCTGAGAATTGCCTATCCTGTGCGCTGTGCAACATAGGTTTCCCTGAGAATTACCTATCCTATGTGCTGTGCAATATAGGTTTCCCTGAGAATTGCCTATCATGTGCGCTGTGCAATATATGTTTCCACAAGAATTACCCATCCTATGTGCTGTGCAATATAGGTTTCCCTGAGAATTGCCTATCCTATGAGCTGTGCAATACAGCTTCCCCGAGAACCGCCTATCCTGTGTCCTGTGCAATATAAGTTTCCCTGAGAACTGCCTATCCTGTGCGCTGTGCAACATAGGTTTCCCTGAGAATTACCTATCCTATGCGCTATGCAATATAGGTTTCCATGAGAACTGCCTATCCTGTGTGCTGTGCAACATAGGTTTCCCTGAGAATTACCTATCCTAGGTGCTGTGCAATATAGGTTTCCCTGAGAATTGCCTATCCTGTGCGCTGTGCAACATAGGTTTCCCTGAGAATTACCTATCCTGTGCGCTGTGCAACATAGGTTTCCCTGAGAATTACCTATGCTATGTGCTGTGCAATATAGGTTTCCCTGAGAATTGCCTATCTTGTGCACTGTGCAATATCGGTTTCCCTGAGAATTGCCTATCCTGTGCGCTGTGCAATATAGGTTTCCCTGAGAATTACCTATCCTATGTGCTGTGCAACATAGGTTTCCCTGAGAATTGCCTATCATGTGCGCTGTGCACTTTTGGTTTCCCTGAGAGTTGACAATCCTGTGTGCTGTGCAATATAGGTTTCCTCGGAGAATTGCCTATCCTGTGTGTTGTGCAATATAGGTTTCCCCTGAGAATTGCCTATCCTGCGTTGTGTAATAATGGTTTCCCTGAAATGCTGAAGATGTCAGCCCAGTTAGCTCAGTCAGTAGCGCACTCACCTCACAAGCGAGGGACCTGGGTTCAATCCCCAGGCTGACCATCATGTCATTTCACGGCATTGTCGTTCGCATCAGACATTAATTTGGGCTGCCGTGGGCCCAGCTGTAAATAAGTCTCTGACTTAGTCTGGTTACCCACGTTAAATAACATGAATAATTTCTACCTTTACCTTTACCTATGGTAAATTCTAAAACATAACAATATAGAGTACACTGTACTAGAAAATTATAAACCATGACAAAAGTCAAAGAAGAGATATACATATATGACACGTTCAAAGTCATCTTTTGATGCATCTGGATTTTTTTAACGGACAAAATTGTCTTTTGGGCTCATAACACTTTAAAACTTTCATCAGCACATGTAAATTTCAAAAAGCTTGACATTTACCTAGGGTACCATAATGTTAAAATTGACATAATAATGTTTGTGACCCCTTCAAATAGTTAGAAAAAAAAAGATATTGGTACGGGTATAAACAAAGGCAGATTACCAGCATATACATCACAATGGTCTCTTCAGTTATGGCAATAATTTTGGAAACTTCAAAATCAATCAAAGAATGTTACTCGTGTTACTGCCAGAGATCAGTCAATGATGGCTTGGCTTCTGTGGGTCCAAAGCAACTTGAAGGCGTCAAAAAGTCATAGGCGCCCAGATTTTTTGAAAGGGCAAAGATCACACATAGTTTGCTCCGGGTCTAAAAATGTGTTGATGCAGCATTTGGTATCATTAGCATAGGATAATCATCACAATAATAAACGGTTGATAGATATTATAATTTCAAGAGACTTACGGCCAATTGAACTTGTTCAGCGTCACATCAAAGCCATAATCCTTGTGGTCATGTATGTATTCCATGTGAACTGCTGTGTTGAACATCACTTTCTTTGGGACACATCCTACATTTACCTGAAAGATATAAGATATGATATACTATGAAAACTAATTATTGCAACTAATTTAGGGGCTTAACTTAGTCATATTCTATCATCCAAAAGGTGAAAGTGTCCGTTTTAAAGATTGTTGTAAACGGTAAAACCACAAGTCTAAAAATCAACAAATTTTAACAAAATATTATTTGATATCCATCCCATTATATCAGTTAAAATAACTAAAATCAGTGTGCACTGCAATTGGTCATGTACATGTATGCAATACTACACATGCAATACTATACATGGATTATCTCTCACAAGTAAAATGTGTATAAAAAATATATAATATAAAAAATTTAAAAAAAAAGAAATATAAAATCTAACCCTGCACTTGCTATGTGATGAAAATGCATTATTTATTAGATAGAAGGCATTCGTTTCAGACTACACTACAGACAATTAATTTGAGGTGGTTTAATTGACAGATCTGACCTCTGGGTCTGCTGGCAGTGCTATAATTTGTACCTGACAATAGGCCCACACAATTGCATGCAATGCTATGTAGACCACTGTCTTGATAATACAGGTGTGACAGTGCAAATAAACATTTCAGTGATTTCACCTTTACTCACATAGGCTAATAGTAAGAAGCATTACTTACACATGTGCCTCCCAGCCTGCCAGCTTCAATGAGGCCAACTTTGACACCAAATTCTGCAGCTCTCCTGGCAGTAGCAATGCCCCCCGACCCTCCTCCGAGAACTAGATAGTCGAATTTCTTAATTCCTGTGGGAGCCATACTCCTAGCAATCGTTGTTAGACCACGAATGAACTTCATTCACACAGTATGCTGCCTATATCCTTCAACGATCGACTTTCAGGCCTCTGTTCTTGTTTACACAGCCAAAGAGGGATTGCCCAGTCATCGTGACGTCATTAGAGGGGGATCCAGGCCTGTCTGAGGCCCCATGTGGGATATCAGGTATCAAGTCAACTAGTAACCATGCCAACTGGTAACCAAACCAACTGGTAACCAACCAACTAGTAACCAACCAACTGGTAACCAAAAACCCTACCAACTGGTAACCATCCATTTTTTGTGGGTTACCAAGTCGTAACCATGGATTTCATTTAATTACATGGCCATACCAACTAGTAACCACCAAATTCTTGCTAACTACCAAGTCGTAACCAAAACTAAATACGATTTAAACCCAAGAAATCTCTGTAAATTTAATGAATAATAATAACACGTGTTTGTTCTAAGCTAAATTATCCAAATGTAACTTATATTAATCTAAATATTTATAATTGCAATGATAAAATAAAATATTGGAGATTATAAGTTGGTTACTAGTTGGTTCACTCTGAATTTCCCTGGTTACCAGTTGGCAACAGCCACTGGTTACGAGTTGGTAAACAATTTTCATTTTTTGATTACTACTTGGCCATGGCCTGTTCATTACTCAGTGTCATGGTTACTACTTGGTCAGTAAAAATCAAAAGTGGTTACGAGTTGGTTTGGTTACCACTTGGCATGGTTACCAGTTGACCTGTATTCGGGATATCACTGTGTGAAATTAATCAAATTTTTACATTTTTATCGAGATATTGGTGGAAAAATATAATTAAGCTCTCTACAATATAATCTTAAGCCTATTCTAGCTCCACAATAGACTAAGATTGCTAAAATATGCAACATGGCATGATTTAAATTGTATTGAAATCCCTTCAGTACCTCATAGCAAGGATTCCCTCTTTCAGGGAACTCCCTGCAAGCACAAGAAGATTTTGACAGCTGTCAAAGTCCTTGCCCTGATTTCTAAGCGATCTGACATGGTTCTGAAGCATGTATGTCATCGATGTAGCAGGAATATTACATTAGGAATCAGATACTGCAGGAATTACACGATGTCATCCTACAGATTTTACAGTGGCTTGGAGAATTACACCCCTCCTCCCTGGGCTAGCAGGTTGAAAGGTGTTCCCTCCTGCAAAGTCATGGTGAGACTGTAAATTGTAATATTTTTTTCTGAGACAGCATCACTATAAACTGTCACAGTTCTTGATGCAAATTAGGATTAGTCATATTGCTGACTGTACACTGTAAAATTTGAAATTTTGAGTCAGCTCAAATGATTGAGTGAGATGGTTGCACAATTTGTTTGAGCTATGATAGCTTGTTCTTTTGAGTTATGATAATCTTTCCGTTGTCATAACTAATAACAACAAGCTATGTCAGCTCAAAGGAATTGTGCAACCATCTCACTCAATCAATTGAGATGACTCAAAATTCAAATTTTACAGTGTATGTGCTCAGGGGGGGATCCAGAAAATTCCGGTGGGGGGGTCTATCGCGCTATCGCGTCGCGGAACGCATAGCTCGTGACATAACGCGACTGCGGGCTGATAAAATTAACATGTAAAAATATATAAATTTTGGTCCGGTGGTGGGGATGCATCCCCCCTATCCCCCCCCCTGCGTCCGTTCCTGTATGTGCTAGCTGTTAAATAGAACAATACATTATTCATGAATGATATTATTATTAAAATGTAAAATGTCATCTCTCTGAGCTTCTCTGGTTCCATGTGAAGTGTCTTACAGTGACAGTTCCAAAAAGTTGTTAAAAAAATTTAATAATTGTATTGTCAAGCAATGTCAATTGTTGTCAATTGATATCTTCCCAACAAGGCCCGATAAAAAAAATGAGCCTCAAACTTTAACATAGAACGTGATCAATAGGGCTCCAGAGCACGTTGGACCATTAAAAAACACATTTTTAGTTGGACCGCCATGCGGGGCACGTTGGTACATATGGACTTAAAGTCAGCAAATTAGAAGAAAGTCAGCAAACACCACATTTTATTCTGAATATTTACGCTGATTATTATATTGAATCTGAACTGATTATACAGTCATATTGTACAGGAATTACTTAGATGCTCCATTGATGTCAGAAAGAAAGTACACATCTTGCATTTTCCCGATTAAATTATTCATTTTCGTCAATCTAGTTTACAATGGTCCAATGTGCCCCAGCCATGCTGGTCTAATGTTCTTCATGTCAACTTCTTATGAACAATGATGAAAATGTGCATTGCTCAATGGCAAAGTGAAGTATAAACTCAGGAAACATTTCTCAAACTTCGCTTAAGTGGTGATAGTTTTAATTGATGGGACTTGTCAGACCAGATCCCCCAATTCCCCCATACTTTTTGAGGGCTAACATAGCAATTGAGACTTCTATGTGCCAAAAATCAGGAAACTTGAAATGGAGTTCACTGTTTTCATTCAATGCTCATGGAACTTTTGGGCAAAAAGGCATAGGGGAGAGTCCCCTTGATCGGAACGCCTAATTTCAGCTGCTCAGTGTGGAAAGAATGTTAGCGCTATGAATCTTAAAAGTGGCCAGAAAGATGAAGTTTGAGTTGAAATATATTGTGCTACAGTGTTGTGGACAAAGCTTGATCTATACAGCTATATGGACAGTTGGACACTAGACCATTTCCAAAAAAAAGCTCAAATTCTCAAATCACCAACTGAGTATCCTCGATTGCACCACCAAGTTGCCTCGATCGCACCACCCCAGAAAGCAATGTTTGAAATAATTAAAGGTATTTCCATCATTTAATAACCCAGAAACATGATTTTCTGTTTGTATCAGCTAACGTCAGATCAGATAAACTTTCAGTTTTGGATTTTTTTACTTTTCAGCATCGTTCCAGAAAATGCCTGTAGAGGGCATCTTAGCATGGGAGTTGAATTATCGTAATTAATTTAACATATTTTTGGGCATTTTAAGTCTTTAGGATCATTCCTCCATAAAAAGCTAAAATTTTCATGTTTACGGGCTGTATTATGAATAGGCATACATCCATGAGGTGGACCGATCGAGGACACTCCACTGGTCCAATCGAGGGAATATCTGTCATTTGCAAGATTTAAGCCAATGCCCAGAATTTTATAGATAAATTACTTTTTATTTTTCTGTTTGGGAGTCAATTAGTTGGAGGTCCCTGAAACAGATTCTGAAGGATTTCCCAGCAGTATGTGAATTCTGACTGTGTGAGACCTGAATGACAATGTTAGATCAGACACTACCATTTTATACTTGTTACCCAAACTTCAAATATCGATGATTTTTCAAGTCAAACATTCATGACCATTTCCAAATGATTGAAAAGCAATCACTCTAGACAGGACAGCTGTTCATAAGCTTAGTAATTTTGTCACAATCAGAGCGTTCCGATCGAGGCACCGGTCCGATCGAGGGGACTCTCTCCTATCACAAAAGGCCTCTACATTGCGGATGTGGATAACTCTGCATGTTTTATTATTAAAAAGATATCTAGGAAGGACCAATGTGCCCCGAAGTCCAATTAACGTGCCCCAGTCTCCCATACATCTGGAACACCTGTTCTCTAAAGATATTCCAGGGGGTGCGTCAGGGAGAATTTTTCTTTAGATAAGAAATTATTTATTTTAAAACAACTGCAATCCCCCCCCCCCCTGGCCGATGAAGTTGCCTCCCTCAAAAAGAGTCGGAAAGGGAAAAGATTCATTCCAATGAATACATATATACACATAACTTTTGTTGGATGAGTGATAAGTATCTTTATTACTTTATCACTTTATCAATGAGTGTTTGATTATTTGTATTTAGCAATCACTGCCAATTTCTTGAAGTGTTATTCCTCAATGAGTTTTTCTCACCTACAGGAAATTTTGAGACGAGAATAATTGATATTTAACTTTCGATAATCTGGATCCAATAAACTCTTTGACAATAATCTCGACCATGAAATGTCACTTATCAGCCTGTGATAAATCATGCAAGTCATTAAGCTAATTTGGTCACACATGCATTATGAGTTTTGGAACCTGGTTTGATATTTATATCTTTTTATTATTTGCTTCATGAGCAAAATCCCAGCTGGATGTCGTTCAGATGAGACATTAAATCGGCGGCCCCTTGTGTCAGTTTCTGTACTGGGCTGGGCAAGTAAAAGATCCCTCACATGGGGTAAACGTGTAACATTTTAAGGACTCTCGCTGTCTATCCCGTCTCATCAATCAACCCTAGTGAGCACCCAGAACTTGGCTTAGAGGGCTGCACTTACCAGATATCTATTATTCAGGAATGCATTTCAGTTGGCCCAACTCAACACCCCCATTCACAAATGGAATCTTCCGGGAGTTCCAGAAGGATTTGAAATTTTCATCAAGAGAGACGACATGACCGGAAGCGCTCTTTCTGGAAATAAGGTATAGGAATATTAATATTTCACTTTAACACTGTTTCATGCCTCAAGAGTAAATTTTGAGTTTAAGGCTAATAAGACTTTCCGAGTTAGTTTTGAGTTAGCCAGATTTGAAAATATGCAGTACCATTTGTAAGTACAGTGTTGTCTCTCGTCGGGGTGCAAAATGCACTAAAAATACTACTTAGTACGGGAGGAAGGCATGCAGTCATGTAAGGCAAGGCGGTCTTACAACAGGGGGTCTAACAATGCAGGGACCACTGTATAGGCCTTGTTAGTGGAACTCTCCGTTTTCCTGCTCTCTGGCGTCTCGGCACACAAATAAACTCTTTCCGGGAACACCCCGCCATTTTGTACCATTGCGAAGTGGATGGACGCTTGGATTCCGGGGTTCCAGGGCAGTTGTAAAACCACTAAAACAATCCGGATTGCATCGCCAAGTCTTAATTGAAATGTTTACCGTGGCATCCGACCTTTATCCAGTCGATTGACGAAGTATATCTTCAGTTAGGGCCCGATGAAGTCAGAAAAATGTGGCGGGAATCGGCCAGATGGACGTCTTCGGCGACAAATTCTGGATTAATCACAGGTATGTTCCGTAACACTGGCGGGATCCAAGGATTAGGTACAGATCTCGACATTGTTGGGCTAATCCAGTGTTGTCAGGCTGATTAAACAGTGTTATGGACCTCGGAAAAACCCGGCCCCATTGCATTGTACAGGCCTACAAAATGGCGGAGGTTCCCGGAAATAGTTTATTTATATACGGCGACGTCAGAGAGCAGTAAAACAGAGAGTTCCACTAACATGGCCTATATCAAATGGGTGATGTTTTGCCATTGGGTCAATGCTAAACATTCTCAATCCAGTTGCTTGTAAGAGCATGAATTCTTATCCGATGAGATGAAAAACATATTTGGTCATAAGCATGACAAAGGATGATATTTGAGGTATGTGGGATACAAATGGCTGCCAATGTTCAAGTTAGTGAAACACAAGCGCAGTGTTATTTCATTTGGAAGGGTGGTTCAGTTACTTATCAGAGACTTTGACCCATACCTAACTCCAACTGCAGCAAAGAAAATTGGCTGCCATTGTTATCGCACATGCCTCACATATCGGCCTTTATGACCCAATGCGTTTTCCTCTAATCGGATGAGAATTCACGCTGCAGTTTTCCTTAGGATGTTTAGCATTGATGCAATGGCACCATTTCTTCTTGCGTTTCACTTACTTACAGGCGGCACTGTATGATATCCGAAGATGCATGACTCATGAAAAGATAAATCTTCAGTGTCGGGCATCCTTTTAACAATGTAAAGGAAATCTGAAGGCGACCGGCGTAAAACTCTCTGGTTTTCTTTTCCTATCATGTATGTTAGGTTCGGAAGCTGGAATTTTTACTCGCGGATGCAATGCAGAAAGGATGCAAGCACATCATAACATGTGGGGGCATCCAGTCCAACCATTGTAGAGCCACAGCAGTCGCTGCCAGACAACTTGGTATGAAGTGCCATCTGGTGTTAAGAGGAGATGTAAAAGTAAGTGGAATACTGTTTTAATAATATAATGACCACATATCAGGGTTGGGATGATAACCGATAATTACTGTAAACCGCCTTATTAAAATCATACCATAATCGATAAGAATCATCAGCAATTGATACCGAAATATTTTCATTTAAGCCAATAAATAAAACTTTCCCTGCAAAATGTTTGGCAAAACTTGTATTTTAAAATTTGACGTATCCGCTGCATTTTATGGACTTATTTGGAAGGATATGGTTTCGAATGATGTGAACAAGTTCTGATCTGCAGCGCGCTTAAAGAGTCAGTTTTTTTTATTACTCATCTTTACATATATTAGTATGACAGCAAAGGGGTTTGAATAATGTGGAAATAATCCTCCTGAAGCCCTGATTATGATCAAATCTAATAGTTTCTAAACATTTTTCTATCTTCAGTCCAAAGATGTCATTGATTACTCAGGAAACTTATTTCTCAGCAAAATGGTAGGTGCTGACCTCTACTTTGCACCTCGTATCGCCCCCTATGAGACTGAATTAAAACCGCGGATGGAAGCCATAGCAGCAAACATTGAGTTTGTATAATCTAACTTTTAATATGTCTCTGAAATACAAATATATGTTCTTATGCAATTAGAAGTCTGATACCTTTAACGTTCTTCTGTCATCTGCTTCTTAGTAGAATCTATTGATGTATGGACCACAATGTCATAAAACTGCATTGTAATGACTGGAATAATTACTTGCACTGTACTGTAAAATTAAACCTTTAAGATTCTTCAGTAAGTTGATAAGTCTGTATTAAGTTAAATTTTTTGATTGTTTTCCATAACTTGTTTCGATTCGCAGGAAAAAGACTGGTGAGAAAGTATATCACATCTGCGTGGGCGGTTCAGATCCAGTCGGCTTATTCGGCTACCTCAATGCTTTCTATGAATTGGAAAACCAAGTAAGAATATTTATACGTTTTGGAAATAATCTGAATAAATAAAATATATATATATATATGGTATGTATTTTGAGTGTAAATAAACAAAAAATTTGCTATAAATTTGCAGAAAGAAAGAATATTGATACTTTTTGGAAATAATCTGAATAAATAAGATCTATTATGTATTTTGAGTGTAAATAAAACATATATTGTTTTTTAGTGTAAATAAACAACATATTTGCTATGGTGGCTTTCTGCAGGAGGTTCTGGATAATTTTGACGACATTGTATTTGCCTGTGGAAGTGGAGGAACGGCAGAAGGGCTTGCCATTGGAAATCTGCTAACTGGCTCAGAACTTAAGTAAATATCATGTAGCTCTAGTTCTCTCACCAGGGGCTTGGTGAGGCAAGTCTCAGAAGTCTGCTATGCTGTGTCTATAAATAGCAGTTATAGCACTACCCTACACCCCATCTCTGATATCTGGCTGGGTGGAGCTACCCCAACACCTTGGCCCTTGGCCTCTGGTTATAACATTTGGCTTAACCGTCTAATGTGCTGGTCTTAAGCTGAACACACAACATAAACATGGAATTACACTGAAATATAGTAATGAAGTATATTACAGAACATTTATACCTTTTTATTTTGACCCAAGAAAAGTGAATTTTAATGTTGCTTGGAAATAAACATTTCAATAAAGATAAGTCAGCATAAATTCTATCAGACATCCTTGACAATTAATCTGGTTACAGTTACGTCTGTAAGTAAGTGAAACGGGTGATGTTTTGCTTGTGAAAGCATGAATTCCCAAAATCCCATCTGATGAGATGAAAACATATTGGGTCATAAAGGACAATAATTGAGGCATTTGGGATAACAATGGCCGCCAATTCCCTTCACTATACTTTGAGTTTGTTATGGGTCAAATCTTTAATAAGTAAGTGAAACACAAGGCCAATGTTATTTCAATGGGAAGGGGGGTTCTTACCAAAGATTTTGATTCATACATACACATGAAAGCAATTAGAAATATTTGGTGTCTACCTTATACTGTGCTCACAAGTGTATTTGGTCCCCTTATTAGATGAGAGCCCCACATCTCTGAAGAATTATAGTTTTCTCGATTTTATGAACACCTTGTATAATTTTTATTGCGTTTTTGTTGCAGAATTCATGGAATAGCAGTGTCTGACAGTACTGCCTACTTCCTCAACCATATAGACAAGCACCTTCCCTTGGTTGGATTATATGAACATAAAGCTGAAGATATGATTGACATTGTTGAGGGCTACAAGGGGAAAGGGTATGGCATTTCCACCCAAGAGGAGCTTGGTGAGTCATCATATTTTCATTGGATCATAATATTGGCATTGGAATTTTTCTTAACTTCACTTTGAACATGTTGAACCGGGTTTTGGAGTCCAGTAGTAATTGACCGGCTCCAACTCCCGACTCCTCCAAATGGCTTTCAGTAAAAAGCGACTCCGACTCCTCAGTTCTCCTGAATTATGACTCCGACTCCTGACTCCACTTATCAACATTATTTCACACAAATATTATGTGATTTTAAAACAGGGAGAGGAAGAAGTGATTCTGCAGAGTTTCCTTACGTATTCTGTACATGAATACTTGTTTTGGAAGTTTTGTGTGAAATTTGGAACTGTGTTTTTGTAAATTATATTAATTATTTTTAAGAGTCAAGAGCCACCAAGTTAAGTTTCCACTCCGACTCCAATTCGACCTGAAAATCAAAGTTCGACTCGCGACTCCACCGCAAACCTCTGACTCCACACATCTGACTCCACACCTCCTACTCCTGACGCTGACTCCAAAGCCGTACTTTGAACAGCAGAAGCATAATCATATATACAGACCAGTCCTTCTATCCCAAATGTTGTAAAAAATCTGAGCAGTCAAGGCAGTCACAGGTTCAGTTCCAGTTCTGATCTTGTCAGTTGGACCTGTGTTGGATTGCAGTTTTAATCCTTCGCCTCATTACCATGTCCTCCACCTGTCCTAACTAGCCTACTGTCTGTACTGTGTGCATAAGTTGACGTAAAACCCCAATTCATCAATTATCTTCTGTTGATTGTTGTAGATTACATAATGGATGTCAGCAAAACCACAGGGATTATGATAGACCCAGTCTACACAGGGAAAGCAGTCTTAGGCCTTGTCAAGGAGCTGACAAATAACCCAGACAGGTTCAAAGGAAAGAGGATTCTGTATATCCATACAGGTATATGATGTCTTGTTTAGAATAATTGTTATCAAGACAGCAAAGAGATTTTCATGGGGTGACCGAAACATGTCTTGCAGACTTCATGCATAGTGCTAATGGGGAGACCATTCATTTTCCAGGGGGGGTGGGACCCGGGGGCTTGGAGTGTTTCCTCGGCAGGAAATTATTCATTTCATAGGGACGGCGGCAGCATTTATTTATTTCAGGTCCCCAAATATATTTCATTCCTAAATCAAGCAACGCCTTAAGAAATAGGCTATACCCTTGGCAAAAATGTATTGTTTCAAGACTACCCACAAAGAATTTATTTATTTCACCAAAACTGAGCAAGAAATTATTTATTTCAAAAAAATGATTTTTCAATTTTTAGTGAAAGAACATGGAATGTTTCTTGATATTATCATGTTCTTATTCATGTTTTCCTGATTGAGAAATGGTCTTTTCGCTGGACCTGCATTTTTACCGCCTCGTAGAGGCGCTTATTACTTCGCTGCACGGCCAAACTCTCAAAACCCACTCGGTTACGTGTCCACAAATCCTTTCATCGCGCATAACTCTTCGTGTGATGCCCTTTTCGCTCTCAGAATTACTCAAGGCCCTTTATTGTGGAGTGATCCAGGAAAAGACAAGCTTTCAGCCATGTGCGCATCTGTTAACCATCGTAAATAGCCTATTTCGGTGCGCGTTTTCATTTCACAACACTCTCCCATCCGACATGTTTTGATCTGACAAACGAAGCGCCCGGATGTTCAATTCGTACATAATTAATGAGGCCGAGCGGTGGCGAAGGTGCCCGAAGCGACCCGAGGGCCTAAAAATAACATTTTTGCGACTAATTCGAGGATTTTATTTTAGTTTTCATGGACCCAATGGCTCCATAAAACGCAATTTACAACGAAAAAACAATAAATAAAAAATAAAATTGATCAGCCAATCACATCACAGCATCCTTCTGGGATTCCAATATGGAGGACGAGAGGAGCAACACTTTCTGTTTCCTGACGAATTTCAGCTCCAGTGATCATATATGCCCGTATACATGACTGTCAGGTATTTCAACTGATCAACTTAGGCATTGTGCTATAGAAAAACTTTTGTCAAAGCAACTTTGGCTCTTCTCTCCCTTGATTTACCCTTGTTCTGTAATATCGCTCACGCAAAAGATAGCGGTCGCGGTCAAGAAAAGCTGTTGCGCTCAGTCAATGCATTCACAATTCAGGCCCCCAGTAATCTGTTAAGTTAGCCGCCGCCGACTTTTCTACCCCAGCATATTTGGTACCGTTGGATTTGCCTTGAAACGACGATTCTAATGGTGTCAAAATTGTCAATATTGCATGAATATAACCCAAACTACACATGTTCAGTGATGACATAATATTCCTCATATTTACAATGTTCAGTAACTCTTTTACTTAACCAACCTCACTTAGTCAGCCAACTTCAGAGTTCTTCAGTGGCGTCCCTATGGGGGGGCACGAGGGGGCACAGGCCCCCCCATATTGGATCTGTGCCCCCCCAGGTGCCCCCCATATGAACTTTCCAACTCTGGCTAAAATATACAATTAGTATAGCGGGTGCCCCCCCAGAGAATCGCGTGCCCCCCCAGGTGCCCCCCCATTTGAGACCCCCAGTTACGCCACTGGAGTTCTTGCATGAATATAACCCAAACTACACATGTTCAGTGATGTTGGTTGCATTTTAAGACATAATATTTCTGTAAGTGTGAGTATCTAACCCCGGGGTTAATGTGCCTCGCACGGTATTTTTTATCTGCACATGCACCTGCAAGCGAGGCGGTTTACGTGCTTGCACGGTATTTTTACCTTATGAAATTGATTGTCTCTCAACCCATATTATCTTGAACTTATGAGATTTTACTTTTAAATCGTCATTCTTGGTGAGGATAGATACTGTTTTTATGTTGTCACATTATTGTAATTGTAAAGTTCTTACATATTTATCAATATTTCAGGAGGTATCTTTGGGATGTATGATGGAAGACTGAACTCTACTGTTGCTTGTGATAAAACAAGTGAAACACACCTTTGGCCAGAACTGGATAAAGTGCCTTGGAATAGATGAGACACAAGAGTTTATGAACATTTAAAAAAATTTATATATGGTGCTCTAATTAATTCGTTTATGTACTTGATTCAAATGATTGTAATCATTACTGTGGTAAACTTTTGGTTTTATAGACATGTTTGTCACCTGTATGTAATTGTGTATAACAATCCGCTTCAATAAAAGCAATCTCTGGAATTCAAAATCATTTCTTATACTTCTTCTTCAATGCTTCCACTCCTTCCCCTTAATCTTGAGGGAAGGAACAAATGAGCTGCACTCAATTTCCGTAGCCTTCTTCTTCTCTTCTTCTTATCTCCTTCTTCTCTTCTTATCTACTTTCTTCCTTTTCTTCTCTGATGACTCAAAAAGTCAAAATACACTCCTGCACAATAAACAGAACCTCGAAATCTTAGACAGTAAATGATTTCTCTCCTTTTGAATACATCACATTTAGAGCTATTGTAATTGTTGAATTTTAGAGATAGATTACTTTTGATTTTAACAATTGAAATGCCTTGTGTTTCCATTACCACATTCTCAATTATCAAAAGATGGCCTTGTTTATTTATAAATAATAAATTCATCGTTGTGAGCAGATTTGACTCATTTTGAAGAAATCTACTTACAACGATGAGTTTATTATTTATTGAATGACTAATATTTGGTGAATACTATTCTGAGTCATATTCTTGATCATACTATTACAGTCAATACATGGAAGACTCACTGAATGATCAAGGCTTTATGCATGTTCTGTGTGCCAATAGACAATAGAATAGAAAATTGCTCTATGTCCCTTGTGTTACTTTTATTATTAACAGTCTGTAAGTTTTATAGAGTAGACTGTTGCATTTCAAAATGGCACTTAGTGAGTCATCATACTGATGATTTATCATCATACCAATTGATACTTTCAATGTTTTGATTTAAGGCGACTAATCCCTGGGCTAATCCCGTTTGTTGGTGAAAGGCAAACGAAAGGATTATGCTCCTAATTTTTACTCTAAAATCAGTTATGACAAATCAAATGGCCTTCTCTTGATCATGATTAACCAAACAGCCTCTATGTTTCCCATGTTGAATGTAGAGAAGATGACACTTCATCGGCTGTTATGACTCACAGAGTGCCAAAATCTGTATGAACCAACACTCATTTTTTGCAAATCAAGTTTACCGTAATGCCTCCTCTTGGTTATGCCAAAAGTAAGGTCATGACACATCATCAGCTATCATGACTCGCAATGTGCAAGTTTCACAATGAAATCTTGAGTTCTCAGGACTTTAAAAGTAAATTATGAGACAGCTGTAATATAATGGTCTAATTGTTCAATACATTTTCTCATTTTACAATACATTTTAGTCAGGCATGCTGATATCTGATATTTATCAGTGCCTATCTGCACTGGACAAAGAGCTGTAAATGGATAGGTATATATTCACTTTATTGTATGATATTTTGATTGATATCAGTGTTTGGTGTATTTTTTGACATTGTTCTGGTTATAAAGGGCAATAAAAGACAATAACCCTGGCAAAAAACCCCATATGACCTGAGGCAAACTACTTAATTATGCCTTAACAAGCTCAAACGTTACTTGTTTGTAAACAACTTTAAGGCACTTTTATGTAACCCCAAGTAAATAGTTTGTTGGATGAGAAGCTATGAGAGACTACTGAAGTAATATGGCTCATTGAACATGTGGGTCACATGCTGTGACTTGGAGCTGCCTTGTTCAATGCTTTCTGGGGGTCTACAAGTGACTTAGCATATACATTTAGATCACTTCTGAGAATAACCTCATTATGTAGATTGGAGTTTACTTAAGGATTTTTGATTGGATGAAGGGATCTAAAAAGAAGGAAATAGGATACCTGGAATTGGTTGGAACTTTTGAGAATACTTTCAACAATAAATTAAAGTGAGTATGGGTTTTATTTCTTTGTATTTGGATCATTATACGTGGCACTGTTTTTTATGATAGACTTGAGGTAGACAGGAAATTAAAGCATAAACAAAGCAACTTTAAAAATTATTATTTTGTGTTCTGTATTCTTTATATCTATAGCTTAGACATGGCAAATATCTCAGAAAGTTATTGTAGTATATACTTTTGATGGAGGGATATATGTTTGATCCTTGATCTTTATCTTTAAGATCAAATAAGAAGAATGTTCTTCCCCCTTGATCTAACATAAAATGAATGAATATAATTATGTTTCTTGAATTATTTGGATAAATTTATTTATTTATGTTATTAAAAAATTGTGTTATTGTTTGTTTTTTTGTTGTTTTTTGGTTTAAAAAAAAAAATTAATATTGGTCTAAATAACGTCTGGATGGTTTTGGATCTGCGTATCATTGTTGCGTTGAATGAACTTATGATACAATATACAAGACTAGTATGCCTATACAAAATATAAAGTTGTCAAAGGCTTTGTTAAGATCAAAGATAGATTCTGAGCACCTATTTGAAAGGGTAGTGCCATGAGGTCACCGACCAATGCTTTTGGGAAACTCCTTGATCTAGGAATAGCCACTGACCACACCCACTAACCTGAGACCATGTGTAAGCACTGTAAACATTGAGAAAATGGCATGAATAAAATCATGCAATTTAGTCAATGTAATATGATGATATTATACCTAAGATATGCAGGCCTGGACCAAATATGATATTTTGGTGTATTTTCATAACTATACAACATTAAATAGATTAAAACATCAATTTAATTCAAAAGGCATTTTGATGGACATTTTAACAATTTTGGCAGTCCATTTTTTTGATAATTCAAAATAGTTAAAGCATCATTGAATGAAAATAACTCTGCACTAAGTTATTTGTTAATGATAAATCGAAGCAGTTTTGGAAACTCTTCACGCCATTCATCTCAATGTCACTGCATGATGATTGTTTTAATAAGTATTGCTATAAAATTAAAAAAATCATTAGCAAACAAGAAAAGTTTTTCTAAAAAGTGATCTATGGCTGATCCTCTTTGAAAATATTATCAGTGTAGAATAATTTTTGTCAATTATACAAGCGTTGATCACTGTTTCTGAAAATTTTTGATATTACATTATAACAAACAAGACTTTTTAATATTTAGCTAGCAGTGTTATTAAAAAACTAGTATATTTTTACTTTTTTTTGTAAAATCATTCCATGTGTAAATTGTTTACATAACCTCAGTGTGACTCATGCAAAAATAGGGACATGCATTCCAAGCTCCTTTATTGATAAAAAGTTACAAAAATTCTCATAAAAGAAGTTTTCCTTTCATTTTGAAGCAATATGTGAGTTAGATGACACATGAAAAGCTCTAATTTCATAATTAGACTGGAATATCAAGTAGATCACGTTGCAATAAATATGAATAAAAGAGTATACATGCAAGGGTATAAAATATCATTTAATGTTAAATATAGGAATTGAGAATAGTTACTGTTATATTACCACAATATTGGGCCTACTCATTGTATTTTTATTGATATTTTGTTGAAGCTGTATTTGTTGCAAGATAAAAAGATTAGGGTGATCCATAAAAATGTTTCTTCTAAATGTCTCTCATTTAAAGCTTTTTCATTCTTATCTGAGTTGTCTAATAATGGATAAAAGGTATGCACATGTCAAAATTTTAGCCGAATCTATTGACATTTTGAGCAGTAAAATCATCGGTGCTTGGAAATCTTACAAAATGTTTTGGTCAAGTAACCTTTTTAAGACTATGATCACTGATCAGGGTTTGCTTCTATATATATGCTTCTATATATATTCTTTGCTATACCAAGTTTATTTTATACAAAAGACAATGCAAAAAAAATCAATTAGGAGAAAGTTCCAGGAAATTGACTAACATTTTTGTTCATTCTAAGGCTCTGCGCTATGTCTGATTATTAACCGATGAAGTTTTGAATGTGTTCATTTCATAGGCGTATGGCGCGCGGGATTTTTGGAAAGGGGGCGAGCGATATTTGCCTGAATTTCAAGATATATTCTTAGTACAATTTCAAATGAAATTGGCTAGAAATCATTAATTTTCAATAGTGTTTATTTAATCATCTGCCCAAATTTTTCAACCTTTTTGCCCGAATCTTACTGAACATTTCCCCTGCCCCCTCCCTCTGATACGCCTATGTTTCGTTTGATCTGCGTTCAATTTGGACTGCCTCAAGATAGATAGACGGATAGATTCTCAGATAGATCAATGTATGGTCATTCATTCATTCATTATAACCATGTGCATGTTGTAAAATAAATTTCATTATGTTCTGTTCCAGAAGTACTGAAATAATGCATTTGATTGGGAACAGGCCAAATTGAAAGGTAAGTTTCCTGACAAGTCATTTCCACAACAATATCAATTACCTTTAACAATTAAGATAATTATTTTCATGAGGTACATGATTGGGACACAACTTGAAAAAAATGCTGAATTCTCTTGCTTGAAATTATGGATTTGAAAATTTATCATTTCTCAAAGCTTTGCTTTTGCAATATATCACTTTCGAGCTTTTCAAGAAACACCAGTCTCAGTCAAGTAAAATAATTTTTTTAAGTCGCAGAGAGGCTTTTTCAAATGTGATACCTGGTGTTTTGCGAAAAGTTCTAGCTTTTGAAAATCAATTTTGACATTAATAACTTCAGTTTCAAAAAAGTTAAAACTGACTTCATTTGAATTGCTTCACACAAAAAGTCACTACTTTGTGTAATGTTATATGCATACAGATGGTAGTTATTTGCACTCTAAAATGTAATGTTTGCACATTTAATTGATTCAGATCATTCAATAATTGATTACAAATACACTATTTACAATTTTAGAAATGCACTAGTTACTTAATCACTAATGCATATTACACTATTTTAAAACATCAGTAAATCACTGAAAAATTTGATTTACCAATGCACTAGATGATTTCTGAAATATAGAATATGATTTAATGTCACAATGCTATATGATTTTAACAACATTTGATTTGAATCATGCACGTCTATTGCTAGCTTTTATTTATGCTTTTAAAGCTTCAACAACTTGAAGATCACAATTGCAAAAAGAGTATACACCTTCACAATGGACTATTTACAAGAGGTTGGTATGCAACACAAGAACTAATGTTGGCTTGGGTTTCTTTTATCCTTAATCTTCTTTTCTTTTCCTGGAATTTTTGCTTTGGACACATTATTCACCTAGTATTCTTATATATTAACTAACACCTTTACTGTGTGCATGCTTTGTGCTATTCCTATGTGCTTAGGCCTGATTTATTGGGTTCTGTCAATTCTTAATTTTTACGCAAATTCAAAAATCACTAGTGCCTAAAATGTGCATTTTGACCTGGGGAATCCAAGTCTGTTCTCGAAATGGCGATACGACAATTCTTACCTACTTCAATTTTGGTTCAAAGTCTCAATGTTTTTTCATTTTGGACCATTTTCGCAAATCCGTGGTTCTCTATAACTTTTTCAGTATTTGTCATACAGCATTGTAATTGCCATAGTTGGAAAGCTCTCAAAAATGCCAACATTTTTGCATACCAACATCAATGGTCTAGGACGATATCTTGACTCCCATCGGCTCTTCGGTCTGCACTTATATTAGAAATGAATATGTTGCAGACTGTCTAATCCTGTTAAAAAAAGGTTTTTGAATTTTTTTTTCACTGATAATTGCTATGATTCGCATTCTCCAGAAAGAGCAAATAAAATATTTTTTAAATTTTTGGCCATGGAAAATCGTGCTTTATGAGCTTGGAAGTTTTAATGCTAAATTTTGTCGGAAGGATTGAAACAAATCAGGGAGGGGTTGTTATATTTCTTATTTTAACAGTGATGGAAATGGGGGGGGGGGAGCTCGGGGGAGCTGAGCTCCCTTGACCAAAACACAGGGGGAGCTGTACCCTGCCACCGCTCCCCCAATGAGCAGTGGTAAAATTACAATCATCATGTTACCTTTTCAGTCCTCATGGTATTTTTAACCATAATTATACTCTGGTGGAAGAATTCTTTCTCTTTTAAAAATTTTGAATGGGGAGCCACTGCCAAACGAGCCAAGAGCTCCCCCGACGATAATTTTTCCATTTCCATCACTGTATTTTAACTTCATAAGAATTAAATATAGGACAACATCACTGGTACCATAATAATGATAAGAGTATTTTCTTTCATGTGGTACCACTCATGTTGCCCTGCAATAAATTCTGACGAAGATATGATATGAAATGCAACAGACCCCATCTCACATTTTAAAGGTTTTCAACCAACTTTAACATTAAAATTTCATCACTCACAAGCCAGGCACTCCCACAGTAAAATCAAAATGTTATATTTGGTCATTATGGAAGTTAGGGAATGCGAATCACTGCAATTACTCAGTGAAAAAAAATCAAAAGCCTTTTTTTAACAGGATTAGACAGTCTGCAGCATCTTCATTCCAAAAAAGTGCAGGCTGAAGAGCCAATGGGAATCAAGATATCGTCCAAGACCATTGGATAAGTACTGATATATATGAGTAGGCCTACATTACGAGTATATAATGAGTACCTCATCCAATTGCTGGGTCCAGGGTTCGAATCCTGCTCGTGCAGGACATCTTGGCCAATGATGGATGGCTGTTTCAATCACCCTTCACCTCATGGTTGTGTACTCCTCCTGTCCTAAATAACCTACCATTAGGCTACTGGGTGTATAAATACAGGGTATAAAGCCCCCATCATCCATCAATATGTCACAGCTGATTGATGTAGCACATGTGTACAATTTCAAGATATTGGAATATACACATCTATACAATTAAGACCATGTCAACCATGACATACACAATTCTGTTACCATAGCAACTGTAGCACGTGCAATAAGGAAGCCAATGAGAAGCCACGTGCATCAAAGGTGTCTATTATGACTCAATAGAGGATAGCAATGTTTTAATATTGAATGATTTATATTATAAAACACAAACTGAACCCAGGAAAATAGTATATTTACATGCATTGATGAACATTGAGGAGTACTGGGAATGAAGGATAGAAATGAAGGTTTCAAGGACATTTTATTCAGGTAAATCTAAAATAATTTGCATATGATGACTTTTGATAATATTATGGTATGACTTTTGTGAATGTTTTGGTTTCTAAACCTTTGCTCATTTGCAGAATCAAAATAGATATGGAAACATATAGATAGATAGATAGATAGATAGATAGATAGATAGATAGATAGATAGATAGATAGATAGATAGATAGATAGATAGATAGATAGATAGATAGATAGATTGATAGATAGATGGATAGAGAGGTAGAGAGATAGATAGATAGAGAGATAGATAGATAGGTAGAGAGATAGGTAGAGAGATAGATAGATAGAGAGATGGAGAGATAGATAGATAGATAGATAGATAGATAGATAGATAGATAGATAGATAGATAGATAGATAGATAGATAGATAGATAGACATCCAAGCCCTCATGAGGGCTGACTGATGTTATGTATTAAAGAGAGCAGGAGTCCTCAACATGTTACATATTTACCCCATGTGAGGGATCTTTTAATTCTTCTCACAGCACCGACATTGATGCAAGGGTCCGCCAATTAACATCTAATCTCAATGACATCCATCTGGGATTTAGCTCATGAAGGTTAATCCACTGTGAATGTTGGGTTCCCTATCCAAGCTTCGAACCCATACATGCAGGCAAAGACCTTCAGAGGAGCAGGCCTGAACCATGACCACCAAGTTCCCTAGATCCATACTCATAGATAGGTTTTAGAAATGCTTTTGAAATAGCCACCCAGTCGCATAGATACATGTACATTGGCTTTAGAAATGCTTCTGGCCACTCAGTTGCTTAGATACTGTACAGATACATACAGGAAGGTTTTAGAAAATTCGTCTGACGTATTTGTACTTGTTTGCGTATGTTATTGCCCTGGTTAATGATCTAACATGACCAAATGCCATTGTTTTCCTACTTGTCCCATAAAGTTATGTTTTGATGGATTCTTTTCTAAGTCAAAAATGACATTCAATTTCTCTAATCCCCTGGGGAGCAATCCTGAATATATTTTGCATCTCTGAAGAAGTGCCTTGCCAACTTTCTGGAAGTATTTGCAACTCCAGAGTATTTATGTGGCTATACATTTTCATTCATTTTTTTTTTGCTATATTTTATATAAGTCTGAGGAATCAGAATTTAGTTTGTTGTTCATACATTTTCATGAGAAGGAGTTTTAAGAGAAGCCAGATTAAGATGCAGATAGGAGAATATCATTGGTGAAGAAGATTATTCTACAAGACATCATGTGAAAATTGTGATATGTAATATAAATATATCTTATAACTTACACAACTAGTACATAAAAAAAAATTGAATAAATGTTATAAAATCTAACGTTTCTAAATGTTGTTTTAATGTTTAGTGCTTGCTTGGTATGGTCAGAGGTGTAGATAATTGACATGAGATTAGCTGAAATAGGCTTAGATGAGATGACAAATATTGGATGATTTGAGAAAAGTTTGAATATAATAACTCTAATAAGCTAAGATATATACAGTGTAGCACACAAGTTAACTCTTGGAGATCAATAAAGGAACACTATCTGAAATTAAGACAGTTTTTTGAATTATCACACTGTACTTGAAATCTATCCACCTTCTTCACTGATTTGTGACCTGCATGGACAATGCTGCCCTACAGAGGTAAAGTACGGTAACTGCATTTGCTGTAGGCCTACTTGACCTTTGTACTTCCCTACCATAAAGGTGGGAGCCAAGAACTGTAAAAATTCCAAAGTAACCCTTTAACCTTAGTTAGTCCTCAACATTTTCATGATAAAGTTCGGAATTTTATGATTCCCTTCTCAGCTGTAGGGGCTAAAAAGGTAGAGTACAGAATGTCAGTTACTGTACTCTACCTTTGTAGGGCAGAATGCACCTAAATTTGCTGTTGGTCACTGAGATCTTGAAAAGACCATTTCGTGTTTGTCAGATCCAGATTTCCTGGGATGAAGCTATTTTGCTGCTTTTGTCATTTTTGAAAGCTGACCTTCGTGTCACATTCTCAGAGATATATGACAGAGATGTAAAGATATGTTGTCATTTTGAAATTGACCTGATTGAATTGGCAGTCTCTGGTTTCTGCAAATCATATTACAATGGACACCAGAGTGCATTTGTGCAATATAGTGCAACATCAAATGTGCAATATATCAGAGTGCAATATATCATCTGGCATATTATATCATGATTCCTTTGTGCTTGTACATCGAACCAGTCGAGGGGGTGTTGCTATGGCATATTCGATAAATTGAAATTAAAGGAAAAACTTGTTAAAGCAGGGGAATAATTTGTTCTCGGATGGTATTGCAAGGCTGCACATTTTCTGAAACATTGAAATCTGTTTCTTTAAAATGTGCAGAAATGCTTTCGTATTTCAGAATTTACGTCTTGAAAGTGAACTTGTAGAATTGTAAGCCAGATATATTATCTAGATACCAGTTTTCCATTCCAGAAGGAAAGATATGATTCTTATGACTAACGTGGGTCAGAGACATAAACACATGCTTGGTGTCATGCAGTCTTAGAACTTCAGACACATTTATAACCATTAGTCCATGTTGAACCCTAAGACCTGGTCTGACTTAATACTATACCACAGTTCCTAATTTATCTCTTTCCTAGTTTCTGCGGCAAATGGCAGCAATTTACAGTGGAGAATAGAGTTATGTCTAATTTTAGACTTAAACCGGTTTTTGAAATCATCAAATCATTCCAATATGTTTATTGCGGGTAGTAGGGTGCATCAGTTGCCCCAACATCAGCAGATCAAGCTGTACCTCGGTCCATAGTTGTGTTTTACCACACAAAATAAGATACTAAAATTTCAGCTTGATCGATGAATGTTTAGGGGTGCCTCCAGAAGCATATTTCCTGTGAATTTTTCAGGAAAAATTACGTTTCCGTAGGATCGCGGTTTGCGATAACTTGAGTAATATATAAGATAGAAAAAAACTAATGACATTTTTGGATTCTACAGAAAATTTCCTTCAAAATGAATACCTGGAAGCTATGTTTCCGTCAACATTATGGTGATCATGAACTGCACAGTATGCTTTTACTTCTATTATTATGTACGACGTCACTGTTGTACATAAGTTTCTGTTTATATGACTACATGGTACTTGGTCTTTGCTTTTCCCTTCATATTGATTATGTTTCATAAATTTTGAGCAATAATTTACTCAGTATTCCATCTCTCAGAGCTATTTCAATTATTCATGATGATGTGATCTTGATAAACTTTTATGACTATGAAAAAAAAACAAGCTTGCTATGTGTTGATAAGTCCCACTTTTTTATCCTTATGAAGACTAGCCCTAACACTTTTTGTTCCAAAAGAGGTAGGTCCATGTCACCATACCTTTTTTGAAACACCACAAAATGTTAAATAATTATTATATTTATTCAATAGCTTCTATTCTTGTCATGGAATTGTGACTACACATTAATTCTATGATATAGATCCTCCTTAGGCCTTGCCATATATGTACAGATTATGTAAATTAACAGTCTCGCTATACATAGTCCCTGCTATACTCCAAAAATTTTGGTTTTCCTGAAAATATAGAATGTTTCACTGTTCAGACAATATTTATATTTCATTTATTTGCAAAATTATGCACAATTGTACAATGTAGATGGACCCATCTTCTTGGCATTATAATTTCAGGCAAGTTTTTGTAATCAGAGGGCTGAAATTATCAATTATAGCATGTTAAGAAGTCATCTTGACCTCTAGGTGATTCATTATCATCATAGGTGAACTCAGCATCCTCAGAAACCCCTACTGAATCAGTTTCAGTGGCATTAACCGATTTAAGGTAGGAAAATGGCAACTTTTTATGTTCGACAACAGCCAATTTTGGGTATTCGAGGGCTGAATTGACCAGTTAATGGCAGTTATAGCATGTTATGACATCATCTTGACCTCTGGGTGATTCATTATCATTATGGGTGAACTCGCCACCCTCAAAAACACCTCATTGACCAGTTTCAGTGGCACTGACTTATTTCAGGCAGGAAAATAGCCACTTTTTATGCTCGAAAATAGTCATTTTTTGGTCCCTCAAAGGGCCCTCCAAAGATGAGGGGGGGGGGGGGTGTCTAAACCTTAATGGATTTGGCTGAAATTTGTTGTAGGCACTTTGTACACATATTGGCACAACTGAGCCCAAGAAGAGCTTGATCCGAAAAACTTTCCAAAAAAGGGGACACCTATCAGTGAAGTCGTATAAAATATTCCAAGTAAAAACAAATCCTGCAGCATGGCATCAACATTTTTCAACAAAAGTATGGCTTCCATGTATTCATTTTGAAGGAAATTTTCTGCAGAATCCAAATATGTTATTACTTTTCTTCTATCTTTCATATTAGTCAAGATATCGCAAACCGCGATTCTACGAAAACATAACTTTTCATGAAAAAGTCCTAGGAAATATGCTTCCGGAGGCACCCCTAAATATTAATTGATCAAGCTGATTTTTTAGTATGTTCATCTGGCTACCTAAACACAACTTCATGCCAAGGTACAGCTGTCTAGCTGTATTTTTTAGTTTTCATGGGGCGGCTGATGCACCCTAGCGGGTAGCTTGAGAAAAGACCAGTCCGATCATTTGATTTATCGGTTCTCCAGGGATTAGTGATGATATATAATTTTTAGATATCTTGTGTCAATCCTTGAGGCAGTTTCCTTGTGATTGTGAATGATACAAACCTAAACCTTACTATGCAATAATTCTTAACAGTGGCGTAACTGGGGGGTCTCGAGTGGGGGGGCACCTGGGGGGGCACGCGATTCTCTTGGGGGGGCACCCGCTATGCAAATTGTACATTTTAGCCAGAGTTGCAAAGTTCATATGGGGGGGCCTGTGCCCCCTCGTGCCCCCCCCCATAGGGACGCCACTGATTCTTAATAATTATTTTAAACATATTTTCAATAGAAATTCGTGACTGAGCTAGCACACAGAGCTACTGTGTGTTCAAGAAAAAGCATTCACCATTCTGTGCAACTCTAGGCCTTGATGCATGACTGGTTATGACTAAGATATATTTTTTGGCAAATACCAATACATGCTTTACAACATTATTGCCTTGACAAACATGTCAGATCACTAACTTACATCATGCAATGTGTTTATGGATATAATATATTGATTTCTATTCAAAATAATTATTGGAATATTGGCCAAATGGATAATTACAGATCTAGTTTAGGCCTATACTGGATATTGATACACTAATCACTGAATAAATGTGGACATAAAGTAAGTTTATTTTTGTCACTTTTTGTTACTGTATTATTGTTGCATATTTTCTCACATCATGTTTGGCAGAGCCATGGAATATCGATATGTAGAAAACGAGATGGATAAATAGATAAATGCTTAAATAGATAGATAGTCAGATACATATCTATAGTCAAATAGATAGAAAGATACGTACATTAGACTGATATTTGCATAGGCGTACGGGACGCGCGATTTTTGGGGGGGCGAGCGACGTTTGCCCGAATTTCGAATTTTCTAAATTTTATACCATTTCAAATGAAATAGCCTGGAAATCACTAATTTTAAATAGTTTTTACCTAATCATCTGCCCAAATTTTTTTGCCTTTTTGCCCGAATCTTACCGTTTCCCAAACTTTTGGGGGGGGCGACCGCCCCCCTGCCCCCCCTCCCATACGCCTATGGATATTTGGATAGATAGATATATATGTAGACATATTAGATTGATAGGCTATATATCGACAGATATATACAACAGAAATGGCTATTACAGAATTACTTTGATAAGTCATATATACCTGTATAAAATTTGGTCAAGGATGTTAAAAAATTGGGAAGACAGTCGCAAAAATCAATAGTTTCCTAGTCCAAGCAATTTCATAAGATATTGTATAAAGTTTGGATCCTAAAATTTGGACATATGTTGCCCCCCCCCCCCACCAAAAAAAAAAAATAGCACGCAGTACTCCTGTTGATAGAATGCCTTTATCCTAGTTTGTATACTTCTGTACAAACACGCCTTCGTGGTAGAAATTTTGTAGTCGTGAGATATTTGAAGTATAATGCAACAGTATACTGAATGAGGAATTTGTTTTGTACCATGGTCCATTTTCATAATGTCCTGTAAAAATACCTTCACTCTTTAAAATACAAATGTATAATAGACAACTTAGACTTATACTTAACCTTGAGAGAATTTTGCCAAAATAATTCCATAAAACGGTTTTGTGCTGCAAGTGCTCCGTCTGCTCATAGCAGCAGAGTCTTGGAAGCAGTGTCAGCTTGCAATAGACTCCTCAACTTGACCTCAAGTTTGTTCAGGCCAACACTTTTGGCAAGTTATATTGTAATTCTGTTCATACCAAGTTCTTTTTTTTTAATGGCACAAGTTCTGTCTTCAGGTTGAGACAAGTTTTGTCTTATTGTATAAATAAATTGGACAACAACCTGGAGGTTTCGTCATCAACATGTCAGTGCTGCACATCTCTAAATCTTAAGTTTCTGATGCCACGATCACTCCAACTAAGGTTCTCAATCCTGATCTTGTTAATTTGAGAGTTTTTCAACTATTGATGTCCATAGATATGCATAAACAGTATATCATCCATGTTTAAAATATGATGTTACTGACAATAAACCTGATGGTTTTTTGTTATTTGGCACCATTTCAATAAAATAAAAAAACTTAAGACTCAAGTATTGTCCTTTAAACAATTCAAAACAATGCCAAATTTAAAGTCGTCCTAAAGATAGATTCAATATTCCTTGCAATTCGTAACTCTGGGCAGCATATTTTTTAGTAGTCTCTTTTTGGATTCTAGCCAAGTTCTTAAATAGAAATTGATTATCAGCCAAAAGAGTATATTTATTCATTATTACTTCTTTCTATGTACGTTTTAGAACTGCAGATGACTAGGCCCAACTTGAATAATGCAGAAATGTGTAAGTTTATTATCCATCCAATAACTATGTATCCTGGTTCAGGATAGGTATTGGTCTAGCAGCTCTGTGTGATGTGCAGCTGAAGACTGAGTGCAGAGCATGATGACATGCTGACAAGCAAATATTATTGGCTGCTAAATTAGCAACAAGAAACAGTTAAAGCAAATCCTTAACAGTTTCATGTCATTGGAATTTTGTTGGTTTTTGTTATTCATTGCACCTGAGCATTCAAACTGTTGGTCAAGTTTCAGTTACAGTTGTGGGTTCATGGTGATTTAGCATGGTGATACACTGTGTTGACCTTCAAGCTGGAATTTGCCCAACTGTGAGATTTGGTGAAAGTCTTGTTTGTGTTTTACAGCTACAGTCTACTCACTAAACTCCTTCCCAGCTGAGTGACATGCATTCTCTTGATGCATATATAGAGGACAGATATTGGGATCAGCTGTTCCCTGTTACATATTATTAAACCTTCCTCTTCTACTTGCCATCTTTATAAGATTCCTGTCTACAAGTTGACCGCCATTTACTGCGACCTAGGGTGCAAAATTCGCGAGCTCCTGTGAGCGGTCAACAGAATTTGGATCAGTGGAAGAAACCAGGACAGTGTGGAAGAAACCAGGACAGTTCCTAAATTTAGTGATGGTCTAGTTTATTTCCAAAAACTCTGCAAGTGTCTAATCTGACTTTGGTTGGCTTCAATTTTAAGCAAGCAGCTTGTAAATATCAAAATAAGTTGGAACTATTTTCTATCATGGAGGATGTATACATTGTAGTTCACACATATTGCCAATATAGAGGGGGCCACTTGTGGCATGGACAAGACATTTTGCTGAGTGTAACACAGCCTCTATGAAATTGTGAATTATATTGCTGTCCTAGTTCATAAATCTCCATAAAGTAACAGAATAAATACAATCGAGCTTTTTTGATATCACAAAGCAAAAATATTGGCTTTGTATGGACATGTGAATTAGTGAGAATGCATTCTTTTTGGACCCTTTTCTGACCACAATTTAACATGCACTAAATGGCATAAGTAGATTGAATACCATCAAACTTCTGATGAGTAAAATCATCCCTTTCACAGGCAAAGTGTATGCTAAAGTTTCAAAACTTTCTTTTTGTCTCATGATTTCCAAACATTTTCATTCAAAGCAGTGGACTGGATACTTGCCCGCAACCATGCTTTGTGAAAGTAGTTTGGCGTAGTAATATGGACAGCTGTTGTCCGACCTAATCTGGTGATCTGTCCAAAACAGATCAAATTATTGTTGACCCAATTCGATTTTCCAGGGACTGTCAGCATTCTGCTGCCACTTGACAGTCCCGAACAGAGACAGATAAGATTCCAAATCAAGCCACCCTGGCATCACATGGCTGCTTTAGTGTCTATGTACGCCACTGACCAAAAGATAATGACACTGGAGCTTTCACAATGTTAATTTGGTGCAATTTTAGCAACTGCTTCATGTCATGCTGCTTACTCTCCCGACCAATGAGAATGTACAAATAGCTTGACATCACCAAAAAAGCCTTGCATGACATACAGTTTTGCCAGTCACACCTCAACCGACCAATAGCTACCCAGTCTCAGCATGACATCAAGCTTTCAGTCTATGAAAAAAAAATTGAAGGATACATAGTTATTGGATGGATAATAAAATTAAAGTTTTTAATTTGGCCATCGATGACTGGAACACTGTCCATGGCATGTGGCATTAAGCAGTGGGGTGCCTTGTATTCAATGTTCTATGCTGGGGCAAGTAAAAGACCACATTCACCCCTCCGTTTTGAACAGGGAGCACCTTGGTGAGGACTCAATCTTATCATCTCATCATTACATGCATTAGACATAAACCATCTTTTAATTAATGCCACTCAAATAATCTCCCCCCTGAAAGAAGCTGTTTTAAAATACAAATGAATTCACTGCCTTCATAATTCACTACCGTCCTAAATGAAACAATTCCTTCACTGAAAAGCAAATTTACTACCGTCCAAAATGAAGTAAATGCATACTAAGATTCACTACCATCCTAAATGAAACAACTTCTACTCTGAATAGAATACCAAATTCACTACCATCCTAAATGGAAATTGACATCTTCTATGATATTGCTATCATCCTAAATGAAACTGAGGTTCACTTAATCCACTACAATCCTAAATGAAACAATTGCTACGGAAAATAATACAAAATTCACTACCATATCCCAATGGAAATCCTCATATACTGCTATTCAATTGTAATAAGTGCTGCCGTCATTAATATAATGCATGAGTATTTGACAATTTGTTTCATCCCTTATGAAACTTTGCTTTCCTCACATATTAATGAGTCCTCTCCCCATCAGATTAAAGGAGCTGTCATCAAGTCACCCTCATGCAAAGTCAGAGGAATGCGCCCGCAGTCAACTATATCTGTCTCTCTCTTCATCTGAGACTCAGTCAGTGTAGTTATTACTATATTATAAGACATGGATGGGAGTGGAGATGTCAGACTGATTTTACCAGTGTTGAAGTTCAGGCAGGGACATCTGAGGCTGAGACCGCTACCGAGGCATGAGCCTCCGAGACCAACGCTATCGAAATGTGGCCTTGTGGCCGGCCTCTAGTACGAGGCCCGAATTGAGACCTCCCTCACTAGCCAAACGCACCCGAGACCGAGTCCAAGGCCTAGGATTGAGCATCTGAGACCGAGGCCCAGGCCACCAAAATATAGCTTCGAGGCCTGCCGCATGACCTCCAATTCCTTAATTTTACAATAACATATTTTTCAGTGATCGAGACAGAGAGAAAGAGATATATCGATGTTATGACATGTGGCAGGGCAAAATCCATTGCAGAACTGGCAATTGATATAAAACGGGCCCAGTTAAAGATATAGAGACATCGTTCATGAATTCATTTTTGCTCTTGTTGTTCTTTAGTAGTGATGCCAAATAGAAATCTGAAACTGGATGTAAATAACAAACCTCTAGCTGTATACAGTTGTAACCTAGATCCATATCCTCACTTGTAAGATCAATAGCCCTGTCCATTCATTAAACAACATTTAGATACATGCACTGCAGGTGTTTGAAGTAGGTCTACAGAAATTGCTGGTTGTAGGATTGATTTCAGTTGATAGGGAGATGCCTATACCTAGCTCACACTAGTATTTTCTATATCCATATTTTTGCTTAATAATTTCCTCTGATTTGATGTAGGTTGATTTGCATTTTGTTGGGATTTGTGTTATTATGTTTTGGTTGTTGGATGTTTTGATTTTCCAATTTGCATCATAGTGTTGTAGTTTAACGCTCACTACAATTTAAGTATTTTGGGGTCATGTTGCATCAGATTAACTATAGAATATTTACACTTACCTATTAAAGAGATTAATCTGAATATATGCAATTATGTTATGTGCACAGAAGTATGCAGTAAAATACTAGTAGCACTCAGTGTAACCAAAACTGTCTGTATAACATAATATATAAATATTAGTCTCAATTGAATTAAAGACCTATACCATTCCTGTTGGATTTAATAACTATCAAAGTAAAATATTCATAATATTTTCTCCTTTTCAGCGAAGTGTCTCGGATACTCCAACATTCCTTTATCCTGAGGATTCCCGGATCCCTCAGTTCGAGATGGATGCGGATTCCAGACCTACGCAGATGAATCCACTGTTTGTGGAAGATCAGCCTGGTGAGCAAAGAAATTTATATTGAAGATATATACATTTATAGATATATACCTCAGTACAACTGTACAAAATCTCTTTTGAAAATATTATGTACATGTAGTTTTGTAATAGGTGGAAAGCATACAGAAAAAAAATCCAGAGAGATTAGTCAATTAGTTTTTGTCCCTTTCGAAAGTATTTGTTACCTGAATTAATCAGCGAAATGTTAATTCAGCAGACTAGCCGATGTTTAGAGTCAAGACTATGATTAGTACCAAATGGTAAATAGTCAGCTCAATGACATATTTCCTACAATCCATATCAAGCATAGGCCAAAATTTTTTCATCTCTTTGTCCAGTCATCATTACAGAAAGTGATGCCGTCTTTCATCACTATAATTGCTTTTCTCTGCATTGGAATTTGTTAGTTCAATTGTAGATAAATGCAGTGTATGTACGTGTGTAGGCCTCATTATTATCTCCCTTTTTTTTCAGACCAAAATGGAAATTCTGGCACCGCATCAGATTTCAACAATAGCAACCAATTCGACCAGCCGAAGGGGAAAAAATCTGTCACAATTGACGGTGGCTCAAAGAAAGATGGTGACGAGGACGTTTATTTAGTCGTCGATGGCGCTGTCGGAGGTACACAATCAGTAACTGTTGGAAAACCATTTGATGCGGATTACTTAGCATACAAAAACAGTGGGAAACCTCGGTCAAAACGAGCTCCGGAACCAGGAGAATCGCTTTTTGAAGATTTTGCTGAAGAGTATTTTCAAAATGGAGCGTCATCAATCTTCACAAAAACCATGATCAATGAACCACTCATCGCCACCAAAACTCTTACTGATCGAATGGTAAGTGCAGATTCTACACTATATCATAATGAGGTTCTTTTAAATAATAAATCAATTATAACTGTAACATAAAATTTTGAAATACATTATATACGATGTGTGCACTGTGCATACTGATGACAACTTTTGCAAGACTCACACCTTCAAGACTCAAGACACATTTATTCGCCTATAAAAATGTATGTCAGTTTTTGAAATTAAACACTTTTTATTAATAGACGGGAGATCACTCTTAGACAAAAATATTGTCGCTGACGAGTGACCGCCCGTCATAAAAGTTCATGAAGCTAAGGGAAAATTAGATTGATAATTTCACTTCACAAAATTATTTCATAGTTTTTTCATGCTTTTATAAATTGATTGACAGAAGGGTAAACACAAATTAAGTAATCAAGTTATTGCCATACCAACATCATCTTAAAGTGCATCAATCATAATTGAATAAACCATCATTCAATAGAAAACAGATAAAACTTTGAAGAAATTGCCATTGTCTGTGATCAGATTAATTTGTCAAATAAAGATTTATTCATTAATTACAGGCAGCCCTATCTATCTGGATTGTCTTGTTGCGATTCATGGGAGATATCCCAGAACCCCCAGCGCCCCCTTCAGCCAACACAGATAACAAGCCAAAGAAGGTAATTAGAATTTTGAGCAATTAGTGTTCTTTTGCAGCAATTAATATTCTTATCAAGGCAATTAATAAATCATTCATTGGACACTGATACATTGCAACTTCCGAAATATACAAGAACACTTGTCTTCTGATTATGAGCAATTCCGTGAAGTTAAATTTACTGATTTAACACTTTAGCAGCTTATGTAGCCCTACCACTGCACCTCAGCTATTTAATTGTTAAACAGGGATGAGGCCAGGTAAAAGGGGTATCAGACAAGCCATCAACCAAAGGTCCAAGTGCAACAGGAGTTGAGCTACAAGGCAAATGTCATCGTGTCGGACGTACTCACACGATGATCGTCCGACGCGATGACATTTTGACTTAGCTCTGCTCCTGTCAAATCTGTAAATTGGACTTTAGGGAATTGCCCTTATGCAACACACATAGAAAGATGCAGTAGGAGTTTCAAGCCCAATTGAGTTAGATTTGCTCAGCCACTTTGCAGCATGTCTGTCGCCAGATGGCCCCTTGTCAGTATCTAAATTTAGCAATCAAGTATTGCCATGCAGTTGAATCGAACCATGGACCTCAAATTACAAGGATAGCATCAAACCTCAAAATTACATGGACAGCATCAAACCACTTAACTACCAAGACACAATGTCATGTCATTGCAATTTGGAAAACAAATATTCACACTAATTGATGTGCAATTGTGCATCATAACATTGTGGAATCTTTAATATAGAGAGCATTGGGACAATGAAACACTGGCGTTTGACATTGCAGTAGGCTAACTGAAGAACCTGGGTATAAAAATATTTTTTCTTTTCATAATCTTGTTTCCAGAGAATTCCAATTATGGCAAAAATCTACACATGCTCAGCAGGAAAATTTAAGGAGCAAAACATGGAGGAGATCAGACAACTTGGAAGAGATCTGATCGAAAGAGCAAATCAGCATTTTACAGGCCAAACTCCCACAATGAGATCTCACAGTATGACGTCACAATCCAGCACAGAGGACGGTCAGGTAATGCAAAAAACAAGAATCATCTTCATATTATATCAGATCATGCTTCCAGCCATGGAAATATGGAATATTACACATTTACTATGCAACAAAATGTTCCTTGTAAGGTTATTTCGCAATACAAGGCGTATTACAGGGATGGTAAGCAAAGTGAAATTGGTGATGTTTTGCCTTTGAGCCAATGCTTAACATCCTAAATTGAACTGCTTCTGGGAGCATAGCTTCTCCTTCGATGCTATGAAAGCACATCATACGCAGGGGGGGGAAATTTGTTATATTTGTAGAGGGGAAGAGGTCGGCGAATGCAAATTTTGCGCCAGGCCTAACGGGCCGAAAGTCGCGCAGTGATGAATTTCGGCGACCATTTTAGGGCCCAAAATTCAATATATTTTAGATTATCCAAGGTCAGTTCTCAAACTTGCATTTTCTACAAAAGAGGCAACTGGTATCATGGAAAAAATGCCAAATATGACTGATAATTGTCAACATCTTGTGGTAATAATTTGAAATTCTAAGGGGGGATAATCATAATCTTCCCCCCCAGGTTCATCCTAGGGGGGATGCATCCCCCTCGTCCCCCCAGGATCTACGCCCCTGATCATACGTCGCACAGGAAGATAATATTATTTGAGTTTAAAGGGACATGAATGCCTGCCAGTTTTTATTTACTCTACAAATGGCCACACATGTGTCAAAATCTTGAATAGATAAGTGAACCGCCTTTCCTATTAATTGAAGTTCTATTTCACTTACTTGCGGAAGTCTTTCACCCATATGTAACTTTGAGTATGGCGATGAAAATTGGCAGCCATTTTAGTCAGAAATCCCTAAAATGCATTTATGACGTGATATGTTTTCATCTCATCACTTGAGAATCCTTGCTCCCACAAGCAGTTTGGTTGGAGATGTTTATTCAGCATTGACCCAATGGCAAAACATCGCCCGTTTCACTTATTTACGAGCCGCACTGTATTTTTTACGACTCATATTCCGTTAGTGAGGACAGTGAGGTCATATCCTATACCTGCCAATTTATTGTACATGTTGTTGAATGAGTTATACTATACTCAACAATCACTAGTGAAGTCGTATATATATGTTACCAATGACTAATTGACCTCTCATTACCAAATAAGAGACAGGACCAATAGTGATATCTTTGATATCCTTAAGCAGCCAAATGTAAACACTCCTCCTTCGTCTGAAGTTCAACTCTTCTTGAAAAATATGTTATTCCTTTGCTAACATACATTGCAATTAACTTTCAATTTCTATTGTGTTAGTCTAAATTGTTACTATCCACAGAAGAACACACTCTTGATTACTTTCTTTTGTTAATTAATGCCTTCTGCAGGATTACTCTCAGATAGCTGTGGTAAGACTGAATGTTGATTTTGGATAAGCTTTGTTTCACCTGCATTTTGATCATTTTCCAGTATTTATCATACATTTGTATAAAGATCACTGCACAGCTTTTGATGAGCTTTGCTGTATATCCTTCTTTTGTTAATTTTTTCATGTGTTTGTCTCCCACTTTTTAAGTTTTTGTGTTTTAAATTTCTTCTACACCCTGATTTTTCTTGAAAATTTTCATATATTTTTTAATACATATGTAAAAGCAACAACAAAACATAATCTGTCTACAATAAATCCGGAGTTTTGTAGAAGAGAAATTATGCAAGAAAATGAAAACAATGAATTTGTTAAATGTTTATCTTCATAACTTTTGGCTAAGCACATGTACATAAGCTTCCTAAGCTTAGTGCATTGTTTCAATATAAGCTGCCAGCATCTGCTTTTCGAAATATTTAAGACAATTGCATTATTCTCAAGATGTCATTGATCTTTGGTGGGAATTTGATTTCACATGTAATATCGATTTTAATTCTAAAGGAATTTGGATCGTGTTTGAGAACTTTGTGTTTTATTGAGTGATCATTTCATTTGTTAGTTTGACAAATCAATAATGGTTATTAAATACAGTAATCCCTGGTTTCTAAGACCCCTGTTTTAAGACCGACCCAGCGCAGCTCAATTTCTACGACAAAATTCAACAAATTAGCTGTGTTTATAGTCAGAGAATTTACAGTAATAAAAACAAATTGTTGCAAGAAAATGTATTTATTGACAGGTCTGCAGTCTATAAAGATATCTTCCATTACATTATAAACATTTATTTATATTTCAACCCGATCAGATAAGGCGATTTCTAAAAGGTTTCTTCATCATTTTCCTCTCAGCTCTTGAGATTGTTTGGCTGAAACAATCTACTGCCAAGAAGTAGTGCTCAAGAATCTTGATATCCTAACCCAACCTCATCTGCTTGACTGCTTCGATTATCAGATTTGGCCTTCTGTCACTTTTGGTGGTACTAAAATATGTATACCAGTTCACAATTCAAAGGAATGATCCTCATAATGAGAAATGAAGCTATAGCCATGTTCGCTGAAATTCCATAATTTAGGAACAGCTCGGTTTGGAGGACCGAGATGATTGCTTCAGCATAGGGGTTAAACGGATTCAAAGTGGCTTTAAATGTAAAGGAAAAACTTTGAGATACTGTCAGGCTGCCAAATAAAGCTTTTCATGATCATCCATTGCATATTTACATTAAATTCTATGATTATTTACAACAATAGACACTTGGATTTTGGCTAAAAAACTGAGTTGTGCTGGGTGCACTGACCTTTTGTTTCCATGGCAACAGAAAAGTAATTTAAGCAATTCCACACTGTATTATATTTTCAAAATAGTTAGTGTAATACCTGAATTTATTCCTGAATTTACTTCTGTGAAAATTTTATTGAGCTGCTTCTAATAGCGGGCGTTAGTGGAACTCTCCTTTTTCCAGCTCTCCTGTGTTGATGAGCAGAATAAAACTATTTCCGGAAACATCAGCCTGGGAATTTACAATGGAGCCGGGGTTTCTAAGGTCCGTAACAAAGTCTAATCAGCCTCACAGTACAGAAATATGGTGGCAATCCATGCTAAACATTCCATTTAAGACTCGGCAATACAAATCCGTAATGTTTTCAATGGATTAAAAGTGCCCTGGGGCCTGGAATGCCAGCTCCACTGACTCAGCAATGGTACAAAATGGCAGCTTGTTCCCGGAAATAGTTTTATTCTGCTCGTCAACACAGGAGAGCTGGAAAAAGGAGAGTTCCACTATCACGGCCTATAGAAATGTCTGCCAAAAAAAATTGGTCAGAACTTTTGGGACACCCCTCGTACCTCTTTTCAAATTAAAGTTTGATTTAATTCAACCACACATTGTATTACAGGGGTCCCTTTATTGTAAGACCACCCCTTCTGCAGTCATGAAGTGGTCTCCTATAGGGGTGTGGTCTCTCATTGGGGGCTAGATGCACTAAAAATACTTAAGGGGGGGGGAAGAAGATGGTCACAAACTTTCAGGCAAGTGCACTGACCTTTCGTAACCATGGCAATAGAAAAGTAACTTGAGCACCTCTTACAACTTTAATTTTAGCAAGATAGATAGCTAAATACCTGAAATTAATTCTGTGAAAATTTCATCGTGCTACTTCAATTGGAAAGGTCTGCTAAAAAAATTGGTCAGAACTTTTGGGACACCCCTCGTAACAAACGCCTTAATTTTAGTTAAATCCCAAGCTAGATTTATGTCCCTGCTCTTTCTCCTTTGAGGCAAAAATATTGTCACTTCAGGCTATCGTCACAGGTTTAATTATTGTCATTTTAAACAGATTGGATTGAAAATATAACCAATTTATAATGCCCAATAATTATGTCAATGAATTTATATAACTTCAATCCTGGTGAAACCAGTGCGCCCTTGGGAAATTGATATGAATTTATTAAACATGACAGAACCTGAAATTAAGTACTCATAATTTAATTTCAATTCATTTTGATGCTGTTTCAGATTGAATCAATTACTCCAAGTAAAAACAAAGGATCTGTGAAGAAGGGAATAATGGCGATGATGTTTGAAAAGAAGAATAAAAGAAAGTCGAAAGAGAGTGACGAAAGAAGTGTCGACCAAGAAAATTACTCTGGATATCCGCCTCTGAATGATGATCTTTCGGATGAAATTGATAAAATCCATTTCATCGTTGGTCATGGGATAATAAGAAGACATTTAAGGTGAGGATTTGTGCACTGTAAAATTAGAAATTTTGAGTCAGCTCAAATGATTGAGTTATGTGGTTGCACAGTTTGTTTGAGCTAAGATAGCTTGTTGTTTTGAGTTGTGATAATAACAAGCTAATGTATGCTCAAAGGAATTGTACAACACTCTCACTCAATCTTTTGTACAGTGTAATTGATTTGTTTAATATAATTTGAGTTCAGCATGAAAGTCAAAACATATGGGCAAAAAATTACAGTTTTCCAAAAATAAAATCCAAGTAGTGCTTCACCAAACCCCAATAACATACGCACAAGAGGAGCTCCCCCTTACCTCTCCCAAAATTTTGGATTGAGAACAGGTTTAATAGACTCATTTGTTTTCTTTTGGACATCATATTAATCTGATGACTTACTTAGCTTTAATTTTTTTTTTCAACAGTCTTCTTTCAGGGTGTAAAATGACTCTCCTTGTTATTTCCAGAGATGAGATATTTTGCCAAATCTGCAAGCAGTTAAGAGAGAACCCCAGTGAAGCCAGTGAGATGAGAGGGTGGCAGTTAATGGCCCTTGCCCTGGGGTGTTTTCCACCCTCCAGTAAGGTAATCTATCTATCTCCCTCTATAAATCTATGTATACGTATATTACAGTTCGTCCAACAGCTTGTTTGAAGTTGTTTCGCTCAGGACATTATCATGAACAGGTCACCCTTGCATGCCATTTATCTATTTCCCTATTTTACTTTTACTTTGGTACAGGCCTTTAATAGATTTAGAACCTGTGGTTAAGAGTACCATTTCTTTGCACCAACTGATTAATATATGACTGCATGATGAACTACGACTTATGAGGAAACTGTTATTCCAAATGCATTCTAAATGAGGGGGTGCACACTGTACAGCATTCGGTATCGTAATATATCTCTTATTAATTCTCTTTGTAATATCATTTCGTCGATATTATGATACTGAGATGTTGTTCTCATGCAAGAACTGGTAAGTTCCCATAGATCTTGATAAAAAGGGGTTCAAGGTCAAAATTAAGTCTTTGTTGCCAGTAAACAATAAGCAAAGTAGCAGAAAGTGATGATGCTCCACCAGGAGTCCAACTCTAACATATATGTCTTTAATGTTCTTTTTTATCCGCCATTTCCCTTTGGGGCATACAACTATGTCTATAGCCAATTACAAATAAGCTTTGGAGTGATTGCAATGTAATAAAGATTTTAGGTCAAACTTTAGCTTAATTATGTTTCTATGCATCCATATGTATATATACATGTACATCCTCTCTCATGGACAGCATTGTTTCATCCTGATAATCCGGATTTGGAATTCGCAACTTCTTTCCTTAACAAATCCTTATTGCTTTTCTCTCATGGAAATATTCATAATCTCAACGAAGATATTCTATATAAATACTTAATAAAAATTAATTTCAGAAGTACTAATAAACAATTTGATAGTGTCATCTCCTATTGTAAAACTGTACCTTTTTCTGAATAGGGAATTAACAGCGGTACAATATTGCCTTCGAGGAGCTCCTATAGCTTGTTGTAACTTGAGAAACTGTAAATATTGGTACAAGAAGTTGTCTATGATTTTTTTATCTGAACATAGAGGCTTCTTCTGAAGCCTGCGTTCAGTATTTTACTTTACTTTTACTTTATGAACTACAAATAAACCATCTGAATCTGAATCTAAAACACAATTTCTCATTTTCTTTCAGCTGGCAAGGTACATCCGTTCATTTATCAAAGATGCCCCTCACGGCTTCGACAAAATCTGCGTCGATCGATTACGAAGAACAATCACAAACGGTTCGAGAAATCAGTCGCCATCTTGGCTAGAATTGAACACTTTGAAAATAAGAAGACACTTGATAGTAAAAGTCACTTGTATGGATGGGAAGGAGATTTCTGTACCAATAGATTCGGCTACGATCGCATACGAGATTTGTGATTATGTGGCCACCCAGCGAAACATGATGGACTGCTTTGGATTTTCTCTGTATATAGCTTTGGCCCATAGGGTAAGTTGGAATTATTTTTCTTTTTTTTTTCATGTCTTTTTTATTGCGGTTTTTTATCAAGTTGAATTGGTTTTTACAATGAAAAGTTAAGAAATATTACATTTCATCAAATGCAAAAGGATCGTACAGTGCGACCCAATATTTTTTACTAATACACTATATTGTAATCTTCAACTAAACTCAGTTTAGTCAATTTTGGTGCCGTCCTTAATGAAATACAAAAACGTTTTCCTAATTAAGTCATCCTAAATTAAATGCAAAAACGTTTTCCTAAGTCATCCTAAATGAAGTACAAAAACGTTTTCCTAAGTCATCCTAAATGAAATACAAAAACGTTTTCCTAAGTCATCCTAAATGAAATACAACAACGTTTTCCTAAATCGTCCTAAATGAAATACAACAACGTTTTCCTAAGTCATCCCAAATGAAAGTTAGTTGTTCGTTTCCAAAGCACAAAGGTCTGAAGTTGACTCACCAGAGCTTCCGTCCATCTCTCATGGACTTCCTCAGCTTTCTGAACAGGCTCAGTTTGTAACATGACTGGGTCAAGTCATGTCATCTCCAAAGGTCAGGATTAAGTCTTCATTCCTAAAAACGTTTTACTAATTATGTCATCCAGAGTGAAATACAAAAACGTTTTCCTAAGTCATCCTAAATAAAATAACAATCCTCTTAATTTGATTAAATAGTGTCATCCTGAGTGTAACTCTGTGTTGTCCCACTTTATTGTGAAAAGCAATGTAATTGTATGGCCACCATTGTTGTGATCCTTAATAAAATTCACCTTCACCATTTAAATGAAAGTATCATAAACTCTTTAAAACACAGTCGTATAAAAACAGATGATACATTGCTAAGTTTCATGACGGGTCCACCCTCTCGTGTACAACCAAGTGATAACTGCATTCATCCGAAATAGATATGGATATAATCCATCACCCTGGTGTACCCCTTTGTGACCTCATATAAATACAACAATGATGACACGTCATCCATCCATATTAGTGACTTTCATGCATGCACTAGAACAATATAGACCCAGAATATGAGATTGTGTGATCTTTCTGACTGACCTAAACTTATCTTGAAGGGTATCTATATTGGGTTGCCAAGGGTTACCAAGATGTCTTCTCAAGGAATATCAAGCTGTAATTGATTTGCAAGACTCTCTGTAGTGTATATATGGTGTATATTGAGAGTAAGTAAGATGTGAGCAGTGAGTACACTACAGAAGATGATATGGCTTGTCTCAGTTGTCTTTGTCTTGTGAGGTGATTTCAGGCATTTTGGTTTTGTTTGGTGATATTAGCCTTTCTTTGTTCAAAAGAATTGACAATTGAGAAGTGATACTGTGTAGGGTTTATCACATGGCTTTCCTGAGTGTTCACAATGTGAAACATGCAAATAAAAAATTGGAATCAAAGTTAGTATCACAATTCAACTCAGCATGCAAATCATATTTTACTGTTTGAGATTACTCTGAAGATAGATATGATCAATATCATGCATTAACTCTATTAAATATTCAATTTAATGAAGCTCTTAATTGGAAAATTGTTCAACTAATTAATATGATAAACATTTAAGGCCTGACTGAGCACAATCTGCATTTATGGATGGATGTTGGTGGATTAATGAGTATTTTGTACCACTGTTATCTGTCTTGTTAAATGAGGTTTATTCTCAAGAGAAACATATCTGTGAAACATCAGTGACTGTCTCAGAAAGGATCTTGGTTCAAGATAAATGTAATGGTTTGATAGGGCTGCATTTACCAATCTGTCTGTCTATCTCGATGAGTTTACTCATTTTCTGAATAGGGGTGTACAATGTATCGATCGAGTATGGTTTAAGCATTCGGACTCAACAGAAACCCACATTTCTAATGATTAGCTTCGATTAATTGATATCTCTGTCCCAGTTTACTGTCTTTAGGTCTGTTTCTCCTCTTTCTCCTTGTTTATCTCAATTGTAATGATCATTCTGAATAGGGCCGTACAATGTATCGATCGAGTATGGTTTAACCATTGGAACTCAACAGAAACCCTAATTTCTAATGATTCGCTTCGATTAATTGATATCTCTGTCCCAGTTTACTGTCTTTAGGTCTGTTTCTCCTTCTTCTCCTTGCTTATCTCAATTGTAATGATCTAAATTTTTGACAGGTCTGTTCTCTTGGGAGTGGTGCTGATCATGTGATGGATGCCATATCAGAATTCGAGCAATACGCCCGGGACCGGGGGTGCAAGATGAAGGACGCCCCCTGGCGGCTGTTCTTCCGCAAGGAGACTTTTACCCCCTGGCATGACGTCACGGAAGACGAGATGGCGACGACCCTAATTTACATGCAGGTCGTCAAGGGAATTCAGTTCGGGGAGTACAAGCTGGAAGATGTGAGTTTATCAAAGTAGATATTTTATATCAAAACATCTTGAACCCCGTTCTCTCAACAGGGGCTTGGTGAGGCAGTCAGCTTTGCTTTGTCTGTAAATAGAACAACCCTACACCCCAGCTGTGATCCTGTCTGTGTGATGCTACTCTAACACCTTGGCTCTTGGCCAGAGGTTGCGATCTTTGGCTGAACCATCTAAGGTGCTTGGATGCTAAGCCTTACACATGACATTACATTCGGTTTCACATACTTATAAAAGATTTTGACTCATATGTAACTCTTTAGTACAGCAAAGATAATTGGCAGCCATTTCATCTCAGACATAACTAAAACACCCAAATGATATTCTGTATCCATGTATCTTTAACCCCCCCTCCCAATAACCCAATTTAAATTACATTGACCTTCAATTTCACTTACTTATAAACGATTCTGACCTACATGGCATATGTGACTCATGAGTACAGCAAAGGAAGCCGTAACTAAAATACCCATCTTTATGTTGCAATATATTTCATCTCATCGTTTGAGGGTCCTTATACTCCCACAATCAGTTTGGCTGAAGGTGTTTAGCATTGACCCAATGGTAATACATCTCCTATTTCACTTACTTTTAAGCAACACTGTAGTCTGGCAGGAGAAAATCATTTAGTATACAAAGCTGCAAGTATCTTAAAGTTAGTGCATCAGTTCAGACGAGCCATACAGCTTACCCTGAATGGCAGTGATATTATAAAATGCACATGCAGTAGTGGTATGGCCAATCATACAAATGGATGGTCTGCTTACTTAGCCTGTACCATTTGTGAAAAATATTATCCCAAGTGGCTCAGAGGTCCTTTGGCGATTAGTATGGTACTAGCATTTACCCGTGATAGAGGATATGTAAGAGAAATGGCAATTAGGGAATTGCCTATATGATGACATACGATATATATGGATGTGGCTATCAGTAGATTTAAGAAGTATCTATCTATCTGTATATCTATTATAAATCTATCAATCTATGTAGCTATCTATCAATGTGATGATGTTACTGACTTGTGATACTGTCTTTGTGTGTGTTTTAAAGCTTTGAGGTAATCTGTGATATTTATATAGCAAGTAAGGAAAGATCTGAAAGCATAATTGCACTTCAGAGTATACAAATTATTATATAGATTGTATAGTACATCCATCTGTCTTCAGATCACCTTAACCTAACAATCAGACGTCAACCTTTGTCAAGTTCAGTGAAATGTCTTAGGGGGCCAAACCATTTTTTAAATACTAAGGGGAGGGGGTTTGAAGTTTTCCTTGTTAGCGGCAGTTCATTTTAAAATCAAGCAACACATTGTTAAGTAAAACTCCTAGCAGAAATTATTTATTTTAAGACTGCCCAAAAAGAATTTATTTATTTCACCAAAACTGACCAACAAATCAATTATTTTAAAACGAAGGTCACCCCCTTACAATAATAATATATTTTTTACAGGAATCAGAAGCCTCGAGGATTTTAGCCCAGCGATACTACATCGAGTATGGAAAGGATATAGAAAAGGAAAGAATCGACAACGCCATCAGTAAATACTTGCCTGAAAACCTGCAGAAGTTAAACAAACCAATGAAATTCTGGGTGCAGAAGGTAAAATATTGTTTGAAATTAACTTTGTTGGTACAAATAATTATCATCATTTTGAGCAAAATTTGCTAGTTGTCGCTTGCGCAGACACTTTTACACTGCAATTTAATATGATAGCGCTAACTAAAAGTTGCACTATACTACCATATACTAATTAATAAAATAATTGATAACATTAATAGGATGCATTTAATTTGAAACATCTCCTATTCTGATTATGGGGGAAATTTGACGAATATTTTTTGAAAGAGAATGACTTATCATTGAGAATAAATAATGATCAACCTTTGAAAATGCTAGTTCATTTGCATTGTTTCACAATGATATCACCGAAAGTTTTGTTTTGCAATTGTAGATCCAAGCAGCCTTCCAGAAGGCGGACTACGTGCAATTGCAGTTCCCAGCCATCAAAGTCAAGGAGAAGGTTGTCTCATACGCTTTCCTCAAGTGGCCGATTCTCTTCTCTAGGTTTTATGAAGCTTACAGGTATTGGTTTGTTTGTCTATTTTATTGCATTTTTGGTCTTTAATATTATGATTTGGAAAATTCAATTTTAGTTAAAATACATAATTGATATTGTGTCCAATGGACCACTGTCCAAATATCTATCACTATAACAAAGTAGTTCCTTATCTATCCTTCATGGCTTGCTCAGAAGTTTTTCTGCAACGTAACTGAAATTTCCTTTGGTTTTTGAGGCTCCATACTTTTTGATATTAACAATAATTATTCTGAATGAGAATGTAGGGCAATTGCAATACATTTAATTCTAGTAATGTGATCACACCATTATGAGACCCCCTTTTAAAAACCAACTTCCTGAGACAAACTTACACTATATGTGACCATTCCCTTGCAATATACACTATTTTTAGTGCACAAAAGAGCAAAAAAGACCACCTTCCAAGAGAAAATGCATCATGAATGTAAGGGTTGGTCATATAATGCAGGATAACCGTATTACAAAGGAAAAACAGATACAAATGTCCAACCTGTTCCTATTTTCAGGTATTCTGGCCCCACTCTTCCCAAGAATGAAGTATTACTGGCTGTCAACAGTCTCGGTGTCTACATTCTCGACGAAAGAGAACAAGTTCTTGTGGGATTTGCGTATTCCGAGCTGGTGGGATGTTCTTGCAGCAGGTTTGTACATTTCATATGCTTTTTCAGTTTTCAGTTTAATTTCATGGCATGATCAACTTGACACCAATTAAACTATGGACTGTTTGGTGGATGGGCGTTTAGTTTGTACATGTAAAAGGGCGTTACGTCCTATGAGGCGAAAAGAACAGGCAGGATGCACTGTCTTGAGGCGCATGCAATTGGCACAGTTTTGGTGGCATACGATGGAGATTGTGTCGTAATTAAAATCAAATTTGTTTCAGAGATTGGCAACCCTCTACCACTTAACCTAAGAGTTGCTTGCGCCATCTCACTATATAGTCCACGGGCTGAGGGCCTTTAATGGAAAAATTTTCTTATCAATCTTATCATAATTTCTTGTTATAGTGTACAATGGGCTATCTGAAAATGTTTTTCTTAAGTGTCAACGTTGGGGCGTTAGTGCTGTAGCCCTCATTAATGCGTTTTTTGCGAAGGTCAATTTTCTCAAGATTGTTGTGTCACATTTTCGTTTATTACAAGCAAACTATAAATGGTATAATCTTCAAAGTTGGCACAATATAAACCAACTATCTGACAGTTATTCCACTGTTATTTTGAATCAGATTGATGCATTTCTGTATGTTTTATGAAAGTTTGAAAATCGAAAAGCTACAATTTTTTACAAAAATTTTTAAAAAGTTTTGAATAAGCAACCATCAAAAACATAATGTGGTATTGACTTCTGTGTAGTTATAAGCGTAAGAAACTGCACAATTTTCTTAGCTTTAATTTGGTGTATAACTTGATGTTGTAGTCGAAATAGCAAGCCCACAATACCCAAATTAGTGATGTGCTTCACTTTCCCTTACATGTTTGCCGCACTGCCACAACTTCCATGATCAGAAAGGCAGCAGACTCTAGAGAGTCTGAAATAGAGAATTACTATCATGAAAGATAACTTTACTATATTTATTTATTAAATGTTGTCGGATTGCAGTCTAAAAGACCAAATTTGAAGAATATGATTGCCATTTTGACAAGGAAAAAGTTTAAAAAAGATGTGTAAAACTACAAGAAAAAAAATTGACTAGGTAAAGATTAATAATGATGACATTGTCATATGCCAAACTTACAATTTATGGAACTTAAACTGGTATCAATCAGATTCATGTAACATGTCACACAATATATATGCACAGATTAGTGCTATGTAAAGTATCAAACTGGATAGTAGCATGAAAATTGACATCCATCTCTTGTGATGACCTTCAAAAGATGTCTAAAAATTAATGTAAAATACAAAATCTTAAACTACGGGGTCAGTGACTATAATGTTCTTTTTATACAAGAATTAATTTCTCGACACATAATATCTTAGCCCTAGTCTTGACAATGAAGACCTTGGAGCTCCCTCCCCCTCTGCTCGAATCTCCATCCCCTCCTTGCGATATCTTTTCATTTATCATTTAATACATTGACGCAATTAGTATGAGAAATCCGTTAATTAATGTCACACTTGGACAAAGTTTTTTTAAGACTAGAATTGAACTTGATTGTGACAATAATGTTGCAAGCTGGTTTTGGGAAGTGGAACTTGGCTTTCTTTGAAATTTTAAGTGTGCAGTCAAGGTAGCAGGAAGATGTTTTACATTTTTCTTTCACTGCAAGAAAACTTATAAGAATTATTGCATTTTTGATAAGTATGTTGTATCCCTTTATCAGCAATGGAGCCAGCCTTTCATCAATGGTTGAATCAAACAGGATGTTCCTGACTTATTTTTTTGTACAAACTAACCTGTTCTGGAAAATGTTCTTCAATCATAAACATAGTCTTCCTGTGGGTTAGTTCAACATTTTTACCATGGCAAATGCTAGACAATTTGTCATATAGGACGACATCGGTATTGGTTATCACTCGTTTAATATCTAATGCTTGTGCGTTTCTTTAGGATATTTAGAAATAGAATGTTTCCTTGTAGACTCCGAAGTCAACTGCATAAAGCAGCAAGTTAGTGTTCAGTTAGTCAAGTTAGAGTTGAGACAGGTTAAGTCAAGTCACTGTTGCATAACTTTGCCAATTTTTACCTCACAAAATGGTTCTGGTATCTATTTTCAACCAAACACTAAGAGCACAACATGTATACCACACTCGGACCTTTGAAAAATCCATGCACATAAAACTCCATAAAATTCTGACACAAGTGCATCCTGTACAGTTTTCTGAGCCAAAATTCTTGAAAATTTCCGAAGTTACTTACTGCTAATATTTTTTTGAGGAAGGACCCTGAGAAATTGCAATAGTTAGCTGAAGTTATTTGAAGTCAAGTGAAGTAATAGTAAGAGATTGACAACTTAGCTAGTCAGTTGAAGTTCTTGCTAAGAAAGTTAGAGTTCCAACTATGACTGACTTCGGGTCTATTTCCTTGCCATTCGAACTCTCTTTTCTGTGGTAATTAAATTAAAGTTATCAGTGATGACTTTGTTCATTTATCAGCTGTTCTTTGGAAAATACTTTGAGCATCGTTAATGCCATCATCCTTGCGAAGGATGTTTGTTGTATTTCCCACATAAACTTTTATTATCGTTTTCATAGCTACATGTTTTTCAAGTTTGCAATTTGCTTCATTCCAAAACTGTGATGTCAGAGATTTAGTTGAATGATTTCGTTTATTACAAGCTCAGATTTCGGGAAACTGACGAAGTGCGTTGACACACGGATGATGTATGTTTCACTACGCACTGTTAGTGCACCAAACAAATTACTTAGCCTCAAAGGAGAGTTGCAATTACTGACAAAAAAGTTGTTTGAAATTGTGATGACTGGTTTCTTGTGAAAAACAGCTACACATTTTATTTGGAAAACAATGAGGTGCAACACTCCTCAGCTTAGAAATGCTTTGTTTGTTGTGGTTGTACTCAAATAGTAACATTACCTGACAGTTTTAGATTCCTTTGTCATTAACTGTGATGTCAAACTCTGAACTGATATGTCACAGATTGAAGATTAGACCAATCACAATCACAGATACACTCTGATGTCACGGTTTAACTGCAAAACGAAGTTTTCAAAAAACACATAGCTATGAAAACGATAATAACATTGTGATGATTTGCTTGTCTAGAACTACTCTGCACATTTCTCAACACCTTTCAGTGCTTTCTTGGTACCTTCTGCATGCTGTCTGCACTTTCATGCTCCTCAGCATTCCAAATTGCTTCTCGCCATTCCTAATAGCTTCATGGTACTTTCTGGATTAGTTCCTTATATATAAATGCCTTCAGCACATTTAGCACACCTTCAGCAAACCTTCCTGAATATTCTGAAAGCGGTCAGCAGAGCAGAGACTTACAAAAAAGCTTCCATACGATGCAGCTGAAGGGCTCAGGAAAGCTAGGAAGCCTTCAGAACAACAAGACAACTGGGACAAGTTGCATGTTGTACCAGATAGTTAATTTCAGTACCAAATTTTGGTCCAGAGCAGGACATCTTTGCTTCATGAAATCCCTGATATGCCAGGAAGCACTCAGGATATTTGGACAGCACGAGGAATGATTTAAGAAGAAGACGACAAGTAGCTGAAGGATGGGAGAATTGTTAATTTGGATAGCAAAGGAATGGTTCAGGAAGATGAGGACATGTAGCTGAAGGGTTAGGGCTATTGTCAATTTCACTTTTATGATGATTCGTAGTCTTGTCATGCCCTAGCTGATGCCTGGTCACCAGAAATGATAACTTATTGATAAGAAATTTTTCCAAGCTTGGGGACTGAACTTAATGCAGACTGTACTTTAGCTAACATTGTCTGCCCCTAAAAGTTCAAATATTGTCAGATCATCCTGCAAAATGACTGAAAAATATGGTTTTTGTAATCATGTTTATAACCACTTGCTTATCATTCTCGGCAGAAAATTATATTTTGATTGAGGAAGCTATATTCATGAAAAATTGGGATAGGCCTATCGTAGGAATTCAGAAAAGTTTCATATTGTCAAGTCAATGAGGGTGGAATCACTTGGTTTAAAATGTCAAAGTTTGCTAAATATGTTTATAAGAAAAAAGTATATGGAACAATTACTGAAGAAAGGGAGAATTTTGACAAATTTTGTTCAGCTCAATATCCTTGCTGCATTAACGTCCAAATCAAGACAGGTCTCTATTATTTGTACTATGAAAATAAAACACAATTTTTACATTCGGTTGGTCTTTTTCTGAGTCTAACGACACTGTACTTCCATCAAGGTAGTTTTTTATGGTACTGAAGACAACTTCTGCACTTCAGAAATTCTTACAGTTTCTGTGAATCACCCCAATCAATTTTGTAAAGTTTTGTAAAATTTTTTACAACTGAACAGAAAATTTCAGGACACGTACAACATCTATTTTTTGTAGAAACAATCCAAGTTGGGATTCAAATTGAAGCTCTATTTCTCAGAAATCTATCCATATTTGATTTGATTTTCAGAGATTTGATTTCAAGGGACATAATTCTATAAAACAACAATTGACAATAGGTATCATGACAAAAAATTCAGGGCTCTGAGGCCACCCTTAGACATTGGCATATTTTGCAAATATTTTACAGGGCTGCTAGTATTGTACAAAGGAACAAAACAGCATTAACTATATTATGTTTTGAGAGATGATGGGCAGACGATGCATCCAACAGCACTTAGTGCACATCCATCTTCATACATTTCAGGCTTGACTCACCAAGGGAGGGGGTGACACTGTTTTGGCTACTGTGAGTTTATTACTAATGATATCAAAATGAATTTTACATGTAGTTAAAGAATGGAAAATCCCGCAGTTTTTAATGCTAGCTACGTGTAGATTTGATAAAAATTAATGTACTTTAGCCACTGTATAAGTTCATAACTGCTGCGAAATTTGGCGTAAAAATACCACACTTCCATTTTTAATATTTAATAAAAGCATAAATAATAGATGTATTAATGCCATTATTGCAGATATTATATATTCCAACCCTCTAGTTTACATGTGCAAAATTATAGATTCGTAGACATCTTATTTTATTGGTCATTTGACAAAATGTGACACCATGTGTAGCCTACTCCAGACATGAAGACCCTAAAAAATGCTATAAAATGGCCTATACCAAAAACGCCCCAACAGTGACACTTAAGAAAAACATTTTCTGGAGCCTCAATACATACCCTAACAAGAAATAATACTAAGATTGATAAGAAAATTTTTCCATTAAATGGGTTCAGCCCGGGGACTAATATGCTTAATGCGATATAACAAATTAACTGAAAATACTCCTCCGATCTCTGAAGAACATTAAGAAATTTTGATAGAAGAGAACCACGTTCATGGTCTGAAATCCAGGTAACAGTACTATAGTAGTGTAATATGGGTTCCACCGCATCACCCTGTAGAACCTATACAATCCACAAAAGGCACTGTATACATAATATTACATATAGACTATTCCCTGAGAGACATGCTAATTTTGTCTTCTAGATATGCTCAGTAGATCAAGAAATGCTCAAGAAATGCTCCATAACAACATCATTTATTGTAACGTGACAAACAGAAGGCCCTTAGGAAGATATCATCCAAATGGGATGGGAGGGGTCATACATAATATTTATTGGGAGATAGGACTTTTATCATGAATGACATGGGGGCACCAGAGGTCACATGTGCTGACTACAAGAATAGGAGAATAACAAAGAAAGGCATGCAAAGAGGGGCCATATAGATATTTAGTTTTGCTTTTTTTTGCCATATATCTCTATAGGGCCACTGCATGTATCTTGAGGTTTGAGATATGTGCAAAATAAAGTTAAACTTGTTTCAAGATATTTCAGCAGAATGCTCTAGCTAATATGCGTATCCTTGGGTGGAGATATGATTAAGTCTCAAGATATTCTGGAAATGCCAAAACAATCCCAAATATATTGATTCATTTTCAGAATAATTCAGTCCACAGGGAAAGAAGATAGCATGCCATGCATCGCTTTGCACCAATGTGCCATGTAATGCATGTATTCCCAATCTATACATGTTCAAATGGAGAAACATCATGATACCCTGATATGAATAATATTGATTATTCTCTTAGTATCTCCCCTATATTTCACATAGTTTAAACTGGATGAATTAAGATCCACTTGAAACCAACACTCATCTTTGATAATGTTACTGATAACTTATAAGGGGAAGCGTTTAGATGTCCAGGGGGCTTCGAGTATTCCAAAACAGGAAATTATTTATTTCGTAGTAATGGTGAAAGTAATTATTTATTTCGAGGATGCGATGTCCCGAAATATTCGCTCTAAAATCAAACAACACCCTCTACCAGTGTACCTCCGCAAGAAATTATTTATTTCAAGACTGCTGATCACAAATTATTTATTAATTTTACTAATACCCAACAAGAAATTTTTTATTTGCCCCTAACCCCAAATGCCATATCCAATTTGGTTGATTTGCTCATTCAGAAGAAGTTGCATTGCTACTCCTTCTATGATACCATACACAGTATAAGAAGTTAAGTGCATTCAAGATATTCAAGTCATGGTTGTAACATAACTGTCCTCCTTAGCTGTATTACATGTATTTTCATGCCCTTAGATATTTCCTGCAACTTACATGGACAGCATAATAGCATGCTTTTACTTTGTTCACTTGACTTGATATACACTTTCACAAGAATGAATGATAATTCAAGATACTTCAATATGCAGCCCTTGTCCAACAACATGCAATATACTGGTTGGCATAAGTTTGTGTGTAAGCAAATAACACTTATTGTGTCAGTAGGGAAAGCCGGGGTATGTTGGACCTTTTTTTTCATGAGGCTTAAGTTATTTCAAAAGGGATGAGCTATTGTTTTTACTCCGTGGGGGCAAACAATTTTTGCCAGTGCAAAACAACAGCTAACTATTTTTGCACATCAAAAATCATCCACAAGTTTTTTTTTTCTTCACAATTTTAACCCTAGCTTAGTGTGGAAAAGGAATTCTTTTTTATTTGTATGTGCTGAAGCAATACAATGACACATCTTCGTAAATGCCAACTTACCTGAGCCTCCCCAACGTTTTTGAACTGTTACAAATGGCATACATACTGCAAGACAAATCCTTACTGAAGACAACTCATTCATTAGCCCTCACAAGAACATCTTAAAAGGGTATAGATATAGTTGAGACATTAAACTAGCCATGGCTGCCCTGACTTCTTTATTTCCTCTTTTTCTGGTTTGCTTGTATGACAAAAGAACAAAAAGTGAAGACCTTCAATTTGTATGCTAATTGTGGTACAATGATTAGATCACTTTCTCTTCACATTTGCATAAAAAGAAGTTGTGTTTTCCTCAGAGGTATTCAGAGACACTTGTCCTGAGAATTTATGTATATAAAATGATACCATCCTTCTTGAATGTGCCTCATCAGGCCAACAGCCTCAACCTATATATCACATAAACTTGCGGGCCATATTGTGTAGAAGAACCAAAGAAATTCTAACATCTCCATGCCCACAGAAAGAACTATTTTTACTCATTGTATATAAGTGGCCTTCCAAAATCAATGTGGTTTCCTTCATTTTAGCTTAGAACTTCAATTCGAAATTCAGTAAAGGCGTCAGTTGTTCTCATATTAGCCCTATCAATGTAAATACCAGCTTGTTCTCGTTGTCAGCTTGTTCTCGTTTTAGCCTCTCAAAATGAATTGAACTCTCATTAGTATCTCAATACTGACATCACTATCTGGGCACTCTCTGTGAGCGTTTAAGACACGCGCATGTGTACCAATAACACTCTATAGACAATACAAGCATATGCAATTCGAATTCTGAGATTGCAGGAGCAGAGCCATTTTGCAAATAACACACAGATATGGTGCAAATACAATAGTTGACCTTGTACATCACACTTATTTTGATAATGTTCTGGCATGCAAAGTATTTTTTCTTTTATAGTATTTGCATATTTTAAAGAAATACAAAACTGGTGGGAGCCTATGTCAAAGTCACATGACAAATTCCAATTAGAATACAACCATAGCAGTTATCACAAACTGTTATACATTGTTTGTTACTGTTTGTGCGTTCAGCAATTAGACATGAGATAAAAATGTATAAGAATCTGCAACTTATCGAAACAACAACACCCAACAATAACTGTGAATTTTGAGAAAATGTTTTTCATAGTCAACTGTCAAATTTCATACAATCTGTGACAAATATATCAAAACATGCATGTCCAGGGCATTTCTTGGACTGGTAATATGCTAGTATATGGATGGATTAAATCGATCTACAAGCCCTGATATACTATGTCTATCAATGACTGGTACTTACGCTCATGGTTTGAGACCACAGCTCAAGTATTGATTCCAATTGCTAATAACAAATTGGGCTAACCTGCTAAGTGTGAATAACAACTGATTGATCTGTTTTCATATGTGTAATAATTATTGTGCATGATGGTTCATTCAGTTGGAGCATGTTAGCAGGGATTAGAAACTTTTGGGTGTTTTCAAAACATCAAACAGAATGATTAGGGCTCACCAACATTTTAGCAGTTTCTTGTAGATTTATGATGATCTGAGCAGGGAAAGTCCCAAGTAACACAGCTGAAACTGTGAATACCACCGTGACATCAATATGCTCATAATACTGACATCACATGAGCACTGTGGCAGTTGAAAAGAACATGGCACACTAATATGAGATCTGTAATAAAGTGTCAGTTTTCCTATCACTGAGGCCTTTCAAGATAAGTGTGTGTTTCTGTAGACCTTTCAAAATCAAAACATCAGTTTTATATCATTGAAGATTTGTCTGATTTGATATTATTTTCAATCAATTTTGAAAGGCTCAAATACGAAAAATATGGGCATGAGACACAAGGAGTTTTGACAAGTTATGTATAATATAAATCCTCTTCCCTTCCTTCCTTAACACATTTTTAAGGACTGCCATGGACATGCTAGAAACTACAAATAACACACAAGCCAAAAAAATCTTACAATTCAAACCATATATTCTTACCTCTCCCTGGGGGGCAGTGCTGTCTCCCGGTTGCACCGGAAGTGAGCCCACCAAATATGAGATAAAAACATCCCCAAGTCTGCTAGTGGTCGCAAGGGTATTGTTTGAAAGTGCTTGTAAATGCAAGACAACAGCAGGACAAGAGATTATTTTCCTTTCTGCAATATGTTTTGTTGTTAGGCTGACTTAGTGAGCCAGTTGTAAGATTTCTGTATATATTAATTCAAATATTTTTCTCTTAACTCCCTGGTGTATCTACTTTAGTGTATGCTGTATAGTATCCAGTAGTAGATTCATCTTTCTAAGAATTAGACAGCCAAGAAATCAACTCAGAATAATATTGTTAAAATGAAGAATATATTTGCTAGAAGTGTCAATTTATAAATATACATATAATTATTATATATATGTTTTCCACAATGTATCCATATGTCTGTCCGTTTATTTGCATTTATATCAATTACACTGTAAAATTTGAAATTTGAGTCAGCTCGAAGGATTGAGTGAGATAGTTGCAAAATTTGTTTAAGTTATCATAGCTTGTTGTTTTGAGTAATGACAATCTTTCCGTTGTTATAACTTATAAACAGCAAGCTATGTTGGCTCAAAAGAATTGTGCAACCATCTCACTCAATCATTTAAGCAAACCTAAAATTCAAATTTTACAGTTTACATAGAAAAAATTGACAGCCATTTGTATCCTGCATACCTCAATTATAATCCTGGATTACCCAATAATGAATAATTATGTTTCATCTCATCAAATGAGAATTAATGCTTCCACAAGCAGTTTGGTTGAGGATGCTTGGCATTGACCCAATGGCAAAGCATCACCCATTTCAAAAACATAACAAATTCACATGTTTTAAGATATCTTTCAAGTATTTTATATCCATACCGGCTTCTATTTTCAGGACAGAGAAACAACACGGACAGACAGTGACGCTAACCCCAATAGACGGCGAGGAATTCTGCTTCACGGCTCCAAATGCCGAGGACATCAATGACCTCGTGGCCATCTTCCTCAATGGGTTGAGAGAGAGAGCCAAATATGCTATTGCTATAGAGGACTATGAGCTCACAAGTAAGTAGTTGTATTTATCAAATTATAAAATATTAAATTTTGTAAGCCACAATATGCAGTAAATGCTATGATGATAATCCTTCAACGAAATGGTGATGTTTAGTAATGCCTGCCTCCATTGGAATAACATAGGGTGAAGCATACGTTTACGGTCTAGGCATAGTTTTCTTTTATTGGAATTATGCATAATGCCTGCCTCCATAGGAATAACTTGGGGTTTAGCATATGTTTAGGCCAAGAAACATAACTATGCCAAGCCCCTAAAAATATGCTATGCCCCAAGTTATAATATTCCTATGGAAGCACGCATTTATCCATTTCAAAAGTAAACATATACCTAGACCCTAAACATAAGCTATGCCCCAAGTTATAATATTCCTATGGAAGCACGCATTAATCCATTTCAAAAGTAAACATATGCCTAGACCCTAAACATAAGCTATGCCCCAAGTTATAATATTCCTGTGGAAGCACGCATTAATCCATTTCAAAAGTAAACATATGCCTAGACCCTAAACATAAGCTATGCCCCAAGTTATAATATTCCTGTGGAAGCACGCATTAATCCATTTCAAAAGTAAACATATGCCTAGACCCTAAACATAAGCTATGCCCCAAGTTATAATATTCCTATGGAAGCACGCATTTATCCATTTCAAAAGTAAACATATGCCTAGACCCTAAACATAAGCTATGCCCCAAGTTATAATATTCCTGTGGAAGCACGCATTAATCCATTTCAAAAGTAAACATATGCCTAGACCCTAAACATAAGCTTTGCCCCAAGTTATAATATTCCTGTGGAAGCACGCATTAATCCATTTCAAAAGTAAACATATGCCTAGACCCTAAACATAAGCTATGCCCCAAGTTATAATATTCCTGTGGAAGCACGCATTAATCCATTTCAAAAGTAAACATATGCCTAGACCCTAAACATAAGCTATGCCCCAAGTTATAATATTCCTGTGGAAGCACGCATTAATCCATTTCAAAAGTAAACATATGCCAAGACCCTAAACATAAGCTATGCCCCAAGTTATAATATTCCTGTGGAAGCACGCATTAATCCATTTCAAAAGTAAACATATGCCTAGACCCTAAACATAAGCTATGCCCCAAGTTATAATATTCCTGTGGAAGCACGCATTTATCCATTTCAAAAGTAAACATATGCCTAGACCCTAAACATAAGCTATGCCCCAAGTTATAATATTCCTGTGGAAGCACGCATTAATCCATTTCAAAAGTAAACATATGCCTAGACCCTAAACATAAGCTATGCCCCAAGTTATAATATTCCTGTGGAAGCACGCATTAATCCATTTCAAAAGTAAACATATGCCAAGACCCTAAACATAAGCTATGCCCCAAGTTATAATATTCCTGTGGAAGCACGCATTAATCCATTTCAAAAGTAAACATATGCCTAGACCCTAAACATAAGCTATGCCCCAAGTTATAATATTCCTATGGAAGCACGCATTAATCCATTTCAAAAGTAAACATATGCCAAGAACCTAAACATAAGCTATGCCCCAAGTTATAATATTCCTGTGGAAGCACGCATTAATCCATTTCAAAAGTAAACATATGCCTAGACCCTAAACATAAGCTATACCCCAAGTTATAATATTCCTATGGAAGCACGCATTAATCCATTTCAAAAGTAAACATATGCCTAGACCCTAAACATAAGCTATGCCCCAAGTTATAATATTCCTGTGGAAGCACGCATTAATCCATTTCAAAAGTAAACATATGCCTAGACCCTAAACATAAGCTATGCCCCAAGTTATAATATTCCTGTGGAAGCACGCATTAATCCATTTCAAAAGTAAACATATGCCTAGACCCTAAACATAAGCTATGCCCCAAGTTATAATATTCCTGTGGAAGCACGCATTAATCCATTTCAAAAGTAAACATATGCCTAGACCCTAAACATAAGCTATGCCCCAAGTTATAATATTCCTGTGGAAGCACGCATTAATCCATTTCAAAAGTAAACATATGCCTAGACCCTAAAAATAAGCTATGCCCCAAGTTATAATATTCCTATGGAAGCACGCATTAATCCATTTCAAAAGTAAACATATGCCTGGACCCTAAACATAAGCTATGCCCCAAGTTATAATATTCCTGTGGAAGCACGCATTAATCCATTTCAAAAGTAAACATATGCCTAGACCCTAAACATAAGCTATGCCCCAAGTTATAATATTCCTGTGGAAGCACGCATTAATCCATTTCAAAAGTAAACATATGCCTAGACCCTAAACATAAGCTATGCCCCAAGTTATAATATTCCTGTGGAAGCACGCATTAATCCATTTCAAAAGTAAACATATGCCAAGACCCTAAACATAAGCTATGCCCCAAGTTATAATATTCCTGTGGAAGCACGCATTAATCCATTTCAAAAGTAAACATATGCCTAGACCCTAAACATAAGCTATGCCCCAAGTTATAATATTCCTGTGGAAGCACGCATTAATCCATTTCAAAAGTAAACATATGCCTAGACCCTAAACATAAGCTATGCCCAAAGTTATAATATTCCTGTGGAAGCACGCATTAATCCATTTCAAAAGTAAACATATGCCTAGACCCTAAACATAAGCTATGCCCCAAGTTATAATATTCCTGTGGAAGCACGCATTAATCCATTTCAAAAGTAAACATATGCCTAGACCCTAAACATAAGCTATGCCCCAAGTTATAATATTCCTGTGGAAGCACGCATTAATCCATTTCAAAAGTAAACATATGCCTAGACCCTAAACATAAGCTATGCCCCAAGTTATAATATTCCTATGGAAGCACGCATTAATCCATTTCAAAAGTAAACATATGCCTAGACCCTAAACATAAGCTATGCCCCAAGTTATAATATTCCTGTGGAAGCACGCATTAATCCATTTCAAAAGTAAACATATGCCTAGACCCTAAAGATAAGCTATGCCCCAAGTTATAATATTCCTTTGGAAGCACGCATTAATCCATTTCAAAAGTAAACATATGCCTAGACCCTAAACATAAGCTATGCCCCAAGTTATAATATTCCTGTGGAAGCACGCATTTATCCATTTCAAAAGTAAACATATGCCTAGACCCTAAACATAAGCTATGCCCCAAGTTATAATATTCCTGTGGAAGCACGCATTAATCCATTTCAAAAGTAAACATATGCCTAGACCCTAAACATAAGCTATGCCCCAAGTTATAATATTCCTGTGGAAGCACGCATTAATCCATTTCAAAAGTAAACATATGCCTAGACCCTAAACATAAGCTATGCCCCAAGTTATAATATTCCTGTGGAAGCACGCATTAATCCATTTCAAAAGTAAACATATGCCTAGACCCTAAACATAAGCTATGCCCCAAGTTATAATATTCCTGTGGAAGCACGCATTAATCCATTTCAAAAGTAAACATATGCCTAGACCCTAAACATAAGCTATGCCCCAAGTTATAATATTCCTATGGAAGCACGCATTAATCCATTTCAAAAGTAAACATATGCCTAGACCCTAAACATAAGCTATGCCCCAAGTTATAATATTCCTATGGAAGCACGCATTTATCCATTTCAAAAGTAAACATATGCCTAGACCCTAAACATAAGCTATGCCCCAAGTTATAATATTCCTGTGGAAGCACGCATTAATCCATTTCAAAAGTAAACATATGCCTAGACCCTAAACATAAGCTATGCCCCAAGTTATAATATTCCTGTGGAAGCACGCATTAATCCATTTCAAAAGTAAACATATGCCAAGACCCTAAACATAAGCTATGCCCCAAGTTATAATATTCCTGTGGAAGCACGCATTAATCCATTTCAAAAGTAAACATATGCCTAGACCCTAAACATAAGCTATGCCCCAAGTTATAATATTCCTGTGGAAGCACGCATTAATCCATTTCAAAAGTAAACATATGCCAAGACCCTAAACATAAGCTATGCCCCAAGTTATAATATTCCTGTGGAAGCACGCATTAATCCATTTCAAAAGTAAACATATGCCTAGACCCTAAACATAAGCTATGCCCCAAGTTATAATATTCCTATGGAAGCACGCATTAATCCATTTCAAAAGTAAACATATGCCAAGACCCTAAACATAAGCTATGCCCCAAGTTATAATATTCCTGTGGAAGCATGCATTAATCCATTTCAAAAGTAAACATATGCCTAGACCCTAAACATAAGCTATGCCCCAAGTTATAATATTCCTATGGAAGCACGCATTTATCCATTTCAAAAGTAAACATATGCCTAGACCCTAAACATTAGCTATGCCCCAAGTTATAATATTCCTGTGGAAGCACGCATTAATCCATTTCAAAAGTAAACATATGCCTAGACCCTAAACATAAGCTATGCCCCAAGTTATAATATTCCTGTGGAAGCACGCATTAATCCACTTCAAAAGTAAACATATGCCTAGACCCTAAACATAAGCTATGCCCCAAGTTATAATATTCCTGTGGAAGCACGCATTAATCCATTTCAAAAGTAAACATATGCCTAGACCCTAAACATAAGCTATGCCCCAAGTTATAATATTCCTGTGGAAGCACGCATTAATCCATTTCAAAAGTAAACATATGCCTAGACCCTAAACATAAGCTATGCCCCAAGTTATAATATTCCTATGGAAGCACGCATTAATCCATTTCAAAAGTAAACATATGCCTAGACCCTAAACATAAGCTATGCCCCAAGTTATAATATTCCTGTGGAAGCACGCATTAATCCATTTCAAAAGTAAACATATGCCAAGACCCTAAACATAAGCTATGCCCCAAGTTATAATATTCCTGTGGAAGCACGCATTAATCCATTTCAAAAGTAAACATATGCCTAGACCCTAAACATAAGCTATGCCGCTAGTTATGATATTCCTATGGAAGCACGCATTAATCCATTTCAAAAGTAAACATATGCCTAGACCCTAAACATAAGCTATGCCCCAAGTTATAATATTCCTGTGGAAGCACGCATTAATCCATTTCAAAAGTAAACATATGCCTAGACCCTAAACATAAGCTATGCCCCAAGTTATAATATTCCTATGGAAGCACGCATTAATCCATTTCAAAAGTAAACATATGCCTAGACCCTAAACATAAGCTATGCCCCAAGTTATAATATTCCTGTGGAAGCACGCATTTATCCATTTCAAAAGTAAACATATGCCAAGACCCTAAACATAAGCTATGCCCCAAGTTATAATATTCCTATGGAAGCACGCATTTATCTATTTCAAAAGTAAACATATGCCAAGACCCTAAACATAAGCTATGCCCCAAGTTATAATATTCCTGTGGAAGCACGCATTAATCCATTTCAAAAGTAAACATATGCCAAGACCCTAAACATATGCTAAGCCCCAACAAACCTATGCCAAGCCTGTGAAGTTAACATGTGCTAAGCCCAAGTTATTCCTATGGAGGGAGGCATTATTCCAATATAAAAGAAAACATATTCATGGACCCTAAACATGTGCTAAGCTCCAAGAAACATGTGCCTAGCCAGCTTAGCATATATGTTTAGGGGCTAGGCGTATGCTTAATTTTGAAATGGAATAATGCCTACCTCAATAGGAATAATTTGGGCCATAGCATATGTTTAGGGGCTTGGCATATGTTTCTTGGGGCTTAGCATATGTGTAGGGTCTTGGCATATGTTTAATTTTAAAATGGAATAATGCCTGCCTCAATAGGAATCACTTGGGGCTTAGCATGGGCATATATGTTTAGGGGCTAGGTGTAGGCCTATGCTTACTTTCAAAATTGAATAATTCCTTCCTCTATGGCGGTAGCGAAACGACTTACTGTTTCCAAACTAAAGGCTCAGTGTATGTCTACCTCTTACCTCAGCTGTACATTTCTTCCAGTGAGTGGAGAGACTTCAGTTCTAAGTTTCAAGCGGGGTGACCTGTTGGCCATTCTGAGCAAAGTAGGAGGACCTGGGTCGGGAGGTGGCGCCACCGACGATGACCTCAAACAACACAAGGATGACCAGGTGAATATTGTTTTCCTTTTATAATTAAGTTATCTCTCATAGCTTTAACTAATTATATATTTCCATACAAGTTCGATGCAACTGTAGGCTGCTACATGAAATATTAACTTCACTTGAGTAGTCATCTACTATACATCATGTACTAAGCAAATAACTACCGTAACAATTGTTGGAAAAGCCAACTTTAATGAGATGCTCACAAAACTGAACCTCTTCCTTTCCATGCAGGTCCCCGGGGTATTTTCCTTCAAGTCGGACGAAGAAGAGCCCGATTGGTTTCACGGTGAATGTCTCCGGACAGGCAAGAGGGGAGACTTCCCGGCAGAATTTGTGCATCTCATTCCTGCTATGACAAAACCACCACCTAATATATTGGTAAGTGTATATCACAAAGGTTTGTAGATAGATAGGTAGATAGATAAATAGACAGATAGACTGATAAATAGACAGATAGACTGATAGATAGACAGATAGACTGATAGATAGACTGATAGATAGACTGATAGATAGACTGATAGATAGACTGATAGACAGACTGATAGATAGATAGATAGATAGATAGATAGATAGATAGATAGATAGATAGATAGATAGATAGATAGATAGATTTATCAAGTGATTGATAGGTTATTGCCCTTGTTAACTCTTGACCTTCAGATATGTCCCCGAAGCTATCAATCAATAATTCTGTACACTACATATTTTCTCTGGGCCCATCATCCCAAGTCATACCATGACAAAATGGCCCATAACCTTTGCTAATTCATGAATACTTAATTAACTGACCCAGTTTTGGCTCAGCTACATCACAGTTTGAAATTATTGCTTCTGTTTCACACTGTTACAAATGGAGAAATTGTGTATTGTTGAAAGGTGCTATCACAGTTCCGAAAATTCCATTGAATTATGTATTTTCACAGTTCAGAAATGAAACTGTTTGAAAGTTTGCTTGTTTTACACTGTTTTTCTCAGTTGCCAGTAATCCTCTAAGTGTCCATAATCGGACTAAATCTGCATGCAAAATGCTTATGACCTAAATAAGCAGCCAATCACAGAAGAAGTTGGAAATAGCAGAAAGCACTGTCCATTTTAGCAGGGCTTGCGTGGGGAGGATGTCTGGGCCCTGCAGACCAATTTCCTTCATGTAAATTTGTATTCATCACCACTGATGGGCGTGTGATGGCCATTTATACAATCTGATAAGAAAGGCCTCCGCGATATGGCAGAGGGGCAATTTGGGCTATGGCAAATGAGTGTATGTGAATAACATAAATGTATTTCCACGATGGGTACTATATCGATCAATGTAATACAGGAGATGATATATAAAATTTTCCATATCCGTTTTCATTCTTTAATTTTTGTTATATGAAATATATTTAAACAGTTTTTGTTGTATTTTTTAAATTTAAATTAAGGGGCCAGCAATAGTTATAGTTTGTATAAACTCTGCTGTGTCCTTCTTAGTGTTGTTATTTCTATATTTTGATTGAGTAAGATGTTACCCTGTGAATTGTATACATGTACGTGTCATAACTAGTTTCCACTAAGAAAAAAAGAAAATTCAATTCAAATAATAGCTACTGCATGACACTATATGTATACAGTCAGTTGTTATTTCTTAAATTGACTCTTTCAATATTTGTTTAGGATTGAAGCTGCAGTAAATCTATTACTAGCTGTATCTTGAAGTACTGAAGTCTGAAAAGACCATTTTTGAAAATTGAAAGCGATTCTAATCCCCTTTTTGCAAAATGAAGCCAAAACATTTTTAGATATACGAAAGCCTCTAAATGGTGCAAAACAGTTTGATATCATGTTATTTTATTCTTCCAGTCAAAAATCCATCGATACGTCATGAGCCAGAAGTTAGCCGGGAAGAAAGGAGGAGGCAAAATCCAGTTTGTCCAAGTGGCGGACAGCAGAGGAGCTTTTCCATGGACTGGAGAATCTTATGCTTAATTTTATTTTTTGATAATATTTGACAATGTATATTTCTCATTTATAGTGATCTGCATGTCTCATTAATTTTTATATGAGTCTCATATAATGCATCTCATGTGTAATTTTAACAATTATCACCTCGTAAGCCTTGTTGGTCTGATTTCGCCCTATTTTAGAATGGGATGTACCCCAAAGTGCCCAGTTTAGACTTCCAATTCATTATCCAGACTACCAGAAAATACTAACATGAATGGTCCTGCCATATTAAACGATGATCATATTATAAAAAATATTCAAGTTAGTGGTGACTTTCCACAATATTTGTACTTGCTGAGGTTTTTCATATGGCATTCAGTATGGATATATCTGGGCTAACAAAATCACTTATTCTCTATATTAAAATATGTCATTTTCTGTATTATTCAGTGAGCCCTGCAATAGTCATGGAATACATACATCAAATAAGATTTCCAAAGGTTTCAGTTGATTAACTTTCTGTATTACATTCAATTTTTGATACAGTTTAGTTTTGAAAGAACCTTTTGGTTCAAATTTTAACATAGGAGCTTTCTATTGAATGTTAAAGAACATTTGGTTCTAAATATAACATGGGAGTTTTCGATAGAATGTTGAAGAACATTTGGTTCTAAATTTAATATCTAAGAGTTTTCTATATAATGCTAAAGAACGTTTAATTCTAACTGAACCCTAGAGTTATTTACAGAACCTTTCAAGAATCTTTTTTTATTTTTTGCTTACCCTCTGCTGTGGCTACATAATGTTTAAACAGCTTCAGCACAGTAAGATGAGAATATATGAGCAATTTCCTTGTGGATACTTGGCCTGTGCGGGAACTTAGGCCATAACAGTTACTGTTAACTGTGATCAGAGATCTGAACTCTGATGTAAGGGTTCGTGCTCTACTTGCAACTTGCATGCCCATGAAATGAAAATTCAGAAATAAATGATTATGATTACTCCTATAAGTCCCATTCCTTTATGGACTGGTTATTTATATAGTTATATAATAGATAGCTTGACCATTTTATTGTGTTAAAAAATATACATGTTTATTACCTGATGTTTGCCACATCAAATTGTGCTAATGTATATAATTTTGTTATTTGCTTGTTGTTTTATATCTGCTGATATATTTTTGTGCAAATAAATTTTATTACATCCTTCATTGTCTTTTGTCCCATCCTTTTGATGCAATTTTTGAGGATGGACCCCCAAACACAAGGTCTACGGGTATATAATTTCTTTTATATTGCTTCCATAGTGAAATTTGCACAATAAGCCAAGATAGGTAGAAAGAAAGATACAAAGATAAGATAGATAAATGGATTAGATAGATATATTAGATAAGAGAGCCACACACTCTAAAGTAGTGGACACTATGACGCGTCCAGTGTGTTCTGTAATGAACACATATTGGAACACTATGTGGTCTGGCTGGAACACTATGTGGTCTGGCTGGAGCACTACAGGCCCGTAGCCAGGATTTTTTATGGGGGGGTGTGTGAAAAGCAAAGAAGGGGGGAACTGAGGCCCGTAGGGCCGAAAGTTTGCGGCGGGGGGTCTGGGGGCCGCTCAAGGCCCCCAGAAGCCAACGGATTTTAGACACTCTGAGACACATTCTGAGCATTCTAGAGAGTTAAATTTGATGGAAAAATTCCCGAAAAACTTCAATATGGTAACATCATTTAAAATGCCAAAGAACACAGTCTTTGTGAATTTTGACCTTTTCTTATAGCCTGGTCTATTCTGATGATCTACTCATATTGCAGAGAAGTTTCATACAATAATATATTAAAAACCAAGTGTTTTGAGCAAATAATTTTTCAAATCACTGGGTTTTTAATATATATTGTAATGAAAATTCTCTGCGATTTAAGAAAATCATCCATTTTGACTCTTTAAAAAAAGTCAAATTATGATTTAACATCATGAACCACTTTTGGAGAATTTAATTTAGTATGTGCACTGAATTTGCGAAAACACACAGACATACAGGGTTATTTGCAGGTAAATTGGAGAGGCATTGACTCATGCTATGGTGGGGGCAGTGAGGGTCCTGTAGGAGGGGGTCATTGGAGGAAAAACACAGGAGAGGAAGGAGACAGGAGATTCTACAGAGGGATGCTAAGCCATACTGAAGAGGCAGGGCAGGATGCATGCATCAGTTATAAGGCGAGAGGTAGAGAAGGAGAATGCAGAGAGGGTAGAGGAAGAGAGTTTAGAGGCAGGGATGGAGAGGGCGAGACCTAGGGAGGAGGTAGAGATGAAGGGGACAAAAAACAATTGGGGTGGGGGTAGAAAAGGAGTGTCACCAAGGGAGGTGCAAGAATGGAGGTGACAAGAGCTGGGGAAAAGGGAGTAGCTATTGCTAAGCGGATGAAGAAAGGGAGAGTATGAGTCAGACAGACAGAGGACTAAAGAGGGGGAGGATTGATACTTAAGAAGGCTAAAGCTATCAGGAGGCGGCAAGGCAGCCACAAGAGCTTGTATACAGAAGAAGTAGTCCAAACATTGCTTTTGACTCCAGAAATGTAGTAATGGACAACGCAGAGAGGTGCAAGTCAGAGAGATATAGATGACTAGGGAAGGAGGAAGATGAATAAACCGGAGAAGGTTTGAGCTAACAGGAGGAAGCAAAAACTAGGGAGGAGTTAGTCTTAGCATTGCTTCTGAATATAGAAATGCAGAAATGTAACTGAGGAGGTGGAAAGCAGAGAGATGCTGTAGGTAGAGCGTGAGGAAACATAAGCTAGGGAGAAACCAGTGAGGAAGCTATTATTACTAATTTATTAGGAGCCCCAAGAACTACGGAGTTGGCAAAAGGCATACAGAGAGAACGGAGTAATAGATGGAGAAGGTATATATGTCAGGGAGAGGGCAGACAGGGAGGAGAGAAGAATTGTTGTGGAGGAGAGAAAAGCTGTTGAGGAAGAAGAAAGGACAAGGAGGAGACAGATAGGAAGACTAGATGTGGCTGCATTAGGAGGCGGCAGCTAGAGAATTAGAGAGGCCCAAGAGATGGAGGAGGGGTGCAGAGACACAGGAAGCAAGAGCTAAGGAGGAGGAAAGAGCTTTTGGGGAGGAGACTAGAACTGGGTGGATACAGAAAGGGATAATGTAGGGAGGGGAGTGTCAGAGATAGCTAGAATGAGAGTAACTTGAGAGATTGGAGGATAACATGGAGGAGGGAATGGCTAGGGAAGAGATGCATGGAAAAGGAGAAACACAGAGAGAGAGGAAGGAGCCATAAGCGAGGGAGGAGGCAGCGAGGGATGTCTTGAGAGGAAAGTGACTGAAGACGGAGGAGGCACACAGGGAGGAGAGAATCATTGTCCCCCCCCCCCTAAAATATTCCTATTTAAGGGCCTGATTTTAAAACACTTTCTTTTGTTTTTGGAGTTTCGTTTCCCCTTTTCTTCACTTTCCCTTTTTAGAAATTGCCGGAAGTTCTGGTATATATCGGGCAGTGCAAACACACCCTTCACACACCTTGGCCATAATTTTATTTTGAAATTTCATAATTTAGAGTAGAGCCACATGGACCTTATGTTTAACAGCAATACAACTTTGCATGCTGGTACATGCTCTGTCCCTCAAGACCATTCAGGGTTTCTTTGTGAGGGGAGGCCTCATGATAGGATACACCCCCTGCTCCCTTCTCTTATTCCCGCAATATCAGTTATCCCCCATTTTGCCCCCCATTTTTCCAGCTCTTCCCCCTTCTACCCCCTCTTCCCCCTCTTGCCCCCACTTCCCCCGACTTCCCCCCTCTTGCTCTCGCTTCCCCCTCTTCCCTCGATTTACCCCCCCTCTTCCCCATTACCCACTCTTGCTCCCGTTTCCCCCACATAACCTCTGGCTCCTCATTCCCCCCAATTTCTCTGCCTTTCCCCCTCACTGCCTCTAATTAAGTTTTCTTATCTTAGCGTTATCCCATAGGGGGGGGGGTAGTATTTCTTCTCAACACCGCTGCCTACTACAATTTTAGATGTAAAGTTTCTTCAGCCTCATTGCCCAGTGCCCATCCACACAAAAACGCCTCCCATATATGGATGAGTCACATTGTGTAATTCTTTTCTTGGCAAAAAATACAAGTAACCTCTTGAAATCGAAGAAGAATATTCTGATACCCCCTCTTTTAAAAATACTACAATCTAGGCCTATTTAAAGAAATTCTGATTGGTCCCTCAAATGGTTGCTGTGTTTCTTGAGCAATGCATACATTTATTTTTGTTTGGAAATAAATCCAATCAGAAAGCATATTGCAACTGCTTGAACCGACATTCGCGGATTCTCGCCAAAAACGCGTAAGATCATTGTGGATTCAAGGGGAGGTTGGGCTGTGGGGGGGTGTGTACACACCCTACACACCCCCCCTGGCTACGGGCCTGTCACTATGTGTTCTGGCTGGAACACTGTGTGTTCTGCAATGTTCTATTGTGACATATCTGGAACACATGTAACACTATGTATGCCAGATAGAACACTGGGTGATCTATATTAAACACATGTGTGCTAAATCAGAACACTGGGTGATCCTTATTAAACGCATGTGTGCTAAATCAGAACATCAGTGTACAAGACACTGGTGCCACCTTCTGGTGCTTTTATCATCAAATGGAATACTTCTGCAGACGCCATTTTGCTGAACAGGCAGGAGCTGCATCATCTGTCCTGGATTTGAAATACAGGTAATGTGTGGCTTGGAAAATGTTCTGATATCAGTCCATTTCACATTGTTTAACTGTTTGTGCACGAAATGTACCAAATTCCAAAACTGCTGCTTGTTTCTTTCATCAAATTTTCAAAAATTACAGTAACAATGTCGAGAGATGTTATATATTTTGTTTTTGAAAATAACTGTCTAAGGGCAATCAATCTATTTTGATAATATATTGTGGATGGAGTAGCATAGGGTGATCTGTTGGCACTGGTTGCATAGAAAAAAAACACCAAAAGTCCGCTCTTGAATTTTATTTACCCGGTGTAGAACATATGTGTTCAAAGACAGAACACTAGTATAAACAATTAAATTAACAAACTGATCAGTATCATCTTGAAATTCTGATGTTCATCCTATGAATATCAACTTAATGTGATGGTAACTATTTTTGTCTTGCAGGTTTTTGTGTTTGTGGTAATTCAATTTTAACATGTAAATGTAAATGCTTAAATGCTTAGTTTTTTAACGTCCATTACATAGACAGAGTCCATCTCAACAGACTGTACAATTACACCCTTGGCAGGCCTGTTCAAGCATGAGCCTTTCTCAACTCCCCGGGGAGTATGCAGCCAGGCAGCCGTATAAGGCGCCACAATGCTAAGTCACTCTACAATCGCCATCACTGCCTGTAGCCAAGTACCCATTTACACCTGGGTGGAGTGAAGCAAAGAGTTATGGAGGATCTGCTCAGTTCCTCCATGCCATGGCCAGGACTCGAACCTGCAACGTCTCAGTTACCAGGCGAGAGCCTTATCCACTAGACCACGGCATCTCTATATGGGGGGGGAATGACAGATTGACAAAGGCTGCAGAAAATCTGAAATGTGTTATTATTGCAATGGATGAATCGGCAGAGGATGAGTGTCCAAAAAGAGAAACAAATCAAAAGGTATATTGATCATATAATTGTGGAATTTGTAGTCTGCCTTAATTGTCACATATTTGCTATTAGCAGTTACACTATCTACCTTAAATTGCCCATGAATGTTGCATTATCTGATAAAACTTGTTGGTAACTTGCATGGCCAATCTATGAATGTAAGGTTAATTTTACTACTGTTCAAACTGAGTCATGAATATGTCTCGCTTCACCAAATGCAAACCTGCACTATCCTTTCCTCACCATTGGTTCGTTTCACTATTATAAAAGAAATAATAAATTTATTGCTTGCAGGACCCCGTGCATCAAACATGTGGATAATAACCGCAATTTCCAACGAGCATATACAGAGCTCTACACAGAGAAGACCAAATTCATAATTCAAATCAAGAAGGTAAAAATGTTTTTCTGTTTATCGTTTGTCAAAGGTGTTAATATAAAATGGATTTCATAAATATAAAAATCAGTTCATGGAATCTGCCTAAACATCTACTTGCAGCACTTTGGCAGGAACACTGCTCATCAAGCTGGAATGATAATTTATCATATATTTAAATACAGACAGACAGACAGACAGAATATATTATTTTTGATTCAATGGTTACAAAATGGACATATATGAAGGTATAAATAATTAATACAAAATAAAATGAACCTTGAAGCAACGGGGCTTTGCATAAGGCAGAAGCCGCTGTCTGCAAACCACCATAAATATGTATGAAAATTTGATTATCCAGTGAATACAAATTTGACTATGTGTGCCTATGATTGATGTATTAGAGGCTTAAAATTTGGTTAATTGGTTTCAAGGGATAGTCACATTGACACCAGTACTTGACCCAGCAATAAAATCTGTTTTGCCATTGACTTTTATGCTATGATAATGTCACTATTAATTATTGTACTTTTTAGGATGTTGCTGATGAAAACTTCGAGAAAACACTGAAGACTCAACAACAACAAACATCCCCTTGTCTGTTCAGCAAGGTCACATGGATCATGATGAACAGACACTACGAATAGATGGCAATGGAAGCGTCAGGAGGCCTCATGATGGCAGTGTAGGGGAGAGCGGGGCACAGTGAGACACTTTTTTTATTTTCAAGTGTTCCAAAATTTTGGCAGGAACGAGTTAAATGAGATCAGGTCCACATTTTAGGTAATGACGTTGGGTATATTGTCCATTCGTTTCAGGTTCCTACCTTTTACAGGTTTGGAGAAATTTTGAGTTTCGTCCATGCTTGTTAAGTGTCTCACTGTGCCCCGTGGGCGGGGCACAGTGAGACAGCAGACGGGGCACAGTGAGACAGGGCATCTGCTGCCATAACCCGCCAATCCTCAGGAACTGCGGAATTGCCCTATCAATTGTTGCTACAGAAACTACTATACACATATAAAAGCAGCTGGCTAGGTGATTTTTTAGGTCCTTTTTTAAACATATTTCGAAACGTCATCGCACAGGACACATGCACGACTTATTTAACCTGCCGCACCTGTTACATACTAATTAAAAAATTTTCGGATGCTTCTCTTTGGGTATGAATCACTAAAATCAGTAGTTTATAGGAGGCATTTTGTTTTTAATAGTGAATTGTGAGCTATGCATTACATTCAGGTCGTTTCGAGTGTATTTTGTGATGTCTCACTGTGCCCCGCCTCAAACTGTCTCACTGTACCCCATGCTGCTCTCTTTATAAAAATTTTCAATCCTGCGGACTGGGTGCCTGTATTGTGGTTCATTGTCTCACTAAAATAAGACAAATAATCAAGGTTTAAATCCCTGGCAATTGATTTGCATCATACTATTTTTCTTGGGAATTATAACAAAAAGTCGTTTAGCAAAATTATTTACTTTTACTGGCCAAAAACCTAGATATTGAAATTCCAATTTCAATATGCTGTGTAGGCATTCAAGATATAGGACAGTCTCTCACTTACTTACTTTTTGTACCATACAAAAGAGGGTTGATCTGTAAACAGTACCAGCTAGACGCTACGGGCTTTGTCTCACTGTGCCCGCCGTCTCACTGTGCCCCGCTCTCCCCTATAATGGGGTTGTCATCGAAAGAACCATATTCGATATGATAATCGACAGACACTTTTGCCGCTCATCAACATATTGAAGAACTGAGAGAAACGGCCAAATGTCATCTCTTTTGGTGATTTTTTCATGAAAAATCCTCCCATTCACCAACTCGAAGACACAGTCTTGCCCAAGCTCTCAATGCGAGTTTTCAGGCGAGAAAAAAGTGGAACGGCATGGATTTGATGTAAACAATGTGAATTCCTTGATTTTCTCCAGTAAATATGACAAAAAGATATTGGATACTTGTGGAATCTATCGACTCATAGTCGATATGGATGACTTTTCTCTCTGCATCTTCGACAAGCTATATCCAAGGACTTACTCAACTTTTTGAGACTCTTTTCAATATTTTGTCTTTGTATTGTGGACCAAGTCCAATTTAATGGCTAAGCCTACTGATTATAAAATGTTTATCGTGAAATATATCAGAAATTTAAAATATTGAAGATTAAGCCATGCAAATTTCACAAATTGTTTACATAATGTAATGTTTTGTTAATATAGATGTTAAAAATGATCAACTGTCATTTCATATTTTTGAAGTGTTTAGATATCATGGAACACATGTGTTCTAATGGCTGCATTAGAACACATTGGAACACTAGATGAGTGTTCTCAATCTGTTTCAGCGTCCATAGTGTTGGCAGTGTTCTGAAATGCACACTTTGGATGCTAGCGTTTTCCCTGCTGGACGGCATTCAGTATGTTCTGTAATAGAACACACATGTTCTGTTGAATACAGCACTAGTGTTTAACTATGGAACACGCATGTTCTGTTGAATAAAGCACTAGTGTTCAACTATGGAACACACATGTTCTGTTGAATAAAGCGCTAGTGTTTAACTATGGAACTGCAGTGTTCAGTTCTTATATGGAACGCTATGACTGCGTTCTCAAAGTGTTACGATATAGTGTTCTAATTTGTGTTCCGTTTCAGAACACATGACTTTAGAGTGCAGTCCTCAAAATGCAACACATTTACCCAACGTGCTTGGTCTTTTACTTGCGCAGCATACAAACTGACTCAAAAGGCCATCAGCTCAGTTTCTCATATGAACTGTAGGTCTACGTTCAGCTGGGATTTCACTCTTCGAAGTCCACTGAAATTTTTTGGAGAGCGCAAGGGGTTTGAACTCATTCCGGCAAGGACCTTCAACGGTGCAGGCCTGGACCATAACCTCTCAGCAATGTCAGAGCTATCAATAAAGTGTCAGTGATGTTTACAAAAGACCAGGTTTAAGGAAAATTTAACAATATTATTTTGAACTTCGAAGCTTCACATTCTTCTTTTATATCAATATTTACAGTTCAGCATAAAATGTACACAACTTTTATTAAAGCGTAAACTTTCAGAACTACGCAAATACATAACTGTGATTTCAAATGTTTCAGAATGATATTATTGTAATGTATTGGGGAAAATGTTTAACTTGTTTATTTAATCCTATACTGTCTCTCTTTCATAACCATAAGGTGGCAAAAAGGCACAGGATAATTAAAAAAATATATACAGATTTCTATATGTGAAGTTTCCTGGAACACTAATTGAGATAATGTGCTCTGAACTATACAATGTCAACATAGTTTATAACGTTCACACAATCTTCATGAAAATAATTAGCAGTATGTGTAGTGTACATTGTCAGCCATTTTTAAAACCCAAATTAAGCTTCTTCTCTGATGCGAGATTTTCTTCGAAAGCAACATAATAAGGAGCAAGGATAAAAAACAATGGAAGCGATCGCAAGGGGCACCATTAGGTCTGCTACAATGGCCAGTACAACTGAATGGTAGTTTGCCATGATAGATAAGCCAATGAATGAATAGAGAATTATATTTGTGTACAGTTCATTTTGAAAACCTTGAAAACTGCAATAACAAGCAATGACCATTACTTGCCACACCAGAAACACTGCAATAAATCTAAATTTGCTGAGGCCATAGAATATCTTTTTCCATGAACTGAGTGATTTCATTTCATCAAATTGTGTTGCATTGTCTTTAGCTTTGTCAGCAGCAAACAAAACCATGTTTTTGAAAGCCCCGTCTTGGTCGCTTCCCTGTCCAATGCTCTTCGCCGAAGCCGTCATGTTGATTCGGACTAGTAATTCAAAGATCCAGTAGGAACTGGCGACAGCGAAAAGTAAAATGCTCATCACTGGCAGGAGCATCAAGTTGATGACCTGAAATGAATGAAAGTTTGCATCAATATCAAGGTCCGCAACGGCTGTTGGCTACAGTGCCACCTGTAATAGACTGTAAATATGTGAAACGTGTGATACTGTGCCACTGAATCAATGCCAAACATCCTCAACAAAACTGTGTGTTGAAGCATGAATTCTCATTCGATGAGACGAAAACATATTGGGTCATAAAGGCCGATATTTGTAGCATGTGGGATGATAATGGTTACCAATTTTCTTTTCTGTACTCCGAGTTAGGTATGGACCAAAGTCTTTAATAAGTAAGTGAAACACAGGCCCCATGTTATTTCAAGGGGAAGGGTGGTTCACTTACTTATCAAAGATTTTGACCCATACCTAACTCCGACTACAGCAAAAGAAAAATTAGCAGCCGTTGTTATCCCAAATGCCTCACACATCGACCTTTATGACCCAATATGTTTCTCTGTCATGGGATAATAATTCATGCTTCCACATCCAGTTCAGGATGTTAAACATTGATGCTATTGCACAGTATCACACGTTTCACTTGCGTACAGGCGGCACTGTATGACGTTTATTAATATTGTTGTTAAAATTCTACTAATTATGAGGTCCTGGCTTTCAATTGCGCTTTAAATTGTGGTTTAAAATAAAATCATGACTGGTCCTTTCAAGCAATCTATATTAGCATACTGTATTGTCATTTTTTTAGCCAACTGAACTCAAGGAAGAGCAGATTATTCCAGGGCATTTACCCAGGGGTGCTGGAAGGAAATCAGGGTGGCAGGGCGGTGATACAGAAATGGGCAAATCATATTATTCGCACCAATTTCGCATAACAATTCAACAATAATTTTGAATATATATAATTACTAATTTGTGCCTGAAATGACTAAAGTCAATTGGATGATTTGCAAGAAACATTTTCCTGGTCTCCCCTACACTCTAAAATATGTCGGGACAAAATTGTTTTTTTTAGATTGAAAATGTTTTTTTGACAAACCAAATTCAAAGCAAAACCAACATGGATTTTTAAAAAAATCCATGTTGGTTTTTGCATTGAAATTTGGTTATTCAAAAAACCATTTTGAATCCAAAAAACCAATTTTGTCTGAAATTTTTTAGAGTGCACTTACCAGAATTCCACTCCTCCATGTCAACAAGTAGCCTTCTCCCGCGACCGGATTGTTGGCGTTGACCTGGGCCGCCAACATCACGATCAGCACAAAAAACAGCAGCGAATTGCCGAAGATTGTGAATAGCAGTCTTGGAAGAAACCCTCCATACAAGTGCCAGTTGCAAAAGACAGGTTGGGTGGGAAAGAGCTGGAAAATATGATATTATTTGTGAAATTGAGGTTGAATAGAAGTCATATTCTGTTTAAATCTATAAATTGATTGAAGCAATATAATTCTGAATCAATTAAATTGAAATTAACCAGAGATTTCTTTGAATTGATTGGAGTTATACATTTCCAAATGGATTGAATTGAAGGTAGCATGGCACATCTTTCATTGATTAGTGTAACACTTTTTCGAATGGATTGAATTGAAGGTAGCTAGGCAGTAGGCATGTCTTTGAATTGATTAGATCCACACATTTCCAAATGGTTTGAATTGAAGGTACCTGCCATGTCTTTGAATTGATTAGAGTAACACATTTCCAAATGGTTTGAATTGACGGTAACCTGGCATGTCTTTAAATTGATAAGAGTAAGATTTTTTCTAATGGATTGAATTGAAGGTAACCAGCATGTCATTGAATTGATTAGAATAACACTTTTTCAAATGGATTGAATTGAAGGTAACCTGGAATGTCTTCGAATTGATTAGAGTAACACTTTTTCAAATGGATTGAATTGAAGGTAGCTAAGCATGTCTTTGAATTGATTAGAGCCACACATTTCCAAATGGTTTGAATTGAAGGTAGCTGGCATGTCTTTAAATCGATAAGAGTAAGACATTACCAAATGGATTTAAATGTAGGTAGCCTGGCATGTCTTTGAATTGAAGAGAGTTACACATTTATGAATTGAAGGTAGCTGGCATGTCTTTAAATCGATAAGAGTAAGACATTACCAAATGGATTTAAATGTAGGTAGCCTGGCACGTCTTTGAATTGAAGAGAGTTACACATTTACAAGTGGATTGAATTAAGGTAAAGTGGCATGTCTTTGAATTTATTAGAGTTACACTTTTTCAAAAGGATTGAATTTACGAAAGCTAGGCATATCTTTGAATTGACAAGACTAACACATTTTCCAAATGGATTGAATTGAAGATAACCTGGCATGTCTTCGAATTGATTAAAGTGACAGATTTCCAAATGGATTGAATATGAAGTCAACTGGGCAGGTCTTTGATTTTACTAGATCCCTAAGTGTATCAAATTGAAGTTTACCTGTCTCAGTCCATTTCAGTTGATGACATAACAAAAGCGTATAGGATTTACATTCATACGCAGTATTACATTTTTTTAAGCATAGCGTTCATTAAATTTTATGTACTTATTTGATAGAAATAAAAAGGATATTCACTCACCACTTTCCTGATATCCATTATTGCCCTGTAAGTCATGTATAATCTGTTTAACGTCGTTTTTAAGAGATCGATGACGTCGAAGATGAGAAGCAGCAGACCAATCCACTGCATTGGAGAGGTTGGAGTGGAGTAGCCTTTTTCTGTAGAAAATGCTATGACAGTCACAATTATAACAGGATATATCAGTAACTCATGGATAATGTTTTCTATGTATTGTTTGTGTTTCTCATTCTTCTCTGTCTTGGCTTTGAAGAAGAAGACACCAGCCACCGTCCATAAGATGATATTCTCCAGAAATGATAGAATGACGTAAGGAATCTTAAATGTCATCGGATGAGGATTGTCTATGGTTGACATAAGGGTAACGACAAGGTTGGTGAAATATAGAAGGATAGGATAGATTTCGGTGAAGCATGCCCAGCACTTGTTGAAGGGTTTACGAGTAATGTTGTCAAGGATCTTTGCCCCTTCTTTAGCGTCCTTCTTGTTGGCTTCGCTGAATACGTCGTGAGCGGCTGGGATCTTCATGGATGGAAAAACCGCCGGAGCCTCAAAAATGGTCGCCGACTCGACCAAATCGAAACCATCATCCTCCTCTTCCTCCTCATCCTCCGACTCTAAGTCCGGTTCCGCAGCCTTAAGCCGGAATCTCATGCGACTCATACGATGATTTTGGTCGACATCGGCCAAATGACAATACGGTGGTTTGGAGATGATTACATCTTCATATGTGTCCGTTGACTTTCCGAAAATTTCTCGAACGTTCTCTACATTGAGAGAATCTTGACCGAACATGATGGAGTCAATTCGGGTCGAGCGAGGTCTGATGACATCAGAATCATCCTGCAGTAATGACGACATATACTCATCATCATTGCTGGCGTACGTATACGGAGAGGCCAACCAGTCCACCTCAATATCTTGCGAAGGTATTCGTCTTCTATACATTTTGGATGACGTCTTGTAAATTTTCAATCATTCAAGCTTTCCTGTAATTTAATGAAGAATGTAAGTAGTAAGTAGTGTTCTCCAGCAAAAAGCACAGGCTGATGTTGTCTAGAGTTTCTAAATTGCCTTGGTTAATCTCACATCCTGATACTTAATGCGTTTTTCTATTCATGAAACCAAAATAAAGTTTGCTTAGGTCATACCAAATACTAAATTGTCAAGAGGCATAAGTACAATAATCTGTCAGCTGAACATAGTGCATCACAGGTCCAAGCAAGATTCTTCTTAGGAAAAAAAATTCTCGATTATAGAATGATGTCAAAAGTAATGATTCATAATTTACCTCCAAGATTGCATTTAAGTATTTATAATGTCCATGTAATATTGCAATAATTGCTGTGCGTGTTGGCCTTCGAAAAAGTCACCCTAAAGTCATTTGAGCTTGTAGATTTCTCCTTGTAATGAAAATGAGATTAGGGTATTGCTTAATCATTGATTAGTAGTATCGATAATCTTTAATTGGCAATGACATAATGTGTTTACCTCCACAAATAGATTAGGATTAAACCATTGGGGTGAAATAATCCACCATTATCAGTGTCAACGGTGTAAAGAAGCCTTTTAATAACTTAGCCTAATAAGATAATACAGTAATCACTGCCATTTTAAGAGAGAAAGATCCAGAAGAATCAATTAAAGCAAGTTGTTGAATAATTGTGTTAGGTTATGTGTAAATATAATGACATAAGAACAAGCACACATGTATGCAAAACAAACTTGAACTGGAACTTGAACTTTAACTTAAACCTAAACTTAAACTTAAACTTAAACAACTTGAACTTGTAGTCTCTCATTGAATGAGGTAATTTTTTTTTTAAAGTCTCCGTTAATATGTGCATTTTGGGAAAAAATCGAACTTTTTTTTTGGGGGGGGGGATTTTTGTTTTTCGAAACTTTTTTCTTTTGGATAATTTTTTTTTTTGGAATTTTTTTTTTTACATATTGATTTTTCAAACCTGTTTTTTTTTTCGAAACCTTTTTTGGGGGAAACTTTTTTTTCTTTTTTGGTTTTTTTTTTTAAAATTTTTGGTAGTCACGCATGATGCGAAAAAAATGCCAGGATCACATTATGGGATGTCTGAATCACTTCTTTTGATTGAACCATCTGGTTTACTCCTCGCATGTTGGCTATAAGGGAAGAGACACCTCACTTTGCTCGATGGGCCAGTGGCTCTGTCCCGTCTAATACGTAAATGCCAAATCATGAAGATTGGACTGCCTTAACGCAAAAAAAATGAATACATTTTAGAGACTCTTAGTTGTAATTATCTAAATCATTTCTCGAAATTCATTTTTGTATTCAGGTTTTTCCGATGAAAAGTTTGGAGGAAAAAATTGGGACAAAGAGAAATAGGGTGGAAAGGCAATAATCTAAAAGAACGTTTTTAAAAAAGGTTTGAGGGGAAATGTAAATTTTTCTTTTTTTGTTGAAAATTAGATTTTTTTTTAACATTTGCATTTCATGAAAAAAAAAAAATTCTAACATATGTATTTTTGGGGGGGGGGATTTTTTTTTAACCTGGGTTATTAAAATCCTACAAAACAATAATACAAATGAGGCCATTAAAAGAGCTTCCAGTGCAGGGGCCAGCAGCCCCCCCAGACTTGCAGTCTGCCGCTCATCAGGAATGCACCACTTGAATTTGGTACTGCTACAAAGAAGACAATCTGAACTTCATTTCCAATGCTATGTAGAATTTTAGCAAGGTCAGGAAATATGAAAATGAGAGGATAAAGGGAGGAGAAAAATACAGAATTTAACAAAAGTAGGTACTCCTTTAAATATACCTCTCTGATTTTTATGAAAGTTGACTGAATTATAGGTCTGTGTGGTGAGTAGAGACCCTAAATGTGTGGTTTAGTGACATAGGGGAGAGCGGGGCACAGTGAGACACTTTTTTTATTTTCAAGTGTTCCAACATGTTGGCAGTTTAGAGTAAAATGAGTTCAGGCCAACATTATGGATAATGAAGTTGGGTATGTTGTCCAGTAGTTTCAGGGTCCCACCTTTAACAGGTTTGGAGAAACTTGGAGTTACGTCCATGGTTATCAAATGTCTCACAGTGAGACAGCAGGCGGGGCACAGTGAGACAGGGCATCTGCTGCCATAACCGCAAATCCTCAGGACCTGCAGAATTGTTCTATCAATTGTTGCTACATGTACAACTATACTCTGATAAAAGCAGCTGGCCAGGTGATTTTTGAGGTCCTTTTTTGAGCATGTTTGGAAAATTCATTGCACAGAAGTTGACAGAACACATGCACGAGTTATATAACCTACCACACCTGTTACATACTAATCAAAATCTTCTTTAATGCTTCCCTTTGAATATGACTTACTAAAATCAGTAGTTTATAGCAGGCATTTTGTTTTTAATGGTGAATTATGAGCTATGCACTACATTCAGTTCGTTTCGAGTGTATTTTGTGATGTCTCACTGTGTCCCGCCTCAAACTGTCTCACTGTGCCCTGCACATCATTCTTTATAAAATGTTTGAATCCTTTGGACCGGATGCCTGCATTGTGGTTCATCATCTCACTAAACTAACACAAATAACCAAGGTTTGAATCCCTGGCAATTGATTTGCACTATCCTTTTTTTCTTGGCAGTTATAACAAAAAGTCATTCAGCGAAATTATTCTTACTGGATAAAATCCAAAATATTGAAATTCCACTCTTGATATGCGGGGTAGGCATTCAGGATATCGGACAGTCCCTTACTTGCTTAGTTTTTGTACTATTCAAAAGAGGGTTGATCTGTAAACAGTACCAGTTAGACGCTACGAGCTTTGTCTCACTGTGCCTGCCATCTCACTGTGCCCCGCTCTCCCCAAATTCCTGGCTGAGTGAGCAGCCTTCAAGTCAGCTTGCCCCTGTTTTCATGCAGGGGAGCAACAAGCTGAGCATACTTCATCAAGTGACGAGAGTAAATTTATTTCTCAATCATATTTTGTTAGACAATTGAAGACATCTTTTGTAACATTTTACTGTTTAGATTCCTTGGATGACATCAGCATTTTTGAGTGGAGTTTGAGGGCCTTTTGGTAAACTTTTTTTCGGACCAGCCAAAACTTCAAATTTATGAGAAGATGGACCCGTACATGCACTCAGGGTCTGGCTCTGACGAAAATGAAGCAATCACGCTCAAAATAGCCAGGCACAATGTCAATATGATTCGTAGGCCTACAAACTGGCCAATTGTCAGAGAAATCGGAAGAGAGGAGTGGGAGATAAAGTTTTCATAAAGCGGGACTTATTAAGCTGTTTATATTAAAATTTGTGTGCTTCTGAAATATTTCTAAACATAACAAATATATAATTGACAAAGAGGAAAAATACGAAGAATTTATTCACAATAAATAAAGCAGTGAATTATATTGCAGTGATAAGACAAGGCTAGCATGCAAATGGTAATTTTTTAAAATTTTAACTCCATTGTTTCGTAGATCCATGTGTTAAACAAGAAGATTTAAATGGTCAGTGTCATCAAAAATACTTCAGGTGGTAGCACTGAAAATTTCATGTCTTGGTCACTCAGTAGGCATCAGCACTTATTTGTTGTGCATTTGAATTTCCCGCTTTTTGTACATCTGCACACGTTGCAGCCGTCACCACGAGACAAAATTGTTCCAAAAGCAACGTTTGTTTTCACCAACGGACATCCGCAAGGTTTCTTAGTGCACTCTAGTTTGCCAAAGCTGAAATGAGAATAAAAAGATCAATTAGTAATCTTCATTAACGTTCCACAAATTAGGCATACAACGCCTGGTCCAATGTTGCCAGTCGCATGCACTTCGAAACTGATGCACATTGTACAGATGAAGCACTTTTACACGTGATACTTTTTTGGGAGTCCTCTTACAGCCGAAGTCAAAAGGACTTATTTGCCTTCGTACTGTCATTGGTTGAGAGATGATGTGTACAAAGTAGGCAGAGATGATGTGTACAAAGTAGGCCGAGATGGTGCAGTGCAGTCATACCCCCTCTATTGCAGAAGAATCAATTCATGCCAAAGCTTGTTTAGAATTTCCTCCAGTCATCAGCAAAATAGTTCTAGACTTCTAGACAATCAATTATGAATTCTAAGCAGCTTTGGCATGATTTTTCTGCAAACGAGGCACGGCATCATCTCGGCCTACTGCGACATATACACTGATCATTACCTCTACCTAGCACAGTTGCTAACTGCTTTCAGAGCTTCGTTCAATCATTGTTGGTTAGGGGCCGACCAGACGATAGTTGGCGGGGGCTATGGACTTTACCCCCGGGACGAACTTTTTTTTTCGTTCGCGACGCGTCGACGAACAATTTTTTCGCACGCGCACTCGCGACAAACTTTTTTATCGGAATTTTAACATTGCGGTACCGGTACCCTAGCTACAGGTGGAAACAAACTTTTTTTTTATTTCCATGTGCTGAACAAATTTTTTTTTTCAGTGTCAAGTGGGAAACAATTTTTTTTTTAACCAAATATCCATAGCCCCCCCCCCAAAGATCATCTGGTCGGCCCCTTAGTCTAGGACTTCCTAAAATGGTTCTTGCACTCATGGGCACCTGTGTAGATGGGATTATAGTGGCACTGCAGATCGGCATGATCCAATGGTAATGTTTTCCTCTGTTTATTTACATACAATGGCATCAATTATTAAAAGTTCCCCCCTTGATCATAACACAACTAACAGTCTGAGTACCAAGACGAGAAAAGTGTCAGTCAAAAATCATGTCTCTAGTGTGTTGAGATACTCTTTATCTAACTGCACATCTACAAAATGAAGAAATTACCAAAAAATTGTAGGAGGTGCAATTGAAGGCATCAAAAACTAATTTAAATGAGGGGAAACAATCGAAATATGTTTGATTACAATTAAATATAACTATGATAGTTTCCCAAGTGTTTGTTTCGTAAAAGTCTGGTAATAAACTCCTTGCAAGCCATGGGGTCAAATACCTATTTCCGAAGGCTATTGGAATTATAATGAAAATATATTACATAATTCTTCTTTCACTCATTTTTTGTCTTAAAGTCTTTTGAGAATGGTCCAGATATACCAGGGAAATTTCAGAGTTTTGGAGCAAGCGCAAGTGCCCAAACCAGAAAATATGGTAGGGGGTCACATACTTACTTTCCCCACTGTATGCAGTTTGGTTCCAGAAGTTGTTTTTTTTTTTCGGCAGGTATTGTTGTTTTAACGGCAACTGCCATAACAGTAATTATTAATGCAGCTGCGTTAACAGTGTGTGATAAACACATATTCTTATTTCCAAGGTAAATGACCAGCTTATTATACCACGAGACAAACACTCACACACATAGACCTAAACATTGCAGAATAAGTGGACAACAAAGATATATGGGATTTATTGCAATGAAATACTGGCTTGTGATTGGTACAGAGGTGTCGAATGGTATAAAAGAAATTGTATAATACTTATTATTCTCTGTATCAATTGCAACAAGTAAAAGGCAGTCTTAAAGCAGAATCTTTACAGCCAAACACTTTGATATAGAATTAGAGTGGACTGTGGCACTGTGGAAATGGCACTTCGTGACTCATGATAGCTGATGAAGTGTCATCTTCTCTACTTTCAACATGGGAAACAGAGAGGCTGTTTGATAAGTCATGATCAAGAGAAAGCCATTTGACTTCTCATAACGGATTTTAGAGTGAAAAGCAGATGCATAATCCTTTCGTTTGGCTGTCACCAACAAGTGGAAAGTCTCCTTCAATCAAATTAACATTGAAAGTAATGGGTTTGATCATGACAAATCATCAGCATGATGACACACGAAGTGCCATTTTCACAGTGCCACGCAGCCACAGTCCACTCTAATTCTATATCAAAGTGTTTGGCTGTAAACATACTTAGATAATTTAAAGAATTTGAAATCACTGCGATATTCGTGTCCATTATTTATCTAACATTTTCTCTTAACTGAAAAAGCATCTTAAATCTCTTAAAACAAAATTACTCGAGAAGCATAATTGATTTAAAGGTAACTTTTTAAAATGACCTTCATTTAATTCTCTCTCTTATGTTTAAAGACTTGACCAGGGGAAGAACATTAATTGTAAATGTAGTTATCAACCAGGTGGCAGGCAACTTAAAGCTAATTGAGATGGCTATATAGTTCTTTTGGTTGGACAATAATACTTAGTGCCTTAGATAATAAGATGAATTCTTATTGATTCTTAGTGCTAAAATATTGAAAATGACACACCCTTTGCATTGGCACATGTTACACCCATCCGGGGCTTTGCCCCATTCACCAAGACTGTAGTGGTAGCCGTAACTATAGCAACCCTCCATTGAACCATGGGCCAACGTCAGGTCACGTGGGTCACTTCCTGTTTGAGTGAAAATAGGTTAATTCTTCAGCCCACCATGTTGGAATTATCACAAGCTATTTTGATCATGTTTCTATACAATAATACCCACATATATTATAGACATAGACTCATATGTGAGTCACTCAGAGTCAGAATATCCTTTGAAAATTACAATTAATGATGACTGGTCAATATTGTATACAGACCCTTATTTTGACAGCTGATAGAAATACATATTTGCCTGTGATTAACAGAAAATTTTACAATAAATGACAAGTTGATGGCATATTTTGACAGTTGATCAAAATAATTAATGGGCGTAGCTTCATGCGATAGTCCAAAATGGCACCATGATACGTAAATTGACACTAAATTAATTTGTATATGTATCAAAAACAAATTTTCTTATGCAGTTTCAATAAAGCGATTTTAGTGATATCTTTTCGAAATGCGACTGATGTTAGTTTAATTTCATTGGCTATTCAACAAATGAGAACGAACTGAATTACACTGTAAAATCGGACTCGCTGATTCAGCTCAATTGATTGAGTGAGATGGTTGCACAAGTTGATTGAGCTAACATAGGTTAATGTTTTAAGCTGAGATAACTCGAAGTACCGAGCTGAGATAGCTCAAAATACTAAGCTATGTTGACTAAGGTATTCAAGCTGAGAAAACTCAAAACAATGAGCTGTGTTGACTTACAGGTCAAAATATTGAGTTTTGTTGACTTATTGATCCAAGCTGACACAACTCAAAATGTTGAGCTGTGTTGACTTATTTTTAGTTGTTTTTCATTTATATTTGTGTGACCTGTCTTATAGAGTTATTTATGAATATGGACTGTAATCCCGAAATATTGTTTGATCTCTCAAGGGGAACCACCTGATCCAGTATGCTTCATTTCAGCACATCATGGACAGGCCCAAGATGCATTCAACAAAGACCATTGCATCACAAGGAGATTTAAAAATTAATTTCTTGTGAATAAATCCCAATGGCCTGTGGCTCATCTCAGTTGGTTTACAGTGCTAGAAGCCTATATTTGAACACACTCTGACTTGGAAATGTTGGTTGACGTGTGAAAGCATGCATCTAATTACTCCCACAAATTGATTAAAGAGAGATAAAAATAAAAAAGAAACCAGCTAAAGTGGTGTGCTACTCATTTTTTCTCTGGGATAGTGTTATATAAATGTTATTTTTTCTTGTAAGTAAATAATTATTTAAAACTAAATGCAGTCTTATGAGAAGTGCTTGTTATAGATGGCGCTATATGTGGCATGACTGAGATGTCAAGCTATCTGCAACAACTGAAGCTTTCATGTTTTCACAGCTTAATGATATGATTCGTTTGGACAACTTACAGCATTGAGCTATCATACCTTGACAACTTATAGGATTGAGCTATCATAGCTTGAAAATTATTACAGATGATTTCATATTTGTAGACATTGATGAAATAACAAAATATTTTGCAAAATTTCTAGTCTGACATCAGAAAATCCTGCCAGGTGATTGGTCAAGTTGCTTATTGCGTGTCACTTTTTCAGCTTGCTTCAAGCAAGTGATGTATTGCTGGAAAAAGGATGTCATAATTTTGACCAATAGTATACTGCGAAAGCCAAATTGGTAATGTGGCAGTTGTTTACACATGTCAAACTGCAATCCGCATGAACTCTTTCATTTCTTCATTAACTGTTGTATCTCACACTCCTGTGTACAACAGTTGATTGTTTCAGTTGATGTTAAATCTGGTTTGAGGGGGAGACTGGAGTTTTACCTGAGTGGGTGCTACATGCTTCAAGAGGGGGGGGGGGCAGTACAAATTTTTGCCTTTTGTCCAGAACCTATTTACCTTGCAGGCTAAATAGAATTTATGACTGCATGGGGGAATGGGAGTTTCGCCCGACGGAGCACCAATTTTTCACACATGTTTCAAGGGAGTTACTTAATACTCGCAACATGATTAACGGGGGTATGAAATTTTAACAAAAGAAAGGGGACATAATAAAAATCTGCTTGGAATGTATGAAGGTACAAATAAGCATGAAACCAAAGGGGGTTATACATGACAGAAAGTTCCAACAAAACTCCCCTCCCTCCCCCTTCCCCGGAATCATAAATTCTGAATAGTCTCTCAGGACAGGATGCTGGCCCAGTGATGTGGCCAACATTCATAAGAAAATCACAGTGGGAATCAGATCAGAGACCCCGCGATTGGTAGCCCATTGTCCTGCCGCCTGAGCTGAGCCCCTCCTCTGAGAAAATGTTATATTCACAATTATACATGTTTATTTGCTGTATAAACAGTAATTACATGAATCACGGTCACCTGATCCCAATTGTCTGAATGCACAGTAGCCTTTTGGACGTGCAGAATGCGTGTACTAAAAATGTGTGAAACACAAACCGAAACTCTCACTTGAAACTGCTAAAGTCAGTCCCTGTTAGGAGATCAATGGCTTAAAATGCCATGGTCACCCATGTAAAACGCTATGTCACTTTTCAGGAGATAGTGGTGTCATACTTTCTCTCGACCAATGAAAATTGCAAGAAAAATAATGTATTTTCTAACTCAAATGTCTACAAATATGAAATCATCTGTAACATTCTCAGACAGCTCAAATTATTGCATCAACTCAGTTTTCAAATTTTACAGTGTAGGCTAAATGTAAAAAACAGTGTTTAATGTCTCGAGGCCGGCCTTGGGAATTTGGGACATACTTTGATAGCCTCAACCTCAGTCTCGGATGCCCAATCATTGCACTGCAAAAAATTCCCGTTAAATTTTTCAGTTAAATTAACTGGCAACTTTGTTCCAGGTCTAAGAACTGTAAAAGTACTAATACACCTGAACAGGACAATGAACCGTAAAATGCAGATTGGTACATTGAACTGTAATTTTGCGGATTCAACAAAGTGATATTACGGTATAATGTACATATATAAAACAGTTTATTTAAAGTATATTTTACAGTTATATCATCTGTCAAACATAGAATGTAAAGAATGCAAGGGGCTGTAGAATCTACTGTGAAAATACGGATAGTATTTGATTTAACTGTCGCATAGCTGTAGGGATGTATCGAAGCTGGAATCAGCTGAGAGAGTGAGAGAGCCAGTGACTCCAGGCTCGGCCTTGATCATCTCTTGCTTGACAGCAGGGAAGTAAGTCCATCAATTAGTTTGCTCACAAACGATAAAATGGATGGATATTTTCCAAGAGAACCAGGTGTCAAGTTTATCGAAGTATTTTCTATTGATGCAGACTGCGCTTGGGTTATTTTGGTTTTAATAGTGTCATTCTTTATATCACATCATAAGACTCACACAAATGTCAATGTCACATATAGACATTACAACTTTTGCGTAATGACAGCATCTTTAAGATCATATGAATGAGGATGTTCCCTTACCTTCAGATAAGTTATAAATTAAGTTTGATTAACAGCTGTGTAAAGCATATGTTATAGTTGGCACCACATGTTCTGTGGTTGAAGTCCATGCAATCTCTTGTTTATAGTTCCTAATCTGACCAGGTGTATTGATTGTTTGGCCAATTCAAATGTTTTGTCTGTATATTACAAGTTGTCAGTAAATTAACGGTTGAAGTAATTGTTCATTGACGTGAACTGAATGTTGAATGACATGTCGCAGTAAATTTATCTTGTAGCCATTTTGTAACTGACAAAGAACTGTAAATTCCCGGACAAAGTCTGTATTAAAAAGATACTGGTAAAATAACAATAAATTTACTGTTCTTTTAGCCAGAAAAACACGGCCATTTCTTACAGTGTGGCCTTGGCTTGGTCTCAAGTGTCTTTAGGCCAGTGTTGGGGGCCTCGAGACATATTTTTACGGCCTCAGCCTCGATCTTGGAGGCTCATGCCTTGGTTTCGTCATCAGATGTCGGGGCCTCAACTACAACACTGGTAAAGAAGCTTGGAGAGATATCCCATGAATAAGGCTAACTATTAATTATGGATTATAATAGGGTGATGATGAATTAATAATCACTGGTACATTTTTTTAAGGTCACTTTAAAAAAAGATTATGACAGTGGTTGCCAACATGCAGAAATGGCCAACCGGGAATCCGACCAATCAACGAACTGCAGAAATCTGTGATTTACTCATGGAAAACTACGCAAAGTGTTTTAATGGCCAAAATGAAACTCACAGAAGTTCATATAGCGATGCATTCACTGAATTAGAAACTGACCAACACCAAGACATTGCTAATAACAAGTAAGTTTTGAAACCATATGAATGCTCATGATCCAGAGAGTTGGAAAATGTGGTTTATTTGAAAATAAAGTTTTGGAAATTGAAATACAGCCTTTTTTATGGCAACAAGTCTGAATAAAATTAAATCTCTTGCTATACATATTACATAAAGTAGAAAAACCACTTTAATGTCGAAATTTATGTTTTTGGTACATCGATCCAATCAAAGTCGTCCTCATTTGCATATTTGATATTCCTAATCAGGAAATCACTTAATTTTTCATATCCATAACTGTCATTTTCATTGAGCAGCTTTGGTAGTATACATGTAGTGATAACTTAAGAACATAAAGTGATGTTTACTGTAGATCACTGAAACGGGGTTATTTTCTTGTTTTACGACATAACAATCGTGAAAAATATTCAATAATGTTCAGGGACTGCAATAAAACTTTCCAAAGCTCCTATTTTGCACTCATTAACTCTGTGCCATAGAATGTTTACAATATGATGTCTGCAAAAAGAGGGTAATAACCATTTGACGGAAGTGGTTTTGGATGGGTGGTCCACTGTATTGGGACAAGTGCATAATGCGCTCAATTTTGCTGACACTGTGAAAGGGTGAACGATGACGAAGAGGCATGATTGGTCAATTTGAGGGTGCAGGAGTAATCCATGGTCAGTTTGTATTTCAATTGGGACAGTGATTGAAAGTTTGGTAAAATTTAGATCCAAATGCAATTAATTAAAATTCCAAATGCCTTCAATTATTGCATTGCCTAACATCAAAAGTAATGGGCATCACCAACAAACCTCAATTTACAGCACATTTTGTCAGTCAGAACAATTAACCTTCTTGATGTTTGAATACGAAACTTTGGAAACATATATCGGACAGTGAATCGTACCGCATTATAATAATAAAGGCATTGCATTGTTTGATGTGGATTATGTCACTTTTTCGATACAGCTTGATGATGCCTTCCTTTTTATGGATATGACCGTTAGGGGACTCTGGGAAATTCAATAAATTAACAATAAATTCTATTGCACCAAAGCGAAATGCCATCAGACCACAATAGCACACCATAGGCTAATAGTCATGAATGACCGTTTGATGCCCATTTTCCCTCAGCAGATATATTCGGCTTGACGTAAGTTGATATGATTGTGTGTTTGTCTACCTAAATGAAAATTATAGGAATGAGATGGAACACATGTTCATTTCCTTGTTATGGGTCATTAACTCCAATGGGAATTTATATATAAAGTCCGTTCATGTTCCGAATGATGTTTTTTTCTGTGCCCCCCCCATATTGGACCTCTGCCCCCCCAGGTGCCCCCCATATGAACTTTCCAACCCTGGCTAAAATATACAATTAGTATAGCGGATGCCCCCCCAAAGAATCGCGTGCCCCCCCAGGTGCCCCCTGCTCAAGACCCCCAGTTACGCCACTGAGGTTCGGTGAGAAAAGTTTGATTTCCTACTACTAAACTAAATTCAAAGGGGTTCAATTTGAACCACTCTCTAGTCTCTAGAAAAACCATGAACACTCAGGCTTTCGCAGTGCTTGTATGAGTACGATACATCGCAACAAACAGTTATGAATTGTTATCCTGACAGAGACTCACTGGTGCCTGAGAAATTAGGTGTTATTCATGCAAACTTCTGAGTTGCTCAGTTTTTCCAACATTGATTTAAATTGGTGGGCCTATATGTGAAAAGTGTCCTAATGTGGCCCGGTTCCCCCAATTCTTTTCTGCTACAATGATAGAAATTTCTGCAAATGTTTGTGTAATATATCATTATATATACATTACCTTTTGTTGAGGTCCTTTTATCAACAGATTTCTTCCATTGACCACCATGATGCGTATCACTAACCCATTGCCAAGCTTTCCCTCGTTTTTCGCCTTCTGGTTCACTTTGGCCAACCATATTCCAAACTTTTCCACGTTTATCAATTTGACTTGGGTCATTCCGTTTCCAATCTTCATTTCTATGATGATTGTCTACCTTACTCCAAACTTTTCCACGTTTATCAGTTTCATCAACCACATCATTTCTTTTCCATTCTCCATTGCTATGGTGATCTCCTACCATACTCCAAACTTTTCCACGTTTATCAGTTTCACTTACGTCATTCCTTTTCCATTCACCATTGCTATGGTGATCTCCTACCATACTCCAGACTTTGCCACGTTTATCAGTTTCATCACGTGCATCATTCCTTTTCCATTCACCGTTGCTATGGTGGTCGCCGACCATACTCCAAACTCTTCCGCGTTTATCAGTTTCACTTATGTCATTCCTTTTCCATTCTCCGTTGCTATGCTGGTCACCAACCATACTCCATACTTTTCCACGTTTATCGGTTTCATCAATCACATCATTTCGTTTCCATTCTCCATTGCTATGGTGATCGCCAACCATACTCCAAACTTTTCCACGTTTATCAGTTTCACTGTTTTCCTCATTTCGTTTCCACTGTCCATTGCTATGCTGGTCGCCAACCATACTCCATACTTTTCCACGTTTATCGGTTTCACTGTTTTCCTCATTTCGTTTCCACTCTCCGTTGCTATGCTGGTCGCCAACCATACTCCATACTTTTCCACGTTTATCAGTTTCATCATTCACATCATTCCTTTTCCATTCTCCATTGCTATGGTGATCTCCCACAATACTCCAAACTTTTCCACGTTTATCAGTTTTACTTCCAACAGGGTGTTCTGAATCTACAGCCTTCTTCCATTGTCCACCATGATGTGTGTCGCTGACCCATTGCCAAACTTTTCCACGTTTCTCGTTTAGTGATTCCAGGTCCCTTTCATCATCTCTTTTCCATTCCCCGTTGCTATGGTGATCTCCAACCATACTCCAAACTTTTCCCCTTTTATCATTGTCAGTTTCCTGTCCAGCTTCTGAAATAATAAATAACAGAATTAGGATCAGAGATGATAATTATTCACTTCGATCCATCTGATATTCCCGTAACCTTCAGAAAATTCTTTGCACAACCCCTCTTGGTGATCACCAGATGCAATGAAGTCTTGCGCAGTTTCGTGGTGGTTTTTTTTTTACATACTGGTATAATTGTACAGAAAGAGAATGGTGTATTCTATCTGTTTCTTTACAGCAGTTTCAAAATATATTTTAGGCGTTCCATCATGCTTTGTATACTTTTGCACTATATTGGTTGGCTCTGCCCATATACTATATACAATATATACATGAACTAATCAAGTCAAGATTAAATGTTTCGTAGAAAGTTGAGAAGAATCTCTACCTTTGGGGGCCACCGTTTCTTCTCAAGGGGGAGGGGACTTGGAGTTTGTTTGAAATGAATAATTTATGTTCAGTTTTGGTGAAATAAATCGATTCTTTCTGGGAAGTCTTCAAATAAATAATTTCTGGTGGGGGTTTTTCTTAAGAAGGCGATGCTTGATTTAGGAATGAATGTTCGGGGACTTTGTGCACTTGAAATAAATAATTATGCCCGCCGTTACCGTGAAATAAATAATCTCCCACTGAAGAAAACTCCAAGCCCCCCTGATTATTAAATGGTTGCCCCCTTATGAAACTGCTCAAAGTCACCTCAGACTGTCGTTTATCTTGTTGGAAAACTGTCCTAATAATTCAAGAACTTTGTGCCCTTAAATATAGATCTAACCTTTTCAACTCTCACAATTTAATCAAATGCTTAAGGTTACCAACCGGCTAAACGCTTTTTCAAATCATTCTGTTCATCCATGAATCTCTTCCATTCTTGTTGCCGGTTGTTTTGGTTTTCCACGTATTTCCATTCATCACCCCGTTTTGCCGCATCTTTCAGGAATCTTTTCCACGAGTCTTTCTTATCATATTGACTTCCCGCATATCTCCTGGGGTCATCGTCCTTTTCCACGTAGTTCTCTGCGCTCCGTTTGGAATCCTCTGACTTCTTCACTCCTTCTGCGCAAAGTGCAGAACCTGGAAAAATTACAGGCATGATAGAACATAATTATGTTATGTCTTGGATTTGTGATCCACACATTATGCAACATCCTGCTGTAAAAATTATTATGATTAACTTGTACACTGTAAAATTTGAATTTTGAGTTAGCTTAAATGATTGAGTGAGACGGTTACACAATTCCTTTGAGCTATCACAGCTTGTTGTTTTAAGTTATAACAACAGAAAGATTATCATAACTCACAACATCAAGCTATGTAAGCTCAAACAAATTGTGCAACCATCTCACTCAATCATTTGAGCTGACTCAAAATTTCAAATTTTACAGTGCAATAATCAATTAGCAGATCTCTGTCTGGGCTAAGTTCACTGTAAAATTTGAAATTTCGAGTCAGCTTAAATGAATGAGTGAGATGGTGCACAAGTTGCTTAAGCTATCATAGCTCGTTATTTAAAGTTATAATTATCTCTTCGCTGTTATAACTTAAAACAAATGAGCTTTGTTGGCTCAAAGGGATAGTGCAACCATCTAACTCAATCATTTGAGCTGACTCAAAATTCAAATTTTACAATTCTGTAAAATTGAAATTTTGAGTCAGCTCAAATGATTGAGTGAGATAAGATGGTTGCACAATTTGTTTGAGCTAACATGGCTAGTTGCTTTGAGTTATGATAATCTTTCTGTTGTCATAACTTTAAACAACAAGCTATGTCAGCTGGAAGGAATTGTGCAACTATCTCACCTAATTATTTAAGCTGACTTTAGATTCAAATTTTACAGTGAATTAAGCATTTATATAACATAGAGAAGACGGAAATTACACTATTCATGATTTATACATGTTTCAGCCAATTGTCGTTTCAGGAAGATGCTATATTCAGCTATCTAAACATATTCTTCCTTTGGTTGATAATTCAGGTGTTTCTTCGATGACAGGTTGGCTGCTCAAATATTTGTCATATTAACATGCGTTTGGTTGATATGCAGTTGCTTACGATATTGCCAGGTGGATCCATGTACTTACTGCAATGTTACTGCCAACTTACAAGCTTTCTGAATACCATTTCCTTTTCGAATGTCTTTGCAATATAATCCTGATATTTTCAGATATCATTAAATTGTCATCCTTATCTTAGCAATGAAAAAACGTTGTTTGGAAAATGTACCATGCCGTATTGATTTACTTATTTTTTTATTTTCTGACGATATATGTATCTGTTTGATGCCTTTTTATCTCAATAAAATTCCATACAGACATATTTATATATATGTCTTCTTTTTGTACCTATACTGAAATGAACATTGAATTATCCTGCATGAGGTTTGAATAAAGTTGACCTCACTTATCTGATCAAAATATGATAAAATATCAATACACTCTAAAAAAAATCAGACAAAATTGGTTTTTTAGGTTCAAAATGGTTTTTTGAAAAACCAAATTTCAATGCAAAAAACCAACATGGATTTTTTTAAAAATCCATGTTGGTTTTGCATTGAAATTTGGTTTTTCAAAAAACCATTTTGAATCTAAAAAACCAATTTCGTCCCGACATTTTTTAGAGAGTATTATTCATTACATGACATCATGTTCTAACATTTTTATCTAATAGACCCCTTTCTTTACTCTACATGAGGATCTAACTCACAAATATGCAGAATTATTACAGTCTGTCAATTTGATATGCGAAAAGAGTGGACCACTGCACTGTCAAAATGCCACTTTTCATCATACTGATGATTTGTCATGATCACACCCAATATTTCAATGTTAGTTTGATTTAAGGAGACTAATCCCGCTCGTTAGTGACAGGCAAATGAAAGGATTATGCATCTGATTTTTACTCTGAAATCAATTATGACAAATCAAATGGTCATCTTTTGATCATGACTCATCAAACAGCCTCTATGTTTCCCATGTTGAATGTGTCATGAGTCACAAAGTGCATTTTTCACAGAGAGCTGGTTCTCTCTTTTTGCATAACTAATGGCTAGGCCGTAATGTTAGCGTCACTGTCTGTCTAATTACCACCCAGTGTCCTCTGCTTCCATCTTCTTTTTGTACTCATCTTATTGCACTAATTTGTTGCATGACAACACGTAACCAATTTCAAGAGAACACCATGAAAATGAGTTAAATTGGCAGTTGCTTGTACTCGTCACCTGTTGTTTGCAAGCTGAATAAGTTATTATCGTTTTCAATAGTTACTTGTTTTTTGAAAACTTTGTTTTGCAGTTAAGCTGTGACATCTTCAGGGCATCTATGAATGTTATTGGTCCAATCCAAAATCTGTTACACTCAGTTTAAAGTTTTACTTCACAGTTAATTCAAAATTAATGTAAAACTGCCAGGCACTGTTATTTTTGGTGTGCAACGAACAATTTCTGTCTGAGCCAAGTGCTAAGACTTACTAGAAGAGTCTAAGTTTCAATGTTTCCCAAACAAAGCCTGTTTTATTATTTTCAGAAGACATTGGTCATCACAATTTCAACCCCATGGGCACATCGATGTTGCAGCAACGTTGCAGCGACGTCACACTTCTCGTCAAATGACGTAGAATTGTATGGTTGAAGTTATGTTGTCACAACGTTGTGAAGCAACGTCAAAGATATGACGTTAGCATGCAACGTTGTGGCGACCTTTTACAACATTGTGAGGCAATGTCAGGAGTTCAACGTTAGCTTGCGACGTAGTAGCAACGTTGTAAAAAAACCCCGACGTCGTGTTCACGTTGGGGCGACATAATCTCCACCATACATATCTACGTGACCAACAGACCAGCCCTCCATCAATTAACGACGTCGGGGTTCACGTCGTGTGCCCACTGGGAAATCACTTTTGAAATTTGTCGTCAGTCATTGAAACTCTCCTCTGAGGATAAGCGGTCCATTTGATTCAGCGTGGATGAATTTGGTCTGTTTCTTGAAATCTTTGCTTGTGATATAAAAGTATACTACTAAATCTGTGGCATCGCAGTCTTGGCATAGAGCAAAGAACAAGCTGGGAAATCACACAGTAATGAAAACGATGATAGTGAGACGATTCATCAAATCCTATCAAATGTGTTATATTTGTGTGTCCACAAAATGAGCAAAATGTTGCAATCCCGTTATTCCCAATAAGTGATAAATGAAGTAATACAGTTCTTCTTTATACAGTGTACTTAAAAAAATCTGAGATGTCCCAAACGAAATGTATTAATCAATTTAAATGAGTTACTTGATTCCAGAAACTATTGACCGACTTGTTTTTCACATTGAAGAACATTATGTCCCTTTCCACACATTGTTGGTAGATTTTCCCATCTAAGGAGTATACAAATTAGAAATGAAAATACGTTTGGGAAATTGAGATCATGGGGAAAATGACAATTTGATTGAAAGCTCTGGGGGCAATTTGTCCCTCTCTAAATTGCTTCTTACTCTCCTTTATGACACTTCTCAGATTTTGTTGAAGTTGTAAAAGTGTTGGCTGTGCCAGCTTTTGCATAGAGGTGAAAGAAAAATATAGCAAAGAAACTTCCAGCAACAACAAAAATATATCTTTTAAAAAGATTAACAACACGAATAGACAGTTACAATTTACATGAAAACATTTCAAAGTAAAAACAAATATCAATTTAAAAATAAATTAAGTGATTTACAAAATAAAAAATTTCCTTTTTATAATACTGAAATTAGAAAATTTATCTTTAAATTTTTCTTTAATAAATTCTGAAAGAATATCAAATAATCTAAAATAATGTGATAAACATACTAACCTGCAAAAAGTGTTATAAACAACAAAGTATAAAGCATTCCAGTAGTTGAGATCATTGTGCCAGTGCTCTCTGCGGGTCAATTATGATTGTAGCTGTTCTCTAGTATTTCTATTGATGTGGCGAGCATGCGCAGTGGGGTATTATGAAATTACCCCCATGGGAGCTTATGAGGAGAGCATATACTGAATTGAGCAGAAAATGGTGCCAAATAATCTCACTCCAGTGGCACAATAGTTACGTAGGGTTAATAATGTATGTTAGCAAATAAAGCAAATATGTGGAAGAAGTACAAAAGGCTGTTTATATTTTATAGTTTATGGCTGCTGATTTTGGCACTTTTGTGTGATTATATTGGTCTTTGTGAGATGCACATATAACTTAAATACCCCTCCCCCCCTCATTTCCTTTTATTATAAAATATGATTTTAGGATGTAATGCTGTGATTTCTTCAGTGAGATTTTTTAAAATCTTAGAATAGGCCAAAACATCATTTTGAAAATGAAGTGAAATTTAACATTTTGTTCAGCCCTTATCTTTCAGTTTAATTTATATCACAATGCAGAAACAGATAATGGTAAGCGCAGCCTTCTGAGCCTGTTCTAGAGTCCACAGAGAGAGTGGGACTCCAACTGTTGTTAAAATGTTTTATTTGCCCAGCATAGAGACAACTCCAAGGGGTTGCCAATTCAATGGCTCAACCAAAGGACAAAAGTATGGTCCGCGAATGCCAAAGCGATGACTACGTGAGCCCGCGAAGGCTGAAATGATGCCCTGACCCCGCCCTAGACTACCCTGTCTGGATTCGCCACTGCAGCTGGGATTTTTTGCTCTTAAATGTCCTCTGGAAACATAAACTGTGAGTTCACTGCCTGGATTTTGAACCCACGCAGCAAGGACCTCCAGAATTTACTGGTTGAGCAGACTTTGATTGTGACATTTTGGATGCCCAGCTGCCAGAAAAGTAAATCTTTGAGTTTCTAGCTGCACAACTTAACAATTTTATTAAAGATAATGCAAGTGCCAAAAAATAATAATTTTTTTCAGTTTTCATACAAAATAGATTTTAATTGTTGGAAAGTTGAATCATTGTAACATCGAATCGCCTTATGTGACAGTGTTCCTCCCGCATAAAGTCGTATTTTAGTGCATTTTGTCCCTCAACCAGAGACAGCCAGTGGCGTCCCTATGGGGGGGCATGGGGGGCACGTGCCCTCCCCATATTGGGCCTGTGCCCCCCAGGTGTCCCCCCATATGAACTTTCCAACACTGGCTAAAATATGCAATTAGTATACTGAGTGCCCCTCCATAGAATCGCGTGCCCCCCCAGGTGCCCCCCAATTCGAAACCCCCCAGTTACGCCACTGGAGACAGCATCCCCACAAGAGCCTGCTTCATAAATGCAGAAGGGGCAGTCTTATATATAAATAACACAGGGACCACTGCAGGCCTACATAATTTCCAGGTATTTCAACTTTTAAAAAACTTTTATTATGCCTGTTTGCAAGAAGAATTCACAATTAAAAGTTGCTGAAATTGAGAAAAGAGCCTCCACTTAAGTTGGTCACCATTCAAGTTTCATTTCAGAAATTTCTCAATTTAATTTGGAACATCAGCAACTTTACAGCATATTACAATGCACCTATAAAATTCCCATTGGATCCTTTCTCTGCTTTAATGAAGAAAAAAAAAGGAACAGCTGTTTTGAAAACCGCTGAATATTTCATGAGATTTTCAAAGCATTTGGCTTCGGATGAAAGAACGTAGAAATAAACTACCGGTACGCATTAACTTTTTGGACAGACAAATTACCACACTAGCTATAAGAAGTTTAAAATTAGCTCACGATATATGAACCTTCAACATGCGTAGTGCAGACAAGAATATTTCACATCCTTTATCCATCACTTCAGCATGTCCAAGGTTTCTCTTTAAATTTGTCAAAAATTCTAGCATCAAAAATATTTCGTTTTTCGTCCCATTTTGAATAGCATAACTGTCAAAATTCTTTGAGGTCCAACAAATCCCCGCGTGCCTCTCTGTCTCCTGAAACTCCTCCTAATGCTACATTCTCACGGCGGCTCCCGGAGAACTATTTAGATCGGCGTCGAAGTATTTCCTGGTAATTTGGATGAATTTGGGTGATCCGCCGTCGACTTTTAACATCCCCCCAGGGGAACTTTTTGTTCCCCTCAGTGGTTCCTAGAAATGGGAAAACTGCGCCGTGGATGTCAAAAAAGATTCAACAGGTACAAACTTTTTTTTCATGACGGCGGAGCAGAGCCCAAAATTTTCTTAATTTTTGGATGTCCGGCGTGGATTTTTTCAGTGAGAACGCCTCAAAAACATCTCCCCCGGGATATTAGGACATCCCCTGCCCCTGAGGGGACCTCTCCTGCCCCCGCGGGGACCTTTCCTGCCCCCGCGGAGACCTTTCCTGCCCCTGGGAGGACATTTGAAGCCTCGCCGGCAGTTTTTGACATCCCGCCGCGGTGAAATAGGTTCACTGAGGGGCAGTTATAGGTTCCCTGAGGGGTACTTTTTATATCTCGGGGCGATATAAAAGTATCCCTCAGGAGGAGGAAATTCCTTTCCCCCGGCGAACTTTTGGGGACGGCGTACAACTTTTCTTCCCCGCAGTGAACAAAAAGAACCCCGCCGTGATATGCTTGTAATTAATTATGTAATGGTTTTATAAACATTGTATGTTGCCGTGATGGTCATTTTTTTCCTAGAATTCAACTCAAGCTGCCCCTCAGTGGTAAAAAGTTCTCCGTAACGTGCCGTGAGACTGGGGCATAAGTCTAATACTAACCAAAGATATACGCAAAGCATGGCCTTGAAAGATTTTTGATATTTATTTGACTGCTCTTCAGTTTCCATGTGAGTTAGTAAAACATTTCGTGTGTTGACACTGTAGAGGATAATTTGTCTTAGGCCTACCATGTCTGCCAAATATTCTTATGTCCTGACAGTGTTTTAAGAGACCCTCTTTATAAAATAGCAGGCTGGGCTATCTTGTTTAGCATTGTTTGACATTGACTGTTTGTTGAACACTATTCGTCTTATGAAACCTTGTTGTGATATTAATGCAAATAATATTCAACTTAATAAATTTTATGACTTCTTCGCTGAAAAGTTTGCTGATAGAACGGGTCCAAAACCTGATGTTGTTACTAAAGCTGAGGACGAAGTCACAGATAAATTTAAGAAAATTGAGTCATCGATTATCGATAGACAACCTTTTACTCCCAACCGAATTCGTAACTTTATTAAAAAACTTAAGCCTGGCAGAGCCGCAGGCTATGATGGTGTCACTTCCGAGCACCTAAAACACTCCATTGATACAAAATTTCCTGAAGTACTAAGTCTGACATTAAATGCATGTGTCAAATATGGAATTCTTCCTCAATGCTTTAGAATTGGTGTTCTTATCCCAATAATAAAAAAGCCAAATTTAGATCCTTCGATCCCAACGAATTATAGGCCAATAATATTATCCTCAATCTTCACAAAAATCCTAGAATATGCAATGTTAGAGAGTGCCTCGGACCATGTTTTTCATGACTTGCAGTTCGCCTTCATAGAGGCCAGGGGTACTAATATGGCGATATGTACTGCTAAAGACACCATATCATATATCAATGCTAAAGGTACTACTGTCTATGCTTGCGCATTAGATGCAGAAAAAGCTTTTGATGGAGTCCCACATAGTATTTTATTGAAAAAAAGCCAAGGTGTTCTCCCAGATCACTGGTGGCGTATTTTATACACATGGTATAAGAGTATAAAAGCAGTTATTAAATGGAATGGTAATATGTCTGAGTCCTTTCCTATAGAGATAGGTACATGGCAGGGTGGTTTGACCTCGCCATTACTTTTTAACTTGTTATATCAAGAACTTGTAGACGATTTATCGAAATCAGAAGGTGGCATGAGAATCAATAACACTTGTTATAATGTATTTTGTTATGCTGGGGGTACCTAAAAGACGTGACGGAGGCACGGGACGGCACGTGACCGGCGGGACGGACTGAATGGCGTGACAGAGATACGTGACAGCTTATGAAGTGTTAAAATGGATGCAGTTAGACAACCACTTGACGTACAGAAATGGCAGACCCCATTTTAGAAATAGGAGATGTTGGCCTACTTCATACCACGGTCGGTTTTAAGATGGTGGGGTCAAGGGTGCCCCCCATCCCCCTCCAAAAAATATTAAAATATGAAAAACGTGGGCTGGGGCAAGTGACATCACATTCCTGATATCAAAGGGTCTTCAGTCAGTTAGATGAAATGTCATTACCCTCAATTATTGAACTGATCCATATATAAATGAGAAACTTCATTTCTTATTTTTAAAATTTATCAAGTTTTACAAATTGTGTCTGTTATATCTTTTTTGGATTATAAGCAATTTCTAGATAAAGTTGTTTTTAAGTTGTAAGTTTGGACCATGGAATAAAAGTCCAGGAAAGTAGAAGAAAGTGAGCAATTAATTAAACACAACATATTATTCTCACAGATGAAAACACACACTTGTGTGTCATTGTCCGAATCATTGCAGAATGATTATAACGGAATATTTACCCAGATAATTCTAATAAGTCGTGTTTCAGCCAGAAAGGCTGGCAGATTAGCCAACTAAATTGATTTTACCCTCATATTGTACAAGAATGCTTACTTTCGAAAAACTTTCTTCAACTATACTGAACTTTTAACCATGGTCTAACAGATATATGACAGTCCAATGTGTCCCAACTCTGGGATAAGATTGAACACTTTAATGAAAACAAAAGAATGTTTTTCCACAACTGTGCAATGTATAGAATTTAGAAATGGTTTGGCATAACGCCATTAAGAGTAATGTATAAATGTGATGAAGTCAGTATGTAGGCCTAAATATATTTTTCATATATATATATTCAAATAAGTTATTTATTGTGACCCAAAAAAAAATACAAAAGTGGATCAACATACCCCTGGCTCTCCTATTTAGTAGCAGCTTAATTATTTTATAAGGATTGGCAAACATTATACATACATGCATGAAACACAGATTTTCATGGTTTTGAGTTATTTGGCTTATATGAGCCTTATAATGTGTAGTTTTTGGGAGACTATATCACAATTGCACAATGAAATTTGGGCCAAAATAGATACTTTTTAACAGCAGTTATAGGTCTTGGTTTCCTGAATGGAATCTGATGAAGATAAAATATAAAATATAACAGCCCCATCAGATATTTTTAGCACTTTTACAAGATTTGTCATAAAAACTACATGGTTCATAAAGCAAAGCATTTTCATTTAGCCAAACTTGATTCAGAAATTATATGTATGGTCAACCTGCCATTTGTATTGAGAATCACAGCAACTGCCAGAAAATGAATGTTTTTTCTTTGAGTTCCGAATCAATACTGGTGAAGATAAAACAAATTATATATAATTTTAAAAGTCCTTATATATTTTCAGCTCTTTTCATAAGTTTTACCATTAAAAAAATTGTATCGTCCCAAAATTGGCTTAAGGACCACATAAGTGATGAAACATTAAAAATAACAAAATTTCTGTTCTGTTGGAAAGTCATCGTATTTTTATGGGATAGAGACAGAAATCTGCAAATTGAGGTCTTCCATAGAACTGGAAATCATCTAAGCTTTCTAAATTGGGGTCTGCTGTTTCTGTGAAGCCAATAGCCATGACACAAGGTTCGTTTTAACTTCTAAAGTGCTGTCCCGTAACATTGTCACGCCATTTAGTTCGTTCCGCCCGTCACGTCCCGTCCCGCGTCCTGGTCACGCCTTTTAGGTACCCCCTGTTATGCTGATGATTTGCTGTTAGTAAGTACAACTGTTACAGGCCTTCAGGGCCTTATTGATAAGGCGAATGAGTATATTGTTAACCATGGTCTTTCATTCAATTCTAAAAAGTCTTCGTGTATTATACTTGGTAAAAATTATTTTGTAAAAGAACCAATACATGGTCAATTAATGGTGATAGTATAAAAATATGCGATGACATTGATTACCTTGGTGCTGTGTTAGGCAATAGTAATAACGGCCACCTCCATAAGAGGGTCCAATCATGCCGAAGGTCTTTCTTTAATTTACAAAGTGTTGGTCTATGTAACAATGGTGTTAAGCCACAAGCAATATCATATGTATGGAAGACTGTGTTACAACCTATATTACTATACGGTAATGAGTGTTATAATCTGACAAATAGAGAATATTTTGACATTGGACGTTTACAGTCAAAACTTGTAAAGACGGCCTTAGGCCTGAGTAAATATCTCAGATCAACTCCATTGTTAGATGCTATGCGAATAAGCAGTATTAGCGCTCTCATCAATGTAAATACCCTGCGCCTATTTAAGGCAGTGTTATTTAGCTCCACAAGAGCCAGGGATTTCTATACTTTTACATTTAGTCATAACTTAACCGCAGGTAATCCGTTGAGTCAGAGGTTTGCCAAGGTTTGTCAACGTTACAATTTTAATACATTTAATTTACTATTTAATGATAAGGCTATTGCCCATTGTATCAAAGAGGTGAAAAGATTTCCTTCTAATGATGGTGTCATGGATAGTTGCTCTAATTTGCTTAGAAATTATTCGCCTAATGACAAAGAGATGTTAAAACTACTGTTGAGGTATTAGCCAGTGCCACACATAGTTTTTAAGTTATTTTAATTGTTTTACTTTTTATTGTCTACTCTTATTTGTATATTTTCTGTTTTCTTCTTTTGAAGGTTAATAAAATACAATACAATACAATACAATATAATCACCTGTCTTGAACTTCCGGTCATTAGAGTCCTCGCTTGACACCAATTTAAATGTGATTCGCTCATTGCGAATAATAGGTTGTGTGCAGGGCTTTGGAGTCAGGTAATAAGTGAACCAACTTCGACTCCCGACTCCTTTGACTTTCTGAAATGCAACTCCGACTCCTTAGGTCTCCTGAATTACGACTCCGACTCCGACTCTGACTCCCGACTCCGCCTATCGGCATTATTGCACAAAAATATTACCTAGTTAACAGCGGAGAAAAATTAATTCCACAAAGTTTTCCTAGGATTCTGTGAATGAAAATTTGTTTAGGAAGTTTTGTGTAAAATTTTGGATGCATTTCAGATTTTTGTAACTGTGTTTTTGTTTTTGTCGATTATCTCAATTATTTTAGGAGTCGGGAGTTACCTACTTAATTTTCGACTCCGACTCCATCTGAAAATCAAAGTCCAACTCTGACTCCAACCAAAAACCTCCGACCCCATGACTCCTGACTCAGACTCCAAAGCCCTGATTGTGTGACCATGCAGTGTGGAGATATGCCACCAGAGGAGAGAGAAGCATCCTCCGCTATAATAAAGAGTCCTCTGGTGTACGATAGCACAGTCACTGTTGGCTGTCATGAAGACCTCGAATACAAAATAACAGTTTATGCGAAATTCCTTATATTGATGCGATATTGATGATGCAATGTATAATTTATTAAGCGAGCCTTTTTTTTGGCAACACTAAAACTATATAAAAATAATACATAAACAATTCAAAAGTACCAGTATCTCATGTTTTCAAGCTCCAACCAATACATGTCGCCCATTTCTTTTTCATTTTGGTTGCGATGCATGAATGTATTAGCTAAGTGATTCTTTACCGAGCGAAAAACCTCTATTAATATTATATTAAACGCAGCCGTAGTATATACCAAACACACTTCAGGGGCGGATCCAGAAAAAGTCGGACCGGGGGGGGGTTTATGAATGGAAATGTACTAAAAATACAGGGCTTTGGAGTCGGGTGATAAATGAACCGACTCCGACTCCCGACACCTTTGGCTTTCAGAAAAGCGACTCCGACTCCATAGGTCTCCTTATTTACGACTCCGACTCCCGACTCCGCTAATCTGCATTATTGCACATAAATATTACATGGTTAACAGAGAAGAAAAATTCATTCTAAGAAGTTTTCATAGGATTTTGTGCATGAATACTTGCTTAAGAAGTTTTATGTAAAAATTGGAATTCATTTCACATTTTTGAAATTGTGTTTTTGTAAATTATATTAATTATTTTATGGAGTCAGGAGTCACCACTTTAATGTTCGACTCCGACTCCACCTGAAAATCAAAGTTTGACTCCGACTCCGAATCCACCCAAAAACCTCAGACTCCACAACTCCGACTCCAAAGCCCTGTAAAAAAATCGGAATTATTTTATTTTTACATTAAAATGTACTGGCCAACGGCAGGGCGGTTTCAACCCCCTAACCCCCCCCCCCCTGGATCCGTTACTGCACTCCAGGGGTCTGTCATACTCATACTTTACGCAAAACTTATTAGAAACCAAGAAGACCATATTTTCCTTAAGAAGCCACCAGAATATATTAATTATATTTAGAACTATACTTCAGGAAGAAATGGGTCTTTTCCCATCTAAAGCATGCCAGGGAATGGCTGTGTTTAATAACTTGGCTGTGAATGAGGTACTTAGACAAACCCCTGCAAGTTGATGTCCCCAGCTAACACAGACCCTGAGCATGCAATGACGAGAAGGAGGAAAACAATATTGCATCAACATGGCACCAATGCTCTGAGAGGCATGGAATACAGTGCATGTATATAGATAGATAAATAGATAGATAGAAAGATAGAAATATAAAAAGATAGATAGATAGATAGATAGATAGATAGATAGATAGATAGATAAATAGATAGATAGATAGATATTGGATGAATGGTGCTTGACGTCCTGTATTTATGTACCTGGTAGGCTAATTAGAACAGGAAGAGGACACAGCAATGACGCACAGGATGATTGAAACAGTAATCCAACACAGACCAAGGTGGCCCGACAAGAGCTGGATTCGAACCCTGGACCCAGCGATAGCCGGTCCAGCATGCTATCACTAGACCAACCCTCCCCCCTAGATAGATAGAAAGATAGATAGATAAATAGACCAAATAAACTAAATACCACAGAATTGATTGACCAGTCATACACGAAAAGTTAACAAAATAATTTCCTAATTTTCCACTGAAGGCATATTTTTTTTTTAAGTCCATCAACAAGACTCTGTGTGATACTGCAGTACCTGTGATTTCCCAAAATGACTATCTGCATTCCCACAACCTCTTCATCTCTGCAGAAAGTGGGTGGTTTCTCATTGCAGAGGCTATTATTTACTCAATTTAAAAAAATGAAACTGTCACAACAGATAGGACAATATGACCATTTTTATATACGTTACAGTCCCTTTAATATAACTATGAAAGCAGAGACTTCGACCAAATTTATAAAAGTATTCCACACAGTATCCTTTCTTTCTCCTGGGATTCGAAAACCATTTCTATTCATAGAAACACAACAACTGTTTTGTTGGTTGCAATAGCTGCTATGTTGCAATAGATACCATGCAAATTGAGGATTTTTGTTTTATCTGTGAGATTTCCTGTCTGCAGCAACTGAATTAGCATGTTTTTGCATCCTCCCCACGCAAGCCCTGCTAAAATGGACAGGGCTTTCTGCTATTTCCAACCTCTTCTGTGATTGGCTGCTTATTTTGGTCATAAGCATTTGCAGGCAGATTTAGTCCGATTATAGACACTTAGAGGATTACTGGCAACTAAGAAAAACAGTGTAAAACAAGCAAACTTTCAAACAGTGTCATTTCAGAACTGTGAAAATACATAATTCAATGGAATTTTTGGAACTGTGATAGCACCTTTCAACAATACACAGAAGCAACAATTTCAAGCTGTGATGTAGCAGTCCCTGATTGGCTGAGCCAAAACTGGGTCAGTTAATTAAGTATTCATGAATTAGCAAAGGTTATGGGCCATTTTGTCATGGTATATGATGTGTTTTTGTAGATGGTATCTCAAATGATGAGTCAAATCCCAAACAGAACTATCTACAGTGTATACTTAGGGGCCATCTTCCACCTGCCACAGTGACTGGTCTTCCAACACATGTGAAAGAGTGTCATCAATTTACGTGTACGTTCAGGAGTTTCAAAATACAGATAATTAGTTTAAGTGTTTCCGCTTAATCAAGTATTCATGAATTGAATGAGATGGATCATTATGGTTAAATGTGATCTTTATAGTTTCACAGTTAGTTACAAAAAAACCCTTAAACCTTGACACTTTATATGTATGTACTGTACTGCTTTGAACAGTCAGGTGATATCCGTTTAAAGTGAAACTGCATTATATTAATATCCTGTCTTTGTCTCGCCTTCAATTATTTCAGTCTTTGTTGTAGGCCGCTGAACAGAAAGGCCAGTGCTTTGCTAAAGTTTCCTTCCCAGACAAACATACGTAATTTCATGACATGCAATATAAATCAACTTTCAGCTTATGCCAAGCAAAGTCTTCTACCTGTTACGTTCACTAAAGGCACAGACATCAGGATCTTTCTGCTGTGAGCTATTTGGGATGCAACATGCAATCGTAAGTGCATATTACAAAAACAACATGGAAAGAAGCTTAATTCGGAAAACAACAGAATCACATTCTAAAGCACACGAAGAAACAGTATCAAGTACTGCTAAAATCAGAGAGAAGCAGACAGAAGAATCATCACATAAATGCTGAGGCACAGAATGCACAACACCACTTCAAAAGGTTTACCTTGTTTCCAAATTGGGGCCAGTTTTCCTCTATGCGCCTTATATTCAGCTGTGTACACATAAACTTTCCAGACAAGACATCAGCAGCTTAAAACTCCGGTGAAATGTAGAGTTGAGGTAACTGATAAAAAGCGCCAAGGGTAATGCCTGTGTCTCACGAGCGTGGTTAAGTGACGGCGAAGTTGTAGAGGTTCCAGGAAGTCAAGTTTCGCCCAATTTCGGCGTTTCAAGCCATTTTTGGACAATTATATAATCAATTAGAGGTTCTAAATCGTCGTTGATGGTTCCTATTACGACGAGGCTCTCGTTTTTTACGCCGAATCGCTCGTAATTACGGACGAGGCAAGAAGACACTTGTGTCGGCGAGTTGTCAGGAGCCTCGACGCAGTTCCATTGCTTCAATGTTAAACTAGATTCGCCCAAGGAGTCTCTTTCTTCGCCCTAGCATGCTCTTTCTTCGCCCTAGCATCCTCTTACTTCGTCCTAATGTTCAATTACGCCCAAGCAAATACCTGTTACGGCCAAGCAAGTAGCTGTTTCGGCGTTTCAACAGCCTGTTTGTGTCGGCGAGTTGTTGTCTTTTTTCGCCGAAGTTCCATTGACTCAATGATAAGTAGCCTCGCCCAACCTGTCTCTAACTTCGCCCAACCTATCTCTAACTTCGCCCAAGCTGTCTCTAACTTCGCCCAATCATTTTGGGGGGCTTTCTGGTCTCTTGCATCGTGGTTTCTTCCTTCGCAAAGATTCAACCGGTTGAATCTTTCGTGAAGCAAGTTCTTGCCTCACCATAGGGTCATGTGACTTCTAGGAACTTTTGGCGAGGAAGTTTAAGAAGCGCCGTAGACGAAAATATCGTCGCCGAATTGTTGAATCTAGCTTAAGAACCTCCCACTTTCCTGGAAAAGCAAGAAGCGACGCAACAAGAACCCTCTGTTACGTCTCCGTGAGAACTAGCCATAAGCTTCAGGGGAATTGATCACGCAACTTGGAGAAAATGGATCCTTGTTAATATTTCTGGACAAACAGTTAAGGTCAGATGTATTCATACACCGAAGGGTGATATCTTCAAAGTTGTGTGGCACCATCAAATCTGTCAATAAGGATATGAAAATGCTTCAAATTATTTGCTGTGATTGTTTTCCAACTCATGGCATTGAAAAAAGCAGAATCAAATATGATTTGTCGTTGTTAAGGGGCTCCAAATTTAAAATGTCCGAAATTTGATGGGTCAAAAGAAATCATACACTTGCATTTTTCTCCAAAATATGGCAAAAGGAGCATTGGTAGGCTAACTAAACAGCATCAATTGATGTCAGGAAGTGATCCCCCAATACCTGATGATGTTTTGTTAATTTCTGAACAATGAACAATTAACTGACCTAATTATTCCTAAGGGATGTGAAAATTTAGCACTCAGACATAATATTTCCATTTTTCAAAAAATATGAAAAGGAGAAAACATGTAGCAAATGCATGAAATGGTGAATAATTGAGTTAAAAGGGTCTGGGAACTAATGTCATGCAGTATCTGAGCAAATTCACACACCGAGGTTTGCCACACAGACTACCACAAGGAAGTATGTGTCCCATTGGGCAACAGAATCGTTGCACAAGTAGGAAGTAGATGGAGGCTGTCTGCAATACTAGAGTGGATTTTATTCAGAAAGATGGAAAACAACCCCAAATTAACAATGAAATGTCTCTGTGAAGAATTATGGACACACGGGACATAGCTGTCAGCAAGTAATGAGAAGTGAACATTGCACCAGCATGACTTCTAAGAGGTTTCAATGCAAAGAAGTGCCAATGCACCAAAACCAAACACTCAATTCCACAACTGACAACTTCATGAACAAGTGGAAAGACTTCGGGAAAACTTATGAATCTCTGCAGTGCTTGAATCCAAGATGAAGTGATATTTTTATTGCATTGAAACCCATCAGGCTGAGTTGGTGCAAAGCTAGTTTGATGATGTTTGCTCAGAGCTATGTCTGCTGCGCTTGTAATTTTCCACAGAACTGTTTCTTTGTTAATTTCAGGTTGTGCTCTTCCTTTTTGACCAAAATGCATTCTTGTTTTGCAGATAGCTCCTATCAATTTCCTACTCAAGCAATGATTCTGAAGACGATCAGGCTGCGAAGCTCCCGATGGTAGTCTGTGAGAAGACATTGGCACGTGAAATTGCTCAGATACTGCATGACATTAGTTCCCAGACCCTTTTAACTCAATTATTCACCATTTCATGCATTTGCTACATGTTTTCTCCTTTTCATATTTTTTGAAAAATGGAAATATTATGTCTGATTGCTAACTTGTCACATCCCTTGGGAAAAATTAGGTCAGTTAATTGTTCATTGTTCAGAAATTTAAAAAACATCATCAGGCATTGGGGGATCACTTCCTGACATCAATTTATGCTGTTTAGTTGGCTTACCATTGCTCAATTTGCCATATTTTGGAGAAAAATGTGTATGATTTCTTTTGACCCATCAAATTTCGGACATTTTAAATTTGGAGCCCCTTAACAACTACAAATCATATTTGATTCTGCTTTTTTCAATGCCATGAGTTGGAAAACAATCACAGCAAATAATTTGAAGCATTTTCATATTTGATTCTGCTTTTTTCAATGCCATGAGCGGAAAAACCATCACAGCAAATAATCTGAAGCGTTTTCATATCCTTATTAACAGATTTGATGGTGCCACACACTTTTTAAGATATCACCCTTCGGTGTATGAATACATCTGACCTCAACTGTACATGTAGAAGATTCTTGACACCTTTTAAGTGTATGAAGAAAAGCAAATACAAAATATTTTCGTCTCTAATTGACAATCTTTTGTTTTTTCTTACTCTCTGCCTCTCACAGACCTTTAAAGTTACCCTGAATGATAGGTTGGGATTGGACCAAAAGTTTGTCTAATTTTTACATAATCTTGTCCAGCCTGCTTACGTTGGTAAGTGTGTAAAGTATCTTTGGTTTACAATCATTTTTTCCTATTGAAAAGATCAATCACTGCACTAAATGGCCCCTAGATTTTATTTCGGGTACGGACGGAAAAAAAGCCAGTCTTGAGTCCAATCAACTTTGTGACGTCATCACTATTGTTAGAATTAGTCAACTTGTAGCTATATATTTATAACAAAGGTCATTGTGACGTCATCAGCAATGAACAGACTGATCCAGGGAGGAGCTATAAATAAATGCAAAAGAAACCATAAATTCTTCATTTTAATGTATTAAATCCTCAGAAAATACTATAAAAAATCACTTGGGAGTATTCCTAATGACACTGTCATATCATAACACACATAAAATCACTGATATAAGGCAAACAATTCTATCATTCTGGGTAACTTTAAGATTAACAAAGAAAAATGGGTCATCTTTGAGGTCTCAGTCTCTCAGAGGTGAAGAAGTATGTTGCCCAGTCTGCCCGGCTCAGTTGACTGACACATGTTGGTGACGCTCAAGTTGATTATCCAGCTGCAGATCTCCATTTGACTGTCTTTGTTTTGCACAAGTTACCATTTTGGCTGAATGGTTGACACCTATTTCTGGAGGCAAGTAGCCTTCTTACCAGGTATATTGTATAACTAACCAATATTAATTAATATTGCATGGCAATTTGGCAACTGTCACAATGCCACTACTTTAGGAATTGTTTCTTTATTCATCTATTCTTGGCAATTTGTGTTTTTTGAAGGAAGTCACAATCCTTTTGTCTTCTCTTTCTTTCTTCTGCATCTTATTTGATTGTTTTTTCTTCCCGGCTACCCAGTAGACACAGACCATAATATTGTTTACCTGATAAAAAGCAGCTAGAATATATTAAGAAAGATGTGAGTCTATTGCCATCCGAAGCATGTCTGGGAATGGCTGTCCTTTAGTTGCTTGGCTGTGAATGAGGTAGCTACTTAGGCAAACCCCCTCAAGCCGATGTCCACAGCTAACAACAGACCCTGTGTATGCCATGGCTAGAACTAGAGGGAGAAGAACAATATTGTGCCAACATTGCTCCAATGCCCAGAGAGATATGTAATGAAGTTTTTCAGGATAAGGGAACTTAGCTGGCTACTAAGAACAACATGTCCAAATTGTCCATTTAGGCTTATTTAGTGGAGGTCACTAAGAGGCGGTAATCGAACAGTTTTATGTGAAGCTTTTTTATAATCTTATTGAATATGTGTGCAAACATATGTTTCGCTTGAGCAAACCTGCCTTGTGATTATTATGTAATGCATTACAGAAATCATAACATACGCATTTAAGGGGACATTCCCTTATCCTGAAAAACTTCACTAAGTTAATTCTGCATAGATATATAGATGGACAGACACTAGATAGATAGATATACGTTGACCCTGAAATATGACAGTGAAGTGTTCAATGACTGGTCTTGTACCATGTCGAAAGAATAATTTCCTCCAGGAACAGCACCTATCTTTTTCAAAAAATTCCATTTATCAGACTCACGCTCTGTATAGGCGCACCTGCAATTCCCTATTATTACAAAACCCAACCTATTTTAATATCTCAATTACTGGGACCGAATTTTTATTGTTTTTTTTGTTTTTTCATTGTTGTTCACTTTTTTTTAAACATTCGAGAAAATTAACCCAGCTTTTGTGCACAACGAGGAGAATCAATTCCATATATTTTTTTCAACAACAGTACCTTCGATATATTATATGTGAGAGCAAAGCCATTGACCAATAGTATTGAAATACTGAATGTGTGTATTCTTTCAGTCTCTGAGGATTCACAAACCATTTATATGCTTAGAAACACAGCAACTGTTTGCTGTAATAGCTGTTATATGCAGCAATAGACACCATGCGAATTGCGGATTTTCGATTATCTCTGAGATTTTCCCACAACAGCAATTGAACTGAATTTAGATGTTTTTGACATTTTTGTTTCTGCTGCTCCAGATCCCATCTGTTCCACATTTCGCCATAACATTTTGCTTTAATCTTTGTTTTTCTTTTCGATTTACAGGGACAACAACAAATCACAGCTACAGTCTGCATGGTGACAATGCTTCACTCTACCCAGGTGAAAATGGGTACTTGGCAATAGGCACTTTAGGCAGAGATGATAATTATGAATGCTTGACTAAGGAGCATGTGAAATTCGCTGCACACTGGTGTATGCTCCTCAGGAAGTTGAGAAAGATTTGGCTCGATCAGGCCTATCAAAAATGTAATTATAAATGTCAGCCGAGCTCATAGTATAGGAGGATGGCAGATGTTAAACCCAACACATTTGCATTTTACAAGTAACCCTGTCATGGGACATGGGTAGGTAAGGTGGCACTGTTGTTGCACTTCCTGTTTGATCATAGCAATGTCTTGAGAAAAGCACATGTCTCAAAAAACGCCAAATTACTATAAATCTAATTGTTGTCAGCAACATAACACCATGCATAACTGCCTATGTAGTCATTGTTGACTATATCTATGCAAAAGTGCACCTTCAGATTTCTTTGATACTGAATTAAAGGGTTTCAAAATTGCCAGGTGAATTGGCAAAGTTTTCTGTGTTGACATGGTTTTGGGAGAATTTCAATCTCTTACCTTGCATTTTATCATCTACAGGGCGATATGGTTAATTTGCCCTCTCCAGGTATATCCCTTGCAATGAAGGTTTAGTAAGTAGATAGTCCCATGTCGATAAACAGATGTTAAAATGTCCAATTAAGATACTCTTTGGCAAAAAGTTCATGTCTCTGATACATATTCTTATGTTCTGATTGTGTTTCAAGAGGCCCTGTTACAAAATGGCAGGCTGGATTATCTTGTTTAGCATTGTTTGGCATTGACTGTTTGTTATAATCACCTGTTTGGCACCTCAGGTCAACAGAGTCCGAACTTGAAATGTGATTGCCACAGCAAAAGGTTGTGTGACCATGATAGGAGATAATTAAATAATTTAAATTTTATTGAAAAGGTCTGTTCTCTTCTCAAGTTTTGTTTTAAAATTACTATGCTAACAGAATTTGATGACATACATGTAAAATGCAATATAGAGTTAAATATTCAGCTTTTACTAAGTGTTTTACCTGTTACATTCACTAAAGGGAAGTTCGCTAAAGGCAAAGACGTCAGGCTCTCCTTTTCTGCTGTGCACTACATTCGGTAACATCAGTCTGGTGAAACTGAGAACTGCATGCTGCTGCCACCTGGCAAAAAAGTTGATTTCCTATGCTACAGCATTGCTGTCCCAAGAAATAGTTCCAATTTCATTGCACATTCACAAAATTTCTATTCAACATTGATGTATACCAGAGTCAGACTAGGCAATCACATTCTCTAAGGAAGTAGACAAGGCCATCAGCACACTCAGAAACAGCCCCGGTGTCTTCCAAACAAAATTGTGTGTGTTCTTCTGGTCCAAAGTTGGTGGACTGCTCGCAGGAGCTCGCTGAATAGCACACTAGTCACTAGGTGGCAACACAAGACAGCATGTGTTCTGATCTGTGGCAAGGCAAGAGCAGTCCACTTGTAGACAGCGGTAACATGCAACCTCAAGCGGATGTTACATACATGACATGCAAATTGCAAATAGCTAAGTTGGACGGGACTATCTTCTGAAGCACAAAAGATATTTTGTCAGAAGAGTTTTGCTGTCTTGGATTATTCAGATTAATAAAATATCTTGTTTTATCTTAAAGATAATGGAAGCACTTCTTCTACAGTGTAATTATCACCTCAACTTCATAACTTTTACAGAAGTTTCAGAGCTGTTTGCGGATTAGTGGCCCAACAGTTTCAAAATTAACTTTCATCTTGGTCGTGTGATGTCACTGGCTTAGAAATGTTTTGTTTGTGTCAGTTATGGTTAATCAATTGATTCAGGTGCTTGTCATAGCTAGCAGCATAAGTGACAATAAACAAACTAATTCAGTGTTGTTAAGCTGCATGGCATAAAGTTGAAAACTGAATTTTCAGAGGCAAGGTCCATAGCATTTCTGGACATAAACGAAAAGAGAAATTTCAAAGATTCTTGACATCTTTTTTTCACTTGAAAGTACCACCAATTTATCTTACCTATAAACTATCCTGGCTAAACCATTGACAAAATTTACTTTTTCTTGTCCATGCGGTTCTGCGTTTCTACGATGCCCTGGACCTGAACGGTGCTTCAATTTCTTGAGACATTGTTACCACAAGTGCTCAAATTACAATGCAATTTGGCACCAGTAACAATACTGCTAGTTTGAGAATTGTTTCTGCACATCCTCACTCTCACAATTGGTGCTAGAATGTAAAGGAGGTCACATCTTCATTATCTCCTCTTGGTCCTTATTCTTCCTTGTTTTTATAGAGGTTGTTTGTGTGACACTGGGTATAATTGAATGCAGCAGCTGGAAGTAGGGAGCAGCTTTGAAGGCTTGAGGGCTGGTGCACTGGAGAGGCTGCAGACTGCAATTCACATGCTGTATTTTCTTGGTTAGCATTTGAGTGTCCATAAGATAAGATAAGATAAGATAAACATAAGATATTTTATTTAACGTTGTAGATGAAATGATAACACAAGCAAAAGCGTTTGATCGACAAGAATGAAACATGAAAGATGAGGCTATGTACACATGAATATGACATACACATTAATTAAAAAGCTAAAACAGTAGAGTAAATTTTAGTAAATGTTATTATGTAGCATGGTTATTCTTATAAGTACAACAAAAACAAGTGGAGCACTTACACTCTAGTCTATTGCACTCTGGTTCATTATTTTGTTGTATTATCATAGACCTCATAAATTATGAGGCTGGCATGATTTGATATAATTATCAATGGATGGATGGTTGATTCAGGCTTTCGGATTTTACATCTTGTGGCTGTATAGAGGAGAGACATGTCCCCCATCTTTCTGCTTGGGCAGTTTACCATACCATACAAAAGTTCAGAATACATGAATGTCAAAAAGCCTGACTCCGTTTTTTTGTGGATCCGATGGCCGATTACGCGTAATCGCTTGTCCAGTCCACCCCACATTTTCCGAGAAAAATTACACCCATGCTTCAACCACGGATATTTTCAAACATTTGCAAAATCAATGTTTCCATAAATTTACAAATATTTTCCATACATTACTGAACAAATATGGTAGCTGATGTCACACTACTGAAGGAAGGCATCACAGCTTTTTGCAGCAGCAACAGAAGCTCCAGCACCACCCTTTTCTTTTATCATCTTCTATGACCTTGAATTATAGAGAGCATTAATGATGTTGCTGCAACATCAAAATCATCTTGAGCATCAGTATTAACAGTAGGCTTGTTAGACAGTTTTGTAAGGGCCATCAATTAATTCAAAACATTTGTCTTTGGCACACACAGAGAGAGATATATATCAACTCATCAAGTGCAGCACTCCAAACCAAGTTCTGTGCACTCATAAGGGTTGATTGACGAGATGGGAGATGGAACAGGTCTTCAACATGTTACACATTTAACCCATGTGAGGGATCTTTTGCTTTCCTGACACAGATACAAGGGACGCCAATGTTGGTAATCATTTTGGTGTCTCATCTGAATGATATATCCAGCTGGGATTTTGCTCTTTAACATCACTTGTTTTCATCACCTTGGGTTTGTATCAATGCTTACATAGGATATCTTTATCTGGTTTACTCATATAACTTGCTGGGTAAACGGGTAACTTGTAAAACAGTAACTCATGTTTATCATTGACACAGTACAATGGATAGTACCATTAAAACGACTTTAAAACCATTTTAGGATTACCTGTGTTAAGCGTTGATACAATCTGGTACTGTAGGTAAAGAACTTCAGCAAAGCAGGCCTGATGCTTAACACATACAGGTTATCCTAATATGGTTAACTCCTATAACTGGCCGTGTAATCGGGTAAATTGTAAAATAATAACTCTTGTTTAGCATTGACATAGTACAGTAAAATAACTTTTTTAGGATAACCTGTATTCAGCATGCATACAATCTGGTACGGTAGGTGAAAACCTTCAGCCAGTTCAGCGGTGCAGGCCTGATGCCGCCTGAACATCACAAACACCCAACAATCCCATTATTATGTGCTCATACAAATTTCTTTTTGTTCACACAAAAGGTTTTTCGGAGTACATGCTTATTAAAAAATGTGCACGCAGTTGCAGGGGTCGAACAAGGATCATGACGGAGTTTGAACCCACAGCCATTACGTACTCATAATGACAAAAGAGCACAGGCCGTAACTCCCACACACCACAGCATCAACAGCTACCATAAAAAGATCCAGCATTTATACCACCTGCATTTTCTCAATGATCCTTTACCACCGCTTTTACAACTGGCTGTAAATCATGGTGCAATAAATCTGTTATAATCTCCACAATGGCATTGATTTATAATAAATGAACTCTTTCACAGAGTAATGGAGGTGCAAATATGACTAGAGGTCACCAGAGGTCATATGTAGGTCATCCAGGGGTCAAGGCTATATGTAGGTCACCAAGGTCAATGTGACATTATTGATTTGCCTGTGAGAATCAAGGGTAATTGAAGCATTGCAAATAGCCTCCTACAGCTATGCAAATTTGCGGTGTTCTGCACCCCGGCTCAGTCTAGAGTAATGTGGCTGGCCGTTAACAGGCTGCAATTCACTATGTCCTCACTGTGCACATCAAGAGCTATCAGGACATTAGCATCTCCTGCATTGATGCTGCATAAGCAGTCTGCGTAAAAGGAATGTCAGTGGCAAGGAGACCTGTTAAGAAGAATATAAGCGGGTGAACGTGGTATGTATACATATATAATATATAACTGTGGTACTGCGCAGTTACCTGGATTTCTTTCAGATTGATAAACATCATCAAATGGATTATTCGTGTAAGGTGTATGTCACAGTATCTGGCATCAACAGTGTTGACACTGATTATATGACCACCATGTTACCATATCAACAACATTTAGTACCATATTACACTCTTGGCAATTGACCAATGGAATAACAAAAGTATTTACAGGCATCACAACATCTATACATGTATGATGCCAGCCTGCTCTATACTGAAGGTCTTTGTCTGCAGGGATTTGAACCACAGGTGGGAAAACACCAACAATTTTCGGTGGACCTTCAGAGCAAAATCCTGGCTGGATATTGTTTGAATGAGGCATTAAATTGGTGGCTGCTTGTATCAGTGTCTATGCTGAGCTAGTAAAAGATCCTGCAGATTACAGTAACTGGTAGATGTGTAACATATTGAAGACTTCCACTCTATCGCCGGTGTATCTCATCAATCAATCCTAAATCATAAGAGCCTAGAATAAGGCTTGGACGGCTAAACTTACCATATCTGCAATTACCATCCACCATCTACATCTATAGCATGTTTCATTGTATCAAACATTACGAAGTACGAGAACTTTTAACTGAGTCGTCTACCAAATCACCATTTACGCTGCACACTGGTGTATGCTCCCCAGGAAGCTGAGAAAGATTCAGGTCGATCAGGCCTGTCAAAGATGTAATTGTAAATGTCAAATATTCAGCTTTAACTAAGTGTTCTACCTGTTATTTTCACTAAAGGCAAAGACATCTATAGGCTCTCCTTTTCTGCTGTGCGCTGCATTTGGTAACATGTAGTCTAACCTCAAGTGGATGTTACAGACCTGACATGCAAATAACTAAGTTGAACGGGACTACCTTCTGAAGCACAAAAGACATTTTGTCAGAAGAGTTTTGCTGTCTTGGATTATTTAGCTTAACATAACATGTGTTATCTTATCTTTATAATTATGCAAATGCTCCTTATTCAGTGTAATTATCACCTCAACTTCACATTTTTCATGGAAGTTTTTTTAAGCTGCTGATGTCTTGTCTAGAAAGTTTTCGTATACATGTATATGTACAGATGAATATAAGCCTTAGAGAGGAAAACCACTCAACTTTATTAAAGAAACAAGGTGTTACTTTTAAGTGTTGGTAGGCTGCATGGCATAGAGTTGACAACTCAATTTTCAGAGGAAAGGTCCATAGCATTTCTGGACATTGACGAAAAGAAAAATTTGGAAGATTCTCGACATCTTTTTGTACCTTGAAAGAATCCTGGCTTAGTGTTTCTATGATGCCCTGGACCTGAAAGGTGATTCAATTGCTGGAGACATTATTGCCACAAGTGCTCAAATTACAATGCAATTTGGCACCAGTAACAATACTGTCACTTTGAGAATTGTTTCTTTTTTAATTTTATTCACCCACTCTCCAATGTGGTACTTAGATGTAAAGGAGGTCACTCTTCATTATCTCCTCTCGCTTCTTATTCTTCCTTGCTTTTACAGAGGTTGTTTGTGTGACACTGGGTATAATTGCATGCAGCAGCTGGAAACAGGGAGCATGCAGCTTTGTAAGCTTGAGGGCTGTTGCACTGGAGAGGCTGCAGACTACAATTCACATGCTGTAGTTTCTTGATTAGCTACTGATGTTCATTATCTTGGCATATGGTGATGATGCCAGTGATTAGATATATCAATGGAATGAATGGATGGATGATTGGTTCAGGCTTCTGGCCTTTGCACCTTGTGTCTGCGCAATAGATGGTAGGCTAATTAGCATAGGAGGAAGACACAGCAATGAAGCTGCTTGCGAATATGTGTCCATGCACTTGTAACTTCACCACGCCACAGCTGTAATGGAAGTTTGTGAACCCAGAGATTGGAAACCAACAACTAGACCAACCCAATGGGCATGCAGATCTATGTTGCAGCAACGTTGTAATAACGAATCAATTTTGGTGAAAATTACATTGAATTGTATGGTTGAAATGACATTGTCATAACCTTGTGAAGAAATGTCAAAATATGATGTTAGCATTTCTTCCCATAGCAAAAAGGAGCACATTTTAAGCGTTCAAATTATTAAAATTATTAAAATTTACTCCGATTTTACTGCAAAAATGCTTCCTGCTAGCATGCGCAGCTAGTTGGCCTACGCTCTTTTCATGCTCCCTGAGAGGGAGCGTATTTGGAGCTTATGGATTTGCATATAGGGAGTATAAATGAAGTGTAATTTAAATAATTTGATCGCTTCAAATATGCTCCTTTTGGTCTGGGTGGTATGGAAGGTTATTAATTCATTGTTACAGAAGAATGTCTATTGTCCACACTCCAACATTTGCAAATGTTTCCGTAAATTTTAAAATATTTTCCATAAATTATTCTAGCAAGTACGGTGTAGCTGATGTCACACTACTGAAGGAAGGCATCACAGCTTTTTGCAGCAGCAACAGATGCTCCAGCTTCACCACCCAGTTTCTTTTATCATCTTCTAAGACCTTGAATTATAGAGAGCGTTAACGACGTTGCTGTAGCATCAAAATCATCTTGAGCATCAGTATTAACAGTAGGCTTGTTACAGACAGTTTTGTTAGGGCCATCATCCAATGCAAAACAGTTTGGCTCTTTGCACAAACAGAGAGACAGATATATCAACTCATCAAGTGCAGCACTCCAAACAAAGTTATGTGCACTCGTAAGGGTTGATTGACGAGATTGGAGATGGAAAAGGTCTTCAACATGGATGGATGGATGATTGGGGCTTTACGTCCTGTATTCATGCACTTGCTAGGCTAATTGGGACAGGAGGAGGAAGGTCTTCAACATGTTACAAGTTCACCCCATGTGAGGGATCTCTGGCTCTCCTAACACAGACACTGATACAAGGGACGCCAATTCTTGCTGTCTCAGCTGATTGATCCAGATGGGATTTCCTCTTGAATATCCACTTGTTTTCAGCACCTTGGGTTTGAACCCCTGTACCGGATTGTATCAATGCTTAACACAGGTTATCCCAATCTGGTTATCTCCTATAATTTGCCGTGTAATCGCGTTACTCTTAAAATAATAACTGTTTAGCATTGACCAGTAAAATGACTTTACCACTTTAGGACAACCTGTGTTAAACATGTATACAACCTGGTACTGCAGGTAAAGAACTTCAGGATAGCAGGCCTGATGCTGAACACAGGTTATCCTAATCTGGTTACTCCTATAACTTACCATGTAATCAGGTTACTTGTGAAATAATAAATCATGTTTAGCATCAACACAGGACCAGTAAAATGACTTAAACACTTTAGGATAACCTGTATTAAGCATTCATACAATCTGGTAAACTGTAGGTAAAGACCGTCAGCGGAGCAGGCCCGATTCCGCCTGAACATCACAAACACACCCAACAATCCCATTATATGTGCTCATATAAATTTCTCTTTTTTCAAAAAAGGTTTTTCAGAGTACACACTTATTAAAAAATGTGCACGCAGTTGCAGGGGTCGAACAAGGATCATGACGGAGTTTGAACCCACAGCCATTACGTACTCACAATGACAAAAGAGCGCAGGCCGCAACTCCCACACACCGCAGCTTCAACAGCTTCCACAAAAAGCTCCAGCATTTATACCACCTGCATTTTCTCAATGATCTTTTACCACTGCTTTTACAACTGGCTGTAAATCATGGTGCAGTAAACCTGCTATAATCTCCACAATGGCATTGATTTATAATAAATGGACTCTTTGACAGAGTAATGGAGGTGCAAATATGACTAGAGGTCACCAGAGGTCATGTGTAGGTCATCTGGAGGTCAAGGCTATATGTAGATCACCAAGGTCAATGTGACATTATTGATTTGCCTGTGAGAATCAAGGGTAATTGGAGGATTGCAAATAGCCTCCTACAGCTATGCAAATTTGCGGTGTCCTGCACCCCGGCTCAGTCTAGAGTAATGTGGCTGGCTGTTAACAGGCTGCAATTCACAATGTCCTCACTGTGCGCATAAGGAGCTATCAGGACACTAGCATCCCCTGCATTGATGCTGCATAAGCAGTCTGCGTAGAGGGAATGTCAGTCGCAAGGAGACCTGTTAAGAAGAATATAAGCGGGTGAACGTGGTATGTATATAACATTGATATATAACTGTGGTACTGCGCAGTTACCTGGATTTCTTTCAGATTGATAAACAGCATCAAATTGATTATTCGTGTAAGGTGTATGTCGCAGTATGTGGCATCAACAGTGTTGACACTGATTATATGACCACCATGTTACCATATCAACAACATTTAGTACCATATTACACTCTTGGCAATTGACCAATGGAATAACAAAAGTATTTACAGGCATCACAACATCTATACATGTATGATGCCAGCCTGCTCTATACTGAAGGTCTTTGCCTGCAGGGATTTGACCCACAGGTGGGAAAACACCAACAATTTTCGGTGGACCTTCAGAGCAAAATACTAGCTGGATATTGTTTGGATGAAGCATTAAATTGGCGGCTGCTTGTATCAGCGTCTATGCTTAGCTAATAAAATATCCTGCAGATTACAGTAACTGGTAGATGTGTAACATATTGAAGACTTCCACTCTCTCACAAATGCATCTCATCAATCAACCCTCAATCATAAGAGCCCATGGGTGGATGGATGATTGGGGCTTTACGTCCTGTATTTATGCACTTGGTAGGCTAATTAGGACAGGAGGAGGACACGGCAATGAGGTGAAGGATGATTGAAACAACCGTCCAACATAGGCCCAGGAGACTCGGCAAGAGCTGGATTCGAACCCTGGACTCAGCGATTGGCAGTCCAGCACGCTACCACTAGACCAACCCTCCCCCCCCCCATCATAAGAGCCCAGAATATTGCTTAGAGGGTACACTTGCCATATCTGTAATTATATTAGAATCTACCATATAGATGCATGTCTCAATCATCAACAGTATTCACAAACAATAAGAACCTTTATTAATGTAGTCCACCAAATTACCATCTATACGTCACAAGAATCATCAGCAAGATCAACAGCTCAAACAGTGCTTTCACTAACTATAAATAACTATAAATAAATAAATCACAATATCGCTAACATCTATTATCTATATCGAAAGCAGGTCTCAATCATCAGCAGCATTTAAATTAAGCACAAGAACATTTAACACAGTGGTCCATTACGTATCACCATTTAAATCTCCAGTAGCAACTTAATATCAGCAACAGTTTATACATGTACACCACCACAAAAAAGTATACATTACTAACAACAGCAACAACAGCTTCAATAGCATTTACAATCTTTAGCTGTTCTTCCTACACCAAAAGTGGTCCACTATTTAGCACCACCTACATCACTAACTAGTAGCAACTGGCACATCAGCAACAATATATGCACCAACAACCAAAGTTATACCAAAACTAACAACAGTTTCATTAGCATCTACTATCTTTAGACATCTTCAGTTGTTCTTCGTACACTCTAAAAATGTTTTTTTTTAAATCCATTTTGGTTTTTTGCATTGAAATTTGGTTTTTCAAAAAACCATTTTGAATCTAAAAAACCAATTTTGTCTGGATTTTTTTAGAGTGTACAGCATCAGCATTTACAAAGCACAAGAACCTTAAACACTGTGGTCCACTACTCATCAACGTCTACATCACTATTAGCAAATGAAACATGAACAACCTTGTATGCACCAACCACCAATAGTCACAACAGTTTCATTAACATCTGCTATCTTTAGAAATCTTCAGTTTTTGTCCCAATGTCAACAGCATTTACAAAGCACAAAAACCTCTAACACATGGTCCAACATTTAGAACCATCTATAAATCACTATATAGTAGAAAACCCGGAGAAGAACTGGGACATAAGCACCCTTTTGTGCACCAGTACCACATAAAGAATCATTACCAACAAAAGCTTAGCATCTACAGTCTTTTTAGACATGTTTAGTAGTTCAACATCAACAGCATTTGCAAAGCACAAGATTCTCTAACACAGCAACACAATGGTCCACCACTCATCACCATTTACATCACTAGTAGCACACCAAATCCATAGCAGCCCCAGCATCAGTGGCAGTTTAGGCTCTGCAATCAGCATCCTCATATGGAAAACACCAGCTCCCAACCCCGCACAAACAGATTGCATGCAGCTCAAATGCAAGCAGGGGGATCTAGGCAACAACAAATCACTGCTGGTCTGCATAAGGGGGCAACCATTATAATCTCCAGGGGAGGGGGGGGGCTTGGAGTGTTTTTTTAATTAATAATTGCCCAGCTTCTGTGAAAAATAAGTAAATGTATTCTGGCCTGTCTTGAAATGAATAATTTCTTGTTGCATGGGGTATTTTCTTAACATGTCATTTGATTCAGATTCAGAAACAGCTATTGATTTTGACAATGTCGCGCGCTCGAAATAAATAATTATTGTCGCTGTTACAGTACCGTGAAATAACTAATTTCCCGTTGAAGAAAACTCCAAACCCCCCTCCCCGATTATCTACTGGTTACCACAGAAGGACCTCTAGGCCAGCTGCACCAGAGCAGTGCTCCAAAGCAGTGCTCCACAACTTGTTTTATAGCTCTGCATCACAGCTGTGCTTCATAGCTGTGCTTCAAAGCCGTAGCCCCATAACGAGCTGCTACACAGCAGCAGCACCATAGCTTTTATGCCTGTGCGGATTCTACATTTTTCTCCACAAAAAACCAGTTGCGTACGCGTGCTGCCAGGCCGTCAAAGTGAATGTGGCTATTCGCTGCTCTTACTCCAGGGAAAACCCAGTCCGTGATAATTTGGATTTCCTTTGTGGACAGCGCGTTGCCTCACAGACTAAGCTACACAATACAGGTAAATTCCGAGATAGATTATTCCAAAATATGAATGACTGCTCTAATTTCTTAGTCGAAACCGCTGTCAAACACATCACTGGATTATAATGATGTCTTTTATCAAAGGATGATTTATTATTTGTTGGTGAGCAGTGTAATATTCCAGAAACATTGAATTGGATCAATGGAACGTTTGCATGACATGTCTGCATTGCATAGCGTACAAATATATCAGTGTTTGCGTGAGAATGTTATCAGAGAAATAATTTATTGGACATACTTTTAATGCCGCATACAGAAAATTGCAGACTTAGTCTGATTTACTTATTAATCTGAACATGCTGGCTGCCTAGAGACAGGGATGTTTGCTAGTGCTGTAAAAGAATTACTTAATATTTGAGTAGAGTATTTGTGTCGTAAAATTTATTAATTTAGGCACATTGGCACTGTCGTGTTCCTGAAAACAGCAAATGTGGACTATTCGAACAGATTATATGAAGAAGGCAAAGTATGAACTAAGGAATATTGTGCACACAAAACTGGAATAATGATAATAGAGGATTGTAATTTAAAATACAACATTCAGCTTTATGCTATTCAGAAATGCAGAGGAGATTAGCTAAGCCGGTAAGGCTTTGGACTTCCAACCGCTCGGTGCCAGGTTGATTTCAGCTTTGGCCAGTTTCACTTGGACCTTTGTTGGATAAAAGTTTCATAAAATTTAATAATCATCCTTCGTGTCATTGTTGAGCCCTCATGCTTTCCTAATCAGCCTTCCATGGTGAATTAAATTCCATCATCGGATACCACTTGTTACAATAAACTGAAAGTGCCAAATTTATTCAGTGTCCTATAACTATATGGAACAATTTCATTGCACAAGAGGACCAGTTTTTGTCTTGGGATTGTTTACCTCAGTTCCTTCCTCAGCCTTCATTTGCGTATTTGGTGACTAGTCGCGCAATTTTGGACATCGCGCAATATCATAATTTCAAAATTCCCTGACTTTTCCCTGACTTTTAGCATCTTTTCATTTTTCCCTGACCAAAATCAAAATTCCCTGACATTTCCCTGAGCTTGAAGAAATTTCACTTTTCCTTGACTTTTCCCTGACTTTTCCCTGACTGCTGGACGCCCTGAGTGATTTTAAAAGGTGACTCCAGCATAGTGCAGTGCACAAAGTTGTCAAAATCTTAGAAACTGTACATAAGGAATGCAGAGCTTTTGAGGCAAGATAGCATAATAGTGGCACTCAGCATATGTACAAGTGGGACTGCCCTTTCTACAGACAAGAGGGCATCCACTGCTGCAGGAAGAGACTCCATTAAAACCGGAAGTGCTTGTCACGTGACATGGCCATTAGGGCCTTTATGCTCAGTGTGGCGTGAGGCCCTTACTCAAGCAGGGTGACAATAGTTTGTGAATTATTTAACACTCTCTTCTCACTGCTACGTGACTATGGGTGTTGTTGGTGAAAAGGTCACCAAGTCATGATATCATCACATTTGTGTGTTGTCCGGGAAGTTGTAAATATATATATAGAAAATTGTTGATTAGTATGTACAGATAGAAAATTGATTATTTATGATTTTTTATTTCGTACAGGGTAGTACTGAATTGATTTGATGTCTTGAATTGATAATTCATTAAGAATTTATATGCTTGCCAACAGAATAAAACATGGTCCTTTTCATGTATTTTCAGGGGGGGGGGAGGAGGACTGGTCTAGTGGTAGCGTGCTTGGCTGCCAATCGCTGGGTCCAGGGTTCGAATCCAGCTGTTGCCGGGTTGCCTCGGCCTATGTTTGACGGCTGTTTCATCCTTCACCTCATTGCCGTGTCCTCTGTCCCAATTAGCCTACCAAGTGCATAAATAGAGGATGTATAGCCCCAATCATCCAATCATCCATCCATCCTTGATAACTGAATATAACAAGATTATTTTGGTGTGTTTTCAGGGGATGACTTTTTGTTTCTTTGGATAGAAGACACAAACCATTTGCACGCCGACATTCTGACGTCTCACAATCTGCAGTGTATCGATCAACGCCTGCATGATGTGAAGAGACATGATGAACATATGGATGAGTATTAATACTCTGAGCTTGGTAGGATTCCACAATAAATCTGTTTTAGACTCTTCATGAAAGAATACTTCAAAAGCTGACACTAAATAAGCGTTAAACAGTCCGAAAATGGCTAGAAAGGACAGCGCAATAGACATGAGTGCAGCCGAGGAGCCTGGCGTAGCCTCAACAAGTGACTCAGAAGAAGTTCCTGCTTTGGACCTTCCCCAAGGAAGGACACATCGCCTAAGTGTCGTGACAGCCGCTGTATCTCGTAAGGTTCAAAATATCAAAGCTACGACACCTCGATATCCACTTGTCAAGTTTGTGTTGAAGAACCGTACAGGAAATGGTGCGGTTAAGACTGAAACGGAGCCTTCCAGTCCTCCGATAGTTCAAGGCGTAGCACAGATCTTGGAGAGCCCATTAGTGGTGTTGAGATGGCTAGGTTTACGACACTTACCAAAACACGCCAAAAGCAGCTTTGATCTGAGTTTTCTCTATTGCTGCATGGTTCTCGTCGCAGTGATGGCAAACTTCGGTCGCCTCTGTGGCGGATACACTTCGGCTGACAACATCCAAAGCACAGCTATTCAAATCCTGTATCACATGTTCAGTTCTCAAGTGACGTTTACTGTCATCATCTTCATCTTCTGTACGACTCCAAGATTGGTTCGATTTCTGAATCGATACGAAAAATACAGAGATGTGAACAGTGAAAGTAGCGAAATCGTTACGAAGGAGCACTCGATAAAATTAGTAACGCGCACATTTACTGGGATTTGTATTCTCCTCCTGTCGCCAGTGATTGTAGAGGCACTGAGTTACTTCTTACTACCATGGGTCACGGCGAGGTTTTCGAGACCTTTTCCATACAGCGCTGGTAATGTCGCAGCCTTCGTACCATGGCACATTATTTTGTGTTTCATTAACACTGTTCCTGTTTGTTTCATCTTCGTGTTGAGTCGCTTACTCCAACACGAATTCTCGGCGGTGAATCTGCTCTTCCGAAAGACTCTGGCAGGAAAACCGGACAGCGAGCGCTTGGAGTTGGTCCGGTTGAGGCACGCCACATTGCTCGAAGTTGTGTCCTCTCTTGATGATGCAATCTCCCCTTATGTTCTCCTCACCTGCGTCTGTGACATGACTCTACTCGCTTTCCATTCCTCAGTGTTCACCTTTAACGAAACAACACTGACCTCGCACCGGGGCATCTTTATCATCGCAAGACTCATTTCTCTCATCTGTGTCGCGACGCATTTCTTTACATTGATGGCATCTGCTGTGGCTCTAACTAATACGGTATGCACAGATCTATTTTTAAAAAGGTCCTTTTGAAGACTAGGCCACCCACAAGCAATCTCCCTATGTATGGTACTCACTCTATAACTAGTACCCAAAACAGCATCTCCATATCTGTGAAAGTGTATGGTTTTCGTCGATGAAACTAGGGGGAACGGGGGCACAGTGAATCAGCAAAGTTTATGTCCTTAATATCTCAATAAGTTTTTTATCCACATTTTCGATGTTAGGCTTAAATGAAAGTTTAATGTGCCGCCTATACACCTATGGTATCAAAGTAGTATTTGCGGAGCTTCAGCATTTTCTGTTGTAATCCAAAGTCATTAACAAAAATGTTGATTCACTGTGGAACATACGGGGACACAGTGAATCAGTGTAATGAATAGGCCTATAACCATCTGGTGCAAAGACAATAAATAAAACATTCTAGATAGTATCTCTGACTAAAGTTTATTTTGCCTTTACATTTCCTGAGGTTTAACAGCCATTAACTGACTTATTACTCCAAAACAAAACAGCATTATCATAAGATTGTCAACATGTAAAATAAATCGACTGAAAGAAGGTCTATTTTTCTACATATTTGACAGTTGAGTATTTACATACAGTTGTTTATTGCCGCTTCAAAACAATTACAGCTAGAAAGTATTCATTATCCTTACCTGGGTTGTAGTGAATCACTGAATGCAGTGATTCATGGTGCCCCGTGGCAGCCCCGATTCACTGTGGCAATTGTGATTAATTTAACTATCTTTATATATTGCTAATTGTAACCATGTGCTTCTGAAATACCAATGCATTACTATCATTACATGTTCCGTTTATGTATGACAAGTACACCAGTTAATCCTGGATAACCTGTAGTTCGTATATTACAAAAGTTCATAATCCAAAATTTCAGGATTTAGTGCTCAAAATCATATTTTACCCCAGAACTCCAGTGCAATATGAGCAATTTTGGATATCATGCTCGAATAAGTATGCAGGACTAAAGAGCCACCCTGTAGATGGCACATTATAGCAATTTATGATTTCAGCATCCAGATATAGCCACTGATTCACTGTGTCCAGCGACTCACCGTGTCCCCGTTCCCCCTACTGTACAAAGTGTGTTTAATTTACAACAAATTATAAGGCCTAGTAAATCAACTGTTTCCAAATCTTCATGCATTACATGATTAATGTAACACAATCACATTTATTTTCCAGGCGAAATCATCCAAAAATTTGATACGGAAAATCAACACTCTCAACCTGAGTGATGTGGAATTTAAAACATTGCAGGTAATGTTATTTAATATCATCAGAATTAAATAAATACTTGTAAATGTAGGACCTACCAATATAGATGATGCATTCTATTTGTACCAAACTTACATACATGTTTCTATTAAGGAAAATTGTATTCAATAATTATGACTTTAAAAGGAAAAATGGTGTCATACAATGGCCTGTTGCCACAGCTCTGGTCACTGGTCAGGGTACTTTGGAGTAATTATTGTTATAATATGAAATAAGGAAATGTATACCAATTTCTCAATATAAATTATTCATCTATAAATTTATATCTTAATTTATAAATCTACATATATATTCCTATATGCATATAAAGCTGATGTATTGATGGAAATACTGGTTTTATGTTCATCATACCAAGCATTCAATAACGGATAAATGCCCATCATTTATGCAATTGCGAAACGAAAAATGGTGTAAAATACATAATCATATTTATTTGTCACTACTTAGTACCACTTACCACACATATGAATATAGGTTATACATACTTATTTATCACAATTTTCGGACATATTTTCAACAAATTAATTTCAGACCTTCTCAATGACAATGACCTATGATCACATCGGGTTCACGGCGATGAGGATATTTGACATTAATAGAATTTCTGTAGCATTGGTAAGTATTGTGGTAAAAAGTAGATTTAGAAATATTATCACATAAAATATACATATTTGTCGGTCTATCTCATGATAGCTATGACGTTGCTACATGCCTGGAAAAAATGGGAATCCTCTTTTATAGTTCGCCATACTTCATTCGCCATACGAAGTACAACAAGTGAAGATATACAGTACTTTATCTCTGTATCAACTCAAGGAAAGGTGAAAATAGAGAGAGCAGATGTCTAAAGTCACTTTTGTTTTATTAATCCCAAAGCGATTTTAATGAAATTCTGTTTTTTTAAAAATCCCCCTTTCTTTGGTATTTAAACAGGATACTCTGGGGGCCTGTTGTCGTTTCCGCTTTTCTGGGCTTGTGTTGCTCAATATTTCCTTCAAAATTTTATTTCCATCTCATTGGCTGGGTCGGGGAGGAGCAGATACGCCACTGTATAGGGGGCACAAAGTTGAAGTACCGGAAGAGTGAGGTATATACTGTATTTTACCTTGGTAGTGCAGCATTGTCATCTGTCGTGAATAATGAGAAATTACACGCTGTCATCTGCCATGTAGCCAGGTTAGGGTAGCCATAAAATACATATCTCCACTATAGTCATATGATGGTGATGTGAATAAATTTCTGATACTCGACTTACGTAAGAGGCCTTTCTTCATTCATTCTTCCATGAATTTCAGATGACTGCCCTCTCTGTGTCATACGTCATCTTGATTGTGGCTCTCCGACTGACGTGGTACGAAAGAAAATGCGAAGTTGACTTCTAGATTTTCAAAGGAGTTCTAAATGAACAAATAATCTTCTTCTGTTTTTATACCACTTTAAAATATCCTGTGCGGGACAATATGAAATGTCTGCCAACATATATATAGTATAAATATTGTCATTCAAGATATGGTGAAGTTTTTGCGATGGTTTTTAAATCAAAGACAAGTGGTTCGCTAACCATGCCTGGCATTCTTAACTCCTGGCGGCACTGTATAGATTCTTACATACCTTTTGGAGAATTGGATAAAATCTAAGCTCATTTTCTTCACTTTCCTTTTATTATTGCCATTAATCCTATACTGGCAAGTTTCTTCCAGGGCTAAAAAGTTCCTTCAATTGGTTTAAAAGAAATTCTCCTGATAGATCAAAAGAAAGATTGTGCACCTCAACAATTATTTGTTACTGATTATACTTCAGTGTACAGTGGTCCCTGCGTTATAAGACCACCCTTCTGTGTTCATGAAGTGGTCTCTGTGCCGGTGCGGTCTGTCATCAAGACGCAAAATGCACTAAATGTACTACAGTCACATAAGGCAAGTTGGTCTTACAACAGAGGGTCTTATAATGCAGGTACCACTGTAAGCCTCCATATATAACTGTTCAATATACTCAACTTGGATGTTCAACTCCATTTATGCTGTAGATATAGGCTATGCTGAATTATTGTGTGATATCATCTTCAAGATTTTTAATATTTAACTACCGATATTTCATCGCCTGAATGTGTTCAGTGGCGCTTGTGAAAAACAAATATTTTATTCAAGGTGCTGTGTACAGATTTCACTCAACATTTCTGTCATGGGGTGCTGGAAGGAATCGAGGGCGGCAGGGGCGGTCAGACGAAAAAGGGCAAATAATATTCGCGCGTATTTCGCGTGACAAAATTTCAATAGAGAGTCAATAATAATTTTGAATATACACTCACTAATTTTGCCTAAAATTTATAAAATAAGGCCTTATAATGTGGTTTTCTTTTAAGATCTAAAGGGCACCCCTTGCCCCCCTCCCTGACCCCCTTGGCCAAGGGCAGGAGGGGCGATTGCCCCCCCCTGTTCCGACACCCCTGTTTCTGTCCTTTTGACACATTTTGTAATTAATTATGCCTTCATTTTTGTGTACATGTACATCAAACCAGTTTTAGTCATACGATGATGAAAATCTTTATCTTCTGCTGGTACTTTGCAGCATTTTGTAACATACAGTTTGTCAGAAGTTGACCATAGATTATGTAGATTTATTACATCAAAAGTTGTAGTGTGTGTATAAATTGAAGATATTTAAAAAATGGATACAATTGTACATATTGCCTAAGATGACCTGTACATAACAAATTTATTGAAATGGCTCAAAGTTAAATCAACCTTCAATTGCCTATTGTATTCAGTCCTGGGAGAAATGTACAGTTGAGGTCAAATGTATTCATACAGCGAGGGCTGCTGTTTTCCAAGTTATGTGGCATCGTAAAATCTGCCTATATTGGAATGAAAACACTGCAGATAATTTGTTGTGATTGTTTTTCAACTCATGGCAGTGAAAAAACCAGAATCAAATATGATTTGCTGCTGTTAAGAGGCTCTGAATTCAAAATGTCCAAAATTTGGTGGGTCAAAAGAAATCATACACTTGGATTTTTCTCCAATATATGCAAAATAAGCATTAGTATACCAACTAAACAATGTAAATTGATGTCAGAAAGTGATGCCTCAATGTCTGATGAGGTTTTGTTAATTTCTGAACAGCAACAAATTGACTGACCTAGTTTTTCCCGCAGGGTGTGACAAGTTACTGCTCACATATTTTATTTAAAATTTCAAAATATTTTGAAGGGAAAACAAACATGCAGAAAATACATCAAAACAATGTCTATCAAATTCAGAGAGTCTGGGCGTTGATATCATGTGGTATGTGAACAATTCAACAGGCCAATGCCTTCATGTAGATGACCACCGAGGGCTCTGCAGCCTATCTGTCAACAGAATCATTGCATAAGTAGGAAATAGATGGGACCTATCTTCAAAACAAGAATGCATTTTGGTCAGAAAGGTGGATCACATCCCAAAATTAACAAAGAAGGGAGTTCTGTGGAGAGTTGCAGGCATAGTGGACAGTGCTGTGAGCAAGCATTGTTTAACACACTTTGTCTACACAGGCTGATGGGCTTCAATGCATTAAAAATGTCACTTAATCTGGTTTCAAGTACAGTCGAGATTCAAAACTTTTCCCAAAAATCTTTCTCCTACTTCATGAAGTTATTAGAGGTGAAATTGGATGTTTTGCTTTGGTGCATTGGCTCGTCTTTGCATTGAGACCTCTTAGAGGCCATGTTGGTGAAATGTTCATTTGTTAGCACTTGTAGACAGCTATGTCCCCTGTGTCCATAATTCTCCACAGAGCTCTTTCATTATAAATTACCCCGTTAGGGGAATTTATATTGTTTTTGTTCGGGTTTTTTTTTTCAGCTTTTTTCTTCTTCTTATTTTTCATCACCACTTTTGAGAGCTCATATTTCTAGAACTATTTATGATATCTTCATAAAAATACATACCTATAATGCACTTGCAAAGTACTTTAATATCCTGTAATTACAGAGCGTAATTGCTAGTACTCTGGAAATTACGTCCAAAATTCATAAAAAATTTGTGTCAACGGTTCTGGAATAACCGCAATACGAAATTACACCAAATTTTAACACAATCATCTCTAAAGATATACGCAGTGCGGAAAGGCGGCTTTTGGCAATATCTCTGAAAGTTTTTTTTATATGAATTTTTCAAATAAGGGAATTCCCAAAATTGCTACTAAAATTTTCCAAAAACTACGAAGAAATGCTCCAATCAAGCTGAAATTGTATGCAGTTACAGTCATACTATAGTGTAACAATCCGCTAGAATTTCAACTTTCTAGCGTTAACGGTATCGGTGCTATAGCACCACAAAAACGCTATTTTCAAGCGCGGATAACTCGGCTCCTATTAAAGCTACAGAAAAATAAAAAACACCACCAGAAAGCTCTGTTTCTTAGCTTTCACATGGTATATAGCATTCTACCAGTCTGCTCACAGACTCTGAACGAACAGCACAGCTGGAGAGTCTGCCAGAAATCGGATGACCTCCAGCTGACACATTTATTAATATTCGAGTATGTCAGGTCAAGTCTAGGTAGAGGGACCTCATCACTTGTGCTCATACGCACAGCTGAGCTGCCAGCAACATATAAACAAAGCGCAATCAACAATTTTAAACTGTCAATGAGTGCACATGCACTGCCAATGAGCACCATAAAATTATGAAGTTTTCAAATCCTTTAACAGCTATTGCCAGCATGATTTAAATGATAGTTTAGGGCGTTCTCCAACGAAACTATTTGAAACAACAAACGGACAACAATGAAACACTAAAGCCTTCATTCAATTGCTTTGAGAGATCTGAAACAGTTAATTATGTCTGTAACACCAAAGAAGAGTTAATCTTTTTGTTACAACTTCACAAATAATGTATGTTGTGGTCACTGGTCAGGGCAAGCTTAAGAAGCTTATACTGAGAAGTGAGGGTGCTCGTGCGTGGCTGTCTGGCTGGCTGCCAAACAGGGACTACTCACATCTTGCTGGGTAGAAAAAGCATGGTTCCGTGAAAAAAGAAGTTCCACAATGGGTACCGCTTTGCAGCAAAAGTATGTTTCAAAGCATGAACTGGCTGATTAAAAATTCTTCAATAGTCAACTTTAGGCCCAATTCAACATACAAATTCATTACTCCACAACACTACAGAAAACCAACAGTTGCTGAATCTGAAATCTGTTAGAGCTCACTGACAGTGTCAGATCGATTGTAGATTCTGTTCTGGATTCCAGAGGGCAGCACATACACTTTTGTGAACCTGTTGAGCTCTAAGTTTAGAGTGGCATTCTACTGTAGCGCCATCCGTTCAAAATCGCAGTGGACCCTGAAAATTTTATCTCACTTTTTCCCTTCCCAAATGCTTCTTATGGCTGGAAACACATTTTCCTGGCCATATGCCAATTTCTTCGCTTCTCATACTTCACTGGCTGCACATTTTCTTTGTTGAAATAAATGCTGACCCAATTACATTTCTGTGTGAATCATCGCATGGGGAAGGTAGAAGGGAAGGGGCAGGGAGATGTAAGGGGGCAGGGGGATGTAAGGGGGCGGGGGAGAGGAAGGGAAGGGGGGAATTTATCTTTGTAATTGTGCACAATTACAGGTGTACTAGTTATTAATTTAGGTTGTTTGTTACTATACTGACTAAAATGCATTCTTGTCTGACAGACAGCCTCCATCCATTTCCCACATGTACAGTGATTCCGTTGACCAATTTCCCATATACTTCCTGATGGTTGTGTATATGAAAGACCTTGATGTGTGAAATTGTTCAGATACTGCATGCAATTTGGATCCTGACCATTTGAACTCAATTATTCACCTTTTCATATATTTTCCACATGCTTTTTCTTTTAAATAAGTTTTGAAAAATTGAAATAATATGTGTAAGTGGGTAACTTATCACATCCCTTGAGAAAAAATTAGGTCAGTCGACAGTTTGCATTTCAGAAATTAACAAAACATAATCAGGCATTGAGGTGTCCATTTCTGACATCAATTCCCATTATTTAGTTGGTTTACCAATGCTTATTTTGCATATATTGGAGAAAAATCCAAGTGTATGATTTCTTTTGACCCACCAAATTTTGGACATTTTGAATTCAGAGCCTCTTAACAGCAGCAAATCATATTTGATTCTGGTTTTTTCACTGCCATGAGTTGAAAAACAATCACAACAAATTATCTGCAGTGTTTTCATTCCAATATAGGCAGATTTTACGATGCCACATGACTTTGAAAACAGCAGCCCTCGCTGTATGAATACATTTGACCTCAACTGTATGGTATGTTTTAAGATTATTGTTGAGGCACCTAGAACGATTGGTTTACGAAAAAATAATAAATAAAATGCTGGTGAAACATTAGAACTGCTAATGTTTGACTACCTTCCTTTAGTAGGCCACTTTCTATTACAATATTCCCTAGATAGAGCACATTTACCCATATATTGAGAAAAAAGAGGCCTATATTATAATTTTAAAACACCACAGGATCAGGCCATAAAAAAGATTCCAAAAATAAATCATCTATTTAGGTAGAGATATTGGACTACATTTTACTCAACACTTGGTCTATATTCAGATAAGGTTGTAACCGTGCTTCCTACTAAATAATTGCCATTACATCATGATATATATTACTTCTATTGACCAATTCCAATAAAGTAGAGTGGGTCGGGGCAAGAAGCCCGGCTTAGGTGAGAGGCCCCCACAGGTTTATATCTAAACTTACATTTTTGGTGCGTTTTCATATTGATAGGATTGAAGCTAGAGGCTTTTTAGGTGATGTCACAAATTTTCAGGGCAAACAGCACCAAACCATAGTGGAAACTAGAGAAACAAAAAAATGTGCATGGTTTTTGTAACTTTGGCTGATTCTTTGAAAGGGGTTGTCAGAAATAACTTCGGAAATTTTTAAAAGTATAATAGATATCTGCATTGCTTCACTTTATGACCATCACATAAATATGAATTGGATCATGTTTTTTTGCATTTTAGTTCCAAATATAGAGGTGAAATTAAAATATGTGGGTTTGGGACGAGAGGCCCCACATGGTATGGGGCATGAGGCCCCATTCACTGGGGCCTCAAAGCTGCTTCAGGAACCATTAAATAATGTTACTTTACCTTAAATCCTGATAGAATAGCTAATTGAAATAGAAAAAATTTGGCCGAAATTGAAACAGGGCCAAAAATATAAAAAAATTAATGAATGAACAGAAAAATTCTGAAATTCAGAAAAAGTGAACAGAATGCCTTAAAAATTATAGAAGAACCCCAAGAAATAACTTTCAAGCTAAATGCGTTAGCAAAAAAAATTGCCATAGGATTATAATAAGGGGGCTTCTTGCCCGATGGGCAGGGTAAGAAGGCAATTTTCAATTTTTTACAAAAATGGCCGTCACTCCTTTATTAAAATTGGTAGACATTTGTTTCACTTGTTATAAGTAGAGTCAAGTGATCCCTTCCTGACAGCATAAGCATTCAAATAATCGACCATAAAAAGTAGGTCAAATTGCACGTCGAAGTTAAGGGGGGCTGCATGCCCCGCCCTACTCTATGTTTGATAGTAAATGTAAACTGAACAGCAAAAGAAAGTTGTCACTTGATTTTGGCTTATAATTTTGCGAAAATTTTTCTTTTTACAAAACAAATTATATAGTATTGCTCCTGTGATCAACTAGCATCTGATTGCCAAAAATCATTCAGCTGTGACCATTTCCTGTATATCTTTAGACTTGTTTATCCCATTTCAGTTTTTGCAATAAAATATGACATCATCATCAACTTATGCCAAAAATAATGGCGCCATTTTAAACAATGCCCAAGCAGATAATAAAAAAACAAAAAATGAGCACGTAGACTCTACTTTTGAATTCTACAGGACAATTTGAAAATTTGAGTTTTGCAGATTTGATATGTCATTCTGAAAATTTCCCACAGGGGGTGCTCTAGTCTGGGATTCCAATGGTTCCATCAATTTTGGCAATAGGCAGAAAGCAAGTGTTAGTGTTTTGGAAGTATTAAAGTGGGAATTGTTATGCTGTTTTAACCATCAAATTGTATAAATGCAATTGTGCAATGATGACAGAGACCTTACAAGAGCAATAGATTTACTCAAAAACAGAATCACAGCCTTGATTGCAGCCAATGGTGTGAATATACTGTATACTAGAGACTGTAATTGTTGAAGTTGATGATTTTCCCTAACATTTTAAGTTATTGTTACTGTTATTACATTATTTAGTCATTTATCTGTTCAAGTTAATCTATTGCTCTTATGAGGTCTCTGCTTTCATCTCTCAATTGGGTTTATAAAATGTTTAGGGCTAAAACAGCATTGGAAGTTTTCTACCCCTATTTCTTCCCTAGTAACACTTTAACCAGACAGAAATAACAGTGCATCAATTGATGGAACAATTCGAGTCCCAGACTACAGCACCCCCTGTTGGAAATTTTCGGAATGATGTTTCAGTTCTGAAATGAAAAATTTTACCTGGAACTGTCGACCTGGAACTTTCTTACTGGAATATCTGTTCGGTTCATCTGTGGACTCAATAATCTGGAACATTCCGCGCATTGACGCATTTCATTTTTTAATCTTAATCTTGCATACCAGTCATGATAATGTGATTTTAAAAATATGGTCTTCATCGCCACAAAAAATTGTTTTAAACAGTGAATTTAGCGTTGAAAAAAATTGTGGTGATTCTTGGGTAACATGGTCATATTGTCTGAAAATTTAAGTTAGAAAGCTCAATTCTAAGGGCCCGAACCATAATGATTTCGTCTGCAGCATTTTCAAATCTGCGAAACTCAAATTTTCAAATTGTCCTGTAAAATAAAAAAATAGAGGTGATATGCTAATTTGTCGTTTTTTAATTATCTGTCTGGGCATTGTTTAAAATGACGCCATTCTTTTTGGCATAAGTTGTTGGTAATGTCATATTTATTGCAAAAACTGAAATGCGATAAACAAGTCTAAAGGTATACAGGAAATGGTCCCAGCTGAATGATTTTTGGCAATAAGATGCTACTTGATCATAGGAACAATACTACATAATTCGTTTTGTAAAAAAAAAAGTTTTTGAAAAAATTATAAGCCAAAATCAAGTGACAACTTTCTTTTGCTGTTGAGTTTATGTACACAATATAATGTTACTTATTATTAATCTGTCTGTTGAAAATGTATGGTTCTAACTGATTTATGGAACCTTTTAATTCCAAATGTTACCCTTGAATATATTTGTATATATATATATATATATATATATACAACAATGTTGTACGGTATTGTGATATACTTTATACATTCCGTCTGTGACAATTAAAGCGATTGAAAAAAAATACAATTAGTCTACTGTATTTGTAGAGTGAAGAAATTCTTCCCAAGATTCACTTCACAGTAAAATTTTAATTTCGAGTCAGCTTAACCTTTACCAGACTGAAGGGACATTTATGTGCATCCCCAGTTAACTGCCCGTTGGGCCATTTATGGTCATTTATGTCCCTAAAAGCTGCTGATTATGTCACAAGCACACAATTGTTTTTGGGAATGTCCAGTCTGGTAAGGGTTAAATGATGTCTCTGTTTGTGACTGACTAGTGGCTGTCAGTCCCTGGAAAATCGAATTGGGTCAACATTTACATATTATACAAAACAGGTCACAAGATCAGGTCACCCAAATGCTGTCTGTATTACTACACCAGACTACTTTCAAAAAGCATAGCTGCTGATGAATGGAAATGATTGGAAATCAACAAGCCAAAAGAAATAGCTTTGTAACTCTAACTTTATCTTTTTTAATGGTCTTCAATCTACTTCAAACCAATTATGCATGTTAAAGTGTTGTCAGAAAAGTGTCCAAAAAGAATGCTCTGTCACTTATTCACAAGGCTATAGATACAAAGCAGCCATTTTTGCTTTTTGATACTGAAAATACCCATTTGTATTGATTAATTTACTTTGTGGAGATAAGATTAACCAGGACAACAGAACAGTTTAAAATTTTGTTAAGGCTGCGTAATACTCTACAGATTGTCTGGTCTATGCCACAAGTGGTACCTTCTTTACTGTGTTGTTGTCGTTTTTTGGTCGGGCTACAGCCCGACCATTTGGTTTCACCAAACTCAAGCAAATTTGTCAAAAGACAAGGCTGCTGATTGGTTCAGTCAGCCACGAAGATAGCCGATGCTCAACCGAGGGACCATAATGAATATTCATAAGGAGATGTGCTAAGCTTTCTGATTGGGTAGGAATGGGGGTGCCACGCCCACCAGATGATCTGACCACACGGGCCTTGACAAGCCAATTCATGTTATTATACTGCAGGCAATTGCAAACTTTTTGTGAAATTACGTGCAAAGTTTCAGTTAAATTACATGAATACAAATTCGTTTATGCATGTCATTCTTTTTGTAACTGTATAGAATAGAAGTTGCAAAATCTGTTCATATTTGTTTGGCAAGCATAAATCCTTACTAACACATAAAAATAATGTATATAAAAAAGGTTGTGCTCATGCTTGCTATAGGTGGCGCCACATGTTGCTTCTATTGCATCTACCATGTTCAGTTAATTTTTCGGAAATTTTGAATGGAAGGACTGATAAATTGATGAATATTTGAATATAATGAAGTAGGAGTAGGCCTAATGAAATTACAAATTACCGGAGATAAAGGCCTTAGGGCAGACCATATAATGTCGGGGGGGGGCTTTGAATTAAAACAAAAAAAATCATTTCTTGCTCAGTTTTGGTGCAGTAAAAAAATTATTTTTGGGCAGTCTTAAAATTAATCATTTCTGCCAGGGGTGTTTCTTTTCTGTTAATGAGGCCCTGTGTGATCGAGGAATGAATATTTTTGGACTTGTCCCCAAACCTATTAATTAAATTACCTGAGACCACGGTGCATGCAGTGCATGCTATTTTTCTTTCTTCCCCTTCACTCTAAAAAATTTAGGACAAAAGCGGTTTTTAAAAATATCAAGCGGTTTTATGAGACAACCATGGTGGTTTTTGAATTGAAATTTGGTTTATCAGGTCATTTTTGGTTTTTGTCTTTGGAATTGGTCTCCTCCTCAGGTGAAATGGTTTTTCAAAAAACCAAGGCCTCTTGTTGGAATGACTCTACCCTGGTATTAGAGTTCTTCATGCCATGGATGATAAATATTGGTTCATGTGTCGATATGATGACATTTGTTGATGATCAACCAGATTACCATACACAAATAATTTGCTTAGAGACAATGGGTTTTCATTTATCTAGTGATATTCAATAACCTTGCACTAGTTTCGATGTATAAGGAACTTCATGGACCTCATAGACAAACTCGATACTGTGCTTGCTGAGACAGATCAGCTCCCCAGAGGACAAGCCTCCTTCTCTACCACACTTAACGCCATCTATACTGACATGCATTTGACAAGCAGAAGTTCAAATTTAACAAGGAACAAGTGATTAACACAAACACAGCAAGGAATCATTGAATCTATCAACACTGAAAGCATAACTAAGCTGTAACAAACAAAAAAACAGTGCATTATCTCAAAATGTGTTCTTATCCCAGCTTACATATCACAGTTGACTTAATAAGTAGATTGAGTCTCATGTTTGTCAAAGAATCATGACTGAGCAATGGTGAGCCGAGTAGCGCCACCTATAACTATACTTTTTAAAATTTACTTTGCAACTTTGTAGTTATAAAAGACCATGCTTGATGCACGGGCATGTTAATTATATGATTGTGTTACAAAATTGTAGAGACACTATTTGCAAGAAATCATTAATGAATATATTTTAACATGTGGAAGAGTAGGTAAGCTAAACATTTAGTAGAAGTATCACTACACCCAAAAACTCCAACATGAGAATGATTTAAGACCAAACTTCAGTCAATCACAGGCAACTGTTCTCGGAATGTCCCATTGGTAATATAGCTTTACAGTGGCATTTCTCTGTGAGAAATCAAGGAAGAAAAGTCTACTGATTTTAGAGCTATCTCCAGTGCTTGCTGGGTGTGTAGCTTCACTCTCTCTTCCCGTATTTCTTTATTGTACTCTATAACTATTCTGTTTTCTCTGTTACAATTTTGGCTTTTCTCTTTGCAGATCTTAACAAATTCAAAGCACCTCCCCCGCCCCATAGATATCCCTCCCCCCCCCCCCGCAATGAAAAAAGCAGGAGCTGCAAATAATTATCAAATAAAGCCTTATTTTATATAATCAGTAGTGGCTGGGGTGGGAGTTTGGGTCCCTGGCAAGTGGAATAAACAATTTTACATCCTGTATTGCCGCACTAAATACAGCCTATGTTGGACGGCTGTTTCAACCATGCAGCACCGGATTTCTGTGTCCTCCTGTCCTAATCAGCCTACCAAGTGCATAAATCCTTGACGTAAAACCTCAATCATCCATCCATGAATCCCAGTTGATAGGCCAGCCATGGATCAATTATATATGAGATAACATAATACCACTACTGATTTCTCAGATATCCAAACAGCCCCCTATCTGTTTGGTTTATGAAGAAACCAGTTTTATTTGGTTTTTGTTAAAACCAAACAATTTGGTATTTCCACAAACCTTAGTTGGTTTAATATGCGGGACAAGCTCAAAAACCAAATTTGGTTTTTTGGAGGCTGTTTTTTTAAGAGTGTTCCCTTTTCTTCATTCCCCTTCCTTTTTCTTCCTTCCCTTTCCTTTTTCTATTCCTCCCTTTTCATTGCCTTTCTTTCCCATTCCTTCCCTTTCCATTTCCTTACTTTTCCTTTATATTGACCTAGGTTTGTAAATTTTTAATATCTCTGATTTGCTCTTATCAACTCAGACGACCCCTTCTCCTTTAGGTGAAGAACTTGTTTTTTTTTTGCTACAATGTAGACATCCTCCATGATGAAAAATAGTTCCAAATTAATTTTTTTTACACAAGATTTCTGCTTACAATTGAAGTCGACCAGAGTCGACTAGACACCTTTGGAAGTAGACTAGGCCATCAGCAAATGCAGGTACTGCCCTGGTGTCTACTGTCTACCAGGTTGTGCGAATTCCAGACAATCAGTTTCTGTTGACCGCTCACAGGAGCTTGCAAATTTGGCCCCTAGGTGGCAGCAAAAAGCGATCAACTTGTAGACAGGCTTAATGATTGAGTGAGATTGTAGCGCAAATTGTTTGTTATCTTAGCTGAAAACAACAAGCTACATTAGCTGGAAAAATTGTGCAACCATCGCACTCAATCATTCATACCGTGTAAATTGATGCTCAGTTCATCCAATTTTACAGTGAATTGAATCGAAAAGGGGAATCTTTTGATGCACACCCAGGTTTCAGAATCATGCAACAAACACCAGTAGATCTCTATGCAAATCTCAAAAGTGGTTTCACAACATTGGAAGTCAGACAAGACATGATACAAACAATTTCTGGACATAATTATTAGGCCTAGTCATAACTCCAACACATGGTAACATTTTCCCTCACAGTAAAAGAAACATTTTCAATTCTTCCTTTTTTAAGTTATAACACTGATTAAGTATAATTACAATCAGAAGAGGCAAAGTTGCCTGTGTTAATTAATAACAATAAAGTTATATTCTTAATTACAACTGAGCATACATCAAAGCAAAACATTATCAAAAAGACATTTGGCACAAACTGCTTTTTGTAGGTACAATATAACAGTTTCTCAGAGTATTGAATTTAGTGACTTACGAAAGCCTACTCTTTTTTTATCATAAAAAATATTTGCTGCGAAACTATTTTCCCCAATTCTTTTCAGTTTCTTCGTCAAAATCCGGCTGATTTTTAGGGTCTGCTTTTTGAAAAGATTCTAATTGAATCAGTTTGTTGTTTACACGCTGAATATGAGGGAATTTAGTCATGTCAACTTTGAAAGCATTGGCATTCAACATCATAGGCGCCAGCGTGACGTCTGCAATAGTGACATCGTTCCCGATGCAGTATTCACCCGCTGTTTGTTCCATGATACGCTCAACGGTCGTAAAACCTTTGGTGATAACCTCATTTGCATATGTTGACATGAAACTTTCACCTGCCGCCTTCTTAAGTATCTTCAGAGGACTCAGAGATGCAAGGGGTTGTATTCCCGAATTGATAACTTCAGTAATCTCTCGAGCTCGGAATCTCTGAACTGGATCGGATGGTAATAATTTATTCGCTGGTCTGGTTTCATCCAAGTACTCGATGATGGGTATGGATTGTGTCAAAGTCTGTCCATCGATAATTAAGCATGGGACCTGAGCCATTGGGTTCAGAGCCACAAATTCTGGATTAAATTGTTCACCTTTTTTTAGCTGGACAGGCCTGCATTCGTACTCCATGTCTTTTATGGCAAGCGCAATGCGAACTCTCCATGAAGCTGAACTCCTATAAAAATAGTACAAGATTGGTTTCGCCATCCTAATTTAGTTAGCACTGTTCAAACTTCAGAGTACTGGTAGGCCTACCACTCATCTGCTTATCTGTTCACTCCCACAGGAAGTTTTCAGAAATTGGTAACTGCAGCTTTTAACAGGAGATGGCACTAAATGCAACAATGGAACACTTTGCCACCTAGTGGTTGCAACATTGCCAACGTCATTTTATTGCAATGTTTGTAAACATTGACCATGTTGACACAATCTGGGATCCACGGCATTTCATGACCTTAGGTAGCTAGTACTGACTTCTGCAATCTGATTGGTCGAGAGAACAATGCAATCAACATCCGCTCATTCACAATAGCTTTGTGACGTCAGCTACTACTTGCTTGTCCACTGATATGTGGACAGAAACGAGTCTGTGTTGACACAGCACTTGACATGAATTCCTGGAAGTTCTGGAGCATTGTGAGATTTGCAGGAAGCTGAGCAAACATAATCATTTAAATCATCAAACATGGTGGGAGTCTTGGAGAAGTACTGATCAGCCATCTGCCAGTCTAAAATGGGTCAAAATAATTCTGGAATGACAGGGTGTGCTGATGGTATTCCCAGACTAAGGAATGAAAGGGGTCCCTTGTCTGGTCGGAGTCCATTTGCCTACAACAACCAATTGTTGAGGGCCATGGCAAGGAGAGATGAGAAAACTAGTATGTACCTACTTCAAAAACCGGAGACGGATGTTAATGTTGTCGAACAAGGAATTACTCCGCTTCATCTTTGTCTAATGCAGCGGAATACGGAATATATCACTCGACTAATCGAAGCAGGTATTGGTTTTATTTTTCCATGCACCGGCGCCACTAGGGGCGTTGTAGTGTTTATTTACGAATAGCGCCATCTGTTGCTTATTGTACTGGTCCCCTATTATCGTCAATAAACACAAGAGGTTTATTCTGACATGATGTGTATTTGTCGTCTATTAATGTTGTCATAATATACCTGGATATTCCAACCCATTGACGTGGTGACAGCGTCGGGATCAACGAACTCATCCCTCGGTCCAATGAAAAGGATCTGAAACTGGTAAAGAAGTCCTACATATTTGTGAACATTTTAAGTCTAAGACTAAGCACATCATGGCAACCCACAGGGCACCAAAACAATGGTGTCTTACCAAAGATGAGACAATCAATACCTTCGAAAATTGGAGGCAGAACCTGCAATACACGTTATCTTTGGATCCAGCTTTTGCTGCTTTCCTTGTGGACACTTGCAAGTGGGGAAAGAAAACTGCAGCTGCCCCTCACAGAGGCCTAAAGGATGATGGAGAAGCTGTTGCAGCAGGTAATCGCAAGACGGCAGCACAAAAGCTCATCCAGCTTGAGCTCATGCTCGGGCAAATCGCCAACTATTGCCCAATCATATCCAGAAATACCATCGTTAAGACTTCCACATCGTTGTCAAGTATATGGCAGGCCATCCGCTTACATTATGGATTCCAGTCTACAGGCGGTCACTTCCTGGATCTCGCGTCCATTAAGCAAGAACCGCAGGAACGTCCCGAGGACTTATATCAGAGGTTGATGTCGTTCGTGGAAGACAACTTGGTGACCATGGACGGTGGTATTACGCACCATGGCGAAGCGCTTGCATCCGATGAAGAAATGTCCCCAACAACAGAAAACATGATCGTGCTCACCTGGCTATCACTACTTCACAGGGAACTACCCAGACTGGTCAAACAGCGCTATGGGACCGAACTCCGCACAAGGACACTTGCCTCTATTAAAGCGGAAATATCCCAAGCACTCCCCTCGCTGCTTGATGAACTTACCAACGAGTCACGAGTGCTACGTGCCCAGGCCACATTTGACCAACAGCGCTTCCAACAAAGGTCAACGCCCAAAGCTCATGCCAGAGAACGCAAGAGTTTTTCTTCGAACCGAAGCTGCCCTTTATGTAAGCAGGCTGGGCGAGCAGATGAACATTTCTTAAGTACATGCAAATTCCTTCCGGAGAGAGACCGCAAGTTCATCACTAAGGCCAGAATGCTTCTTAGTCTGGATGACAGTGACGACGAAGACTCTGAGGAAGAGACACTTGTCGAACCACAAGTGCGCCACAATGACGGTTTTGCCAGTGCACGACGTGTCCAAGTGAAGCAATCCCCCCACCTTCTTACATTTCACAAGCACCACAAGGTAGATTTATTAATTGACTCAGGTGCAGAAACAAATATGATCAAAGAAAGTGTGGCCCGTATCATCGGTGCTAGTATTGTCAAGTCCTCTCAAATTTCATACCAGGCCGACGGTCGCACTCCACTGGATATCGTGGGTGAGACCCATCTGACCCTCCATCGGGGAAATCACACCTTTTACCTGGATGCGTTAGTTGTGAGCAGCCTTGATGTTGACGTTCTGGCTGGCGTCCCGTTTATGGAACATAACAACATTGGAACATTTCCTGCCAAGAGAGAGATCGTTTTAGTCGATGGTACTGTTGTCAACTACGGTACTGTCCAACCAGTCACCGCCGGTCATGCCAGAAGACTGTCAACCACTCACCTCTTACGTGCTCCTGAGACCAACACCACAGTCTGGCCCGGTGATTATCTTGAAATGTCTGTGCCCGAAAACCACATGGACATGCCCATTGCTGTGGAGCCCAGGGTTGATAGCCCAGGCAGCATTCGTCGCTCTGCTTCCTCCCTTTGGCCTGCCCCGGACATCCTACACAGTATTGGAGGCAAAATCCGCATTCCCAATCTTACCAGTGACCCGCTCATCGTACGCAAAAATGAACATTTTGCCCAAATTCACGCCGTCCTACCATCACAATCCGTGCCAACTGCCACTGCTACTCCCACCTCCAATGTCAGTGATGTCGTATCTCCAACACAGTCCCAAAGTGCCCCTAAGTCTCGGGAAGTGACGATAGATCCTGATAACCAACTGAGCCTGATAACCAACTGAGCCCCAATGAACAATCACAGTTTCGCCAAATAATTACACAATATGATGATGTGTTCAGTGATCAGTACAAGGGTTACAATGGAGTGTCCGGCCCTTTCAAGGCAGTTGTCAACATGGGGCCCGTCTTACCTCCCCAAAGAAAGGGAAGAGTGCCACAATATTCCCGAGACAACCTTAATTTACTCCAAGCCAAATTTGACGAGTTGGAAGAACGCGGAGTGTTCCGGAAACCAGAGGATGTGAACACAGTCGCTGAAGTTGGGCAGTATTGCAAACCACAGCCCTCCTTACTCCCTGATGTAGACAGTACCCTCCGTACCATTGGCAGTTGGAGATATCTCGTATCCACTGATCTTACATCGGCTTTCTATCAGATTCCCCTCTCCGACAATTCTATGAAGTATTGTGGTGTCGCAACTCCATACAAAGGCGTAAGAGTGTACACCAGATGTGCGATGGGGATGCCTGGTTCTGAATCTGCATTGGAGGAGCTAATGACTAGAGTTGTCGGTGACCTCGTTCAGAAAGGTCATGTTGCAAAGTTGGCTGATGACTTATATTGCGGAGGCAACACTATCGCAGAAGTACTGAGTCGCCTTGAGAACCTCTTGATTGCGCTAAGGCGGAATGGGTTATGCCTTTCTGCCAAGAAGACTGTTCTGTGCCCCAAATCAACCACTGTGCTCGGATGGATTTGGTCATCTGGAAAGTTGCGGGCCAACCCGCACAGAATATCAACCCTTGCACAGTGCGACAAACCCCTAACAGTGCGAGCCATGAGATCATTTCTGGGAGCGTATAAAATCCTTGCTCGTGTGATTCCCAATTGTGCAGGCCTTTTGGCTCCTCTAGAAGACGCCGCTGCTGGTAAACAGTCCCAAGACAAGATAAGTTGGTCAGAAGCATTGGAAGACACTTTCCGTCAATGCCAAGCGAAACTGGCGTCTAATAGAGAAATTGCCCTTCCCCAGCCTGAAGATCAAATATGGATTGTCACTGACGGATCAGCCAAGTTGCATGGCATTGGAGCCACTATGTACATTTCTAGAAACAATCAAATTATGCTTGCTGGGTACTTCAGTGCCAAGCTTCGACAACGACAAGTTACATGGCTTCCCTGCGAGCTTGAAGCTCTTGCCATATCTACTGCAATTAGCCATTTCTGCCCCTATCTGATACAATCTCTAAGCAAAGAAGGCCAATAAGATACGGGATGTCAAACGCTATCTCAATAGCGTAACTGTCGCACATGATGGTCTGTTAATCGTGCGCCAAGACCGTCCATTCTCCACTGCGGCTGAACGTATTGTGATACCCAGAGCAGTCGTTGAAGGATTACTTACTGCTCTGCATTTAAAACTTAACCATCCAACGACTCACCAACTGAGAAAAGTGGTCCAACGTTATTTTTTTGCACTTGACTTAGACTCTATCCTTGATGTCGTCAGCAAAACCTGCCACATGTGTGCTTCCCTCAAAAGTGTTCCAAGTACCTTAAGTAAGAGCTTTTCCACTGAGCTTCCGAAAGGTGCTGGCCAGGCTTGTTCTGCAGATGTTCTGCGGCGACATCGTCAGTGTATTCTGGTGGTGCGGGAAAATGTCACCTCCCTCACCAAAGCTTGTATCATCAGTGATGAGTCTGCTGACAGTTTACGTGATGGTCTTGTGTGTTTGTGCATCGATATGGCCCCCCTGGATGGTCCTCCACTTGTAATTCGCGTTGACCCTGCCCCTGGATTCCAAAGAGTCCATCGCCTCAATTTGTTACAGCCAGTGCACATGTCCCTTGACATTGGCCATGCAAAGAATGTCAACAAAAATCCCATAGCAGAAAAGTGCATTCAGGAACTTGAGAATGAACTCAACCGTTTGGATCCAACAGGCGGAGTTATTTCCGCATCTCGCCTCGCAATTGCTATTTCCACCCTAAATTCCCGTGTGAGAGACAGAGGATTATCAGCTCGCGAAATGTGGTACCAACGTGATATGTTTACAAATCAACAACTGACTGTTAACGACACAGACATAAGTTATGACCAATACAGCAATCGTGTTGATAATCATGAGCCCAGTCTCCTGTCCAAATTTCCCAAGTCCTCTCGCGCTGACTCTTCTGACATAAGTGTGGGCAACTTAGTATACCTGTATTGTGACAAAGACAAGACTCGTGCCCGTGAGAGATATCTTGTCATCGCTTGTGATGGAGCGTGGTGTCATGTGCGTAAGCTCGTAGGCAATCAGTTTCGCAGTGTGTCCTACAAAGTACGGAAGTCTGAGTGTTACAGAGTACCACTACATGAGGACTTTATTACCATCCTTAATGGCTTTTTTGATCAATGCTATTTTGCAGTCTAGAGAGCCCTGGCCATCTGATCTGTGCTTCCATTTTAATTTATGCACAAATCTGACCATCTCTTCCCTAGACTATTTTAATTTATGCAAGAACATGGCCATCCTAGCTCTGCTCCCATTTTAATGTATTCAAAGATCATTAATCAATGACAAGATCCTTAATTAAAATGTATAAATTAACTGTGAATCAGTGAAGTGTAGAAATGGCGGGAATAACCGTTAATCTATGAATATTCTAGTAACGCCATACTCATGTCACGTGATCTATGAATATTCTAGTAACGCTATGACGTGGTAGTAAAGAGAACAATAAGTTGAAGTCACATGACCTTTGCCGTCCAATAGTGAGAGTGTGAGGACTTAAAAAAGCAGTCGTCTGTAACAAGTGCAGGTGCTGCCACCCCTCTGTTTTATAGTATATAAAACCAAGAACTGTTCATGTTAACCACATTCACTCTGACTCGGTCTCGACTCTTCAAAGCTCGCTTCTCTTCACAGAAAAAAGAAAATGGCTCTCGCAAGCGAAGCAACTACTTTTGCTGTTCCATCACCTCCTGCCGTAGCAGCCACTCATACGTTGAGTGAGAAAACCAAGACAGTGGCTCATCCTGGGGACAGATGGAAAGCCGGCTACGTCACCCTCTCCAGGGTAGCCAAGAACAAAACTGGGTGGAGGAACGTGCATGTGTCTAAGAGGTCGTTTGAAAAACTTTGTGAAAACTTTGAAGTTATAAAGGAGGCTTTGGCAAACAAGACTCACTATCACCTCATGTTGACTAAGAAACAGCATATCCTAACGACGCGGTTTCAACCCGAAGGTAAACCCGCTCTACTTTACGTCAGTATTTTGCACCCTGTGCAGGATACCGAAGAGCTACGTCCACATGATGAAGTTAACCACGCCAAGACCATAAACTTGTCTGTCGAGGAATTCACCAAGTTTACCGAGCTACAACAACAACTCCTCGATGTTGTGAAGAGTAAGGTTGCCCCGACTGATAATGACGAGAGCCTGAACATAGACTGTTTCAGATGGACCTCTAAGAAGAATGGACAACGTTCTAGCAAGATATTCCTCACGCGTCAGGAATGCAGCATAGATGCTACTCATCACTATTTTGAAATGAACAGGGATCATTTCCAAGGGCAACCTATGGAATATGATCACGAAAGTGCCTACAATTTTGACTCTGTTGAAATCCCTAGACCGGGAAAGCTTGAGGTGATTGAACACCTCGCGTACGCTATGGTCACCCAAAGTTTGAAGGCGAAGGGTATTGAAGTCGAGAAAAGCCCTCCTTCTGAAAAAGATGTGCTACAAGCTATTGAACATTTTGACCTTGTATTCTTCAAGGTTCTCGCCAGAAAAGTGTTAACAAAACTTTCTTACAAAAATCTATACCTCACTGGTGATTTTGTTGGCATATTTATGTATACTGTAGGATTGAGCAAGGCCCACCAATGTCTTGTTAAACACTCTCAGTCCTGCTCTGGTAAATTGTACACACGTTTGCTTGATCATTGTTTCGAAGTTGTTCACAAGGAAATGTCTAAAGAATGAATTGTATTTGTCAGATTCCAACATAATATGTGTCACAAATATACTTCAATAAAAAAATATATGTATATTACCTCATATACCTTGTTTTGTATTCTATTGTTTAATCAGAAGAGTAACAACAAAAGCAGTGTTTCTTTTTTCAAAACTCATTTTAATTCAACAAATAGTGGTGGCAAGCATAGCCGTGAAACAAATACAATACAATACGATATATTTTTCTTATTCTTAAAGTCAAAGGTCGAACGCCCTAAAAAAGGCCCAAGCGTGCTGTTTGAAATAGAAAAAAAAAACACATATTAAGCATCAGCATCCGTAGACATATATATCAACTTCAGGCTGACGGAATGATGAACAGTAGAAAGGGGGTATGAGATTCTTTTGCGATACAAGAATAAGAAGAAGAGCTCTTATTTGACAATGTGGTTTTAGGCTACACTAAGCTAACACATGTTGAATGAAGAAAAGGGGCATAGCATCATAGAAACACATAATGTTGCAGAGCCCCTTTTAGTCACGCCACATGTTATATTAAAAGTTGAGAAGAGCTAATACCCATAAGGAAGTGTGTCATATGTCCCAGTCACTAGTACTCTCTTGCTGTAAGTGACCCTCACCTTCTTCAACTCTTCACGACTGAACAGTCTGAACTGCTTTTTACATCGCCGTATTTTATCAAACCGCGTGACAATGTAATTGTCACAACCGTCCGGAGTAGGGTAAGAATCGGGGTCAGCAAAATATAGCACAAGTTCTTTCAACTTGGCAAAATTTACTCTCTGAGCATTGTCGTAATTCTGCGTGACACCCTTCAACTTTACCACTCTGTTACCACGGTTTGTGGTGTATGCATAGGACTTTGGGCCGCTGCTCACAAACTTCTCAATGAATTCCCCCTCCTTTAACTCATTCGTCCAGTCACCCAGGTGTGCACCTATATGAGGTTTGTACTGTTCGTGACTGTTTTCATCATACTCATAGACAACCGAATCTGTGTCAAAGTATAGTACTCGTTCATTCAACCCTAGGAGCGTTTGATACAGTCGTCGTCTAGCGTTGGAAGTAGTAAACGCCGCAATGAAAACATTTACGTGGGACATCTCTGGTAAAAACCCTCTGATATACTCATACTGCAGGAAGCACCGGTCTTCCGCCAGTACGTTTACGTCCTTCAAAAGCTTTGAAGGATCCGTTGTGATTTTAAAGAGTTCTGGAGCGTCAGTCACAAGTTTGTGTATGCTGTGAGTGTTACTCTCACCAAATTTTCCCCAGAAGCTATTTAACAGGAGCTTGTTTGTAGCCCTCTTCCCCGAATTGTACTCTATGTTTTCGGGGTCCAGTACAACACCCTCTACCCTCTTGTATTCTCTGACATATTCGGCTTTTTCACTCATGGTCATGTTGGACTTCGGCCAACCAGAGGCCTCCTGTTTACCCTTCAGGAAAGCATTCACATACTCTGTGAACAGTCCCAAATCCCCCGCTGCTCTGTCATATTTGGAGGTCAGCTTGAAGTGGTAGACCTCATGGACCTTTACTATGCGATACCCCACCTCCAAGGCATCTTCCAAGTCAATAGTGGTCCATGTGCCTACCAAATCTCGCTTCTCATCAGAACAGTCACATTTACTCTTGTTCATGTAGAGGGCACATGTACGACAGAGAGGGAAGAGCAATTTCCCATTACAGCGGACGGGTAGGCAAGGGTGGTAGAGGCCTCTAGGAGGCCTAACTCGACACTGTACAATACCAAAATATGAGGAAATGTCACAAGATTCTGGTGCAATGATCACCTCTGGGATGCCTACAGGGAAGGCATCATTCTTCAAAACCATGGGGTACAGGGAGCAGATGTCTACGTAGCCGATCTTCCGACCTTCTGTCGATTCCCTGTACAGTTTGACCGCATTCGTGCGACCCCCGTAGAAGGCGTCGCGAGGATCGAGCCTCTGCTGTAAGTCGAGCTCTTGGGCTAGCTGGAGGATGCAGGGGTCCTGGAGGAGCATGACTTTGAATTCACACTCCCAAATCACATGCACTTCCAGCTTGAGCTCTTGTCTCAGGTATCGCAGACGACTAGTAGTTCTTGTGTACAAAACCTCTAAGTCCTCCCCTGTGTGCGGGTGACGGAGGACTTCTCCTGTACTTTCTCTAGGATAGCATTTCTGACATCCATGGAAAATACACCCCATGTATTCCCAGGCTGTCTCTCGACCAGTAGCCTCATCATAATGGTACCCGTCCAGCTTGAGCCACGTACCTCCAGCTGAGGTCGAGTTCCTCACTCTGTGTTCTCCACCATTACGGGCATGTCTTATGGTTATGCCATGTTTACGGGCCTCGTACTCCAGCCATATTATAGAAGTACGACTGTGATTGTCCTCCGCCGAGAACCCTGTGGCCGGCATGCGAGCAAAGGGGGTCCTTACAAAAGTACGCTCCTTTACTCGCACGGTCGCCTCATCCACTAGTCTTCCCTCAGAGTCATAAAGCCTGCGCTCACCATTCTTGCAGAACTCTACTAAAGTCCTTCCATCATCTAACTTCACCTCAAATTCCTCTGTTAGGAAAAGGAACCTAAAAGTCGCCATGCAAACGCTGGCCAGGGTGTTGTACTGGAGAGGATCTATCCCTATCCTCTTGAGCACTTTCCGTCCCCCTTTAACAGTGACCTCAGTCATCCTACTTGTCATCCCCAAGAGCCAGCTGCGGAAGGCATTACAGCTCTCTTGGAGGATGTTGACATCATCCTCGCAGTAACGGATGAGTTCCTCCTTGAAATTGAAAATTGTGTCCTTCTGCTGGTCATACCACAACAAGAACTCCTCGCGTGCCTTTGGCTTCATACGATCTGCTCTATAGTAATCAGGGTGAGGCATGGGGCCCACATAGTCCCAGTTCTTCTTCTGGTTAAAGAACACTGGGAATGTGCCTTTACGAATGCCCTGAAGCCCGAACACCGCAGGCATTTGAGCCAGTGGCATTGTGAGGAAATTTAAGGAGTCTATCACTCTGAATTTCCCAGTGTCCACAGCCATGACTTTGCTACCCCTGAATATGACGCTGGGGTCGCGCGTCAGATTGTTGAGGATATATAACATCAAGAAATAGCAGTCATAGGCTTGCCCATTGTGAAATACCAGAGTATACCCCTCAAACATCTTGTCGAAGAAGAACGTGCAGAATTTGTAAGCTACATCTTCACCGAACAAAGTCACTCCCCTTTCACCGCAGTCTGCTGAACTCATGCAAACTTTACGACCCTTTGAACCCCTCCCTTGCCTCCCAAGGGTTCCTCGGCACTTTTCACAATCGCTTCCACAATGTGAGCACCTAGGGTTCTCTCGATAACTCGAACCCTCACAGTGCTCACACTGCCAATGCGCAACAATCAAATTTGGTTCGTGAAATTCAGCTGTAGGGTCAGTTTCGAAGTCTGCAAACATGCACTTTGATGAAATACTTTTAGGTTGTTTTTGCCGAATGTAACAATAATGTACACCAGAAACCTCTTGCTCACATACTCTACAAGTCCTGAACCCGCAATTGTGTTCCTTGGATGTGCTGTAGAAAGAACCGCATTCTTTACAACGATGGGAGCTTGCACACACCCCATTGGTCACATGGCCTGTAAAGCAGACCTGTGAATTTATGAACCTGTTACACACCTGACAAGTCACCTTCTCCCCCTCTACTGGTAGACATTCATCCCTACCACAAGAACGACATACATTTATGCAAGAGTGTTTCATCTTCTTATTGTAGCATTCCTTGCACTTATGGCAGAATGTCGCACCCCTGAATAGAGCAGACATATTCACTATTGCGTGAAAGTGACCAGGTCCCTTGCCACCTTCAGCAGGTTTGGCATAGAACAAGAAGATCGTTCTCTGTCTCTCGTCACTGCCAACATATACTGGCCTAAAATCTGTTCCCGACTGGAAAACTATGACCTGAGCATTTGCCGCCCTTTCATAAGCCACAATATCGGTAAAGGACGGTGTGTAAGCTAGGGCAAAACCCGCTGCTTCTTGGAGAACACAGGCTTCGCGGACTAGCACATCCCTATTCCTATTGTAAAGCTGGTCCAGGTGATTCTGACAAGCTCGTATAAGCTGGGGGTCGCCCGACTCCTCACTCTCCACTCTACGTAGCTTAGCTAGTGCCACAACCATCGACCTAGCCAGGCAAAGGTTATCCAGCGACTTAGTCTTTGATATGCCTTTGCAGTACAGCAGCGAGTCTCCCTCCCCAAAAATGTACTGTAGCCTGACACCAAACTTCCCTGCTCCGCGAGGATTTCTGATGACAGCCACCTGAATTTCCAGAGGCTCATCCAGGAAGAGGTCCTCATCTGACTGAAGGACAGCCCTCAGGAAGTCTTCGACCAATCCCACATGTACGTCTCTGAGGGGCAGCAACCCAATACTGCGAGGACAGTGAAAAGACTTGCTCGACAAATATAATCTGACCAGATCGCTTTCGCTGTAGCACTCCCTAAGCTTCTCAATTATGCTATCTACCACATCTAGCAATTGTCCCACTACCTCTGCTAAAACCACATTGTTCCACTGGTTATTGAAGTTTACTCTATACACAATCTCTCTAACTAACCCCCCAGCAAAATTCTTCTCTCGTATATTGACATCAAGATTCTTGTAGAAGTCTACTTTATAGTTTCTCCCCTTAAAAAGCATACGCTCATCAAATTCCCCCTCTTCATTTTCAGCATTAGGAGACAGTGGAGCTGGCCAAAACACTTCTTCTTCTTCTTCTTCCACTAGGGAATCTTCCATACCACCCTCACCACCAATTGCACCATCACCTTCACAATTTGAGTTATAAATTAATCTCATGATATCATCTAGTATTTCATCTTCTACTTCCGCATGCACCACTTCTCTCACCTCGCCGGTCTTCACTGCCGAAAGCACTCTTTTCTGCTCTCTGTTAAAAAGAGAAAAAAGCATAGTAAAGTTGAAGGTGTTGTTCTGTATTACTTTTGCTACTTTTTCTTATTTTGTTTTTTTTTTCTATTCCTTTTTATTTCGTTTGTTCTGTTCCAACTACTCTATAACCCTCAACCCTTACCTAAGACTTAATTTTGTAATGACCGAACCTAGTTCATTGGGAAGCTTTGGTGTAGATGATGTCGCCGATTTTGGACGTCGTGTGTCTGAAGGGCCGGGTCTGGGGTTACCTAATAACTTAGGTCGACGGGGGTCAGAAGGCAATGATGAAGGTGCAGTTTTCTTTTCCGCTGTCACGCCTGAAGTGCTGCTCCTCTTTTTCTTCAGTGTCAACCCTGTGCCTGATTTACCTTGTGTGTCCTTTTTCGCCTTCACCTCGTTTTCTACAAACCTGTTTTTGAATGAAAATAATCAGGAGGATGAGACTGAGTACAACTAACCATGAGAACAAGATATAAAAATTTAAATGATAACAAATACACAGAAGAAAGGTTCCTCTGGTATTGCTATGCTTACCTTTTTACCACACTGGCCTGCACTCTGTCGCTCTTCAACATGTCTTCGTCGGCCGCCTTTGCTGCTTTCCTTTCTTCTTCCATTTTGGCTGCATTTTCAGCTCTGAGAAGGAGGGGAAAGAACAGCATCATTATCTCTCAGATCCTAGGCTATCAAACACAGAAAACTAATAAAGGTCTGGTTATTACAATTCTCTTTACCTCTGTGCTGCTTCCAGCATTGCCTCATTGGGGGAATTGCTCCACTGCGAAGTCTCAACATCACCCTGCTTGACCTCTGGAATTGAGACAATGACACCGTCTGTGGGATCCTCCATTTCTACCATATGGCACCTGAAAAGACAATGGTTAAACAAAATCGTTATTTCCTAGAATACAAAAACAACCCCTGATTGCACAGTAGAACAATGATATATAAGGAAGTGTAACCCACCTTTCAATCTCATCCAACTCATCTACGAAGGGGCCCATAGACCCTGAGAAGTTGAGCATTTCATCAACTAGAGAATCAGCCTCACTCCTCACCACCACCTCTCGGCTTGCAGGTGTGCTCTCCGGCTGCTGGCTCTGTGTAACAGTTGTCTCCCACGGTTGCCCCTGCGGACTTGGAACTTGAAAGTTGTCTTGCTGAGTACCCGATGGTTGACTAGCCTGTGTGTCATAGTGTTCAACCACAACCAGGGAGGCATCAGGCTTCTCCCGTCTGGTGGAAGTATTCTCTGTAGATGTTGGGACAGGCGTGCTTGTATATGAAGGAGGAAGCAACTGCAGCATGGAGTTTTGATGATGCTGCTTGCGAATGGCAGACTTCTGTGGAGCTTTCTTATCACATGCTGGGTGTTGGCGAGGGAGTCTGTGTTCAACTTTGGCTGTGTGCATAGCCTTTGAGGGATGTCTGCTGCATTCCATTGCTCGAGCACGGGGGACTCTGTAACGATTATTATTATTATTATTATCATTATTATTATTTTTTTTTGTTGAATAGAAAACTGAGGAGAAAAATATTAAAAAGAGAGAGGTTAGTACTGTTCACTTACCGCACATAGCGTTTTGCAGCCACCTCAAGTTCGTCGCTCGCATCATCACTACCATTCTTTCTCTTCTTGTAGTTCTTTTTGGTTTCAATGATTTTGTAACTGAGTTGACGTAGACGCTTCTCAGCTAACTGTTATACAGAAAAGAGAGGGAAATATTTCATTAGTTTCCTGTTTGGAACAAGATACTTTTTCTTCAAGAAACCGAGATAATAAAATAAAGAAATAATATAAATAACATAAAAGTTGGCTTTAACTTGAACGCACCTCATCAAATTCATAGTCTGTCAAGTCGCCACCCTCTTCTTCTTCTTCTTCTTCTTCTTCTTCGTCGCTTGACACATCTAAGACTACCCTCCTGCGCAGTCTGTCCGCACGTCTGAGCTTTGGTGAAGAGTTCTCTTCTACTTCCCTCATGGTTCTCTTGTGAGTACGGACAGGGCGCTGAAGAAGCACAGTGTGGGGGTAAGGTACAATACCCGGAGTCTGAGGCTCCAATTCCTTCGCGGACTCTGCTGAAGACGGATGCTGTACTCCCCCTACAGGAGCTTGACTGGGATTTGTCTGGCGTAGAAGGTCATTCCTGCAAAAGAAAAAAACAAAGCGTACGGGTTTATTATCATTATTTTAGAAATGGATGTTGCACAAGACACGGAACCTTCTTCTTCTTCTTCTTCTTCCTCAAACCTAACCCCTGATGACAGAAACCCCTTCTGTTTTGAATGTCCTACTGCCACAATGCTAGTAGGTCCTTCTATGTCAGGGAAGACAGTGCTAACTATGAACATACTCCGCAACTCTTCCACAATGTATGCCATTCCTCCTCAAAAGATTGTTTACTCTTATGGGGTTTACCAAAAAGTTTTTGGTCAGCTGGAAAACGAAATCCCCAATTTGACATTGCACGAAGGTCTGCCGGACAAAGAGCTAGTGGAAAGCATAGGGTCAGAGGCCCCGGATCATCACACTCTCCTAGTGCTTGATGACCTCATGGACGAGATTAGCAAATCTGCTGAGATGTGCGCACTCTTCACACGCGAAGTACACCACCGGAGGATATCTGTTATCATGATCTCACAGAATATTTACCACCAGTCACGGTATTCGCGCACTATCAGCCTCAACAGTAGTTATCTTATTTTGATGAAGACCTGTCGTGACTTGCAACAGATACATCACCTCTCCAGACAAATGTTCCCCTCCACCCCCAAAAGACTCTTGGAGGCCTATGAGGATGCCACACGCACACCCCGAGGCTACCTTGTGGTGAACAACCTAACGAGCTCAGGAGATGATGACATAAGACTCAGCTCCGGAATACTCCCGGGGACACCCTAGTATTATACACAAGGAAGTGAAGACACTTGGCTGATTAGTCACGTTGCCGATGTCGTAGAGTGTAGACGTGTATTACTCCTCAAGACAGAGCATGTCAGCTCGTGTGAAGAAAAGTTACCCTCTTGCAAAACTTGTTGTTGAGACTTTTCAAGTATCTCAATCCCTTGCACGTAAATTGTTAGGCGAGGTGAATGGAGACCAGGCATTGGCTATAATTGAATTGATTCTCAATGTGTTAAGGGGACACCTTGTAATACCGGAGCGTGTCAGACGCGAACTGAGGACAAGCAGGGTCATTCTTCGCCGGCTGTCTCGCATTAGAACAGGTCTTCAAGCAAGAGAGGGTATCTACAGACACTACAAAGTGGTAATAAGCTTCCTGAGTTTGTGTCTTGGAGAGTTAAAGCGTCTAGCAGGGGGAATCGAACACAGGATCAGCGACACGTCAGACCTAACAGAAGAAACTGGAGGATACGACAGTGGGAGTTCTTACAGCGAAAGCGACAGCAGTGACAGCAGTAGCGACAGCAGTAGCAGCAGCAGCAGCAGCAGTAGTAGTGAGTCAGACGGCGAAAGTCAGAGTTCAACTTTGAGCTGGAAGAGTGAGAGCTCAAGTGAGAGTGAAAGTGAGGACACTCATTTCTCAAAATCATCATCATTTTGTGACAGTGAGAATAGCCTGGAAGGAGGAGAAGGTGAAGATATTGAACCTGCCAGAGAGGAAAAGTTGAAAGTGACGTGATTAAAAAAAAAAAATGACATCCTCTATGAAGTTCAACCGGAAAGTCTATGTTGTGCCAGAGGAGAAATATCTCAACATGCTGCAAGATCTAAAGTTGCGGGCGGAAGTTGCGGGCGGAGTCCCGCAACTTCCACCCACTCAGCCTTCCAAGTCGACAGAGGAACCTACTCCAATCCTTCGCGAAGGCGTGAGTGAAGTGACCGGGGCGCCAGACACCCATCCCCCTGAAAGTGGAGGAACTGATGTCGAGCAAAAATCTAAGGGGACAGCGGGTGACAACACTGATGAAGTCGAGCCTATCTCTGGGGCTTTGGGGAATGATGATGTGAGTAAGAAGAATCTGACAAAAGTTCAGTCCCTACTGGCACCCTATAAGGGAGGTAAAGGAGGGAGTAAAAACTTTACTGCTGCGCTTCTGCACACGCAATCTACACGTTACCCTCTCCCCCAAGACTATAAGACTTTCTACTCCATCTTACTGGAAAAAAACATCCCTCTGGAGTTGATAGGTAACAAGAGATTGAGAAGGGTTCTTCACTATCTGAAGAACTTGAGGGGGGACGAGAAGGAGATTGGGAAGAAGAAGAAGAAGAAGAGGCAGGAGAGGGGGAACAGTGACTCAGAGTCCTCAAAAGGGCACACTTCTAGCATAGGTAAAGCAAGAGGGAAAATTGCCTCCAGATCCCCTAATATTAAAGGCAGCGTCAAGTCGGTGAGAGGAGTCAAAAGATATTACCATTGCAGAGTAAACGTAGAGGGAAGCAGACTTCAAAAGGAGGCAGACTTTGGGTGAAATTGTAGAAAGAAATAGCTCAGCAGAAAGAGACACGCCCTCCCTCTCATGAACTCATGCATCGCTGACACACCACCGCTGTGCTTTGACGCACCAACACCGCGTCTCGGCGAACCAGCACCGGGCGTCGGAGCGCCGACACCATGCGTCGGAGCGCCGACACCGTGCGTCGGACAAACTTCCTGACACGGCTTGAAGATAGGGAAAAGTGTCGTTGAACTTCGAACAAGCGCTGTCGGAGCGTCGAAGCAGCTCGTTGCATTTTAGCAGAGGTGTGCTGAGTCACCAACATTCCCACGGCGGCGTATTGAAGGCACGTCTACGGACCACCGTGCTATGGCTTTGCCTCGCAATGTAGACAAATACCTCACTAAAAGGTTCTATGATGAAAAGCTGCCTGGGAGCTTCACAAGTGTTTCAAAACTCCATAGTGTAATTAGAAAAGAAGGGAGGTACCGAATCCCCTTGGAACGAGTGAAAGAATGGGCAAAAGGTCAGGACATCTTGACACTCCACAAAACCGTGAGAGAAAGACAACCCGCCTACAGACGAATCATAACACATGGCCCCGGGCACCTGTGGGACTGTGATCTCTTGGTGTTGAATGGGAGGAGATTCACTGCCAGCAATTCTGGTAAAGCCTACATACTCATAACAGTGGACGTCTTCTCCAGATTCTGTAGAGCCGAGGCTGTGAAAAACAAAGGGGCCCGTGAAATGGTCGCAGCCTTCACAAGGATCCTCTCACGCACAAGGGACCAGCCCCGGTTCTTGAGGAGCGATCACGGAACCGAGTTCTCTAATGAAGCAGTGCAACGGCTGCTCAAAGAGAAAGGTATCAAGCATTATTTTGCCAACACGGAAACCAAGGCCAACTATGCAGAAATTCTAATTAGGACCATAAAAAAGAAACTGTTTCAATTCTTCCAAAGGACCAATTCCTACGCCTATGAAAACGATTTGCAGGATATAATCAAATCATATAACAACACAATTCACTCTTCAATAGGCGTGGCTCCGAGTGAGGTGAGTGAGGAGAACCGTCAGTCCGTATGGGATTACCAGTATGTCACCAACTCTTCTAGCTACAAGAAGGTTTTGAAAAGGGCTCTGAAGGCGGCCTCGAAACGACGCCCGAAAAGACCTCGGTTCAGATATGATGTTGGGCAAACTGTGAGAGTGGCTTATTTCAAACGCAGGCCTTTTGACAGAGCTTATGACGAGCAGTTCAGCGGAGAGGTCTTCACAGTGAGGGCGAGAAGAGAAGAGGAGGGTATACCATTGTACTACCTCACAGACTACGGGGGACAGAAAGTGCAAGGACAGTTTTATGAAGGAGAAATCACTGCGGTCAGATACGATCCCGATGCATTGTTTAAGATTGAAAAAGTCCTAAAGACTCGCATGCGTAATGGAGTTGAAGAAAAACTTGTAAAATACCAAAGCGGGCCCTCTCGTTACAACGAGTGGCTGGAGTCGAAGTCCATTGTGAACATCACTGGGAGGAAGAAAAAGAAAACGAAACCGAGAAAGAGACGATAAAAAAAAAAAAAAAAATATGCTACTCTGTGTGTCAAGCAGTCCTGCAGCCGGTGGCAGACAAAATAACTGCCCAGGGAGTTTCACATGCTCCCTCCCTGAGCACTACAGCCTGGACACCGGGAGGAGGGGTTTCTGGAGTCTGGGGTTGAAGGAGATTTACGTACCAGCACTGAGGACAGGACGTAAGTGGGACCCTATATATGTGTGTTGCTCAGTCTGCGAGACCTCCTGTCTTGGGGAGATGTACAAACCCATTGTGGCCACGCTTAGTGCTGGTGAGCTTAAGAGGAACAGTTTTGTACGTTTCGAGTCAGTCTACTACGTTCCTCTGAGGGTGAACAGTCTGAGCGAGCTGAGCGTGGAACTTTGCTCCAAAGGAGGAGAAACCCTGGAAGAGTTGAACACCCTGGACAACGTCACACACATAACCAGCTGCACGTTTGCATTGAAATGGAAGGCCAATTCAAGTCCGTGGAAGCCGTAAACCCCAGAGCGTGGGTTGAGCATTTTAAAAGCACCGTGGGGAAACCGTCGGCATGGGGGAAGGCACCTAAATTGGTGTTGTTGAAAAAGAACAGTTCTGGTCAAAACAGTTCAGCCACATCTAAGGACCTCCCGCTCAATGTGGTTTCACCCGTGGAGCAGTATGCCAACATGGCTCAGGCCGAGGTGGACAAAACCACGCCTAAGTACACGGTCCCTTCAGTCGGCTCAAAATCTTCACGGAGTGAGGGCGGATCCAAGAGGAGGAAGAGGAAGAAGAAGGGTAGTTCTTCAAATAAATCCAGCTCTAAAGGCAGTGGTGGGAAAAGCAAAAGGCGCAAGACTCAGGGGGATATTTTCAACTAACCATGGCAACCGGAGAGAAAGTATTGAAGGCCACAGACTTGGCTTATGACAATTCTCTAGACATCTTTGAAGTACCTGCATGCAACCTGGGGGTTTCTGGCGTGAAGTATATTTCTCACAGACCGATAAACCAGTTCTCTACTGAAGGCAATGTGAAATTCCGTGTTCCGGGCACCGGATCTGCTTACTTGGACCTTCAGGAAATATATGTCAAGACTACTGTGAGAATCATGAAGGGGAATGGTGAACCTATACCCAAGAGACCCCTACAACACTCCCCCAGATTATCACCCGATGCCGATGAAGACACTGACGTGGACGGCAACGAGGACCCTGGGGAATGGGGAGTAGGGCCTGTGAACAACTTGGCGAGCTCATTGTGGTACCAGGCCGAGGTCCGCCTTAACGACTGTGTCGTTTTGGGCGGAAGAACAGGGTACGCTTACTCGGCAATGCTAAACACCTTGCTGGACGAAAACTCACTCACAGATGGGGAGTTGGAGTGCGCCATGTTCGACAAGGACACTGCACCGTACGCCTACGACGTGCAGCTGAATGGAGGTGGCAATGATGGTTATGCACGGAGGGCTGAGAGGATGAAAGAAAGCAGACCTGTGGAGCTGCTGGCCAGGTTGGACGCCGATGTTTTCAAGGTGCAAAAATATTTAATCAATGGTGTGACCTTGGACATTAACCTGACCCCCACCTCCTCCGAGTTCAGACTGATGTCTGGGAACACGACGTTCACAGACTATGTTTTGGAAATTCTAGACATCTCTTTGGAAGTGAAGCAGATAATTCCAAGTCCGCAAGTTCTCGTGGCTCACCAGGAGATAATGCGTGAAGGCCTGTCTAGGGCAAGATATTTCTATCTCAAGGAGGACATGAGGAAGTTCGTTTTACCAAAGGGGACCGCCTCGTACTATTCGGAAGATTCTTATAACGGAAAAGTACCGAGCACCATGGCAATAACCTTTGTCTCTGGCGAGAGTATGAATGGAAAATTATCAAAAAACCCCTTCTACCTACATCACTTTGATATCACCCACATAAATGTGAGCGTATCTGGGAACCCTACACCTAGGGGGCCCCTATCGCTTAACTTTAAGGAGGGGAAATACCTGCAGTGCTACAGTGATCTTTATGGAGGCAAGAGCAGAGGACCTAGCAACAACCAGAGGATCACTCTGAAAGAATTTGGGCAAGGATATGCAATTTTTGTCATAAACCTGAACCCCCAGAACCGTGACACCTACTTCCCTGCAAGCAGGGACGGTTCAGTTCGCATCGAATTGAAATTCGCCCGTGAACTGCCTGAGAGCATTGTCATGCTCACGAGAGTCAGCTACCCAGCAATGTACGAGTTGGACTACGAAAGGAATGTGTATCTATCATGAATACTGAGCAGATTTACGAACTTCTCTGGCAGGACAAACATTCTTCAAACTATGTGCTGGCTGTTGCACCCAGCAAAGTGCTACGTTACATCCAACATGATGACAGAGAGGCCTGCTACATTATAAACGTGCCTATACATAGAAAGTATACAGGGACTGCTACTACTAATTCTACTACTACTACTACTGCTGGTCACTTACCCAAACGTGGAGGCGGCAGGAGGAAACGAAGTAGCCTGAGGGAAAGCGCCGCGAAGAGTCTGGAGAGCCTGGAGTGCCTGGATAGCCTGCCATGCATGGAGACTCTGTTCGGAGAGGGAAACAGCATCCACAAGCCCGTTGAGGGCAAGGGCGGGGTTCATCGTCGGAGGCAAAGTCAGCTGGGGGACGTATGGCCATGCAGACAATCCTGGAGGTGGAGCAGGGAAGCCCCTAGCAAAACCTTGGGCGAGAGTGGAGTTGACAAAGTTGGCCATTGGGTTGTTCTGGTTATGGTTCATGGTAGAGCTGAGATTTTCGACAGTCTGGGGACTTTGAAGGATGTGACCTATGGAGAAGACATGGAGAACTTTACTAATAAATACCAATGCGTAAATGTGAATGATGATTTGCTGGACACTAAAAACTGTGCTTATTTTTCATTGCTATTTGTGTACTACAAAAGTCGGGGGCACCCCACTGCTGATGTGGTAAAGATTCTCAAGGAATGGGGGGAGCATGTTGAAGACGAATGTAAGAGGATTTTTTCTTTGGAGAAATCAAAAAAAGTTAAATTAAAAAGCTGGTGAATTGGGACTTGTGGTGTAGAGGCGTTTCAGTTTAGTTAGTTATGGGCAAACATCCTCACTTGGAATGTGTGTAAATTGTATTGCTACATTCAGGGTGATGTTGAAGTCAACACTGCGTAGTGATGTTTTTCCAAAAGAAAATTTCATTATCATGCAGTATGCTTTCAACTATCCTCTTAAAAGGTTGTAAAATCTTTTTATACTTATATCACTGGTGACAGTGTTTTTCACTATATGTAGTGAGGTAGAGAAAGTTCAGTTTAGTTAGTTAGTTAGTTATGGGTAAACATCCTCACTTCGATTGTGTGTAAAAGACAAAATTGTATTGTAACATTCAGTGGGCTGCTGAAGCCAACACTATGTAATCATGTTTTTTCAAGAGACATTTCATTATCATGCTGTATTCTTTCACCTAACCTCTTAAAGGATGTAAAAATGTAATAATGGCGTGGCATTGTGCTATAATAACGTTTTGATGTGAATAAAACTTTCATTTGTTGGTCTAAACGTGAATTTCTGTGTTGAGTTGTATCTTACCAGCAAAATAGCTGCGTCCTTAGCCATGGCCTGATAATAACCCAGAGTTCCTCCCATCAAGATGGGGAAAAATCTTGTAAAACGAGGGCTTTTGGGGCTGAACCGCTAAGCAACATTGCAGGTTTTGGTCCTTTTCAAAAATCGGTTTTACAATCGATGAAAAAAGCCTTGAATTTTGAACTCAATACAAAGAGAGGGAACCCCAGTAATAAACTGGCCCAGTTATTTTCTGTTCTTGGAATAGCGAGGTTGCATGCTTGTAATTCCTTCTTTACCACAATGGCCTCTGCGCGTGGAGGAGCGCCGTTAAAATGTCAAGCCAGAATAGACCTGTGATTTCTAATATTATATAAACCAGACAAAAAAAAAAAGGCTTTGTAGTTATGTGACATTCACCAATGAGTCTTGTGGCTAAGGTGTGGAGTGAATTAACAGCGTATTTCAACGATATGCGCCCTCTGGCGTACTTCTCAGCTCTAATCATGAGGTGAAATAACATGAATTGGGATTTATGGTGCAGTGCTCAGAGAAATCACCAAAACAACGTTGCCAATGCCTAAAGTATATGGGAGGACGTCGAAGTAACCAACAAAGTCTAAAATATTTACATAATTACGTTTCCTGCCAAAAATTCGATTCCTATATTGACCTCCTCTATTTAGAAGGGGACCGCAGATTTTGCGAGGGCCTAATCTTTCAATTCTATCACCAAAACCATGTCGTCATGGTGCATGGCAGCCTTTCTGGACTCTATCTAACGAAAAATGCAATAAAGCATGACCTAATTTGATTAATAGCTCGAAATTCGATGCATCATCAAGCAGAAGCTTTTCCATGTGACTAATAAACAAAATGGCCGATCACGTGCTTGCATGAACATCACCAAAATGGTGTCGCAGGGGTACAGGGGTGGTCCTGGTACACTCTAGGGCACGTTGGACTTGAAAATGTTCACAACTTTTGCTTCATGTGGAAAAATTCGTTGCCTCAATAATTGTTAGTCTGCGCTTTGGTGGCCATTTTTGGTTATCTCTCCCCCTTGTTTGGAATGGCGAAATTTAGCAGGTTAATCAACCTTAGGGACTGAAGGACGTGTGGTCTAACGAAATTCATACCAGATTAAACAAAAATTCCAACCCTACTCTCAATCTTGGTCGACTCATCTTGCCCCTGCAACCTAAAATCAATTCAACCTAATGGTGGCATAGGGCATCACCAGAATGGTGTCGCTACCACCTGTTCTTGTACTCTTGTTGCCAGTCTAACGAAATTCAATGTAAAAGTGTAGACTATTTCACACAATTTCCATAATTTACCTTCTATTGCTAGGGAGGTTGAGCAGAGCACTGCATGCAGGAGTCTTACACATTGCGGGGCTCATTTTGAGAAATGCAGTAGCATAAACAGTCAACTAATCTGGCTACTCGATGGACAAAGCAGTAGTCTAACGAAATATGATGCAAAAGTCGAAAATATGTCACAGACAAGAGAGGAATTGCCTTTCTTTATGGACCTGAATATGAAAACACGCATCTGCTGTGCAGTTGGGCCTTCGAGGCTAATTCAGAGAAAGGAAATTAACTGCCCCACAAACGTCTATGAGAAGGCACACAGAGTACAGCCAGCATAATATTCAAATAGATCTCCTTTTACCACAAACGACTTGTAGAATAACAATCTTAAACAAGAGATTTTGAAAAGAAAGTAACTTACCTGACTTTCTCTTTCTCAGAGGGAAGACCGGTTGTCTTGAAGAGTAGTTTCTTGAAGAGGCTTCTTGAAGCAGGAGTAACTGGCAGGTTACTTTCTGGTGATCTAGATGCAGTGTGGGTGCTAATTTCTACATCTGAGTTTTTATACTCAATGCCCTGTCACGTGGGGTATAATGAGCATCAGTGCGTGTTTTTTGGTAGCATCTTTGATCTCCTGCTGTGATCACGGAGCATAGATCTCCACACTTGAATGCACCCAAAATTGATTCTAAATGATCTAGAGAAGGGCTCTAATCGATACCAGTACAAAAAGGTCTACTGTGAAAAAGCTAGAAGAGTAAACAGAATAAAGTGACACAGCGTTGTTTGACTACATTATATGATCTAACTCTGCCAAAAGGTCAGCCCAAGCTTTGTCATTAGCAGGCGTCACCAAACATGTGGGCTAAACGTGCGTTTCTGTGGTGGCCATGGGAAAAAAAACCTAATAATAATAATAATATTGGATTCCCAAGACAAATTCTTCTCACTTGGTAACTATTCAACATTATTTCCTCTTGGTCTTTTCTCTTCCAAGCGCAATCTAACATAATGCTTGATGATAAATACAGGAGGTAAAGTCGAACCATTTTGAGTCTCAGTTAGATCAATTCTGGCAAAATACCGGGACGTAAAGCCAGTCCCTTTGAGACTGGTCGACCAAAGATAAATTGTTGACTTGAAAATGATCATCCTCAATGCAAGTCTAACTAACATTATAGTTGAAATACAGGACGTGAAAACCAAACCCCTTTGAGTCTCAGTGCGATAAATTCTGGACTTGAAAGAGTCTTTTAAAAGTTCACAAACTGAGACTAATACAGTCTGTGAAAAGAGCAATCAAACTCCATTGGTAATAAAATAAAACTCTCTCTCTCTCTGTTTCAATTCTCAGTCAGAACTAGGTACTCTTTTCAAAACAGTTTTTTCCTCCAATTCACACATATATAGATATAAAGGATAAATACAGGACGTAAAGCAGGCTTTCAAGTCCACTCCACCACTATAACCTAATCTCTGCTCTTAATTGATTTAATATAGTTTTTCTTTCTCACTGTAAGTCATATTTACTTCTGAGAAAACTAAAGTGTTTTGTTTTGCAAGTCTGTTTCCTTGAATTTCTCTCTTATGGTTAGTTTTGGAGAAAATAAACAATTTGCTGAATGCTGAATGCTGATAAAATATTGGCAAAACAGGCAAATATAACTTTCACTTTAACTTGATCCAAGCAAGCGCGTGTCTGCTATTGAGCGTCTTGTTACGTAACATTAGCTTCTAGGGAGCGCTCTAGCTTTGGGAGACAAAAGGAGGGTGGAGCAAAGACAAAAGGGGTGCACTGCCAGTGCATTTTCGATTACGTAACCCCACATGTTCCTGAAGTGGGATCGAACTTGTAGAGTGACATTTCACTGCCAACTGTCATTCTGAAAGCACATACATACATACAGCAGCAGGATTATTTACAGAGTTTTATTAAGTTGACTGTGACTTGCTGAGTGAAATGATCACAATGGATCTCAGGGTGATTATTGTGCTAGCCCTGGTGGCCCCCTGTTATTCTTGGATTTGTGGAAACCGGAATCAGTGTGTTTGCTCGAGCAATGGAATGGTCAGTTGTGAACAGATTTCCGTCAGCCCCCTGTTTCCAGAACGCAGTCGCAATTCCAGAGGACTTGTTCTACGTGTTGCTGATCCCAAGACCTTCGACCTCAACAGTTTGGACCTCACTCATGGCTTCGAATTCGTTTCTTTGACCGGTGCCGATCATGACCTGTGTGCTAGAGTAGCTGCTGGATTCCCCTGGGTCACGTGCAAGTATGATGAGGTCACTTCGACCAGCTGTGTTGGACCTAACTGTGACTTTTTTGGCCGCATTTACACTTCCTTGAGAGCCCAGGAAATGAGCGAAGACTACGAACAACAAACGTCAGATGACCCAGGGACCACAAGGCGACAATCAGAGAGGCAGCTCTTCTCCTCAAGGGTGACCACGGCCAGTCGAATGGACTCTTACACCATGGGGACCCCCGTCAGACAGATGACCTATTGGACTGTCAAGAACTTTGGATTCTGGGGCACCGTCTTTGCTGGGATATCTGCTGGCCTGCTCTTTGCGGTAACTATCCTCCTTATTCTGAACAGAAAATGTCGTGGGGCAGAAGAGGACCCAGCCTGCGTTGTGTCAGCCTGCAAAGCCTGCTGCAAATGCTTTTGTGTTGACCCAGCGCGCAAACTTGGTCGATGTCTAGGACTGTCACCCAAGAAGGGCCGAGCTCAGTACAGAGGCGGGTCAATCTGTAGCCTGGAGTCCCAGGAAGAATATTCAAGAATATAATTCAAGAGGTAAATTGTACTTTTTACCTGCTCTTAACAGTAACCTTACATAGTTTTTTAATTGATCTAAGCATAGGGTGCTTTTGCTGATGATTTTCTGTTAACACTTGAATGTTTGTTTTTGTTTTAAAAAGTTACTGACAAATGTCTTTCATTCTTATCATTTCAGATCTTCTGGAGAATTGCTGGATTGAATGGTGCTGACTTCAGGGCCTTGCTGGAAGCAATGCCTCATCCTTGGCTTATGATGCCCCCGGCCTTTGGACTTATACCCCCGGTCAACGCTATGCACAACTTCATGCCCCTACATGCCAACATGTTCCCCGAGGACATTGGAGCCTTCTTCCCGCCACGCGCACCTGCCAGAGAGGCTGCCCCCGCCGGTGCCCCTGTCGCTGAACGCCCCCGTGCTCCCATGTTCCCCGAGGACATTGGCCCCGTCTTCCGTCCACGCGCGCCTGCCAGAGAGGCTACCCCCGAACGCCCCCCTGCAGCTGAACGCCCCCGTGCTCGTCAAGTTAGGCCCCGAGGTAATGGCCTTTTGCGTGACATGGACGTCGACAACATCATCCAGGGTCAAGGACGTTTAAGACCAAGACGCTGAAGAGCTTTTTTATAATGACTGTTTAACCTGGAGCTTTTTTAAAAGCTGAACATCCTTTTCAAAGACTCTAGATTAGTAACTAGTGGGCTGTGAACTCTGAATGCTGAACTTTTTATTTGAAATGACTTGAAATGACTTTTGCATGAACTTTTTGAATGGTTGATCTAAATTTGTTGAACTTCTTGAATGTGTGACTTTGTGCCATCATTTTTGAATGCCTGATTGAATGTGAATTAGCTTTTGTTTGAACTTCTTGCATGTATGACTGTTTAGCCTGGTGCTTTTTTTAAAAGCTGAACATCCAACTTCTTGCGTGTATGGTTGTTTAGGCTGGTGCTTCTTTCAAAAAGCTGAGCAACCTGATCAAAGACTCTAGATTAGTAGTAGTAATGACTGTGAACTCTGAATGGATAACTTCCTAAAACTTTGGTGAACCTTTTTATTTGAAATGCCTGAAATGACTTAGCAGGAACTTTTTGAATGTCTGATCGAACTTTGTTGAACTATTTGCTATGTGACTGTTTAACCTGGAGCTTTTTTAAAAGCTGAACATCCTTATCAAAGACTCTAGATTAGTAGTGGGTGAAAGGGTAACTTCCTAAAACTTTTTGCTAAACTTGAAATGTCTGAAATGACTTTGCAGGTACTTTTTGAATGTCTGACATGACTTTGTTGAACTACGTGTAAATCTTTTGAACATTAAACATTCAATCTGTTGTGTTTGTTTCATTTCATATTAAGCGGTATTTGTGCCAATGAATACCAGCTTCCACAGAGCACCAATCTGGCAATGACAGAGTGTTTTATCTTTTGCCAAATTTAAAGGGCAGCGGGCATTGAGTAGCAATGACCTTAGAGAATAGAACTGGCAACTTCACAATATAGCAGCAGTCAGTTTTTAAGTTTGTTGGAGTAAATGAGCGGAAACAAGGCAACTTTTTTAAGTTTTAAAAATAGACTTTAATTTTTGACAATTAGCAAGTTTTCAAACAGCATCATACAATAATGTCAAATATAACAGCACATCAATAAATTCATTTCAATTGAAGTCATCGAAATAGCACCCCACAAATTTCACAAAAAGGGCATCCAGAAAGCAAGTTTGCAGATGCTCCTTCTCATTTTCACAAGTGTCAAAAAAGAAACTGTACATGGCAGCACAGAAGGGGGAAGTGCCCGATGTTGATGTCAGGAAAAAAGTCAGCATATCATCTGAGGGTGTATTTAGAGAATAGTCTAAGTTTTCTAGCATCTCTCGCAGGAGATGCTCAAGGAGGCGCCAATTGTGGATAGCAAATTGACGGACCCTCAGTCCAGTGTCGAAGTTGTATTCTTGGGGGTTGTTTTCAGCATATTTCCTGGTCATTTTGATATAGAATCTTTTGGAGACGGCAAAACAGAGATCATATGGTGTGGGACGCTCCAGCCTCAGCTCCATCAGGGTGTGAGTCGGGGGGAGAGGGGGTGCAGGTGGGAGGGAATAATCGATGTTGATGTCATCCAGCAGATTGTTCGATAGGGAGGGGGGCGAGGGTGCTTCAGAATGGGGGGTCGAACTGCGCACGGCCATGGGATCAAAGGTGGAGTTCATATCTGTGGGGTCGAGGGTAGTACTCATGCTGTCCACCAGGACTGAGGAGCATTCTTGGGTTTCGTCTGCCTGCAGAATGACATCAATGGGGTCTTCTTCTTCTTCTTCTTCGGTAGCATCTCGAAAAGCTGCAGAGGACTGGCTGGACATCTGGGGGAAGTGATCCAGCTGAACAACGTCGTAGTTATCTTCGTCGATCACAATGGCCAATACCAGATTATTCAAGATAATGTCAGGGTCTCTGCTGGCTTCTTCCATCGTGGAGAAGTATTGGCACATGCCAGTGTTCATACATTGTCTCCTGTAGAGAGGGAGAGTGTAAGACTCCTGCTGGGGGAGAACACGTCGGCTGCACATTTCTATCAGTCTGGGCAGGTTATGTAGCAGCAAATCGTACTGCATTGCAGAAAGTGGAGTGGAGAATTTCACTGGGGTAGAGTAGTTATGAGGAACGTCATACATCTGCCTGGTTTCAGTGATAACAGTCTCCCACACACCCTGATAAGTACAACGTCTGGACAACTCTATGAGAGGAGAGACTGTGCTTCTGAAGGTGGAGAATAGATCTATCTTCTCTCTATTTCGTCTCATCTGGTGCAGAAGTGATGGGAGGTCCTCACCTAGGACTATTGATGAGTCGGTGTAGCCTGCCACTTGGTGCTCAATCCTCAAATAGTGTTTGTCTATTGAAGAGCCCAGGAGTAGATCGAACTGTAGCTGACTGGGTCCATTTCTGGCCGAAAATGATGTCTGGATGTACATGTTGCGGTCAGTGAAGCTTGCCATGGTGAATTGTTGGAGATTCCTGGATACTCTGAGAGTGAGTGAGCATACATCTCAAGTTCCATTTTATTAACCTCCAGTGTCTAAAACAGTAGGTGGGAGGGGGGCAGGGGCCCGTGAGTCACGTGGGTGCGGTCATGCGTGCCATACCACTGCCAGTTCTCAAGCTACATGCGACTGCTTCAGTTGATTGTTGAATTCTCTTTACCCTTATTGCTGCTGATCCGATCAGAATGATCCAGGGCGGGGCTGGGCAACAAGATACCCAGACTACTGGATAGGAGGGCTGTCCACAGGTTAGAGTTTGGATGTCCCATTGCAAGGCAAGTAACGCAGGAAATTATTACAAAATATAACATAATTATTTGCCCAAAATATTTGATTTCTGTCCTTGGGGCCTCATATCCAAACAGGTACCACACACTAGCGTTGTCGACAGTGTCGCTGGCATCATTTGCTTCTTCTAAATCCTGTTCCTGGAATGTTGCCTCACTATTTTGCTCCCTTTCAAGATTGACAGCTGTGTCCTGCAGGGGGACGCTGCTGTCCTGCATAAAAGTGACGTCTGAGGTGGTCATGCTGATCTGTACTGATGAGCGGTAGAGTAGGAACTGATCTGCTCGCTATGAGTGCAGCAGTATTAAAAGTCAACTTTTGAGACTTCTTATTCTTTACAAGGAAAGAGACAAAATGTTCTTAATAGTGTCAATAAGTGGACAGAAGGAGAAACAAAATGTTCTAAATAGACATTCGCTCTAATTTGCTGGTTATTTTGGCTTTCTCCTGTTTCAATTTCTTTTCTCATCTAACAACAGAGTCCTGAGGTGCTAATGTTACTGAACAGTGCTAATAACTAGCAAATGGTGGCAGTGGTGAGAGCACCTGCTGAGCACAACAACCTTGGTAATGTTGAGAGGGGGTGTGAATCAATTAAGCAGAATGGAGGTACACAGAGGAGGGACTTTTTTTGCTCCCCTCCTATGGATGGAGTGATTCTTAATAGGGAATGTCAGCAGGGGAGTTACACTAAAAATTGGCTTGCCCACATGCTTGTATGGCATTGAATTGTGAGGGACTTTAAAGAGCTTTGGATTTTTTTTCTTGACATGCCCTGAGTACATATATTGTGTCAACTTCAGCTTCGTAGATTTTGAAATTATTCAGATAAAAAAGGGGACATAGCTACATTTGCTTAAGGAAGACTTAGAGAAGAACAAAATAGAAAAAATACACCAGATTAGAATATAATTGACTTACCCACATGCTTGTATGGAATTGAATTCTGAGGGACTTTAAAAAGCTTTGGAAAAAAAGCCAAATAGCTACCTTTGCTTAAGGAAGGATAAGAGAACAACAAAATAGAAAAAAATACACTAGATTAGAATATAATACCTCTATCTGAAACATTGGGAAGGAACTTTTGGGAGTGCTTCATATACAAATTAACCTACACTACCAGCTCCATTTTATGAGGTATGTTAAAGAATAGAAGGCTGTCACAGTTACCAATTGATCTTCTTGACTGTCTTTTCATGGTGCAGGAGATAGAGTTAATCAAAGTGACTTATGTTAATTTAAACACTTTAATCAAGGATCATGTCATTGATTAATGATCTTTGAATACATTAAAATGGGAGCAGAGCTAGGATGGCCATGTTCTTGCATAAATTAAAATGGTCTAGGGATCAGATGGTCAGACTTGGGCACAGATCAGATGGCCAGGGCTCTCTAGACTGCAAAATAGCATTGATCAAAAAAGCCATTAAGGATGGTAATAAAGTCCTCATGTAGTAGTAGTACCCAGTGATAGTAACCTCACACTGTCCCTAAACATCCCTCGACCCCATGCCAACCAGGACGATGAATCACCAGAGGAAGATCCTATCCCAGATAGTCCAGTTATACCACGCACAATTCCCCATACACCTGTGGTCATACCCCCCATCCTCAGCTTGCCCCCAGATCCTTGTGAGACCCCTCTCGTGAGACCACCTCGATCCCCTGTGCGCCCTTCCTCAATACATCATGATCACGAACCCCCAAATGAGCCCGTTTCAGACAGTGCTCCCTGTCCTGACAGTCCGGAACCCAGAAGATCAGATCGAACTTCAAAACTCCCAGCCTACTTGATGGACTATCAGTTGGACTGATACATTGTTCTCATATTTTTGTACACTGGTATTGTCACATTAATTGTCCATGAAAATATTATTCAATCATAACCGTCCGATGTACTCTCACTTTATTTGTTCTTTTCTGTTATCAAATTTCAATTTTGTGTTCCATGAATCAGTAACAACACTTTGTTAACATTATAAATCACATACATGTATATGTTGTTCCCACTGTCTATATATGTTAATATAACTCTCCCTTGATTATAATGCTCTTTGTATTATATTGTATTCAAAGTACTTCCACCATAATTGCTTATCATACTATGGTTTGTGTATCAACATTTAGCTTTAATAAGTCAGGTTTCTTGTTACATGTTCCATAAGGTGTTATGAGTTAGTCATATATATGTTCAAGTTATATTTTTTGTTAGCATAGGTTTCTCAACTTTCACAAAAAGGTTTAAGTTTCTTAACTTTCACAAGAAGTTTAAAGTTGTTTAAAAACTTGATTCCATGTATCATAGGTTTCTTCACCTTTAACAAAAAAACAGTATAGTTGTATCCAGTTCTTATCCTTTGTAAGCATGTGTTTCTTCATGTTAAGACAAAAAAACGGGATAAAGAGAAACCACGCCACTAGGGGCGTTGTAGTGTTTATTTACGAATAGCGCCATCTGTTGCTTATTGTACTGGTCCCCTATTATCGTCAATAAACACACGAGGTTTATTCTGACATGATGTGTATTTGTCGTCTATTAATGTTGTCATAATATACCTGGATATTCCAACCCATTGACGCGGTATGCTTTTGTTAAATGGCACATGTATACATCTCTAAGAGATGTCAGCACAACACAATGTTTTTATGAACCATGACAATGTATTTCTTTGTTTTTAGTGGTCAATAAATTGAATTGAATTGAATTGAATTGAATTGAATTGAATTGAATTGAATTAAATTGAATTGAATTGAATTGAATTGAATTGAATTGAATTGAATTGAAATGAATTGAATTGAACTCAGAAGACCATTTGGCACCTCTACCAGCCCATGGCATGCCAGTATTTTACTACAATAAGTTCTTACTCTTTGACGCCAACTTATTCTCCCATGTTTACCGTGTTTACATATTTATCCCATGGGCTGTCATGGTGTATTCTTATATCGGGGCATAATCAGGCCTGTTCTCCATGACAAGGTTTCCAATTGTTTGTTTATCATGGCTTCGGTGCCAATCGGCGGATTTGCAGCAATTTCACTTTCATGGTCATTATTATCTCATTGCTACTGATTAAAACTTGCCAGTAGGTAGGCCTATATTTTTTTTTAATGATGATATCAATCAATGATAAAATGAGTAAGCATATGTTTTATCTTAACATGGTCATTAAATATTTTCTTATCTAAATGTATACTGTTTCACACTCTTTGTTGAAACAATAACATGTCTGAATTAACTTTGTAAGAATAGCCTGTCTGGTGAAAATGATAACTGGGTTGCTGCAGAATTGCTGTCCCAAGAAATAGTTCCTAAATTTCATTACCCATTCACAAAGTTTCTATTACAGCAATGCACTTTGATAAAGAAAGAATGAGGATCAGTTCACTGTGAAAAATGCACTTCGTGATTCATGATAGCTGATGAAGTGTCATCTTCTATACTTTCAACATGGGAAACATAGAGGCAGTTTGATTAGTCATGATCAAGAGAAGGCCATTTGACTTGTCATAACTGATTTTGGATTGAAAATCAGATGCATGATCCTTTTGTTTGGCTGTCACCAAAAAGAGGGATAAGTCTCCTTAAATCAAAGTAACATTGAAAGTATTGGGTATGATCATGACAAATCATGAGTATGATGACAAAGAAGTGCCATTTTCACAGTGCAACAGTACACTCTTTTTCGGTATCAAAGTGCATCGCTGAAACATTGAAGTGAACCACAGTCGACTGGGCAATCACATTCTCCAAGGAAGTAGACAAGGCCATCAGCACACTCACACCCAGAGAATCTACCCTAGACGAATCTCTCAGGAACTCAACATCATGATAGATTTGCGTCACGAGCGTCTCAGGGAATCAGCGTGCAGCATTTCTCTCCACTTTAAAAGTTTACCGGCAATTTACGAAGCAACTATTAACTTCTCAGAGACGTATGAGATGTCATTTTAAAGGTCTCGGAGATACCTATCTACTCATATACGTATCACAGCCGTAACCCTTACGGGAAAGTGCGTAATAGCGAAATCGGCCTCATTTGCATAACGTGCTTGAAGATCTGTTCATCGGTCAGCTTTGTGGGTGTGTCTGACTTAATCACTGAAGGCTTTGCTGAAGTGCACACTCAAAACACAGCCCTGGTTTTTTTTCAGACAAAAGATGTGTGAGTTCCTAACACTAAGTTTCAATGGACCGCTCAATGGAGCTCGTGAAAGTGCACGCTAGCCACTAGGTGGCAACACATGGCAGCATATGTTCTGCCAAGGCTGAAAGCACTGGCAATGAAACAGCGGTCAACTTGTAGACAGAAGAATAACAGCAATATTGCATGGTAACAGTGTAAACATAGCATATCAAGGATTTATTCCAAGAAATGTCCCATTAATTATTTGTCACAAGCGCACTTTCACATCCCACTTCCACACTGACTCATACTTCCTTTTTCAGAGTCAACATTACAAAATATTTCGGCGATCAGGAAGAAAATTATCAAGATAAATTGAAACTCAATAATTTCCATGGTATGATTCAATTCAATTCAATTCAATATTTCAGACAAGAACATTTTACAATGTTAGACATGTCCTATCCATAACCTAACTACAAGTCCAAAATAACTACAGTAAGAAAACTCAAATCATTCAAGCCTGATATTCGTTAATAGGTAGATAGATGGATAGATTTATGGTAAGTGCTGCTTAAAGAGCAGCTCTCTAAGCGCAGTTCTGGGCACTCACCAGGATGGATTGATCAGACGGGAGAGAGAGCAGGAGTCCTCAACTTGCCATTCATTTATCCTATTTGAGGGAACTTTTACATACCCAGCATAGACATTGATACAAGGGACCGCCAATTTAACACCTCTCCCAAAAGACATCCAGCTGGCATTTGCTCATTAAAGTCCACTGAGATTTTCTGTTCCCTTCGCGGGGTTTGAACTACAGGGTGGTCAAAAAAAAACTTTACACTTATGAATAATTTTTTGGATGACGCTCATTGTAACAAATGCTTATTTTTCAATGCAAAAACAACTTGTATAGCAAAGAATAACTCTTCTAGAGAGAATTTATTCATTCGGAGGTCCTTTTGGACTGATGACTTTTATGCAGCGGGCCTAGATGATGCAGAGATGTCAAAAATGTAACTTTGTGTCCGTTTTTCCCATAAAAACGTAATGGATGCCTTTATTGGGCAACTAAGGTCTGTGGTGTCTTGCAGGGATCTGCCTTTAAGTTTGCCCATCCAGAATAATCACATTGATTGAGATCTTATGATAACAGGGGCCATATTGTCCCGCTGAGAAACTTGACAGTGCGAACCTTGATCCAGTTCTGGGCTTTGCAAGGGAGTGTGGCTAATGCCCCGTCTTGTTTGAAGATCAAATTATCTGTGGCACCGTATGTCTTATCTATCCAGGGCTTTAGATGCTCTTTCAAGATGTTAATATGTACTTTTCATATGATTTCAACACCCTGATCATCCACCTTCAGACGGCTTTGTTTTAAAATCTTATAATGGCCATAGTGAAGTCTGAACTTGCTCTAGCACCTTCTGGTTTGTGCTGAATTGTGCCTCTGTCTTCTCAATTTCATTTTATGTTGTATTTATTTTGTCCTGTGAAGCTCAGTAGCTTCAAAATTGCTGATGGGCCATGAACAACCCAGAGTAGTAAAAACGCAGGAGCACTCCCGGCTTCTATTTTGACTGCTATCAAAAAAGTAATGAACCGTTTTGATTATCAACCAATTTTCCAAAGATCTAACATTCTTGGCTTGTATAAACAATAAGTACCCAGGCACTGACTCAATCATCATGATCATGGCAGCCTGTAACATGAAATATCAACTGTAAAGTTTTTTTTTGACCACCCTGTAATGCAGGCTAAGACCTTCAGCGAAGCAGGTAAAACCATAACCATTCGTCACCAGCAGCTCCTATTACGGAGAAATTAAAAAGTGATTAAATTCATTTGATCATCTCTGACAGCATTATGCTGTCGGCACAAAGTTGATTTTGTATGCTGCATTTATAGTCAGTTCAGTAGTTAGTTTCGTATACTGCATTGCTGCAGCATTGCTGCTCCCACGAAAAGTTTCTGTTCAGTATTTGGGTAAGCTACAGTCAGATTGGGCAATCACATTCTCTTTGGAAGTAGACAATCAGCACAATCAGAAACCACCCTGGTTTCTTCCAGACAAAATTATGTGAGCTCCTCAGTCCTCACACTCAGTTTATTTTGACCATTCGCTGGTTCTTGCAGAATTGCACACTAGCCACTAGGCAACAAATGACAGCATATGTTCTGCCAAGGCTGCTTAAAAGCAATGGCAATGAAACAGCAGTCAACTTGTAGATAGACATAAACCTGTTAACAAAGGAGAAAAGTGTATAACATAAATTGGTTTATTCCAGCAAAATGCCCGTCATGTGATGTGATCGACTGACAGAGGTGTAAGGTGGTAAAAGATGGTATTGACCTATGGTATTGACCCCTTCTCTTCAATTAAAATTGGGACCTGCAGTATATTTTATTTGCTATTTTAACATTCTTGCAATCTTAAGCATCCTTAAGAATCACATACACTTCTTGGCTGACAGGCTGCAAGTTAAAGTACGCAGTTAAAATGATCAAAAATAGATTAATCATATGCTTTTACATACTTTTTAGGAGCGGACGTGAATATCTATGAAGGAGTCTTCTTAACGCCACTTATGTTTGTCGCCCTCCAAGGCAGAGCTGATCTTGCGCAGGTTTTACTACAACAAGGAGCTGATGTCAACTTCCAATGGAAAGGAGAAACGGGTATGGCGAACAAAATACAAGCTACAAATACAAAAGAATAGAGAAAAAGCGGCTTCTAATTGTTGTTCGGTGTTTCGTACAGAATAGAGAAGGCAAGATCTAAGATATAAGAGAGGCCCGATTTCACCTGTTGACATATATGCATGTAGTTAAGCCAGATCTAACATGCCAAACCTTGTCTTAGTAGTTGTAACATACACATTTACACATAGAGGATAAATTTCAGAGATAACATGGCAGCACTGCCTGCAGTGCCCAGTCCATGCTGAAGATGTTATTTAAAATAAAACTAATTTGTCAGTATTGTGAGACCTGTGTGAGGCTAAAGCCAAAATCACTTCAGAATAGACTTACATTGTATTAATATTCACCTTTGTAGGTTCTCCAATCAGCAATGAGAATGCAAGTCTCCGGTTACTACCCATGGAAGCAAAAGAAGGAGAAACCGCCCTTCATATAGCAGCATCTCGCAGACATGTGACGCAAGACTTGGTGCATGTTTTTAGTAAGACATCTTCTTTTTCAATTCAGACATACACTCTAAAAAAATTCAGACAAAATTGGTTTTTTAGATTCAAAATGGTTTTTTGAAAAACCAAATTTCAATGCAAAAAACCAACATGGTTTTTTTTAAAAATCCATGTTGGTTTTGCATTGAAATTTGGTTTTTCAAAAAACCATTTTGAATCTAAAAAACCAATTTTGTCCCGACATGTTTGAGAGTGTAATTTTGATGGTCAACTCAGATCATGATATGTTATTCAGCATGTATATATTTTTCATTATTTGGCATGTGCGAGTTTGCGAACATGCAAAAACGAGCATAAGTACTCTTGTATATGTAATAACTAACACTCGTGGATGTGCTTTATTATTCATTCGTGCACCTGTAAATTCTAACATTCATGGAGGTGTCAAAGAGTTGAGTTTTACGGCTAGAATTGAGGTATATATTTTTCACTATTTGGCATGTACACGAATTTGTATAGCTGCAAAAACGAACATATACACGAATTTGGCATTCGTGTAAGTGTGAAATATTGCAATTCACGAATTTGTGTAGGTGCAAAAGCGAACATTGCAACCTTAAACTTGGCTAAAACTAACTCTAACCCTAATTTTAGCCCTAAACCCTAATTATTTAGCAGTTCCACGAATGCTAGAAATTGCAGTTACACAAATGAAAAATGCAGCACATACACAAATGTTAGTTTTTACATATACACGAGTTATGTGCTCGTTTTTGCATGTCCACAAATTCGTTCATGCTCGTTTTTACACCTCCACAAATTCGTGTACATGCCAAATAATGAAAAATATATACATGTACAATTAGGTTTAGAGTTAGTTTTGTCAAAATTAAGGGTCAGAATGTTCGTAATTACACCTACACTAATTTTCGAATGACAATATTTGACACTTCCAGGAATGTCAAATTTGTGTATATGTTCGTTTTGCAGGTTCATAAATTGTCCATATGCAAAATATTGAAAAATACATACTTCTATTCAGAATCCTTTTCAATATGTGCAGGAGCAGTCAGTCGAAAAAGGTTAATTCCAATTCACGTGACAAAATTTAAGTACGGAACAGTAATTTTGGATACTAATTTGCCCCACCCCCTGCGGCAAGGGCAGGAGAGGCAATTGTTCCTCCTCCATGTTCTGATGACAAACCATAAAGCTCAGCTGAGAGGATTCTTGTTACAATTTGGTAAAGCTTTCACAACTGTTATCTGTATGCAATCTTGGAACTGAAAATGTAGAAAGACTCTTTACAATCCAAAAAAAAGATTTACTATTTTATTACCCGCGGGATACGTTGACTCATTTCAGGTTCCCATGGGGCTGACTTCAATCTGCAGGCAGCTAGCGGAAGTACTCCGCTGCACTATTTGGCAAAACGAGACGACTCTAATCTCATTTCCCACCTGATATCCGTACCGACCTGCGATTTGAATATCAGGAATAATTCTGGGTGCACTGCTTTGATGGAGGCCTTGTTTAATGGCAACACACAGACGGCAATGGCTTTGATTAATGCAAATTGCGATGTAAATATAAAGCCCGATGACCGCATGCAATTTACGTCACCTCTGATGATAGCCGCCCAGCAGGGATGGAGTGAAATTGTAGACTTGTTAATACAGCACGGTTCAGATGTAAACGCGGTAGGTATTTCATAAATTTGCAAGTTTTCAAGGAATGCCAATAAGATTAAATTGGATATAGAGCATTGTGTCCTGTAGGACAAACAGGGATCATAGGTTAGGGTCACAGAGTGATGCAGTAAGATACCAGTTCCCATGCCATACTTAAGTCAAGACATTTTATTTTGGCAGTAAGTTTTTAGCCAATAAAAGAATACATGATTAAGTCTGAGGTTTAATTTTTGGTTTATCAGGGTGAGTACACCATGACCAAGCATGATTTGGACTAAATTTAAGTCCTCTGACCCCCAGCCTTATCATACAGGCACTTACAATGCTAATTCTTGCTGCTCTTCAGCACATTTAGAGCTATTTTTAGCCTTCTGTTGTGAGGTCATCAGCATTGTTTGCTCTATGACTTCACTGAAACAATGGTGACGTCATAACAGCAGCAATAGAAGCAGTAGAAGAAAATGGCTTCTTGAGCGGTGTTGGCAGCAATGTTATTCTAATGGGACTACCTCAAAACCAGGGCTACAACATGTCAATACTTCCAAATGTTTATGAAACTGTTTGGTCAAGGTGTCAGGAACAGTAGGAGACAAGTATTTTTGTCAAGAGTAAGGTATGTTTTTAATCATCAGCCAAAAACTTACTGCCACAAAAAAAATGACTTGGCTGTAGTGAAGCTAACACTTTTAGGACCCATTGAGAAAGAAAAATGTAAATTTCTGATGTTGATTATTTACATTCTTCATTCCATTTTATTTGTCAGATTTGTTGTCATAAGAAGAGTGCTCTACACTACAGCATCCAACAGAAGGACCATAGATCTGCCTCTCTCCTGCTTAAAAATGGTAAATTACAATTTTTAATGGAGGTGTTTACACACCGCCATTTATGTAGTTGGTGAGAAGGGGGGGGGGGGGTAAGAGAGTGGGTAAGAGAGTGTAAGATTTAGGCGGGAAATTTGAAATTGGAGAAGAAAATCTGAAATTACTCTTTGCATGTTTCAAATTATCTACTAATTGTTAAATTGCCCGAAACTAGAGGTACAGGGCTAATATTGCAGCTTACTTGTATTAACCTAAAATAATTCTAAGTACTCCTTTCATCAGTTTTTTGTTTGGAGTTTTTTTTTTTGGTCTTACAGTCCACCATTTTGAAAATAATGTGTATTGTGTTTAGTGTATGCAAATGAGCTGTCCACCATTTTGAAAATTATGTGTATTGTGTTTTGTGTATGCAAATGAGCTGACCTGGAACTATGTCATGGTGACATTAGGATGTGTATTGGTCAGTTTTCTGACCTGGAAATTGATGTCAACATAATACTAGGTCACAAGAGATGAGATTTCAATAGTTTTATAAATCTCCAACTATTTTAGTGAGATATATATATATGGATGGGTAAATAGATAGATAGATAGATTGATAGATAAGGGACTTCTTAAAAGGGTGTATTAGATAGATCTGATTGCATTAATTTGAAGGATAGATAATATAGATCAAATAGATAGATTACTCAGATTAGTTATATTATGCAGTTTTATCAAAAGGTAAGCAGAGTAATAGGTTGCAATTTGGTACTTCAAACCATTTGTGACATGATCAAAAATGTCTGGGAGATGGGGGTAGGGTAGGCCGGTAGGGTTAGCTCAATTGTAGCACACTGTGGTTGTCAATCGCAGCCTGGTTCGCTGGTCCTTGGACTCCAGGGTCTGATTGACGCTCTCACCGGGTCAACTAGGACAGCAGTTTCAATCATCCTTCGCCTCATTGCTATGTCCTCCTAATTAGCTTACAAAATGCATAAATACTGGACATATAGCCCCAATCATCCATCCATCTTTCTATAATATTCATGCCTATCCGACGTGAGATTTCACTTCATTTCAACTGTCAGAGCGATTTTTGAATTCTGGATTTATAGATTTATTGATGCAGTTGTAATTTTAACTTTAATCGTAACCATTACTGGTCATGTTCCGCATGAGGTTCAAGAAATTTCTGGTGAGCCTTCCACAAGATGCAGCTCAGGGCAGCTGCAGAGCAGTGCCCATGGGCGGAGATTAAGGGAACATTACCAAAGGTTCCCATGCCATCGGCATTCTCAAGTTTTGGTGACCGCCCTGTGATGATGAGTGATGAGAAGACTGTGAGTCTGGCGCATACCCTATTAATTCAGGGATTCCCAGGGTCATTGAGTTGCCCCAGCATAGAATACTGGATACAACCCGCCTCCGTTTAATGTCCCATGGGCTCGGACTGAAGTGAGTTCCCGGGTTGAGATTTGAACCCACTCCCTCAGCGCCAGTGGTAGCCAGACAAGAGCTCTTAACCATTTGGTCAATTTGGCAGTCCACAAGTTAGCTGGCAGTGGTAGGAAGATTGACATTTGTTTAGAGCAGCATATTAGTGAGTAAGTCAATTTAGAATATTTTCAGTGGAATTTCAAGATCAAAATCCCAAATGTGTTTCATTCAAATGAGATGTTAAATTGGTGTCCCTTTTGATAATTTTAAAATGGGATAATGTGCAACATGTAGAGAACTTGTGTTCTATCTGCCATCTCATCGATCAATCACTGTGAGCAACTACTGCTCTTAAAGGGCAGCACTCGTGTATATCTATCTATCTATTAGCTATCTATCTGTATATCTATATATACATAATGCTGGATGTCTAATCTATATGCAAATAAATCTATAAATCTATCGGAGTAGTCATAGCAGTGCAGGATGAATGATCTACTGGATTCATGGTATGCGAAATTAGTCACTACACCACCTCCATTTTGAACCCCTGGGTTCTTGTATAATTCCTAAAGGATGCCATAGTTTGTCTTTAATTGATTTTATGGAGCCTCTGATAGGTCAGGACAAAATAAATATTACAGTTATTTCATGCTCTCACGATAACGATCGCATTCGCCCATACCATTTATGTTGCCTCGCAATAATTATTGCGGTTCCTGGTATTTGGATGACTAACATATTTATATACTTGATCACCATTTCTACTTTTCTTTCAATGTAATGTACATGTAGTTGATATTTTTTATTGCAGGTGCAGATTTGAGTTTGAGAGACAATAGAGGGAATGACTGCTTCATGATCGCTGTAGAAGTTGGTAAGTTTAAGTAAATTTGATAATAAAGATATCGCAGAAAATTATAGAAAGCTCTTTTCTTAACTTTAGAAGTATTAAATGGAGTTGGCTATACAATCAAAACACCACCAAGAGTATGATAATGATGGTCATTTAGTCTGGTAGGTATTGTTATCATTGACTTTTTATGACCCTGGAAATCGGCTTTAGAAATGCGCTTTGTTTTTTACACCTTAACATAAAAAATTGCAGTATCAGTAATCATGGTCACACAACCCTTTGAATGAGAATGCAGTTTTAATCACATTTAAATGTGTGTCAAGTTCAGAGTCTATTGGCCTGAGGCTCAAGACAGGGGATTATAGCCAGCAATCAGTGCAAAACAATACAACAAGATTAAAATCTTGTCACCTGTTTCTTGAAAGAGCCTCATGAACTCTGTCAAAGCAGAAGATATCAGAGCTGAGCCATGGGCTTTTTGCCACAGATATCTCAATTGAGACATTTTCAGGTCTATTTATCAACATGGAATTATCTATTTACTAAACCTTCATTGCAAGGGATATACCTGGAGAGGGCAAAATAAACGTATTGCCCTGTAGACGACAATATGCATGGTAAGAGATCAAAATTCTCCTAAAACCATGTCAACACAGAAAACTTTTGCCAACTTACCTGGCAACTTTGAAGCCATTTAATTCAGTATCAAAGAAGTCTGAATGTGTACTTTAGCATAGATATAACCAACAATGATTACATAGTCAGTTCTGCATGGTGTTATGTTGCTGACAACAATTAGATTCATAGTAATTTGACTTTTTTTCAAACATGTGCTTTTCACAAGACATTGTTATGATCAAACAGGAAGTGGAACAACAGTGCCACCTTACCTACACATGAGTAATGACAATTTCTGTGAAATACTTGGACAAATCTGGTTCTATGCACAGGACAGATTGGCTGAATGCTCTGAAATGGAAAGAATAAAGATATTTGGGCACTGCAGTTGTTATTCCAGCCAACTTTGTTCCGATTAGCTTAGAAATGAATTTAAATTGGTTCCGACTGGAGTTTTAACTGTGACATGAGTTTGCCCTGGAGATCAATAGTTTTTAAGATCAGCTTGATGATGCCTTGTTTAGAAAAATGTTTGAAAAAAGATACGCCCTCTTCCAATGTCTTTATCAATTTATTACGCCCTCTTCCAATGTCAATTTATTACGCCCTCTTCCAATGTCAATTTATTACGCCCTCTTCCAATGTCAATTTATTACGCCCTATTCCATTGTCTTTATCTTCTTATCAACTTATTACACCCTCTTCTATAAGTTCTAATGTCTTTATCAATTTATCGATATGCCCTCTTCCAATGTCTTTATCAATGTATTGTCTTTATCAATTTATTTTTACTTGAAACCAGGAAGTGTGGAGTGCTTCCAGTTACTTCTTTCTCACGGGGCATCTTTAGACACAGTAAACAAACAGGATAGAGGACCTCTTCATCTAGGTGAGTCATTGATTGCTTTTCAGTTGTACTTCACATGAACAAGAAAATTTTTTTTTTTTTAAATAGAGGCGATTTTTAAAGCAAATTCAGCTTGTTCAACATGTTTGACCCCAACTGCATTTAATTACGGCCGATCCCGCAAAAAGCGTCCCGTTCAGCAACTGCGTATCTGCGTTTTATTACGAAATCCCTCAGCCGGCCGTTCCGCAAATTTGGCCCGGTCCGCATTTTATGCACGGCGCTAGCCCCCGTTTTGCTGACGTAGATTCACAGGCTGATTCTTGAATCTTAGAAAAAGCCTCCTGTCGGGAGGCCTGTGGCCATCTATACAGAGGCGAGTGGCTCTAAATAGAGTAACTAAGAACATATCAGCGAAGGGCTGATGCATCGCCTCTAAAAAAATTTCAATAAGCAAAAATTATGACAAGCATCAAGGACCTTCACCCCCACAAGCAATCTCTCAATATTTTGCATTATCTACAAAAATTTGGTGAGGCTCATAGCAAGGAATATTTAAAATTTATATGAAAGAAATTACCGAACTATACAGAGGAAATTAGGATTGCCAAAGTGGCAGTCTGACAAGATATCAGTTGCGGATCAGCTGTAACAGTTTGTCCGATATCTGCCAACAACATCAGAGATTGGCAGCATGACCACAATAATTTCATTGTGTTGTGAGGTCATATATAATAGCCACACAAAGGGTAATTCTCTGGTTGTGTCACAAAGTAAATGACTTCTCAGCAGAAATGAAATTGTGTGAAATTTTGACAATTTTTAAAAACAATGAAAAAATATCAAATACATGATTAGCAGTAGGCCTAACTACAAGTGAGTCATGTTTACAATGACGTCACTCAGGTAGCTCTGACATCACAAAATTTCGATGCGTATCACTTGCGACGCAAGTTCTAGTTTAAACTTCTAGATACGAGATATTCAAAATCTATGTTCTTAAGGTTGCCTTGTTTATGTTTAAATTGCAGAAAGGAGAAAGCCCTGACATTTTTAATGACATGTTTCTTTCTAATTCCCAGTATCATGCTCATAATACTAGGTTACGCGATAAGTTACACTTGCCCATTTTTTAGAAGTAGTTTTTGTCAAAGATGTTTGAGATATAAGGGAGTCATTAGGGTGGTCCAAAAAACTTTTTTTGTCAATATCAATTCGCATACCCTCCTATTTTGTGAGAAATGGTGCAAAAACAATGCAGCTTAAATTTTATGAAAATCCAACAAGAGGAAGGGGTCCCCCAAAGGCCTTTAAGTTGCAAGGTTTTTTTAATTTTCAACCATTTTCGCCAATTCGCGGTTCTCTATAACTTCGTCAGTATTAGTCATACAACATTCTAATTGCCATGGTTGGAAAGCTCTCAAAAAGACCTTCAATTTGCATACCAACATCAATGGTCTAGGACGATATCTTGATTCCCATTAGCCCTTCAGCCTGCACTCTTTAGAATTAAAATGATGCAGATTGTCTAATCCTGTTTAAAAAATGGCTTTGGAATTTTTTTCAATGATAATTACAGTGATTCGCATTCTCATAGTTCCAGAATGACCAAATACAAAAAAACTTTTTGATTTTTACCATGGGAGTGCCTGGCATGTGAGTGATGAAGTTTTAATGTTAACGTCAGTTGAAAACTCGTAAAATGTGAGATGGGCCTGTGGCATTTCATATAATATCTTTGTCAGAATTTATTGCAGGGCAACATGAGTGGTACCAAATGAAAGAAAATACTCTTAGCATTCTCATGGTACCAATGATGTAGTCCCATATTTAATTCTTGTGAAGTAAAAATATGAAATATAACAGCCCCTCCATGAATTGTTTCAATAATTCCGACGAAATTTTGCATTAAAACTTCAAAGCCTATAAATCTGGATTTTCCATGACCAAAAATTTAAAAAATATTTTATTTGCTTATTGTGGAACTTGAAGAATGTGAATCACAGCAATTATCAGTGAAAAAAACATCAAAAGCCTTTTTTTAATAGGATTAGACAGTCAGCGACATTTTCATTCAGAAAAGTGCAGGCCGAAGAGTCAATGGAGTCAAGAAATCATCCTAGACCATTGATGTTGGTATTCAAAATATAGGTCTTTTTGAGAGCCTTTCAACCATAGCAATAAGAATGCTGTATGACTAATACTGACGAAGTTATGGAGAACCGCGGATTAGCGAAAATGGTCGAAAATTAAAAAAACATTGCAACTTTAAGGCCTTTGGGGGACCCCTTCCTCTTGTCGGATTTTCATAAAATTTCTCATGCATCAGTTTTATACCTAACCTCATCAAATAAGAGGGTATGCGATGTGAAATTCACAAAATAATTTTTTCCAATCTAAAAATGAACCACCCTAGGAGTCATTGTGTGGAATTTTCTTTCTGACGTTATAATGAGTAATTTTACATTATCCACTATAAAAAAACACCTGAATAAGTACCTCCTTGTTAATGATTTAGATTTTTGTAATAACTAGCAGTGATATTGTAACTTTGTAATTTTATTTTATTTTTTTAATTTTCTTAATTTATATAATTATATTTATTTTTTAATATATATATTAAGATTATTATTATTTTGTTTTCAGTATATGTTATATTATTTTTTATACAGGTGTTAGTTTAGTTTGTTAGAAGTTCTAGCCAATGTAACGTAAAATATATTGGCAATTCCGTAAACTCCGATTTACAGATTTGACACTTTAGCAGCTTGATCAGCCCTACCACCATGCCTTAGCTATTTCTTTGTTATCCTGGCATGAGGCAAGGTAATAGGGGTATCAGACAAGCCATCAACCAAAGCTCCAAGTTTAACAGGAGCTGAGCTACATCAAAATATCAGCGTTTTGGACGTACATCGTGTGATGTACGTCCGAAACGCTATATATTTTGATGTAGCTCAGCTCCTGTTGCACTTGGAGCTTTGGTTGGTGGCTTGTCTGATACCCCAATTACCTGGCCTCATCCCTATATAACAATGAAATAGCTGAGATATAATGGTAGGGCTACACAAGCTGCTAGAGTGCCAAATCTGTAAATCTGAGTTTACGGAATTGCCCATATTTGTAATATTAATCATACGTCAAAATATACATTTTTTTGTATCTTGACTAAGGAAAATTTGATTGTTGATAATTGTACATGATTTATATATTTTTGCTAAGTACTTATTTTCCAATAAAGAACTTGAGATACAAAGATACAAATTTTGTTTATTCTTGGAGCCTCAAAGAATAAACAAAAGTTGGAGGAGTACAAAGAGGAACATTAGCTGGAGAGCAATTTAGTACAAGACTACATACATTTGTTAAAATGGCAATATAACAATTAAAATGAAGATACAATTTAATGTCTTTGTATAAATAAATAGAAATGCAAAAGTCCTTTTTATCTATCATCTTTTTTTCAGCATGTCACAGAGGTCATGTTGAAATTGTTAGACAACTGATTGACCTTGGCTGTGACTTCGAAATCAAAGATGGCGCCTCACGAACCCCTCTCCATATTGCCGTTTACTTCAAACAATTCGCTATCATAACTCTCCTGGTAGAAGCAAACTGCCAATTGAATCATCAAGACAGCGGAGGTAAAACTCCGCTCTCACTAGCAACAAAATATCACCATCTCGATATCACACAGTACCTTTTAGAAAGTAAGTTTGTTCCTAGATTTGTAAATATTTAGTTCTTCTTTCACTCGTATTTTTTTGTCTGCTGTGTTATATTGGCCAATGTTAATTTCTTAAGACCAGGCGTCCACTAGGGCCAGGAAAAGACCAGGAACCATCAGGAAAGTGAAATTGACAGTTCCCCATCCCTTCAGCATGTTGTCCTGGTCTACCTGAAGCCTTCCTTGTGCTGTCCTTGTCTTTCCTGGAGGCTTCTTGGTGCTTCAGCGCCTTCACCAGAGGCAAACATTTCAGCGTCCAAATTTTGCTCCAGAGCAAAATTTGGACGCTGAAATTGATTTCCTGGTACCTTCAGCGACTTGTCCTCGTTGTCCTGACAGTGTCCTGGAGGCTTCCTGGATTTCCTGAACACTTCAGAAACCCTTCAGCATCTTCTTGAAGCTGCCCTGGACCCATCTGCGCTGATGACAGCTTCAAGAATGTTCAGGAAGGCTTGCTGAAGGTATGCTGAAGGCGCTGAAGGCATGCTGAAGGCATGAGGAAGTATTAAGGAACCTATGCTGAAACTACCAAGAAGCTATCAGGAATGGTGAGGAACATCAGGAAGCCTTGAAGACAGCTCCCAGAAGGTGTCGGGACAGCACAGACAGTGTGCAGAAGGTTTCAGGAAGATGCAGAAAACATGCAGAAGGTCCCTGGAAAGGCGCTGAAATATGTTTAGAACAAGATATTTATTGGGGAAAATAAGAAAATGATCCCCAATCAGCTACCAAATAACATTTCCTCATGTTGTTCACACAGTGTCTGGAAGGCTTCTTCATTGTACAAGCTGTTGTTTCTACCCTTCTTGGAGTGTTCTGCATACTGTCTGCAGACAAGATGTAGAAATTCTTAAGTATGGACCATCTGATGCTGAAGATATGCTGAAATGGCCAAATTTGCATCCCCAACCCTTCCTGGTCTTGTCCTGGCCCTAGTGGACGGCCCCCAAAATTTTAATATATTAATGAAACCACAAATTTTCTCTAAATTTGTAATTGAATATTAATTTTGTTGTTTGGTGTCCTGATCATGCACTGAACAGCGGTAAAACTGAAAGATGGTTTATTCATGGAAACTGTTGTTCTGTGTAGTCCTAAATAAAAATTATTTATGTGGAATCAACTGTTGTCTTGTGTAGCCCTAAATAATAATTAGGCCTATTTATGTGTATGATGAATGAATAATTATTTAAAATGTAACAAATTAATAGTCTAGGTTCTGACAAAAATAAACTGTTAATGGTTTATGATTTGATATATTATTATTAGATATAAAAGTTTTTGTCAATAAATTTTGAAATTTCGAATATGTGAATTTGTGAAATCATAAGCACTGCCATGTGACATGATAATTTATGAGTTTGACAATTTATATAGGAACTTAACTTTATTTCTTGAATTTTCCAGAGGGTGCTAACCCAGATATACCAGACGATGAAGGCAAATGTCCCCTCCATTACGCTGTGCAGTTCCCCTCCTTCTTCATGGAAGGCGTAGAAGTTCTGCTGATGAACCAGTGCGATGTAGTGAATTTTGTTGACTTTATTGACATGCTTCTTCGAGAAATGGTTATATTTGGCAATGATATTATGCAGATGCCTTTTATGCAAAACTGGCACATGAAGGAAAAGCGAACTCCAAGGTCAGCAGTGTTACATGCTTCTTTCTTACTGATAGTCCAGTTTTTTTTTGCCTACTATCAGTCTTTTCGACAAAGTGGCCAATCAGTGACTTGTATCATGACAAGTAAAATGTTGAAATGAGTTGCTAGATCAAGTAAATCATTTTTTTGCCGCAGACATTTTTCTATGCGAGTGGTGAAGACACCCCAGAAAATGATGTCACGGTAAAGTGGTGAAGATACATAATATCATCTGATTTATAGATGGAGCCACTTGTACTAGAAACACAGCTGTGCACTTAATTTGTTTAAACACAGTTTAAACTAATTAAGCAAATGATTATATCCAATTGGAAGTGCCCCCATCCCCCTAAATACTCACAAGATTCAGTGCTGGGCAATACAAACAAAAATTTACTTCCGCAAATGCAAACTGCAAAACAAAATTCACTTTGTCGAGAAGACTGATATCAGACAAGGCGGTAAATGGAGGCCTCAAGAGAACATTCCATCTTCTTCTGCTGTTCTCAAATGTGCAGAAACAAGTAACATATGCCTCCAAATCCTGCCCTGCTCTCAAAGCTTGATTAAAGATTCCATAATGTTATGATCCCCATTGGTGTAAAGATTTTTTTTCACACTAAAATGTCATGTACCTCAGTGGCTTGGGCCGCTGGGTGGAATGCACACTGGCCACTGGTCATTTTGAGGTCCATGCAGGGTTCGATTCAACCGCATGACAATACTTGACTGCTAAATTTAGATACTGACAAGGAGCCATCTGCATGGTGATAGACATGCTGCAAGTTGACCATGCAAATGGAACTCAGTTAAGCTTGAAACTCCTAATGCCCAGTTCTCACGGCACGTTACGGAGAACTTTTTTACCACTGAGGGGTAGCTTGAGTTGAATTCTAGGAAAAAAATGACCATCCCGGCGACAAACAATGTTTATAAAACCATTACATAATTAATTAAAAGCATATCACGGCAGGGTTATTTTTGTTCCCTGCAGGGAAGAAAAGTTGTACGCCGTCCCCAAAAGTTCGCCGGGGAAAAGGAATTTCCTCCTCCTGAGGGATACTTTTATATCGCCCCGAGATATAAAAATTACCCCTCAGGGAACCTATAACTGCCCCTCAGGGAAGCTATTTCACCGCGGCGGGATATCAAAAACTGCCGGCGAGGCTTCAAATGTCCCCCCAGGGGCAGGAGAGGTCCCCGCAGGGGCAGGAGAGGTCCCCTCACGGGCAGGGGATGTCCTAATATCCCGTCGGAGATGTTTTTGAGACGTTCTCACTGAAAAAATCCATGCCGGACATCCAAAAATCAAGAAAATTTTGGGCTCCGTTCCGCCGTCATGAAAAAAAAGTTTGTACCTGTTGAATCTTTTTTGACATCCACGGAGCAGTTTTTCCATTTCTAGGAACCCCTGAGGGGAACAAAAACTTCCCCTGGGGGGATGTGAAAAGTCGACGGCGGATCACCCAAATTCATCCAAATTACCAGGAAATACCATCACGCCGACTTCTGAAGTGCTCCGTAATGTGCCGTGAGATTGTAGCATAATGCATCTTTCTATGTGCTGGGGAAAATGGTCATGCGATAATCTGATGGTTCTAATAATGTTCATCCCATGATTGGTAATGAAAATGTTTATTTATTCTATTGAAAAAATACATGTATATAAAAATCAGAAAAAGGAAAAAGCACAACAATAGATGAAATATGTTTATATGTATTTTCTTTATTTCAGGCGCCTCAAACAGTTATGTCGATTTGCCGTCCAGAAATATTTGAGGATTTCTCCAAGAGACAATCCTGTCGCAGTGTTGGAATCTTCAAATTTACCATTGCCTAGGTCTTTAATACAATACTGCTCCGTTAAGATGTTTTGAATTTATACAGGAGTTACTCATCCGTGCCTAACACCGATTTTTTTCTTGGAGGCCAGGCAACTGATGCCAATATAAAAAGCATATTCTTCGAACATTGATGAGTTCATAAATCCTCACATGGAAATGATTTGACATTAGCAAATCTTCCAAAAGTTTATCACAGGAGGATGCTACATGGATGGGTGAGAGAATGGATGAATATGGGTTTATATTCTGTATTTATTCACTTGGTAGGCTAATTAGGACAGGAGGACACAACATCAAAGCGAAGGATAATTGAAACTGCTGTCCAACATGTCATATGTTGAGATAACCCCACCAGAGCTGGGATCAAACACAGGACCCAGAGACTGGCTACCCAACATACTTCCAACTGAGCTAACATTCCCTTCTTTTTATGTGAATGACTCAATGATGCTTCAAATTGCATTTATTAAATTTGAGTATAAACATCGGATATTCATACATGTGTGTGTTTTGTTTTCTATCCTACAGTTCCCCCAGAAAGTGATTACAAGCCTGAAAAAATTGTATTATTAATGCAGTATTTGATGAAAATAATCCATTTTACTGCACTTTCCAATGAGATATTTTTTATGAAATTATTCGCTTGATAAGTCAGAGATGTCTGCTGAGTGCCTCTTCTTCTTCTTCTTCTTCTTCTTCTTCTTCTTCTTCTTCTTCTTCTTCTTCTTCTTCTTCTTCTTGTAATTAGTGACACATTTGCAAAACATTACAGTGTAGTTGGAAAATAGACTTGCTCAAAACATTTATGTTAATATACACTTGATCCAGTTCAAAAGTTGACAGTACTGTACTAGGTATATACACTCACCAGCAAAAGAAACGCAACACTTGATTTGGCTTATAATTTTGCAAAGAAATTTTTTTACACAAAACAAATTATATGGTAGGGCCTATTGATCCTTAGATCAACTAGTGTCTTTGTGCCAAATATCATTCAGCTGTGACCATTTCCTGTTAGCTTTTACACTTGTTTATCGCATTTCAGTTTTTGTAGTAAAATATGATCTAAGGATCAATGCCATATAATTTGTTTTGTCTAAAAAAATTTCTTAGCAAAATTATAAGCCAAAACCGAGTGTTGCGTTTCTTTTGCTGGTGAGTGTATTATGAGCGTTAACTTCTTGTCCCTATCTATTTGCTAATACATTTTAGACTTCCCTTCACTTCTAATAACCCCCCCCCCCCGGAGCTTACCATGTAGGCCCACAGTTTTTTTTTTATTAAGGAATCATAAGGAGCTAGGCTCTCTGAATAATCAAACCCTGAAAAATTGCAGAAGTTTGGGTTTCTCTTAGCATTTTGATTGATTGATTGATTGATTTTATTTTGGTCTGTTATTTGGAAGTTACAGTAATGAAGAGACAACATATAAAGTAACTAATAAATAAAAGATCACGGATGGCACACAAAAGTTACATGAACTTATTTCCAGTGTGGTCCATTTAGAAAACACAAGAGGGCGACGAAGTGCAAAGTACATGATGTGCAGTAGAATTTAACGAAATTATCAAGTATAATTAAACTGAACAGCAAAAGAAAGTTGTCAATTGATTTTGGCTTATAATTTTGTGAAAATGTTTCTTTTTACAAAACAAACTATATAGTATTGTTCCTACGATCAACTAGCATCTTATTGCCAAAAATCATTCAGCTTTGACCATTTCTTGTATATATTTAGACTTGTTTATCCCATTTCAGTTTTTGCAATAAAATATGACATTGCCATCAACTTAAGCCAAAAATAATGGCGCCATTTTAAACAATGTCCAAACAGATAATAAAAAACAAAAAAATTATCACATCAACTCTATTTTTGAATTTTACAGGACAATTTGAAAATGTGAGTTTTGCAGATTTGATGCGTCATTCTGAAAATTTCCCACAGGGGGTGCTCTAGTCTGGGATTCCAATGGTTCCATCAATTTTGGCAATAGGCAGAAAGCAAGTGTTACTGTTCTGGAAGTATTAAAGTGGGAATTGTTATCCTGTTTTAATCATCAAATTGTATAAATGCAATTGTGCAATGATGACAGAGACCTTACAAGAGCAATGGAGTTACTCGAAAACAGAATCACTGCCTTTATAGCTGCCAATGGTGTGAATACTGTATACTAGAGATTGTCATTGTTGAAGTTGATGATTTTCCCTAATATTTTAGGTTATTGTTACTGTTATTGCATAATGTAGTCTCTTATCTGTTTTCAAGTTAATCTATTGCTCTTATGAGCTCTCTGTTTTCATCTCTCAATCGGGTTTATAAAATTTTTAGGGTTAAAACAGCATTGGAAGTATCACGTTGATACTTCCAGAAAAGTAGGACTTGTTTTCTACCCCTATTTCTTCTCTAATAACATTTTTACCTGAAAGAAATAAAAGTGCATCAATTGATGGAACTATTCGACTCCCAGACTACAGCACCTCCTGTTGGAAATTTTCAGAATGATGGTTCAAGTTCTGAAATGAAAAACATAACATGGAACTATCGACCTGGAACTTTCTTACTGGAATATCTGTTCAGTCCATCTCTGGACTCAATAATCTGGAACATCCCGGGCATTGATGCATTTCATTTTTTAATCTTAAAATTGCATACCAGTCATGTTGATGTGATTTTAAGAATATGGCCTTCATCGCTGCAAAAAATTGTATTAAAGAGTGAATTTGGCGTTGAAAAAAATTGTGGTGATTCTTGGACAACATAGTCATATTGTCTGATAATTTTATTTAGAAAGCTCAATTCTAAGGGCCGAAACCATAATGATTTTGTCTGCGGCATTTTAAGATCTGCAAAACTCAAATTTTCAAATTGTCCTGTAAAATTCAAAAATAGAGTTGATGTTATCATTTTTTGGTTTTTTATTATCTGTTTGGACATTGTTTAAAATGGCGTCATTATTTTTGGCATAAGTAGTCGGTAATGTCATATTTTATTGCAAAAACTGAAATGGGATAAACAAGTCTTAAGGTATACAGGAAATGGTCACAGCTGAATGATTTTTGGCAATAAGGTGCTAGTTGATCATAGGAACAATACTATATCATTTGTTTTGTAAAAAACAATCTTTTTGCAAAAATTATTAGCCAAAATCAAGTGACAACTTTCTTTTGCTGTTGAGTTTATAATTATTAATATTACATAAATTTAGTGGTTTCGAGCTTGTATTTTAAAGAATTTTTTAACTTTACGTTTAAAACAATTTTTATCATCTGTACATTTAACCCAAGAGGGCAATTTATTCCACAGTTTTGTGCCATTGTAACTAAAATTTGCAATTGTGACACCAATTACACAGAGCTCCTCGAGTAGAGTAACGATGGTCAAGCAAAACAAAATTTTGAGTTTTAAAAATAATCTGGTCTAGTTCTGTCTGACCTATTGATGACCTTTGTTTTAAGTTTAGTACAAAGCGAACAATCTTGTTTTGAGAGACCTGTACCTTCTTTTTGTTGACACTTGACAAACCCATGTACCAAGCTGATACCGCATAATCAAAGTAACCTTGTATCAGAGCCAAAGCAAGCGTCTTCCTTAATTTTGAGTTTCAGGAGTCTTTATGCCGATTTTAGCAATTTTAAAGTGTGTGATAAACAACTAGTCACATTTTGACATTTATCTCAATAAAATCATGGGTTTTCCCAGACCCAATTTTCACTCTGACACTGTGTTGAAACTGTGACGCTCAGTTCAGGAGGATCAACATTGGCTAGAAGCTGGGGAATCTGACCCAGTTTGAAATGACATCACAGTTTGTAGTTAATTTAAATATATTGCAATGCTAGATATAGAGTCATCTCTGGCATCAGAGTTCAACAGCATAGAAAAGAACTTGAGATTCCACGTAAGTATGACAAAGACTGTAATCATTTGTTTCAAGACTGCCCAAAAGGAATTTATTTATTTCATCGATCAAAACTGAGCAAAAAATTGTTATTAAAAAGAACTCAAACCGCCCCCCCCTTGAAATTAAATTGTCCCCTTAGCCTAGCCGGTGCATAAATATAGGATGTAAAACCTTATCTCACTCCCACCCATTTCTGCCAACCGTGCACATTGTATATTTAGCTGAAGGGGAACGGTGGAGCAGGACCAGGAGCACTGAAGCAGCTTCAATCTAAATTTAAGGTGAGTCTGTCTATACCTTTATAATCAAGATCAGCCAATCTGTAATTATGACTGTAACGAAGAAACAGAGGCATTCCACCTGCATCGTATCATGGTTAGGCTATATCTGGGCGTCAAAATTTTCCACAATTGTATCGTGTGCAAAAAGAAGGACTGCACGTCTGCTGGAAACGGGAGTCAAAACATATGATTCACATTTATTACCATGCTTCACGTATCACCATGCTTCACATTTTTACCTCATTGATGCATGTACCTGTTTGCAAACTCACTTTTCAAGTAGAATTACTGATTAGATTATTAATTTTTGAGTTCTATCACTTCTGTAACTTATAGTTGACCCCCATAGATGGTACAATAAGTTACGTGTTACTAAAAAAAAGTCTCATAATAGCAGATAGTTACAGACTATCTTATGATATGAGCATGTTAAAGTCAGCTTGTTAGTTCCATTGATGTTGGATAATACTACCATCATAGTAGAACCTTTTTTTTTTAATATCATGAATTATATTCTGTTTTAGTTAAAATATGCACATTTGACTTTTTTATCTTTTTCGTCTTCTTTTTTTTCACATAGGCCTACATATAAAGTAGAGATGAAATGTAGCTACATATTTTTGTGAGTTTTCTGCACGATGCAAAAATTAATAAAAAGATTTAATTTAAAACAGAATGAGCTACACGAAATGTGAATCATGTGCACAACAGACTCCCTACATTGACAGAGATAGCAAAATGGGAAACCTGCTTCACCATAATTTTGCACATTGCACGTGTGCTTCACATTTTGCTTCACATTTCACACCCAAATGATGATGTACCACAGGTTCTCGTTTATTCAGTTCAAAGTGCAGTGCACCACATTGAGGTGTTTACAGCTTGTTTGTTTAGGACAGTTGTTCATTGGTTAGCTTCACATTTCTGAGTTCCTGTTTAGGAATTCATATTCTAACTGTTGATTGTTTGTTACTGTTTTTGATTTATAACCGGGCATGCAAATTCCTTCACTTATCAAGTTTCTTCACTTTTCTTGTCTTGTTCGTGTACACGTAATAATGAGATAAAAAATAATTGAGACAAATTCAAGCATCAATTTAACTCACTTAGATATGAATGGATGGCTGAATGGGACTTTACGTCCTGTATTTATGCACCTTGCAGGTTAATTAAGACAGGAGGGGGCATGGAAATGATATTAACCATGTAATTTTTTGTCAAAATATCAGTATAGGAGCTTATAGGCCAGGACTGATATTGACTCTTAATTTTTAAGCAAGATTTAAACTTAGGGGTTCTCAAGGAGACAGGGGCACGACATTTTCGGGCGATGGCAACTTAAGCGGATGGACCCCCCCCCCCATATATTGCCACCATAACTTCATTTAGAGCTATTTAGGCCAAGGAGTTCGGGCCTTTTCCAAGAGTTTAGCTAAAGTTTGATTGTATCACGCATTCACACACTTGGTCACCAACAAAGACAACATTTTAGCTCATTTTGTCTTTTTGTTAATTTTTGTATCTTTGGACCCCTGAATGGTTCGGCCCGCGGCAGCTGCCACTCTGTCACATAGGCCAGTCGGCCGCACACTGAGGTGGCACACAGTTTTCATGGACGGGGGGCACCTTTTCTTGGCCTATACTCCCTGTATGGTTTAACTAAAGTGACCATTTTCATATGGGGGCACCTGGGGCACAGGTCCAATATGGGGTGGGGTGCCCTCCTTATAAGCAGCTGGGTGGCCAAGTGGAATTACATGCCCGCCTGCTCCTCTGAAGATCTTTGCCTGCATGGGTTCGAAACCCTGGGTGGGGAACCCAAAGTTTCAGTTTACCTTCATGAGCAAAATCCCAGCTGGATGTCGTTCGGATGAGACGTTAAATTGGCGGCCCCTTATATCACTGTCTATGGTGAGCCAGTAAAAGATCCCTCACATGGGGTAAATGTGTTTACAACACGTTGAGGACTCCAATGCTCTCTCCCATCTCATCAATCAACCCTTGTGAGCTCCCAGAACTGGGCTTAGAGGGCTGCACTTACTATCTATCTATCTATCTGTATATCTATAAATGATAACCACCTGACGCAGTGCAGGCAGGATTCTGACCTGGGCGGGGACAAAATGAGTGGCCAACTGGGACAGAACTGCACACGTGATATTGGAATTCAGGAGCAGTGCCACCTAATTTAAGGTGAAGCAACAGTTCTGGAAGCACTTGAATCAGGGCGCAATGTGAAGCAAGGAAATGTGAATCACTGAAATGTGAAGTACCGAAATGTGAAGCGCTCACGGAAACGTGAAGCACAACAACATGTGAAACCAGTTGTTGAATCATCTTCACATTACAACATTTGCAACTCAAGTTTACCGATCCACATACTCAGACACATTCCGGGGCCAAGGATTTTTGTTTTGCTGTTGCTCTTTTATTTTATTTTTTACTTTTTATTTCTTTTGTATGTATTTCTGGAACCATTCACGTGCATGAAAAATGTGCACGTCCTTCATAATCCTAGAATACTATAAAACGTTTACAGTTTAACACTTTTAGGCTCTAAGTGTATTTTCAATGTTATAAATGTCATGAACACAAATAAATATGTTGATTCTCTCTTATATGTCTGAATGAAGGGGTATACAATCTTTAATCTCCTTTCCTATATTCAATTGTTTCCTATCTAAAATTGATTCTAAAAATCTCAAACCCTACCTTATTCCATTCTCTCTTTCTCATCAACTCCTATTCACTCCTGTCCCATCCTATCCTACTTATCCCAACATGTCCTATCCTATCTCATGTTATCATATTACAAATATCCTGTACTATTCCATCCTATCCCATTCCTATCCTATCATATCATATCATATTCCTTATCCATTTTCATCTATTCAATGTTTTCCAACCTGGTCCTCACCTAATCCTACCATATTCCACTATTCTATCCCATCTATTTTGTACATCCTATCTTGTACTATCATACCATTTCTATCCTTTCCTATTTTGAAGCTCATCATCCTATCACATAACCATTCCTGTCTTAACCTATCCTACCATATTTCATCCTATCCCATCCAGTGCCGTCATTTTCAAAATAAAATGGTGGGGCATTGACAATTTTTTTTTAATTTTTGCATGGACGATTGGATGCAGCAGAGTTTATACAGAAGCTCTGATTTTTTTTGTTTTTTTTTTTTGGCAAAAAAAAAAGTTGTGGTGGGGCATCTGCCCCATAGGAACTGACGCCACGGATCCCGTCCCTTCCTATCATTTCATGCCAGTGTCTTACCCTATCTAATCATATCCCCATTCAATCCCACGCAGTCCCAATCCCCTAACCTATCCAATGGTGGGTATTGTCTATCCATTCCTATACACTGTATCTTGTTCTACCTTGGATGAATAAGCTACATGGATTGGAAACAAATGCACTTCAAAGGTACACTGTGCGTTTCGGTATAGTCCTAATGACTATTTTATTGCCTTGAAATAAGAGCAGTAATTACCTGGATTTCCCTCTCAAGATTCAAAGGAACAATAGACTGGATATCAAAATTATTAATTTTTTAAAATTCATAAGCTATTACAATTTTCACACACTTTCTAAACTATGACAAGAAAACAGAATATTTTGAATGATTTCTAAAATGGGGTCTGCCGTTTCTGTGGCCTCAATGGTTCTAAAGTTGTGATTTATTGACCTCTGATCAGTTTCATCTGAATGCTCAAATTGACCATATTTAAATACTCATAACTCAATTCGAGGAAATTCGAAGATTAAACCAGTATAACCACCACAAAGATCTAATTCTCAGCTTTCTAATGAATGTGGTCTCATCTACGGCTTTTGATGGATTTGATGGTTTATTAAGGTTTTAAAAATGTGTCTTTTTCTTCATTTATACCCATTTTGTTGCCTAAGTCGGGAAATTACAGGCCTAAAATCAAAAGAAAAATATGACTGGAAATGTTAGAACTTGATGAATATATCAAAGTGAGTGATAAGTCCATGACACAAAAAATAAGAAAATATTATTAGCAGCATCTTTTCCAGAATGGGGTGAAAATGAAGATGCTCAGTGCTCATTGAAGCGCAGAGTGAACATCAAACAAAATATGTGATTAACAATTAATTAGTGATTTTGGGCCAGCTCTGGGCCAATATGAAACTTTGTTAATGACCATGTAATGATAATAGTTTTACAACTTAATGAAGTTTCCATTCCTGGTGCTTATTCTTCCAAGGTTCTACCCTTCCTATCCTATCCCATCCTATCTTATCCCATTATATTCTATCCAGTGTTCGAAATAAGGGGGGGTCAAGGGGGTCTTGACCCCCCCAAATGCTATAAGGACCCCCTCAAATACATTTTTTAGGGACCCAGGGGGGGTCCTGAAAAAACCCCCTCAAATACTAAATGTGCAGGATTTTGTCCAGAAATGGGGTTTTCAAAGGTAATTTTCCAGGATAATCATGATAATACATGCATAAAACACTCAGAATTCATTTTAGAGTGCATGTTGTTCTTTTCAAAACCCCCTCAGCTTTTGGGGAGCCTACGGCGGCTAGTGTACCTCCGGCGGCGCGCGGACCTCCAGCCCCGAAAGCTTCGACCCTTCGGGCCTTGCCAGTGACGGACCCCCCCAAATGACATGGGCTATTTCGACCACTGATTCTATCCCATCCTACCTTATCCTATTAAAAATCCATCCTCTAGGTATATTATTTATCCTACCCCATCAATCCTTTCCCATTGTGTCTAGTCAATCATATCCCATCCTATCCTTTCCAACCCCATCCGTTCCATCCCACCTATCCCATCCTAGCTCATCCTCACTTCTCAGTGTGACCTTGTGAAAGCTTATACCCTGATCACACCAAACAATGTTTTGTGAAGTAGTAACAAAAAGATTAACTTTCCTCTGGTGTGACAGACATAAATTAACAGTTTGAGATTTTCTCAAAGCAATTTAATGCAAGGCTGAGTGTTTCATTGTTGCCTGTTTGTTGTTCCAAAAGTTTCATAGAAGAAAATCATAAACAGTTATTTAAATCACGTCGGGAAAAAACTGAAAATGCTACTTTTATTTTGCTTTTGAAATCTTGATCAGTATTTTCCAGAGTTGGTTGACAGAGTGAGTGTAAACGAGCCCTGCAAGTATGCAATGGGAGGACAATCTATCCAGTCATATATCCCATACTATATATCTATTCCAATTCAGTCCTATCCCTTGATATCCCCCAAGGGATATCCCTATCATATCCCTACCTATCCTATCCTACAGTATCCTATCCTATCCAGCAATAAAACAGTACTTCCATATCAATTTTTCACTGAAAAGCTGCGAAAAAACAACTGTTTCAAACTTCATCCTACTTTTAGAAACGTTTCATCAGACAAAAGTATCTGTAATTTTTACATTCAAACCTAGTATAGGCATTCAAATTGATTCACTTAAACACAGATGGATCATACTTTATATTGAAATTTCAATGATTTTGTAATTTCGAATTCCAGAATTTTCCAAACGGTCATTTTGCACACGACCACAAGTTCGACACTCATGACTGGTCAGTTTCAGAAAATGTGAAAGTTCAATTTATTTTGCACACGATCTTGTACTGTGCACAAGGCACCATTCAGAGATCTTCCCATTTTTACTCTCTCACCATGCATTCACGAATGCTTCACATTGCGATTGCATCACTGACCGAATTATATGTGAACCAAGAGCTACTGTTTACAAACATGTAAACGTTGTCACCGTTGGTTCCACGGGCGTATCTAGGAATGACCAGGAGGGGGCATGACATGTGGAAAACATCTGGTCGCTCATTTCATCTTCCCAGTGATAATTTTGCCCTGATAGGACCCAGAGACCCCAAGGACCCGCCCTAAATACGCCACTGGTTGGTTTATTCTACAGTGCTGTATGGGCCTAGATGCTTGAAGCCTCCCCCCCCCCCACGGAGATATACTGGTTGCTCCCCCCCCCCCCAGGTATAGTTGGATCAATAACAAGGAGTCAACAAACTTATGAAGCAAAATGAGTTATGTCATGAGAAAACTGAATACAACAATACTTACACAACAATGAAGTAACAGCTCTTTTGTTTGTCGTCGGAAAATATTGAAAGAAATTAAGGTTCACCATCAGGGGGTGGCCATTTAATATCAAGGGGGGCTTGGAGTTAATTTAAATTAATAATTCCTCGCTCAGTTTTGGAGAAAAAAAAGAAGTTCTTTCCGGGCAGTGTTGAAAGAAATAATTTCTGGTGGGGAATTTCTCAACAAAGTTTTGCTTAATTTAAGGAATGAATATTTGTGAAACTGTGCGCCTAAAATAAATAAGCACTGCCACAATTTTAAAATGTCCATTATTGAGGAATAAATAATTCCTGATTTTTAAATGGTCAACCCATAAGTGGTTGGAGTCTCTCCCTATGTCTAAATGACATAAGAGTAAGCAACTGAGATGGCATAATGGCCGACATCTCAAGGATCCAAAATTAAAACCTCTTGTGTTACAAAGTAACTAAAAATGCTAAAAATATATGGATGCTCTCTAAGGCTATTTCAGCATGTGCTTATTCATTTACAGTACCTTTCAGTGGCAGCAGCAGCTTGGTATGTCCATGAAAATTCATCAAAATCTGGAATGTCTCCCCAGACTGATTGTTAATGGATGAAGGGTGCCAGTGTTGCTTTGTTATTAGTTCAATGTGAGGCAAAACCTGTGGGCATTTAGGTCAATATATGTTACTCATAGTTTTTTTTGGCGTGAATAACTGTGTGCAACCTTATAGACAATGGGGATAACAGGTGTGAAACACAAATTAAATGTCCTACTTGTGATACAGGTCACACTAAATCCCAAGAAACTTGAAATGTTTGCCTTTGCCGCTTCTAACTGGCACCCTTCATCCATTAACAATCAGTCTGGGGAGACATTTCAGATTTTGATGAATTTTCATGGACATACCAAGCTGCTGCTGCCACTGAAAGGTACTGTAAATGACTAAGCACATGCTGAAATAGCCTTAGAGAGCATCCATATATTTTTAGCATTTTTAGTTACTTTGTAACACAAGAGGTTTTAATTTTGGATCCTTGAGATGTCGGCCATTATGCCATCTCAGTTGCTTACTCTTATGTCATTTAGACATAGGGAGAGACTCCAACCACTTAGGGGTCAACCCCTCATCATCAAAATAGACCCAGCTTGTCTAATATACAAATATAGGCCTGTGGATTTAAGTTCGGGATTTGGATTAGATGTAGATTAGTCTTTACACATATCTATAGATTATATCTTGGGGAATAAGCTTATTCCCCAAGATTATATCACAAGATCTTCAGTTATGATTTAACCCCTAGGACTGGGACCAATGAAATGAAGTCTACAGAAATCTACTTTTTTAGCAGAGATCTGTGTATTAATATCGATAAAATGTAGATTTTGCTTTTGCAAATGTTTTATTTGATGTTGTCCGATGTGACAAGTCACATGTATCTCTTTTATTTGAAGGGTTAGCCTATTAAGACAGTTAAATAAAAGGTTACGCCGGCATAATTATTTAATTCATAGCTCATACATGTAATATACAGGTCTATTTTGCTTAATTATAGTTTTATCAGTTGGGCCTACATTAAAATTTCAAAGCATTCATTTGGCGCTTGCTTCATTCCAATGCCTATTGTTTGAGAATGATAAGAATTGCATGGCCAAAATAAAATCTTATGTTGGTCAAGGCCATGTATGCGGGAGGTTGGGGGGGGGGGGGAATTCAAAAATGTGAATCACTCGCTGGTCAGTCAATCCCCTGCCCCTCCCCCAATCAAAATGTGAAGGCTATTAGGGAATCAAATGGGAAGCGAAACGTGAATCCCTTTACATGGAATTGTAGATTTGCGCACGGTACTTTGCTATGTGAATTTTTTTTTGCACCCGTCCTTAGCATTCCCTGTTACTGAAAGGGCTTATAAATAGCAGTGGAATCATCGACAGTCACAAGCTGACAAAACTTCAAGAAATCAATTCACATTTATTGAACATTCAGTTCTACACATCTTAAATCTACAACCATGGACGCCAACTGCCAATGCGCTCAAGGTAAGCTTAAAGATTTTAATTATCATTTCTCCCATACTCAATATTTAGACTTCTTTGAATTAATTTTATCAAATTTTGTTTTTGGTTATTATTTTCTAGCTTGTCTTAAATAATGCTAAAGACGTTTTGGTGAAAAAGTTAGTTTTTGTGAAGTTTTGTCGGACATCTTTTAAGTTCTGCTATGAGGGCCTCTGACCAGCTTCTGAATTCAAGTTATTGGCGAGAAGAGGCGCACGTGTGGCACGTGCTTAGAAAGTGGTTCTGTTCTGAATCAGCTATTAGTCCTATAGAATAGATCATTATGAAATTTACTTAAAAAGTATAGTCCTGAGTTGATCTGGTGTAAATTACCAGTTGTTTTCATAACCCACCTATGTGCTTGTGTGTTTATATTGAATACCAGTCACAATCTACTTTTTCCAAAATCTACTTTTCCATAATCTACTTTTCCTTCCAAAATCTACTTTTTTTGAAAACCAAAATCTACTTCATTTTGCCAAAATCTACTTCTGCCAAAATCTCCTTTTTCCCAAATCTACTTTAGAAAAAAAAAGTTATTTAAACCTTAATTTAGCTAAATCTAGTTTTACATTACCTTTATATGTTTAAAATACTTAACTTTTCTTAAACTTATGCAAAAATTAACATCTTTTTATGCTAAAAATAGTTTAAAATACACACTAAAGACCAGGTTTGGGTTCAAATGCAGATACACGCATTTAAATACAATTGAGCCAAAAGTAACTGAATACAAATACAATCCCATGCAATAAAGATAAGTTTGAATACAACACTGTTAAGTGACTCTAGTTTAACATTTTTTTGACAAGTAAATGACATTATTTGAATTTTTCATAATATCATTAGAAAGTTGCTTCTTTAAAATCCGTTGAAATTAGTATGTTTTGATAATTATACAAACCCAATTGTGGTTTGAAATATTAAGGAATTTAGTATCTCATTCCTAAAATGACTGAAACGAATATTTTGCAAATAAATCTGGCTTATTTGGCTTGCCTATATATATATACAAAAGACCTGTCAAAGATTAGAAATCGCTGCAGAGGCCAACCAAAAAATCCATAGGCCTATATGTATAAAATTGCAATTCCTACTAACGTTTTTCGGTCAATTACCATAAAAAGTAATTGTGAAATACATGAAAGATTACTCACAATGTAATCTTTCACGTAATTCATATTCTTGTAATTGCTCTTCTGATCATGGTATAAACTTGTTGTAATTAAGATTTATCCAGGAGCTCTGGTCTATTCCTTTAAGTTTTTAATGGATTTTATATCACTAAAACATTATTTTATCAAAGTAATTAAATAAAAAATAAATAAATAATTTGAAGGAGATTTTGCCGAAAGTAGATTTTGGGAAAAGTAGATTTTTGTAAAATTAAGTAGATTTTGACAGAAAAAAGGAGATTTTGTCAAAAGTAGATTTTGTCAGACGTAGATTTTGGAGAAGTAGATTTAGGGAAAAGGAGATTTTGACTGGCCCCCTTTATATTGAATCTTCAATGGTGTTGTATAGGCCTACAGTTGGCAGCACAATTATTCAACCCCTTGAATGTTTTCAATATAATCCATTAGTAAACCAGTTTTGGGAAACCATTCAGGATATTTAAGGATGTAGAAAATTGGTTAAGTTTCTGAGAAAATTGTCTAAATTTTGTAATTTTTAGGTTTTTTCCCTTTTTGTTGTTGAAATTTTGGTGATTTTGACGAATCTTACTTCTCTAAAGGTTAAAACTGCCGGGGGCTGGTCATACAAGCTGAATTTCGGATAAAATACCAATCAGATAAATAAGTTTCTGGGAAAATTGTCTAAATTTTATAAATTTTGTAATTTTGAGGTTTTTCTAATTTTAATTTTAGTGATTTTGATTTTGGAATATCAACATGGTTACTTCTCTAAATGTTAAAACTGCTGGGGGCTGGATTTCAGATCAAATACCAATCAGATAAATAAGTTTCTTGGGAAATTGTCTAAAAGTTTATAAAGTGAGCTTTTTGCGATTTTGATGTTAGAAAATAGGCTAGTCATAGTATTACGAGCTAAATTTCAACTTCAGATTAAATACCAATCAGTTAAATAACAATCACTTTCTTTGAATTTCCAGGATGCAAATGCGGACCTCAAGTGCCTGTAGCCCAGAGGTGTGGCTGCGGACCCTACTGCGTCTGTGACCCCACAACTTGCCCTGGAGTCCAGAGTCAGGAAGGAGTTGCCAGTTGCACATGCGCATGCGGAAGTAAGTGTGCATTTATAGATCTACATATAAATATTAGACCACACCAAATTATTTTTTGGTTAAAGATGTTCCTCCCAAACAGCAAATCTTTTTTTTTTTCTTGCTTTAATAATTCAGTTTTCAAAAGATATAGTCAAGGTCTCATTTTCCTATACATTTATATAGTTGAGAAGGTTACAACAAAAACATTTTCTTGACTTCAGGACTAATATTTGCACGAAGGCAGTTAAGATAAGTGGTAAAACCACTCCAACCAACTTTTAAGATGTATTTTTCTAACATTACAAAATGTTGAGTGATGTTCAGTAATCTTCATGCACCTATGATAATTCAAGGCCAAATATGTCTTCAATTCATTTGCTTGATATTTTGGAAGAAATTTTTAGTTTGTGTATAAGCCAAACATTTCTTGTCAATAAAATTAATTTGGTGTGGCTAGTATAGGCTACTGAAATAATGTTACTTATAGTATTAGCATATTTCAATGAATTGACTTATTAAAATATTTTGAGTGAAAAGTATGACTTTGGAATATCAGGTGATAGTTCCATTGTTGTTCCGTATTTGATAGTTTTATGGAAGCTTTGGAAATATTCCTTTTACATATATATATGCACCTGCATTAAAGAGCATCAAATATTTTTAAAGTACGGTTTGCCTTAATATCCTTCTAGCAATGTAATGTAATTAGATTATCGTTGACCCCTTATTGAAATACATACTACTAATAGTAGTCTACTATATTTATGACCTAGTACAAGGGTTTCAAAATGATGTACTAAATTATCAAGTAATGTAAAATAACTGAACAAAAGCTTTAGAATCTTTTAAAAATGATTTTTTTCTTAAATCCTGAAATTTCCTGTTAAATTTTTCAAAAATATTTATTCATTTCTTGTTTATTTTCAGACAAGGGTAGCACCTGTTCTTGCGGAGCAGACTGCAAGTGCGCCGACAAATCCTGCTGCCAGTTTACGACATAAAACGGAAAACGAGAAAAACGTACGGAATCCACGATCGAACGAACATCAAACTTTGCCGAATCCGAAGGAATACCGCCTTCTGAAAATGAACTGTTTCAATTTTCATTCATCCTGTAGTATTTAGAATATCATTCTCATCCTTTGTATAAATGTCGCTTATCGTTCAGAATTTGTGATCACTCCTATATTTTAGGAGGACACATTTAGTCATTGAGACTTTTATTTGGTAATTCCTGAAATAATATCATCCTCATAGTTCGAAAAAAAGTTCGTACATTAGCATCATCCCATTTTTCTTTATCGTTCTTAAATACTCCTATTTGCGTAATACTGACTAGGTCAGAATGTGTATCTATTATATCTTTATATGCTGAAATGAAAATTAAAATGTTTTTAACACATTTCTACTTGTTTCTTTATTCAGTTGACCAACTAGTTTTGAAAACAATTCGGTTTGATTGTGTGTCGATTATTTTGTATGTTTAAAATTGATAACTGCAAATAATTGCCAAATTTTCAGTGCCAATTAGTCCAAAATAAAAAGATGTAACCATGAAATATACGTAATATTAATGAAGAATATCAGCATTTAGCAAAAAATCCCTTCTCCAAACTCTACTCTTTTTACCAAGATCTCCTTAATGGAAATATATGTTAAACTTTTTCAAAAAGGATAGCAATAATATTATTCACTTGAAAGAAAGAATGCTAAAACTTTAAAATTTCAAATATAAACGAAATTTTGTAATAAATTAACTTCTCTCTAAAATAGCTTTTGTCACAACACAAATTAAATTTCTTTAAAGGTGCCTTTCTCTGAAAAGTTAGTAATACTTCATTCGTGTTACTGTAGTGACCATTTTGCCATCTAAATCTGAAAAATATCTAGCTTAGGCCTACTCTGTTATTCATTTCACTAACAACTTCACTTATTGTTCAATGCTTAAACTCACAATATGATAGAACATCCAGTACAGCTGTTTCAGTCATCCTTCACCTCTTTGCAGTGTCCTCTTCCTGTCCCAATCAGCTAACCAAATTCATAAATGCAGGACGTAAAGCCCGATCAACCATCCATCCATCTTTTTCAGAAAGTATTGTGGCATAGTCATGCTGCACAGTCTGTCTCTGTTTGTGACTGACAATTGGCAGTATGATGTCAGTCCCTGGAAAATCGAATTAGGTCACGATTTACATATAGGACAGGTTACAAGATCAGGTCACACAACAGCTGTCTGTATTACTACGCCAGACTACTTTCATAAAGCATGACTGCTTGTGAAGATCCAGTATTCTGCTTTGAATGGACATGTTTGGAAATCAGCAGACAGAAGAAAGTCTTGTAACTCTAGCTTAGCCTTTTGCTGTTCAAAGTAAGGGATGATTTTACTCATCAACCTATAACATTTATAGGCCTACATGTTAAAGTGTTGTCAGAAAAGTGTCAAAAAAGAATCCTCTGTCACTTATTCACAGGCTATATAAACCAGCCGTTTTTGCTTTGCAATACCAAAAATACTCATTTGTATTTATTAATTTACTTTGTTGAGATAAGTTAACCTGGACGGCAAAATAGTTTACAAGTTTATAAAGTCTGTGTAACCCTCAACAGAATGTCTGGTCTATACCACAAGTGGCGCCATCTTTACTGTGTTGTTTGTGGGCTTCAATGAATAACAAAAAAATGGTTCCAAATTAATTTGGTATTCAAAAGTTTTCTGTCCAAAATTGAAGTCAACCAAAGTCAGACTAGACACTTACAGAGTGTTTGGAAATAGACTAGGCCGTCAACAAATGCTGGGAATGTCCTGGTTTCTTCCAAAGTTGGGTGAGTTCCTCACACTGAGTTTCTGTTGACCGCTCAGAGGAGCTCACGAATTTGGCCTCTAGGTGGCAGTAAATAAGGGTCAACTTGTAGACAGCTTGGCAGTACTAAAGAACACTTAATTGCAATGCACTGTCTATTGTTTTTAGTCAGCCAATTAATTAATTCACCTGACAAGTCAAATTGCTATGAGTCAACGCACATTGCATTTGATAGATCGAACTCATTCCTAAAGTTAATCATGTTTTTGGCCAAGTCAGTCATTTTCTGAAAATGACTGGCTTTCAGGTCTTATTTTCAAAACTAAACTGAGTAAAGAAATTATTTCTTTGAAACCCCCCCCCCCCCTTGAGATTATCAGAAACTAGCAAGTTTCAGACAACAGAAAGAGTTCGGCTCCTGCCAGAATGGTGGCACCACAGTTCACTGCTCACCTGAACGCTCACCTGGTGGTGGTTCTGTAACTAGGTCAACTCAGGTGTGCTCTTTGGCAGTTGGTAAACTAGGTCGATTTTGTTTACTCTGCACTGGACTTCCTATAGTTGTGTCTATAGTTGTGTCTGTCTGTCTATCTTTGGATTGTTTACTATGGATATGGAAGGTCGTCAATGAGGCAATAAAATGGATTAATCATGTGGACAGGTTTGAGTTTCATTCAAACACTTAAACTGGTGCAGGTTGATCTAGTGCAAAAGGCTGATATGTGACAGGATATAATAGGCCTATAGGCCTTTGCCACATCTTACTTTCATAGCAAGTGTTGTTTCTGTTGATGATATGTTTTAACAACGGAAAATCTGTGATGTTTAATGTCAATCTTTCAAACTTTTACAAATGCTGGATAATAACATTCAAGGCGATACCCAAATGATCGCAAAGAGGTCATTAAAACAGTTAAAACTGTTATTCAGTGCTGCAATAGTACTGACAGTTCTGATGATCATTTTGACAGTTACTTTCGGAGGCCTGGACACCCCTAGACCTTACCCAGTGCCGCCTCCTGGATTACAACATCGATGGATCTCTGCGAGCGTGGAAGATGGCCGCCGTTTGGGCAATATGATGTTCAACTATGCTTCATTACTCGGAATAGCTGCGAAAAACAACATGACCCCTTTCTTGCCAGACGAAGATCACATAATAGTTCGAAATATCTTCAAGACACCTATGGTTGTAGAAAATAACTGGCGTAACAAGTTGAAGATGTATTACGACTATCAGGAATACGGTCGTCGAGCTAGTGCTTACGATCGTAAAACTAAGAGTTTAGATCCTCCCCTGGGCGTTATGCTACATGGTTATTTCCAGTCTTTCATGTACTTTTCTGAAATTGAGGATGATTTGAGAAAACATTTCGCATTCTTGCCACACATAGAAGAAGCTGCACAGAAATATCTCCATACAGCTATCCCCGATCGTTTAAAATCTCCGGACACAGTCCGCGTAGGTATACACATCCGTAGAGGTGACCAAGCGCAAGAACATTATCGCAATCATGGCTATACATCTGCTACAAAGGAATATTTTGCTGAAGCTATGAAGTTCTTCCTGGATAAATACCCCACAGTGATATTTGTTGTGTGTTCGGATGATATTCCTTGGTCTAAAGAGAACATTAATGGTTCAAATGTGATATTTTCAGTTGGTAATCCACCTGGCGTGGATTTAGCCATATTAGCTTCCATGGATCATACTATTATGTCGGTTGGAACATTTAGTTGGTGGGCTGCGTGGTTGGCCAACGGCACAACAATCTACTACAACCGTTGGCCTCGGCCGTTTTCAAGACTTGAATATGATGTTAATAAATTTGAATACTTTCCAGCGCACTGGATACCCATACCGAAGAGCATGTTTTGAGATTAATAAATTTCATTGGCCATTCACTTGAATTTCTGTTGTTATATTTATGAATAAATGTGTTTATTAGGACTTGTTACAATATATCAATTAATTTAATGGAAATAAATTTCATATTGAAACCAATTTTTTTTTTTTTTCACAAACTGTTTTATTCAATGATGTGATATGACACGTCTAATGGCTTTCCCTGACAGCATTGCTTGTATGGGATATGACCTCACAAACTGTTAACGCGTCACACAGAATAACATGGCAAGGATACAGATATAACCTTACAAGAAGCATTCCTGTGCTTTTTCGCAACCACTCGCTTTTCGTCTACTGCAAAGGAAAGAAACTCAGCTTGGCGGTCGGTGGATTTGAAAGGCCTTGGTCATGTCTAGTCTACCCACATCCAAAACCGCATAAAATTGTAATAAAGGGAACGATGTTTTGACTAAGCCCCCCCCCCCCTACCATATAGGAATTATTGCCCTGAAATACTGGCAAGTGATTGGCTGACAGAGGCACTGAATGTAATACACTGTTTATCTCTAACAAGTCATATGCGAAATATAATTTGTCTTCTAAATTGTCTAGATGTTAGTGCTGCAGAGGGAAGCACCAATGCGGCTGTCCACCTAAACCCGAATATACACAAAATGCTGCCTACCTGAATGCACTCCCAAAGACCCAGTGGTCATGGAACCACCGGTAGCGAAACTGGATTTTGGGTGCGAAAGTGGCCATAGGCCATCAAAGTTAGGTATGTCAATCGACGTTTTTTGCTCGAAAATCACTAGCGTCAATGTCAATTCCAGTTCAAATTAGGTCATTGCTCCCTTATAATTTACTCTGTGGCATAATATGACATACCAAATTGATGCCAAAGAGTACCTCATTCTTGTGATAGTAATATCATGCTTCAATTTGCCTTCTATCAGCTTTTATGATGGCCAAAATAAACCTGAATTTAATTGTCAAAAGTCATTTCTCGGAATGACACTTTTCAAATGTTAATTAACGTTTTATAAGATACCATCTGGTGCCATACTTACAAAATATCCCTTCAATTAACAGTCCATAATTATTGTTCTTTCTCATTTTGCATCTTGATGAGCATATTAATTTAAGATTCTGTTTATAAAAATGATTTACAAACAGTTGTCTGAGATCGCAAATTGTTTCACATGTAAAATGAGTATCAAGACAGCAATGGTAGTCACTCTTCCTTATGCATTACTATGAAGCTATACAGCAACTAAATAGATATTAATAAATTCCTAATTTTTCAGCTTTAATTGGTACTCTGATTTGGATATCTAACTTTTCAATTACCCATTTATAATCACAAAATGTTGTGATACCAGCACCATTAATATTACATTGAGAAAATGGGACAATCAATTTTTTCTCATCTTGCAAATCTGGAGATCACTTGACAATCACATATAACTCATTCCTAACCCATCAAAATTGATGTGGATGGATAGCCCTTGATGTAGGCTTTCATTTGGCACCTAAATTTCCTTATTACTGCAAATGTTAACCCTCCAAAAGCTGAATAAATGTTGCTGTCAGTGTCTAAAATCTCATCGGAAACACAAAATTCTCCCATGAATTTTCAATTCCACCTGTCCTAATCACCATATAACTCATTCCTAACCCATCAAAATGGATGTGGATGGATTGCCCTTGATGTAGGCTTACATTTTGCACCTTAGTTTCCTTGTTACTGCAACTGTCAACCCTCCAAAAGCTGAATAAATGTTGCTGTCATTGTTCAAAATCTCGTAGGAAACACAAAATTCTCCCATGAATTTTCAATTCCACCTGTCCTAATCACCATATCACTCATTCCTAACCCATCAAAATGGATGTGGATGGATAGCCCTTGATGTAGGCTTTCATTTGGCACCTTAACTTTGTTGTTACTGCAAATGTCAATACTCCAAAAGCTGAATAAATGTTGCTGTCAGTGTCTAAAATCTTGTCGGAAAAACAAAATTCTCCCATGAATTTTCAATTCCACCTGTCCAATTCACCAAATAACTCGTTCCTAACCCATCAAAATGGATGTGGATGGATAGCCCTTGATGTAGGCTTTCATTTGGCACCTTAGTTTCCTTGTTACTGCAAATTTTAACCCTCCAAAAGCTGAATAAATGTTGCTGTCAGTGTTCAAAATCTCGTCGGAAGCACAAAATTCTCCCATGAATTTTCAATTCCACCTGTCCTAATCACCATATAACTCATTCCTAACCCATCAAAATGGATGTGGATAGATAGCCCTTGATGTAGGCTTTCATTTGGCACCTTAACTTTGTTGTTACTGCAAATGTCAATACTCCAAAAGCTGAATAAATGTTGCTGTCAGTGTCTAAAATCTTGTCGGAAAAACAAAATTCTCCCATGTTTTTTCAATTCCACCTGTGCTAATCAACATATAACTCATTCCTAACCCCTCAAAATGGATGTGGATGGATAGCCCTTGATGTAGGCTTTCATTTGGCGCCTTAGTTTCCTGGTTACTGCAAATGTTAACCCTCCAAAAGCTGAATAAATGTTGCTGTCAGTCTTCAAAATCTCGTCGGAAACACAAAATTCTATCATGAATTTTCAATTCCATCTGTCTCATTCACCATATAACTCATTCCTAACCCATCAAAATGGATGTGGATGGATAGCGCTTGATGTAGGCTTACATTTGGCACCTTAGTTTCCTTGTTACTGCAAATTTTAAACCTCCAAAAGCTGAATAAATGTTGCTGTCAGTGTTCAAAATCTTGTCGGAAACACAAAATTCTCCCATGATTTTTCAATTCCACCTGTCCTAATCACCATATAACTCATTCCTAACCCATCAAAATGGATGTGGATGGATAGCCCTTGATGTAGGCTTTCATTTGACACCTTAGTTTCCTTGTTACTGTAAATGTTAACCCTCCAAAAGCTGAATAAATGTTGCTGTCATTGTTCAAAATCTCGTAGGAAACACAAAATTCTCCCATGAATTTTCAATTCCACCTGTCCTAATCACCATATAACTCATTCTTAACCAACCAAAACAAATGTGGATGGATAGCCCTTGATGTATGCTTTCATTTAGCACCTTAGTTTCCTGGTTACTGCAACTGTCAACCCTCCAAAAGCTGAATATTTGTTGCTGCTAGTGTCTAAAATCTCCTCGGAAACACAAAATTCTCCCATGTTTTTTCAATTCCACTTTTCCTGATCACTGGATAACTCATTCCTACCAAGCTAGTATTAGGATACCCAAAACACTTGGTCCAATTAACTATTCACATGGGCACCGAGGGACCTTCTGATCTGCACAACTAAATTTTTGGCCAAATAGTCAAACTACACAACAATGGTTATGTAAAATTGTATGTTCACTGGACTATAAAGCATAGAACCAACTTAAAATGCCGATGATATTGGCTAGCTGGCTGTATGAAGGTTGTAGTTGAAGAATGGTTCATGGTCTATTTCTGGACTAGTGCAAATGTTAATTTCCCAGTTTTGTTGGGAAGGTTGGTCTAGTGGTAGCATACTGGACTGCCAATCGCTGGGTCCAGGGTTCGAATCCAGCTCTTGCATAAATACAGGATGTAAAGCCCCAACCATCCATCCATCCTCTCCCAGTTTATTGTAATTCATAAAGCAGGTTTGATTTGATTTGATTTGATTTATTTATTCAAAATAACAACATATGAACAATACAAAAACAATTGGAGTTTAAGTAAAAGTTACAACGTAACTCCCACTAACTAGCAGAATTAAACATTTTCAAATTAGTTATAAAATTCTTGATTGACACTGAATTAATAGTTCTTTCATCTAAATTATTCCATTTATTTACAATTCGATTGCTCCAAAAATATTTTCTTTTATCAGTACGGCTATAAAACACATACAGCTGTTTATTATGACCTCTACTTCTATGTACAAATTTATAAACTTCTTCCTTATCATTTACATTGAGATTTGTATGACAATTAATAACTTTGTAAAACAATATTAAATCAGAATTTTTTCTTCGAATTTCCAATGAATCTAAGTTCAAAAAATGTAATCTTTCTTCATACGAAACATTTTCATAGTTCAATATACGTTGGGTGAAATACCTTTGCACACGTTCTACTTTGTCTTTATTACATTGTAATATTGGTGACCAAGCCTGACTAGAATATTCTAAAAGTGGTCTGACATAACATATATACATTTTGAGATAAAACTTGTAATTGTGATTCTTAAAAATTGAAAAAGGTTTTTGAAGAACAAAATACGCTTTCCTAGTAATGTTTATACAATGGAGTGTAAATTTCAAATTTGACTGGATAGTAACTCCAATATCATTAATATTGTTGACAGTTTCTATAATTTCATTATTCAATAAAAAATTAAAGTTCACTTTGTTAATACCAATAGTCAATACTTTCGTTTTGTCTGGATTTAAATCCATCTGCCAAATGTCGGCCCATTTAGCAACATTATCTAAATCTTCTTGTAATAATATGCAATCATTTACATTCTGAATAGACTTCTCATCCTTGTCATTCACATAACATAAAATCACCTTTTAGTGAGTACTTATCAGGTCTACAACTAAGGTGCCAATAAAACAAATATTGTATGTGCTGCTCATATAGCCCTGTCATGTCTTATGGCTAACTAAAGGTCATTTAAAAAGCTTTTTATTTGTCTTGGTTACTTGAAATTTAATTCCAACAGCACTTTCAGGTAAATGAATTCTGGTGTATTTCAGACTCTGTCTCAATATTGCCTTAGTATTGAAGGGGTAATTGACAAACTAAACATCCAAATCAAAAGAAAATAAAAGCTGGTAAATTAAAAATTTGCTTACATCCATTTAGTTGCTGTATATTTGATCTTTATTCATTAAGAAAAGTGAAATTTATGGTTTATTTCATGCTGCATTTATTCGCAAGGCAATTTTCGAGCCCGGACAACGATGTGTAAATTATTTTTGTAGGACAGGAATTTGAAATTAACATTTTATCAAGGTGCAGAATGACTCAGAACATCATGGACTACCAATTAGTGGGACATTTTGTAACTTTTGAACTATATGGTGTGTTATAAAATATTTCTAACATTTAAAAAATGACATTTTGAGAAATTATTTTTTGTAAATGAATATGGGTTCAGGTTGGTCATCAAAAAAATTGGTTAGGAGACAGATAGAAGCATAATCTGACCACCAATAGAAAGAGAAACTCTTTGGCATCAATTTGGTATGCAACATGATGCTATAGAGTAAAATCTAAGGGAGTATTGAGTAATCAAGAACTGTTTGTAACGTCGACGCCAGTATAAGCGTCACTTTTAAGTTCCTAAACCTTCTCTCATTAGAAGCCAAATAACTCAGTTCGCACCCACATTTGAGTTTTGCTACTGGTAGATTCTTAAACTAGAGAACTTTAGGAACATTTCCATACCCATTATGTTTTGTGTATGTTCGGGTTGCACCTACTCCCAAAATAAAGCCCTTTTGGCTTGTCCTCTGCAGCACTATGTCTGAAAGTGCTTGTTTGAAAATCTAAACAGTAGTGGATCCAGAGGGGCAGTGGCGTATGGGGGGACACCTGGGGGGCACAGGTCCAATATGGGGGGCCCGTGCCCCGCCGTGCCCCCCCCCATAGGGAAGCCACTGCAGAGGGGTTTTAAGTAAAAAATATATTTTCACGGATAAATTGTCATTCGTGAACCCCCCCCCCCATTCGACATTTTCTGGATACGCCCCTACTAAAGATTCGTGAACAAACCCGCAAACATTCAGTGTGTCCTCCCTCAGCAGCTCAGTGCAAAGGGGTCAGCTGGTGTCCACTCAACTTCAGGTTGCATCCTTTGTTGATCAGCAGTCTCACTGCCTCTTTCTGGCCTGGAAAATTGTCATTACGGGAACGGTTGCTTGATTTATATCCCTTCCCTTTTGGAAGCCAAGTAGAACTTTTGCTATTTCATTCATTGGTCGTTCCTCGCAATAGTTGCGCAAAAAACTGACAAAATTCCAAACTTGAATTGACATAAAATTCATATTCTGAAGTAATTTGTTGTAGCTGGAAAAAGCCAAAAATGTTTGTGATCTACAGCGATCAATTTAGACTTGATTACATAACTGTTGTGCTGTGAAATTAATATTTCCCATGGCAGAAGAGGCAATTAAAAACATTTAATAATTCATCATGACTTAATTTAGGTTCTTTGAAAACGGTTATATAAGAAAAAATACAAGAGTTGATTTAAATCTGATTTAAATTTTAAAAATCTGACTTAAATTAAATGAATCTGACTTTTTGATTTTTTTGAGATATCTAAACAAATGAAGTTATAATTGAATATGTTATTCTATCAAGCAATTCTAGAATATTAAGCTTGGTTGAATCAGCTGCATGGAAACCATATTGACTGAGATAAAGTAGTTTGGTATCACAAAAATATTCACAAAGTTGATCATGCATACTCCTTCGAATACTTGTGAAATGCTAGGATGCGCCCTCGTGCAATATTAGTCACCTCGGTGCCATAAAAACTGATATTGCACTCGGTGCTGTGCGATAACTGTATAATATTGATATGGGTCAGTAATTTTTGAAATTGTTCTTCTCTTCTTTTTGTATATATGGAAATTACTTTTGATGCCTTTAAAAAAATACTTTGAATAGGCTTTGTCAAATAGTCCCGATACGATTTGTCACAACTAGTGTCCAGCTTCATAATCACAGCTTGCATTGGGTCAACCTTAACGAAGCATTCATTGAAATTATTTGCGATATCTCTTTTATTATCTATTCTGTTACCAACGTCTTGTATGAAATAACATTGGGCCTGTGTTTCACTTACTTATCTTTGACTTTGACCCATACCTAACTGCAACTACAGCAAAGAAAATTGGCTGCCATTGTTGTCCACATGCCTCACATATCGGCTTTCATGACCCAGGATTTTTAGCATTGCTGCAATGGCACAATGTCTTGTGTTACACTTATTTACAGGCAGCACTGTATTCACATTGAGTTGTTGTTAGGGTTTACAGTTAGATTTTTCATGTATTATTGACAACCAACTTGGCTGTTTCTTTTGAAGAAGAATTTTAGAAGTCTGTATGTCATAACACTCACGAAGCAAGAGTGCAAAGTTACCAGTTTTCAATCTTTCCCAATGTTTAATAGTAGCTGCTTGTTATCTATATAGTAAAGGAAATCTACCAGTATCAGCTAGTACAGCAACTGTGGAGGTTTGGAGTCTAATACCAAGTAGGTTATTTCAAGACTGCCCTGAGCAATTATTTATTTCACCAAAAGTGAGCAAGAAATTGTTTATTTAAAAAACTCCAAGCCTCCCCCCCCCTTAAGACTAAATAGCGGCCCCCTTACTTAACTCTGATTTTGTTGTTTATTTATTGCCACATATAAATAGTAATATGTACTTCGAATGGCAATAAGATTCAAAGCAAAAGAAACACCTTTATTTGTCACCCACTTGTCACACTCTTATAAATGTGCACTAGGCCTTATCAATTTTTTTAATGTTTTTTTTGGCAGTTGAAAAAACTAGGTCAGGTTGTATAATCTGTTCTGGACGATAGTTCTGACTACATGTCTATCTTTGGATTGTTTACTATGGATATGGTAGGCGGTCAATGAGGCCAATTAAATGGATTAATAATATGGACACGTTCTGTCAATCACTGAAACTGGTATAGCCTGATCTTAGGCAGAGATTGTTATATGTGACAGGATATAATATGGGCCTATGCCACCTCTAACTTTTCATAGTGGGTGTTGGTATGATAATAGACTATAGCAATAGAAAATCTGTGAAGTTTAATGTTAAATTTTCAAACATTGACAAATGCCATTTATGAAATTCAAGGCAATACCCAAATTAAGGAATTCATTAAAACTGTTAAAACTGTTATTCAATGCTGCAATAGTACTGATGATCATTTTGACAGTTAATTTCGGAGGCCTCGATACCCCAAGACGTAACTCTGTGCCGCTCCCTGGATTACAACGTCGATGGATCTCGGCACGAGTACAAGATGGCCGCCGTTTAGGCAACATAATGTTCAACTACGCTTCGTTACTTGGAATAGCTGCAAAAAACAACATGACCCCTTTCTTGCCAGATGGAGATCATATAATGGTTCAAAAGATCTTCAAGGCACCTATGGTTGTAGAAAATAAGTGGCGTAACAAGTTGAAGATGTATTACAACTACGAGGAACACGGTCACCGAGCTTGTGCGTACGATCCTAAAACCAAAAATCTAGATCCTCCCTTCGACGTTATGCTTCATGGTTATTTCCAGTCTTTCATGTACTTTTCTGAAATCGAGGATGATTTGAGAAAACATTTCACATTCTTGCCTCACATAGAAGAAGCAGCTAAGAAATATCTCCATACAGCTATCCCCGATCGTTTGAAATCTCCAGACACAGTCCACGTAGGTATACATATCCGCAGAAGTGACCAGACCCAAGAACGTCGTCGTAAATTTGGCTACACTTCTGCTACAAAGGAATATTTTGCTGAAGCTATGAAGTTCTTCCTGGATAAATACCCCACAGTGATATTTGTTGTGTGTTCGGATGATATTCCTTGGTCTAAAGAGAACATTAACGGCTCAAATGTGATATTCTCTGTTGGCAATTCACCTGGCGTGGATTTAGCCATATTATCTTCCATGGATCATACTATTATGTCGGTTGGAACATTTAGTTGGTGGGCTGGGTGGTTGGCCAACGGCACAACAATCTATTACAACCGCTGGCCACGGCCATTTTCGAGACTTGAATTTGAGGTTAACAAACCTGAATACTTTCCAGCGCGCTGGATACCTATACCAACGAACTAGTTTTGAAATTCATATATTTCATTGGTCATTCACTTGAATTTATGTTGTTGTATTTATGAATAAATGTGTTTAGACTTATCGCAATATTTTCATTACTAAAAAATGAAAATAAAACTTGTTGAAACCCATAATATATTTTTTTAACTGCTTTATTTATAAACAAAGAATCACAGAAAAATTATCATGATTATTTCACAATAGGACTAGATTGGAAAGGATTTGAAGGATGCTGTGAGATTCATTGCTCATGTCAAAGAATCAGCCTAGGTAGAAAAGCTTGCCGCTTTAAATAGTTTGAGAACCTCCAAAAATATCTTAAAATCTTCAAAAATCAAAAATCATGAGAGCACCAAATTTACTACAGGTATAACAACTTGACCACATACCAGCATCCCAGTCTAGGGTGGATGCCACCTTCAAATTTAAAAATATACACAAATATCAATAGTCGCTATGATAAAGAAATCCTTATCCTTATCCATTATATAATGTTTTGCTTTTATTCAAGTATTCTTAAAATGCCATAGACATGAAGAAAGATTTTGATTGTTTACACCTTCCAAAGGCATTTGACAAAGGTGCGGGGAGATCACAGTTATAGTCAGTCTTCCAAATCACAGAAATTAACATAATTGAGTAATCTGGGGGGCAAAGGCAATTGTTCAATCAATTCAGGAAAGATGGGCCTGCCGATACTTTCTCTGATTGCTAGACGACTCAACTGCGATAAGGATGAAACTTCATTGAGCGACTTCATAATCCATTCCGATAAAGCTTCATCCTCTCCGATGAGCCAGACAATCCCTTCTTGGAGAACTTGGGGGTTGATCACAAACTGTCCGATACCCGCAATGATCAACATGCGAGCGATAGCGATTCTTTCACGCGATAGGGCACACTCTAACGGCCCCACGTGGCGGCCATCTTTCATTGTCGCAGTAATATGCAGATTGCAATTGGCCCGGATCAAAGTCTTTGCTGAAGTTACAAAATTCTCGCTGATTGCATAGAACAGAGGTGACATCCTCGCAGAATAAGGCGATTTACCACGGTTACTGTCAATGTCAGCTCCTGCGTGCATTAATGCCAAGATGGCCTCTTCATCATTAGCTTTGACAGCGTAAAGAAATGCTGTCTTGCCATCACTGTCCGTCGCATGGATGTCTACCTTTTTCTCAGCCAGGAACTGTAAATAACATGAGACGTAAGAATATGAGAGTACCTTGAATGGGAAATAGAAAAATTAGTTTGTGTATTTTTGAAAGATCCTGTAAGATGCCTTAGAATGAATCAGATATGATTTTTATTCACCGAGAAGAGTCGATCAAAGATAAGTTAAAGAATTCTGTAATTTTCTCAAGTTATAAGTGATATTTTTTACCTCAAAAGAACATGTATATTGCATGACTAAGAGTAAAAACTTGAGGAAAAAAGAACTGCTTCATAGAGATTTGTCGACAAAATTTTTTAAAAATTGGACGATTTGAAAAAATGTCTGTGTCTTCACTCGTACCTTAATTGCTTCTATATTCGCCTTCTTTGCTGCCACCATAAGAGGGGTGGTGAAGGCATTGACCACAAAGTCCGCTCCATGGTAACTGTCTTTTGTGCAGATATTTGGATCTATGCCGGCATCCAATAAAAGCTGAAACAGTCAAATAGCAAATAAGCCAGATGAAACGTATGAGACTGTGCGCATAAATTTGTAATGTTTTGTTTTTCTAATCTTGTCTGTCATGATTTCTCACTTTCCGTTTGGAGTTCACGATTCACAGTACCACTTCTTTCAAGTCACCTTGCAAGTATACTATACAAACAGAAGCATTGTCTTATAAATTACCTGGATGTCTGAAACCTAGTTCCTTGCACATAACGTAAACGCAACATTGCTAATTAGTGGTCTGTTGGTCATGTAGAAATGTATGGTACTGGTAGAAAAATTTTATATTGCCACAACGTGAACCCGACATTGAGGTTTTTTCACATTTTGAAATGTTGCCACAACATCGTATGCTAAATTGTTAATGTCATTCCTTTCATGTTGTTTCACAAACTAAAGATTCCAAAAGTTAAACCTACCTGCAAACATTCAGTGTGTCCTCCCTCAGCAGCCCAGTGCAAAGGGGTCAACTGATGTCCACTCAACTTCAGGTTACACCCTTTGTTGATCACCAGTCTCACTGCCTCAGTCTGGCCTGTGAAATTGAAATAGTTTCAGGTTGAAAAATATCAAATAAAGATTAGGATCAAACGTTTGGGTTTGAATTGAGGAACCGGAAGAAGTTACAATTGCAGGCTAATCTTTAGGCCATCATATATTAAGACAAATAAATTTGTGAATGTTATCCTGAATGGCCATTTCCTTTCAAAATCAAAAATGTTTCCCCAAAGAAATTAACCCGAAAAAGCTAAATTCATAGGCAATGGAAAAATACCAGCACCCTGGATGTTCTCTAAAAAGTGCGGAATATATTATTGTGCTGTATAATTTAATACAGTGGTTCCTACATTATAAGACCCCCTGTTATAAGACCGACTTGCCTTATGTGACCCAGTGGCGTCCCTATGGGGGGGCACGGGGGGGCACGTGCCCCCCCATATTGGACCTGTGCCCCCCCAGGTGCACCCCCATATGAACTTTTCAACCTTGGCTAAAATATACAATTAGTATTATGGGTGCCCCCCCAGAGAATCGCGTGCCCCCCCAGGTGCCCCCCCATTCGCGAACCCCTAGTTACGCCACTGATGTGACCTCCTTCTTCCTGCAATGAGTATTTTTAGTGCATTTTGAATCCTGACGCCATGACCACAGAAGGGGCGGTCTTATAATGCAGGGACCACAATATTACTTTTACTGATTCAAGTGAGTTACCTCTGATTGCAGCCCTCATAATCGGCGTATCACCATTTTTCATTTGCGCGTCTACGTCAGCACCTTCCTGAAGTAACATTCTAATCGTCCTAACATTTCCTTCTTCTGCCGCCAGGTGCAAGGCCGTTCCTTTTTCGTAATCGCGTCCGTTAACATTCGCACCCCAATCGATCAGAAACGATACAATGTCATCGAACCCACTTCTTGCAGCTTGCATCAATGGCGTCCGTCCAAAACTTGTCTGAGCTTCGATCTTTGCTTCGTGTTCCAATAAGACCTTCACACAATCATAATGACCTTGACTTGCGGCCCAATGTAAGCCAGTTGCCCTTATGCGGCTTGTTGGTCGACTCACGTTTGCTCCTGCTTCAGCAAGGACTTTCAAGACGTTCGAGTTTCCTGTAAAGAAAATTTCATTGTTTTTTACAAAAAGGATTTTTCATTTAACTACTTTTTACATTTCTACATTCAACATTCACTAAGAAGATGCTTTTTGGACATTTTTCATTAATAGTTGCAGATAATCAGAAATAGATAGCAATATAATGTCCCACTGTAAATAAAGTTGATTTGGGAAACTTTTCAAAAGGCAGTAACAATATTTGAGGTAGAAAAAAACTTGAGATGTTGACAGTGATCAGGATCGTGTAATCAGTGTTGTTGTTGAGGCCGGGACATCTGAGACCAAGGCCATGGCCATCAAATGCAGCCTGGAGAACCAGACCGGTCTTGAGGCCTCGAACACTGGACGAAAGACACCCGAGACCAAGCCAAGGCCAAGTATCGCGCATCGGAGACCAAGGCCGAGGCCATAAAAATATGACCTCAAGACCTCCAACACTCGTAGACATAATTATTGGAAAAACATCCTACCTTTTTTAGCAGCGACAACCACAGGGGTCCACCCCAGACCGTCATGGAGGTTCGGCAATGCACCAGCCGCAAGAAGAATCCTCGCGCATTCGTCCGCTCCCTTGTCAGCAGCCATTAACAGAGCTTTTGACAGGTCATCAAGGCCGATGAGGTGTTTCTTTGTCTCCAGCACATCTTGCAATCTGTCTGGATTATCCTGTTGGATAGCGGCGATCAAGCTGCAAAAAGATTTATAGGTTATTGTGGATAATATTTATTTTTTGTGAGCAACTTTATTCTGCATAATAATAATATAAAGCTAATGGGTGATGTCTTGTTGATTATGTCGCAAATAATAGTTCAATGACTTTTCAGTTATGGGACCCCTTATTTGTACGATTACAGGCTTATAGAGCAATCTTCGAACTGTTATGCATATCATTAATTTGTCACTCCCTTGGAAGACTATCGAGATTTAGATCTTGGCAATAATGTTCAGTGTCATATGGATGACATTTTCAAATTTTGTTGTGGTTTGAAGTGGATTAATAACTTTTATACTTGGGTTGGCTGGTTGGCTGACACTTTACAAATGAATGGTTGTAACCAAAAGGACAGGGCATGAATTTCGGTTTGGCTGGAATTGGTAAAACATCAAGTGTATTGTTTTTGTGAAAATTCAACAATAAATGGATATCTGGTAAGGTTTGGTTTTTGGATTGGTTTGTCGAGTCATTTGAGAGTCAGAAAAATATAAAGTGACAATTTACAGTGTTGCTAAAATGTGAACAAATCGAATGTATTTTGTGCTGATGAAGCTTGTTTTGGTTTGATGGGCATATTTCCGCAATATCTTTTTAAAACATGTTCATTGACTTGACTTGACCACAACTGAATATGTCTTGGGTATGGAGGATAGTTTGGAAAGTCCTTGTACACAGAGTTTTAAAGATTTTGGTAAGCGGATAAAGGATTTGATCTTGGAATTTCGAATGGAAGGTCACACTGAGGTCAGGTAACTGGTCAAATCTTCTTTAAATGGGTCAAACTGGTTTTGAGGTCAAGGACTCAAGGTCACTCACTTAACACTTCTTACCAAGTGATATAAGGTCCGTTTGTAGCTCGATGAACACCGTTCATTTTTTATGACGTAAAATTTTAAAATACCTATTCAAAGTTCAAATGACGCAAACTCTAAAGTTATGACGAATAACCGTAGAAGCTTGAACACCTGGAGTCAGAATTAATCGATGAAGGAAAACATAAAATTTCTTATGTCAAGGAGATAGTCCAGTCTTTTACAGCTATATTTGAATGAAAATAAATGACTTATTTGGCAAAATGGCATAAGATGGTCAAGATAATGGGTTGACAATTTTTTTTACAAGACATACATTTTGTGATAGGTCAAATGGGAATTCAAACTGGTCATTAATATTCACTCAACCCAGATGGATGGGAAATGAAGATGGGTAATTTAGATTTCACTACTTTAGACAGGTTAAGAAAAGACACCTACTTTGGCATATATATTATCTATCCAAATTAAATAATTTTTTGAAGAGCAAGTTATGGACGCTGACACAGTTTTTATTGCCCCTTACCACATCAGTTGAGGATGTTGGGCCATTGTTTGCATTACATAGGCATAAATTAAAAATTGTTTTATTTTTAAGATCTAGTCAAGATGGTGGAGACATACCTTGGAACCGTGTAAGGCACAGTCGCCCGGTTCATGATTGGAATGACATCCTGTTTGCTTTCGGAACCAAGTGGGACTGAAAATTAGAATTAGAAGACTAGTTTTACTAAATTACAGCGTTGCTCATAAATATGGAATACCTCAACATTCTCCATTGAAATTGACAACTTTAGAAACTTCTGCTGGAGCACATGATAGTCTGATTCAATGGCAACTACCTCCAATGACTGCTAAAGGGTAGAACATGTTGTTGTCTAAAACGCATGCTGCAGCATTAACTGTAGGAAAAGTTACAGCAGCACAAAATATGGAAATTCAGGGATTTTTTTAGGGTGATCGAGGCTCATTAAACCATAAATTTTAAATTCTTGCAAAAAATGTAGTTGAGGCTTTTAAAGAGTGATTAGGGAAGATTACTAGAGCTTTACAGTGGACCTTGCTTACATTCACACTCTGAAATTTAATTTTATTTGACACCTTTTTTTTTTTCAAAAAAATATTCCATATTTATGAGCAGGAGTGTATTTATCATTTATTTTTCATCTCAGGTGCATTTATGCTGTGCAAGTACAGCTCACAACATTTGCTGATGCAATGACCCACGTGGTTTCTACTGCTGTTGATCCTGTTATATTTCTTGCTTGCAAGTTGAAATGCAGATCACAGATGTTGATGGGGTAACACAGGGGACCATTCTAAAACCTACAGACGTGGCCCAATAGTTATACCAACATAACATGACATGACAGATAGATAGATAGATAGATAGATAGATAGATAGATAGATAGATAGATAGATAGATAGATAGATAGATAGATAGATCGATAGACAGATAGATAGATAGATAGATAGGTAGATAGATAGATCGATAGATAGATAGATAGACATATAAATTTACTATGAAAGAACCATTGTATCTCCCAATGTACATGGAGTTCTAGTCCTATACTAACAACATATAAGTTTACACTTGGCAAGTTATAAATGACAACAGTCGGAGTTTATTTACCCCATCTTGTTATACCTCTACTTGCCAAACTATCTTAGAAAACCAAAATCCAAATTACAACCATGAAAGTGAATCAACTTCAATTAAAAGTACTAATCTGTTTGTGTAAATACTTACCTCTGGTCCTTCTACCAAGAGAAAACACAACTCCTTGGGCTGAGGAATTGAACATCTAAAGTTTTTTTCTTCCTTCCTAGATCTATCTTATGGCTGCCAGAGTTCTCTGTGTTTTGCAACACTTCTGGGCATTCTATTTTTAGCTCCCCCAATATCCAGGAACCTCCTAGAATAGCCAGGAAACCCCCACCAGGTGCAGGGGTGGTTCATAGGTCAGACAGTGCTGCTGTCTGTTGGCTGCTTGGTGTCAACTTCTCTTCTTCGCTTCAGTGTTCAGTTCCTCACAGCACATTTTGCTTCCATGAGACACACAGACACTGAAGAATAGGTCCCTGCATTACGAGACTATCCCTTCTGTAGTCTTGATATGAAGTCTCTTATGGAGGTCTGGTCCATGTACTCAGATGCAAATTATTACTGCAATATGCCTTTTGGTTACTGTATTTAAAATTCGGTAAAAAAATGTCTTGGTCAAAAGAGGGACATGTGCACTTAGGGTCTGCTGGCTCAGACAAAAAATCAAAATAGACATGAAGATATCTTTGAGATATTTATTTTTTTAAAAAGGGACTTATTTTTGTTGAACTGCGCAAGAGAGTCACATCATAGAGCTATAAGGGGAAGAGGGCACGGCCCCTTATAGCTCTATGGAAATAATCATTAAATCTCCTTTTTTTTCAAAAGGTGGACTTGCCACATCATAAACAGTTTCTCTACTTCATGCAATGTATAAGTACACTGTAAATTTTGAATTTTGAGTTAGCTTAATTGATTGAGTGAGATGGTTGCACAATTCCTTTGAGCCAAGATAGCTTATTGTTTGCAAGTTATAACAATTTAAAGATTATCATAACTCAAAACGGCAAGCTATCATGGCTCAAACAAATTGTGCAACCATCTCACTCAATCATTTGAGCTAACTCAAAATTTCTTTAATTTTACAGTGTATAGTCTGCCGAGTGGAGTGCAGATACAAAAATTACATATAAGTTGTAAAATGTACCGACCCTTGTGGGAAATATATTATTTAATATACTCCAATGAAGATAGACAAGTCTAAGACTGGCAAGGCTAAGTTTGACCAAAGAACATATTCTTTTCCTTCTTGTACATTCTGCTCCAAGTGTCATAAAATCGAATTAGCAACTCTGAATGCCACATCAATGTCTATTTTCTTCTTCTTGAGTTTTCTGTAGAAGTTTGCCCAGACGCGCAGCTGGAAGTACCTTTTATGTATTCTGTAGGCTATTCATCTATGGCTATTCTTCTTTTGTCTATACTTGGCTCTGATATGCTGACAGAAGATCCAGAAATATATATCCGTCCGGTAATATGGATTGATTGGAATCCAATAAATTACATCTGTGAATGTCATTCTTATGCATATAGGGCATTATATTACATTGTAGATCATTGAATGCATTTGAGAGTATGGATTAGGTTATGCAAGCTAATCTAATTTGTATTTGGAATTATCTTTGAACATCAGAGCTTGTGAAAATCATACATTTTAAATTATCAAAAGTCCCAAGCCATTGCTATATTGTACTATATATATGGCTGTTTGCTTTTAAAAGTTGGATTGGTTTTCGCTTTAATTTGTCTCAAATATTGCCAGTACGAGGGGTGTTCAGAAAGTTCGAGGCTTTTTTTCATATGGATACTTATTTTCAATCTAGAACTATGAATTTTTCACAGGATAAAATTCAGCATATTTGAAATGGATTTCCAAAATTTTGGACAATTTGGACATTTTAAAGTCATTCTGGGGTTGCCATGGAAACTGAAAGTTCAGCTTCTTGGGGCAGGTAACACTGAAACCAAGAATTCAAAGAAATTGTGACTGTGAGAGACTTCTCTCTGTCACTTGTATTAGTGAGATTGACAATATTTGACACAAGAAATATGGTATTAGCTTCTAAATACAATAATGTACCAGCATAATTGTAAAACATGGAACAATATTACAAATCAATAGTTCCCTATGTTGTTGTGTTTAATTAGCACCAGAGGACAGGAGTGTTGGGGGTTTTCCCAGAAGGGCATGGAAGTGAGCGCAAGTGAGTGCTTCAGCAGAGATGTGAGTGGTTGGAAGTGAGGGCATCTTCCTGAGGGCATGGGATTTAGGAAAATTTATTGGGTTGTACTGTATGCTTTCAAGCACACCAAATGTGTGTATTCTTACACTGAACCCATGCAGGAAAGCACTCCTGCATGCCAGATTTTGCGAGGGAAATTCAGGAGGCAACTTGTGTTTCCCTGACTACATGAGGACTTGCGAAAGCATGGATCCACTAGTATGAACAAGAGACCAAAATGGACACCATTAGCCATCCTAGCTATTCCTGTAATATTTTGCTTTACATAAGTCCTGGTTTTCCCTTGCTTTAGTCCATGGGGGCTATAGTTTCAGGCACTGGAGGAGAAAAAGCTTTGGATGACTGAAATTCTTTCACAGTACTTTCTTTGGAATACTCCAAGGAACATTTACTTCAATGGGTCAGGTGTATGAATCAATTCCTTTAGTGAGCTTGGGAGTATTTTTTAAGGCTAAGGGACCGTTCAGAATTTATGACTGGAGGGGGGGTGGGAGTTTTGGCCGAGGGGGCACTAACTTTTCACACGTGTTTGAAGGGGGGGGCATTAATTTTTGACAACACTTCCAAGGGGGGGGTAAGAAATTTTAACAGAGAAAAAATATTTAAAAACACGCATAAACTCATTTTATTTGGACTTATTTACGTACAAATGTCCGCGAAATGACGCGAATCTGTACGCGCATAGTTGTATAACAGTATATATGTGTGTATTGCTTTGTATGTCGAGAGGGGGGGTACTAAAAATACGCCTGAAACCTAAGGGTGGGGTACTAAAAATCCGCATGAAACTCAAGGGGGGGTATCAATTTTTGGCGGGAAGTTCCACCAAAACTCCCACCCCCCCCCCCCAGTCATAAATTCTGAACGGTCCCTAATGTTATATTTATTGTGTCAAGTATTGTCAATCTCACTAATGCAAGTTTGTTTGTTGTTTGTTTGTAAATTTATTAATAGGCTCCAGAAAAAGCCGAGGCTTATCTAGCTGGGGCCTTTGATGCCAAAAGATATGTATACATAAAAAATTTTAAATGAAGTATGATATATAACAATAAACATAAAATTTAGTATTGGATTTTAAAAAGTGATAGAGAGAGGTCTCTCACAGCCAAAATTCATTGGTTTTAGTGGTTTCAGTATTATCTGCCCCAAGAAGCTGAACTTTCAGTTTCCATGGCAACCATAGAATGACTTTGAAATGTCCAAATTGTCAAAAATTCTGGAAATCCATTCCAAATATGCTGAATTTTTTCCTGTGAAAAATTCATAGTTCTAGATTGAAAATAAGTATCCATATAAAAAAAAGCCTCAAACTTTCTGAACGCCCCTCGTACAAGTTCTTTCAAGAAAATGGAAGAGTGCAATAGGCATAGACAGTTTTGGGGACCGCAAGGGAGTGAAGAAGTGCAACAAAGTTTAGCTTTTTTTTTAATGTGTGACCATACAATTGTAGTCACTTTCAAACAGAATCCCTCTACTTGTGCAATATCACAATGTTCTTTGTAGGACTATGACTACAAAAAAACCCCAGAGGGTTGAGGTACCGCTGTTATTACCAAATGATTATGATCCATTCTTCTTTCTGTACCTATCAAATAAATCAACCCTTCAAAACGGCACATTTATGCAGAAAACACATAAGAAACCAAATTATTGTGGAGCCAAATTTGAAAGGGTAACCACAATTACATTAAAAGATGGCCTGCAATTGCATATGTTTCACTTGACACAAATTAATCCTAATCATGCTATAGATTACATGACTGCATATATCTCATTACAGACAAGACAATGTAGACATCAGTCGACAACAAATGGCATTCAAAAAGGCAGACGCCCATATTTCCACCTGATAAGTGTCTGGGGACGATGCACGGTCGCTGGGGGCATTTTGCAGCCTCTAAATAAACCAAGTAAATTGGTGGATGCCCTTAGCCTCAAAACAAACAGCAGCCATTAAAAGAGCTCTTCAATAAGCAATGCTGTGATATGAGCTGGTGCCAGAGATGGATTGATGTGATGTGCAGTGCACAAGATTGTCTTTAGAAGATCACAGGCTTCAACTTCCTGACTTACCTTCCTCCCAATTTATCTTGCAGCATGCAGCCGAGCTCTCAACGATGCACCATTGCCCAAAAAGGAAGGTTGAGTATGATTTGTAACAAAAACAACAACAAAACAGTAGGCTAGTTCAGCTGGTAATTCACTTATGCTTTAAGGACCCTGACTCCTGAGGGCTTCTTATATGTTTCAGTTCCATTAAAACATTTGATTACATAAATTGTAAGTTCAATGAAAATGTAAGGACCATTGTAGGCATATACACCCAGAGAATCTACCCAAGAAGAATCCTTCCAGCACCGCACATTATCTTAGATTTACGTCACGAACATCTAGGCCAATCAGCGCCCCGGATTCCACTCCACTTCAAAAGTTTACCAGCAATTTACGAAGCAACTATTTACTTCTCAGAGACGTATGACCTATCATTTTGAAGGTCTCAGAGAGATCTATCTACCCAAGTAAGACTCACATCTCTAATCCTTACGGGGACGTGCGTAACAGCGAAATCGGCCTCATTTGCATAACATGCTTGAAGGCCTGTTCATTGGTCAGCTTTGTGGGTGTGTCTGACTTAATCACTGAAGGCTTTGCTGAAGTGGGCATATATGGTTTGATAACTCAAATGAAGACAGACAAGGCTAAGTTTGAGCAAAGAATATGTTGGCCCATTCTTTTCCTGCTTGTCCATTCTGCTCCAAGTGTCATAAAATTGAATTAGCAACTCTGAATTCCACATCAATGTCTATTTTCTTCTTCTTGAGTTTTCTGCAGAAGTTTGCCCAGAAGTGCCTTTTATGTATTCTGTGGGCTGTTCAATGTTCATATTTGGCTATTCTTCTTGTACTATTCTTTTCTGTCTGTTGTTTTCTGTCTTACTTATTTCTGCTCCATTCTTTCTGTCTATATTTAGCTCTGATATGCTGACAGAAGATCCAGAAATATATCCGTCTGGTAATATGGATTGATAGGAATCCTATGTCTATGAATTACATCTGTGAATGTCATTCTTATGCGTTGGGCATTATATTACATTTCAGACCATTGGATGTATTTGACAGTATGGATTAGGATTTGCAGGCTAATCTAACTTGTATTGTGAATTCTCTTTGAAGATCAGAAAGCTATCAGTAAGCTTATGAAAATAATACTATATATGACTTGTTGCTTTAAGAGTTTGATTTGTTTTCACCCCGGGTAAACAAAAAAAAAACAATTCAAATCAATCTGAAAGTGATTGCGAATGACCACTGAACCTCCAATGAAGTACAAGCACCTCTAGATTATAATACAGATGAATTTGCTTCAGATAATCCGTATATATATATTTTTTTAAATCTCTCACCACTTCCTTAGAGAATTAGAAAGCCACATGATGTTCTATTCTTAACAAATTTGTCATTGATAACTGACTCTATGGAGCCACTATTAATATATACCTCCTTTTAAAAAGTGGTGCTGCAGCCAGCGCTCTACTTCTTGTCCCTTCTTCATGCGGGACAGCAATCAGAGATGTGTTCCCAGGTGTACGCCATCCGCCATTAATGCTCCCTCTAATATTCATCAGAGGTCGCCTCCCCTCTTCTCATTGGTCTCTGCAAGTGAGAACGAGTCTCGCAGCCCTCCTGGGAAACATGACTTCCACTTTAATTTGTCCTGTCTATACTGAGCCTGTAGGAGTTCTTTCAAGAAAATGGAAGAGTGCAATAGACAACAGATAGTTTTGGGGACCTCAAGGGGAGTCAGGGGCAGCGGAGCTGGGGGGGGGGCACGGGGGCACGTACCCCCCCCCCCACTTTTGGGCCCAAAAATATATAAAATGCCCCTTTTTCTCATTGAAATTACGTAGACAAGACTTTCAAACTTTCCGAAGAGTTCTGCCACCTCTGAGGGAAGTCAAGATAAGAAGTGCAACAAGGTTGAACTTTCTTTTTTAAGTTTGACTGTACTATTGTAGTCACTTTCATACGTAATCAGAACACCTCTACTTGTGTAATATTATAATGTTCGTTGTAGGCTTATAACCAGCAGATAAAAAACTCAATTAGCGAAAGGTACCGCCTTTATTTCCGCGTGGTTATGATTTGTTTTTCTTTCTGTACCTGTCCCTATCAAATAGAACAAATAAACCAATCAAAACGGCATTTGTGGAGACCACAATAAGCCAAGCTTAAGCTACATTTAAGGAGTGATGCTACAGCAGCAACATTTCAATACAATTTTACAGAAACCACATAAGAAACCAGATTATTATTGGAGCCAAATGTGAAAGGATAACCCCTGCAATTGCATAAGATTCCCTTGACACAAATAGAACGTAATCATGTTACAGATTACAATGAAAGCATATATCTTATTATCTTAAGCAGTACTATCTTTAGTAGGACCAACACAAGACAAGAAAATGTAACATCAGTACACAACAAATGGCGTTCGAAACGGCCACCGCCCATACTTCCACCTGATAAGTATCTTGGGAAGAAGCATGGCCGCTGTGGCCGTTTTGCAGCCTCTAAATAAACCATGTAAATTGGTGGGTGCCCTTAGCCTCAAAACAAACTGCTGGCATTTACACTGTGCACTAACGAGGGGGGTACCCTCACCATCAGGCCTGCAGCAACGTTAAGACTGTGACCTCGGTCTAGGAAAAGAAGCCATAATTACTTTTAGAAAGTTTCACTGTGGATAGTATCGCTTGGGATAAGGGTATTTTGATCAACTTTCTTGGATTTAAAGACTATAGTATTTATCTATAACTCTCCTCATGTCCTCTCTGTCTGTGAGCAACTCCTCAAAAATCTATAGGCAAACACATATACAGAAACATAAATTGTGATACAAAATTTGTGATCATGCTCCATCCTGATTAAGATCATAAAAATCGACTCTCAGGTTAATGAATTTGCCAGTCAGATTTCAGAGTTGAGAATTTAATTACAGTTTTAGCATTGGTGAACTGCTTACTTTTCCAAAGCTTTTATGTAGGCCTGACTGGTTATATTCATCTAACTTGTGCCTAGTATTTGGCAATTGTTTTCTCACCTGAAAGGAAGTCAGTTAATTTGACTTTACATTTTATATTTTTTTATTTTGATTTTATTATGGTTGTACCTCTTTTTTTGTGTTTTATTCTTGTATTTCATTTTCAGTTTGACTGCACAGCATTTGACGATAGCTCCCTCCTCTGTGCTTATCTTTATCTATCTATAAATAAAATGAAATTGATAGGGCATTGCAATTGTGTTCTTGATTGGAGTTTCAGATTGGTATATTAACTTCAGAAGTGCAATCATGTGTCAGAACATGCTGTTATCTGTTGCAACAAAGAGCACATTGAAGGCTGATTCATTGCTTCTCCTTACAAGACAGTTTGCTCAGTTTGCCAATTTTGCTCAGACAATATCTTGCTTCACCCTCGCCAATCTCTTTTTTGTGGGTACCCTCGCCAACCGGAAGTGACCCTCGCCCAAATCTTGCAGTACCCTCGCCACTTCCGGGTTGGTACCCTCGCCAAAATGCTAGTACCCTCGCCGAAAAAGTGCGGGTACCCTCGCCAAAATGCTGGTACCCTCGCCCTACCATTTTTCATTTTTTGTGGTACCCTCGCCTCGAGTGATTTCTAATTTCATAAATATCTTATTTCACCTTGCTTGTGTGAATCTGGCACTTGGCTGTGATTCATTCCACACGCCATTTAAACTATCTTCACAATTTGAAGACCCAACTTCCCCTACATTTTTTGCAATTTCACTTTAAAATCACGAAGCAGTAGCTGTAATGGCTACCCTGATGGCGAGGGTACCCCTCTCGTTAGTGCACAGTGATTTAAAGAGCTTTTCTATAAACAGTGCTGTGATATGAGCTGGTGCAAGAGATGGATTGATGTCAAGCCCAGTGCACAAGATTGACTTAAGAAGATCACAACCTTCAACTTCCTGGCTTAACTTCCTCCCAATTTAATCTGGCAGCATGCAACCAAGCTCTCAATGATGCACCTTGACTCAACAAGTGGACATTTTGTATGATTTTGAAAAAAATAACAGCAAACAATGTAGTTTACATAGTAATTTTTGAGAAGTCCTGGCTTTAAGGGTCCCGAGGGCCTCTTAATAGGTTATAGTTCCATTAATCTTGTGTTGAAACACTTTATCTTGCATGTGGGAGCAAGGGCTGTGAAATTATGTCTTTTGCAAGTGCATTACATACATTTGGTCTTTATGTACTACTCTGTAGAAAGGTTCGATTATTTTATATAAATAGGTTTTAGAATGTGAGGACTATCATAACTACACATTCTTCAATAATCAATATACTCCAATGAAGACAAGGCTAAAGTTGAATAATGATAGAAGAAACATGATCATAAGTAATTTTTGTCAAGGGAAGCTTATGCAATTGCAAGCCATCCTTTGATAATTGTGGTTATCCTTTTAAATGTGGCTCCAATAATAATTTGGTTACTTATGTGGTTTCTGCATAATTTCATTGCAATGTTACTACTTTAGCATTATTTAATAAATGTAGCTCCAAACACACCTTTTTTGTATATATTGTGGTCTTCACAATTGTAAATGGGGCATATTGAATAGTTGATTAATTAATTTTTGCTGCCTCTAAATAAACCATATAAATTGGTTGATACCCTTAACCTAAAAACAAACAGCAGACATTAAAAGAGCATCAATAAACAATGCTGTGATATGTGTTTGTGCAAGAGATGGATTGACGTGCAGCCCATTGCACAAGATTACCTTTTAAAAGAAGATCACGGGATTAATCTCCCCGGATTAACTTCCTCCCTATTTAATCTTCAGCTGGCAACCAAGTTCTCAATGATGCACCACTGCTCAACAAGTGGACGTTGTGTATGATTTTGAAAAAAAATAAAAACATACTATAATTTACTTGGTAATTCTTTGAGAGGTCCTGCAGGCTCTAAGGATCCCGAGGGTCTCTTAAATATGTTTAATTTTAGTTCCATTAATCTAATGTTGAAGCGCTTCATCTTGTATGTTGGGGAAAGGGCTGTAAAACTAAATTTTGTCTTTATGTGCAGTTATATAGGTTCGATCCTATATAATTTATGTAATATGTTTTGAAATGTGAGGACTGTCATAAGCTATATAATGTTCAATATACTCGGATGAAGACAGACAAGGCTAAGTTTGAGCAAAGAACACTGTGCACTAACGAGGGGGGTACCCTCACCATCAGGGCAGCCATTGAAACTCTCGATTCAAAGTAATTTTCTGTCACCCTGAACTTATTACATAAAATACAGAGCCAATATTGGCCAAGCATGTAGGCTGGATGTTATACTCACCATAGGACTTGCGTTGCACAAGTGATTGGTTACAGAATTATCATATTTTTCATTTTAAATTAATCGCCAGGGCGAGGGTAACCAAAATAGCCCCTCGAGGGTAACACCATTTGCAAGAATTGTCATGGCGAGGGTACCACCTGAAATGACTGGTCTACAAATAGTTTTTTCATTATTTAATTGTGATATAGACAGCAAGTGGTGTTACTGGATATATTAGTTAAGATAGAGTGAGTGAGTGAGTGAGTGAGTTTGTGTTTTACGCCCCATCAGCACCAGTGTGGGCTATTTAGAGGCAACTAGTTAAGATAGAGAAGACAGACAAGAAAGACTGATAAGAAAGATTATAAATTATATAGATAGATCGATATAGATAGATAGATAGATAGATAGATAGATAGATAGATAGATAGATAGATAGATAGATAGATAGATAGATAGATAGATAGATAGATAGACAGATTTACAATGATGGCCTATTATGCACCAGCTCGTTTGTGTTTGGGCATCACAATTTAGTAGGCCAAAACATGACCCATTATTATTCAATTCTTCACTATCTCAAATACATTTTACACCAGAACATACATTCACCTCTTTGAATAAAACGGACAGCTTGTAAAGTCTGTACAGCTAATTGTCATCATCATTTTCAATAGCCCTACATTTTTATTGACTAGGCAGTGAGGAAAAGCTAAAATCAAATCAAATACCAGCCTCTATAAGACCAAATGTCCACTTGAACGTCTTGAAATAATTATTTCTGCTTTACACTTTATTGAGCTGATTACCGATTACATGTTAGTTGGGCACTTTGCTCTTGTATGATGAACTGAGCTGGGAGACTATCAAATGGTGCGTTTTGCACCACTGACTGGTGATCCAAACATAAAAACATTGTGAATCTCATATTAAAAGCTTATAACAAGCATGTTACTGTCACCGCATAAAAAAACATGTAAAAATACACCCCAATACAGGAAGAAGCTAGATAGGAAGACCCACCTTGACAATACATTTGTCAAGGATGGGAGACAATACACGTACATAGGTTGAGCAATGAGCACTTCACACTAACTTCACCTGCAACACAGGAACGTGTCGCAGCATCTAGGGCCAATTCTCATCAAAATTAAATGGGTGGATAGGAAATGCTTTGAAATGTATTATGTGCTATTTTGGGAACATACATTCCTGTACTTTCGGCCAATTAAAAAAAAAAACCTCTAAAAATCACACAAGTTTTAGGTTGAAGGGCGGGAGGATCTGTATTAACAGACAACTGTTAATTGGTCTGTTTTTCTTGATTCACTTTCTCTGCTTGTACTTATATATTGTTTTAAAATAACAGCTTAAAACAGATACGTTTAGCAGTCAATCAAACTTGGTCCAGCATTTCATATATGATCTGATTCGTGTGATTGGTTGGTTCCAAACACACTTTGCTGAACAGTGATTGACTTAGACCACATTTGACAAGTTCAGATCGCATTTAAGCTCATTTATATGGAATATAATTTCCAGCCTTCTTTATAAAGTGTTATTGTAATCAAGGTATATTTGTACCTTCTCCATAAATGCATACAATACCCTCATGATGGCACAATGACGTTACGCCATAATGTGTCATCGGATATTTTAGATAGCATAAGAAATAAAATTCCTAAAATTGCATCACAAGTATACAGTCAGATAGATAAATACACAGATTTATAAAAATCAAATAGTTAGGCTTAGACAGATAGAAGAATAGATAGGGGCCTAGATAAATAGATACATGTAGATAGATAGATAGATAGATAGATAGATAGATAGATAGATAGATAGATAGATAGATAGATAGATAGATAGATAGATAGATAGATATAGTGAAACCAATTTTAATTTCATTTATGTGTTAATATTTTTTTCACAAGTGATGAGAAATACCAAATATTCTGATACTTTTTACAAGTGACATACAGAAATAAATGTTCCCTCCTACTTTTTAAAATCTTGACAGCACTTTGTGTTTAAAACACATCAGGACTGGAGACAAAACCAGACGACTATTTTGTTGCATCCTGTTAGCAGATTACAGTTTTCTATTTGTGTTCTTGTTTGATTGTTTGTTATCATCACTTATTTCTTGCAATGATTTCAAGAGTGCTCAGCAAATGCAATGTCCTCAGTCTTCATTGCCTGCAGCAACGTTAAGACTGTGACCTCGGTCTAGGAAAAGAAGCCATAATTACTTTTAGAAAGTTTCACTGTGGATAGTATCGCTTGGGATAAGGGTATTTTGATCAACTTTCTTGGATTTAAAGACTATAGTATTTATCTATAACTCTCCTCATGTCCTCTCTGTCTGTGAGCAACTCCTCAAAAATCTATAGGCAAACACATATACAGAAACATAAATTGTGATACAAAATTTGTGATCATGCTCCATCCTGATTAAGATCATAAAAATCGACTCTCAGGTTAATGAATTTGCCAGTCAGATTTCAGAGTTGAGAATTTAATTACAGTTTTAGCATTGGTGAACTGCTTACTTTTCCAAAGCTTTTATGTAGGCCTGACTGGTTATATTCATCTAACTTGTGCCTAGTATTTGGCAATTGTTTTCTCACCTGAAAGGAAGTCAGTTAATTTGACTTTACATTTTATATTTTTTTATTTTGATTTTATTATGGTTGTACCTCTTTTTTTGTGTTTTATTCTTGTATTTCATTTTCAGTTTGACTGCACAGCATTTGACGATAGCTCCCTCCTCTGTGCTTATCTTTATCTATCTATAAATAAAATGAAATTGATAGGGCATTGCAATTGTGTTCTTGATTGGAGTTTCAGATTGGTATATTAACTTCAGAAGTGCAATCATGTGTCAGAACATGCTGTTATCTGTTGCAACAAAGAGCACATTGAAGGCTGATTCATTGCTTCTCCTTACAAGACAGTTTGCTCAGTTTGCCAATTTTGCTCAGACAATATCTTGCTTCACCCTCGCCAATCTCTTTTTTGTGGGTACCCTCGCCAACCGGAAGTGACCCTCGCCCAAATCTTGCAGTACCCTCGCCACTTCCGGGTTGGTACCCTCGCCAAAATGCTAGTACCCTCGCCGAAAAAGTGCGGGTACCCTCGCCAAAATGCTGGTACCCTCGCCCTACCATTTTTCATTTTTTGTGGTACCCTCGCCTCGAGTGATTTCTAATTTCATAAATATCTTATTTCACCTTGCTTGTGTGAATCTGGCACTTGGCTGTGATTCATTCCACACGCCATTTAAACTATCTTCACAATTTGAAGACCCAACTTCCCCTACATTTTTTGCAATTTCACTTTAAAATCACGAAGCAGTAGCTGTAATGGCTACCCTGATGGCGAGGGTACCCCTCTCGTTAGTGCACAGTGATTTAAAGAGCTTTTCTATAAACAGTGCTGTGATATGAGCTGGTGCAAGAGATGGATTGATGTCAAGCCCAGTGCACAAGATTGACTTAAGAAGATCACAACCTTCAACTTCCTGGCTTAACTTCCTCCCAATTTAATCTGGCAGCATGCAACCAAGCTCTCAATGATGCACCTTGACTCAACAAGTGGACATTTTGTATGATTTTGAAAAAAATAACAGCAAACAATGTAGTTTACATAGTAATTTTTGAGAAGTCCTGGCTTTAAGGGTCCCGAGGGCCTCTTAATAGGTTATAGTTCCATTAATCTTGTGTTGAAACACTTTATCTTGCATGTGGGAGCAAGGGCTGTGAAATTATGTCTTTTGCAAGTGCATTACATACATTTGGTCTTTATGTACTACTCTGTAGAAAGGTTCGATTATTTTATATAAATAGGTTTTAGAATGTGAGGACTATCATAACTACACATTCTTCAATAATCAATATACTCCAATGAAGACAAGGCTAAAGTTGAATAATGATAGAAGAAACATGATCATAAGTAATTTTTGTCAAGGGAAGCTTATGCAATTGCAAGCCATCCTTTGATAATTGTGGTTATCCTTTTAAATGTGGCTCCAATAATAATTTGGTTACTTATGTGGTTTCTGCATAATTTCATTGCAATGTTACTACTTTAGCATTATTTAATAAATGTAGCTCCAAACACACCTTTTTTGTATATATTGTGGTCTTCACAATTGTAAATGGGGCATATTGAATAGTTGATTAATTAATTTTTGCTGCCTCTAAATAAACCATATAAATTGGTTGATACCCTTAACCTAAAAACAAACAGCAGACATTAAAAGAGCATCAATAAACAATGCTGTGATATGTGTTTGTGCAAGAGATGGATTGACGTGCAGCCCATTGCACAAGATTACCTTTTAAAAGAAGATCACGGGATTAATCTCCCCGGATTAACTTCCTCCCTATTTAATCTTCAGCTGGCAACCAAGTTCTCAATGATGCACCACTGCTCAACAAGTGGACGTTGTGTATGATTTTGAAAAAAAATAAAAACATACTATAATTTACTTGGTAATTCTTTGAGAGGTCCTGCAGGCTCTAAGGATCCCGAGGGTCTCTTAAATATGTTTAATTTTAGTTCCATTAATCTAATGTTGAAGCGCTTCATCTTGTATGTTGGGGAAAGGGCTGTAAAACTAAATTTTGTCTTTATGTGCAGTTATATAGGTTCGATCCTATATAATTTATGTAATATGTTTTGAAATGTGAGGACTGTCATAAGCTATATAATGTTCAATATACTCGGATGAAGACAGACAAGGCTAAGTTTGAGCAAAGAACACTGTGCACTAACGAGGGGGGTACCCTCACCATCAGGGCAGCCATTGAAACTCTCGATTCAAAGTAATTTTCTGTCACCCTGAACTTATTACATAAAATACAGAGCCAATATTGGCCAAGCATGTAGGCTGGATGTTATACTCACCATAGGACTTGCGTTGCACAAGTGATTGGTTACAGAATTATCATATTTTTCATTTTAAATTAATCGCCAGGGCGAGGGTAACCAAAATAGCCCCTCGAGGGTAACACCATTTGCAAGAATTGTCATGGCGAGGGTACCACCTGAAATGACTGGTCTACAAATAGTTTTTTCATTATTTAATTGTGATATAGACAGCAAGTGGTGTTACTGGATATATTAGTTAAGATAGAGTGAGTGAGTGAGTGAGTGAGTTTGTGTTTTACGCCCCATCAGCACCAGTGTGGGCTATTTAGAGGCAACTAGTTAAGATAGAGAAGACAGACAAGAAAGACTGATAAGAAAGATTATAAATTATATAGATAGATCGATATAGATAGATAGATAGATAGATAGATAGATAGATAGATAGATAGATAGATAGATAGATAGATAGATAGATAGACAGATTTACAATGATGGCCTATTATGCACCAGCTCGTTTGTGTTTGGGCATCACAATTTAGTAGGCCAAAACATGACCCATTATTATTCAATTCTTCACTATCTCAAATACATTTTACACCAGAACATACATTCACCTCTTTGAATAAAACGGACAGCTTGTAAAGTCTGTACAGCTAATTGTCATCATCATTTTCAATAGCCCTACAAATGGCCCTACATTTTTATTGACTAGGCAGTGAGGAAAAGCTAAAATCAAATCAAATACCAGCCTCTATAAGACCAAATGTCCACTTGAACGTCTTGAAATAATTATTTCTGCTTTACACTTTATTGAGCTGATTACCGATTACATGTTAGTTGGGCACTTTGCTCTTGTATGATGAACTGAGCTGGGAGACTATCAAATGGTGCGTTTTGCACCACTGACTGGTGATCCAAACATAAAAACATTGTGAATCTCATATTAAAAGCTTATAACAAGCATGTTACTGTCACCGCATAAAAAAACATGTAAAAATACACCCCAATACAGGAAGAAGCTAGATAGGAAGACCCACCTTGACAATACATTTGTCAAGGATGGGAGACAATACACGTACATAGGTTGAGCAATGAGCACTTCACACTAACTTCACCTGCAACACAGGAACGTGTCGCAGCATCTAGGGCCAATTCTCATCAAAATTAAATGGGTGGATAGGAAATGCTTTGAAATGTATTATGTGCTATTTTGGGAACATACATTCCTGTACTTTCGGCCAATTAAAAAAAAAAACCTCTAAAAATCACACAAGTTTTAGGTTGAAGGGCGGGAGGATCTGTATTAACAGACAACTGTTAATTGGTCTGTTTTTCTTGATTCACTTTCTCTGCTTGTACTTATATATTGTTTTAAAATAACAGCTTAAAACAGATACGTTTAGCAGTCAATCAAACTTGGTCCAGCATTTCATATATGATCTGATTCGTGTGATTGGTTGGTTCCAAACACACTTTGCTGAACAGTGATTGACTTAGACCACATTTGACAAGTTCAGATCGCATTTAAGCTCATTTATATGGAATATAATTTCCAGCCTTCTTTATAAAGTGTTATTGTAATCAAGGTATATTTGTACCTTCTCCATAAATGCATACAATACCCTCATGATGGCACAATGACGTTACGCCATAATGTGTCATCGGATATTTTAGATAGCATAAGAAATAAAATTCCTAAAATTGCATCACAAGTATACAGTCAGATAGATAAATACACAGATTTATAAAAATCAAATAGTTAGGCTTAGACAGATAGAAGAATAGATAGGGGCCTAGATAAATAGATACATGTAGATAGATAGATAGATAGATAGATAGATAGATAGATAGATAGATAGATAGATAGATAGATAGATAGATAGATAGATAGATAGATAGATAGATAGATAGATATAGTGAAACCAATTTTAATTTCATTTATGTGTTAATATTTTTTTCACAAGTGATGAGAAATACCAAATATTCTGATACTTTTTACAAGTGACATACAGAAATAAATGTTCCCTCCTACTTTTTAAAATCTTGACAGCACTTTGTGTTTAAAACACATCAGGACTGGAGACAAAACCAGACGACTATTTTGTTGCATCCTGTTAGCAGATTACAGTTTTCTATTTGTGTTCTTGTTTGATTGTTTGTTATCATCACTTATTTCTTGCAATGATTTCAAGAGTGCTCAGCAAATGCAATGTCCTCAGTCTTCATTGCCTGCAGCAACGTTAAGACTGTGACCTCGGTCTAGGAAAAGAAGCCATAATTACTTTTAGAAAGTTTCACTGTGGATAGTATCGCTTGGGATAAGGGTATTTTGATCAACTTTCTTGGATTTAAAGACTATAGTATTTATCTATAACTCTCCTCATGTCCTCTCTGTCTGTGAGCAACTCCTCCAAAATCTATAGGCAAACACATATACAGAAACATAAATTGTGATACAAAATTTGTGATCATGCTCCATCCTGATTAAGATCATAAAAATCGACTCTCAGGTTAATGAATTTGCCAGTCAGATTTCAGAGTTGAGAATTTAATTACAGTTTTAGCATTGGTGAACTGCTTACTTTTCCAAAGCTTTTATGTAGGCCTGACTGGTTATATTCATCTAACTTGCGCCTAGTATTTGGCAATTGTTTTCTCACCTGAAAGGAAGTCAGTTAATTTGACTTTACATTTTATATTTTTTTATTTTGATTTTATTATGGTTGTACCTCTTTTTTTGTGTTTTATTCTTGTATTTCATTTTCAGTTTGACTGCACAGCATTTGACGATAGCTCCCTCCTCTGTGCTTATCTTTATCTATCTATAAATAAAATGAAATTGATAGGGCATTGCAATTGTGTTCTTGATTGGAGTTTCAGATTGGTATATTAACTTCAGAAGTGCAATCATGTGTCAGAACATGCTGTTATCTGTTGCAACAAAGAGCACATTGAAGGCTGATTCATTGCTTCTCCTTACAAGACAGTTTGCTCAGTTTGCCAATTTTGCTCAGACAATATCTTGCTTCACCCTCGCCAATCTCTTTTTTGTGGGTACCCTCGCCAACCGGAAGTGACCCTCGCCCAAATCTTGCAGTACCCTCGCCACTTCCGGGTTGGTACCCTCGCCAAAATGCTAGTACCCTCGCCGAAAAAGTGCGGGTACCCTCGCCAAAATGCTGGTACCCTCGCCCTACCATTTTTCATTTTTTGTGGTACCCTCGCCTCGAGTGATTTCTAATTTCATAAATATCTTATTTCACCTTGCTTGTGTGAATCTGGCACTTGGCTGTGATTCATTCCACACGCCATTTAAACTATCTTCACAATTTGAAGACCCAACTTCCCCTACATTTTTTGCAATTTCACTTTAAAATCACGAAGCAGTAGCTGTAATGGCTACCCTGATGGCGAGGGTACCCCTCTCGTTAGTGCACAGTGATTTAAAGAGCTTTTCTATAAACAGTGCTGTGATATGAGCTGGTGCAAGAGATGGATTGATGTCAAGCCCAGTGCACAAGATTGACTTAAGAAGATCACAACCTTCAACTTCCTGGCTTAACTTCCTCCCAATTTAATCTGGCAGCATGCAACCAAGCTCTCAATGATGCACCTTGACTCAACAAGTGGACATTTTGTATGATTTTGAAAAAAATAACAGCAAACACTGTAGTTTACATAGTAATTTTTGAGAAGTCCTGGCTTTAAGGGTCCCGAGGGCCTCTTAATAGGTTATAGTTCCATTAATCTTGTGTTGAAACACTTTATCTTGCATGTGGGAGCAAGGGCTGTGAAATTATGTCTTTTGCAAGTGCATTACATACATTTGGTCTTTATGTACTACTCTGTAGAAAGATTCGATTATTTTATATAAATAGGTTTTAGAATGTGAGGACTATCATAACTACACATTCTTCAATAATCAATATACTCCAATGAAGACAAGGCTAAAGTTGAATAATGATAGAAGAAACATGATCATAAGTAATTTTTGTCAAGGGAAGCTTATGCAATTGCAAGCCATCCTTTGATAATTGTGGTTATCCTTTTAAATGTGGCTCCAATAATAATTTGGTTACTTATGTGGTTTCTGCATAATTTCATTGCAATGTTACTACTTTAGCATTATTTAATAAATGTAGCTCCAAACACACCTTTTTTGTATATATTGTGGTCTTCACAATTGTAAATGGGGCATATTGAATAGTTGATTAATTAATTTTTGCTGCCTCTAAATAAACCATATAAATTGGTTGATACCCTTAACCTAAAAACAAACAGCAGACATTAAAAGAGCATCAATAAACAATGCTGTGATATGTGTTTGTGCAAGAGATGGATTGACGTGCAGCCCATTGCACAAGATTACCTTTTAAAAGAAGATCACGGGATTAATCTCCCCGGATTAACTTCCTCCCTATTTAATCTTCAGCTGGCAACCAAGTTCTCAATGATGCACCACTGCTCAACAAGTGGACGTTGTGTATGATTTTGAAAAAAAATAAAAACATACTATAATTTACTTGGTAATTCTTTGAGAGGTCCTGCAGGCTCTAAGGATCCCGAGGGTCTCTTAAATATGTTTAATTTTAGTTCCATTAATCTAATGTTGAAGCGCTTCATCTTGTATGTTGGGGAAAGGGCTGTAAAACTAAATTTTGTCTTTATGTGCAGTTATATAGGTTCGATCCTATATAATTTATGTAATATGTTTTGAAATGTGAGGACTGTCATAAGCTATATAATGTTCAATATACTCGGATGAAGACAGACAAGGCTAAGTTTGAGCAAAGAACACTGTGCACTAACGAGGGGGGTACCCTCACCATCAGGGCAGCCATTGAAACTCTCGATTCAAAGTAATTTTCTGTCACCCTGAACTTATTACATAAAATACAGAGCCAATATTGGCCAAGCATGTAGGCTGGATGTTATACTAGGGCGTTTCATTTTTCGGAAAGTTTCTCCGATCAAGTTCTTATTTAAACCTGTGGTTCTCCCATGCCAGATAAGCATTCTGTGCGAATTTCGGCCAAATCCATCAAGTCCTGACCCCCCCCCTCCGCCATCTTTGTTTTGCCCTCCAAAAACGCTATTTTCGCCTAAAAAAAATTGAATTTAGACCTGAGGTACCCCACCTGAAATAGTAGGAGGTTTGATGATGATTCTACTTGGCTCTAAAATACTTAAAGAAACACATACTAAAAATTCAGGAAAGTCCATGTGCCAGATCAGCCTCAAATTTGCATAAAATCCAATATGGCGGCCGAAAAATCGACGTTTTTTAAAATAACTCAGAAACTATCAGTGATAGAGCACATATTTGTATGAAACATCAATATAAACTTGGGTATTGCAGACATTTTGACATTATTCCCATCTCTCTATCTTTAGTAGTTATTGAGATATGGTATATTCGCATATCTTTCACTCCATGAAAATCACCCAAATATGTTGAAGCAAATATTTCACCCATGACTTTTTCTAAGCCACATGTTTCATGGGGGAAACAAGTTCCAGAATGTACTGTTTTCACTTTTACTCAAGATGTATACAATGTAATACGATTTTGCTGTATTCACATACAACAAATATCAATGTTTTATGTCAAAGCTTATCCGGAAAATGTAAAACAGTGTATTTTAGATCAATTCTAATGAATCATTTTATGTCATGAGATCTAATTAAAATACAGATTTTATTTGTTGTTTCTAAACATGTGGTTTTTCTACAGCGCAGTCACTATATTTTTCCAGGCATGACAAGAATGTATACATCAATACGTGAAAGCCTATGAACAAAAATAGATATTCGTGGTCAATCATTGATAATAGTCGATTACTTATATTATAAAAGATCAAAACATTGCTGTCTAAGTATTGAGACCTATGGAAAGCAGCGATTTGCTACACACAGTATTACTAGTTGCTTACCTTTTACTTAAATTCAAGGCACTCAGTGGCACACAAATTTCCAATGAGGAATCGAGGATGATTAAAAAATCAATGCTACCCCCAATTGCAATTTACAAGTAATATGATGTTGGTTAAGCCATGGGATACATTGAAGTGATATAAATTAGAATAAACCAGAACATCTTAAATTGTTAATCTTTTCACCAATCATACTGTTTCTGCCTAATGTACAATATTGCTGGTCTTTCATGGATGAATCATTACACCACTAAGGTGATGCAATGTATCATGTATATGTTTTGTATGATTTCTTCCTTGAAGCAGTTTGTCTAATTTCAAAAGAAAAAGAAAACATACTGTTGCTGGTTTGCTATCATTGTTTCTTTCCTCCTTGTTTATTTTTCTTTCTTTAAGTTAAATCATTTTACAGGCAGGTGACAGGTGATGTGTCACTATTGTCTCTACCTGGGATTCATTGCAAGGCACTACCTGGGATTCATTGCAAGACATTCGTTTTATTAAAACTTGGATGCCTATTACCAGATGAGCTTTTAATGGTAGCCTGTGCATGTGCTATTAAATGAACTATTTTTAAGGAGACAGAAGAGAAATTTCTGACAAAACTAGAGCATATTCCACATAATGCTTCCCATTTGGTCACAAGATTGATTCTAATCCGAAATTCAGTTTGTCAGACGATAAAAGTTTTCAGTGGAACCGGAACTTAATCCTGTGTTACTGTCTTTAGCAGTGTTTATCACTGTGAGTAAAATTTTGACATATTTGTTTCCATCAGTCTTTAATCAGTCTTTTCTTTATTGTGAATGCAAAATAAGTCTGCTTATTTCACTCTTAATTGCTGTCTTAGCAGTTTTAAAATGCTGTACATTCTGGTGAAGAAAGATATTTATTTCGTCAGGAAATCACTGCATGCATGGAAGAGAATATGATTTATATCTACTATTGGACTTTTCCCAAATAGTTGGGGGAAAAATCTAGACACCTGGAACACCAGGCAACATCAATCAAAGCTAAGGAATTTATTTTGCGAAATGAAACTTCAGAAATATAATGGAATTTTCATAGATATTTTTCCAGACACAACAATATTATTTTGTGAGTGAATAGAGAAACCTTCATGACTTGGAGGTTGAATTGACATCATTCTGAGACTAGTAAATTCCAAAATAGCCCATTTGTGGCATTGTAGGTAAAAAAATGTCAAGTATTAAATACTAGTGGTCCTGATTAAAGTATTTTGGCGATTTTCAAAGAGTGAGAGATATTCAAATATACCATATCTCAATAACTACTAAAGATAGAAAGATGGGAATAGTGTCAAAATGTCTGCAATACCCAAGTTTATATTGATGTTTCATACAAATATGTGCTCTATCACTGATAGTTTCTGAGTTATTTTAAAAAACGTCGATTTTTCGGCTGCCATATTGAATTTTATGCTAATTTGAGGCTGTTCTGGCACATGGATTTTCCTGAATTTTTAGTATGTGTTTCTTTAAGTATTTTAGAGCCAAGTAGAATCATCATCAAACCTCCTACTATTTCAGGTGGGGTACCTCAGGTCTAAATTCAATTTTTTTAGGCGAAAATAGCGTTTTTGGAGGGCAAAACAAAGATGGCGGTAGGGGGGGGGTCAGGGCTTGATGGATTTGGCCGAAATTCGCACCGAATGCTTATCTGGCATGGGAGAACCACAGGTTTAAATAAGAACTTGATCGGAGAAACTTTCCGAAAAATGAAACGCCCTATGTTATACTCACCATAGGACTTGCGTTGCACAAGTGATTGGTTACAGAATTATCATATTTTTCATTTTAAATTAATCGCCAGGGCGAGGGTAACCAAAATAGCCCCTCGAGGGTAACACCATTTGCAAGAATTGTCATGGCGAGGGTACCACCTGAAATGACTGGTCTACAAATAGTTTTTTCATTATTTAATTGTGATATAGACAGCAAGTGGTGTTACTGGATATATTAGTTAAGATAGAGTGAGTGAGTGAGTGAGTGAGTTTGTGTTTTACGCCCCATCAGCACCAGTGTGGGCTATTTAGAGGCAACTAGTTAAGATAGAGAAGACAGACAAGAAAGACTGATAAGAAAGATTATAAATTATATAGATAGATAGATAGATAGATAGATAGATAGATAGATAGATAGATAGATAGACAGATTTACAATGATGGCCTATTATGCACCAGCTCGTTTGTGTTTGGGCATCACAATTTAGTAGGCCAAAACATGACCCATTATTATTCAATTCTTCACTATCTCAAATACATTTTACACCAGAACATACATTCACCTCTTTGAATAAAACGGACAGCTTGTAAAGTCTGTACAGCTAATTGTCATCATCATTTTCAATAGCCCTACATTTTTATTGACTAGGCAGTGAGGAAAAGCTAAAATCAAATCAAATACCAGCCTCTATAAGACCAAATGTCCACTTGAACGTCTTGAAATAATTATTTCTGCTTTACACTTTATTGAGCTGATTACCGATTACATGTTAGTTGGGCACTTTGCTCTTGTATGATGAACTGAGCTGGGAGACTATCAAATGGTGCGTTTTGCACCACTGACTGGTGATCCAAACATAAAAACATTGTGAATCTCATATTAAAAGCTTATAACAAGCATGTTACTGTCACCGCATAAAAAAACATGTAAAAATACACCCCAATACAGGAAGAAGCTAGATAGGAAGACCCACCTTGACAATACATTTGTCAAGGATGGGAGACAATACACGTACATAGGTTGAGCAATGAGCACTTCACACTAACTTCACCTGCAACACAGGAACGTGTCGCAGCATCTAGGGCCAATTCTCATCATAATTAAATGGGTGGATAGGAAATGCTTTGAAATGTATTATGTGCTATTTTGGGAACATACATTCCTGTACTTTCGGCCAATTAAAAAAAAAAACCTCTAAAAATCACACAAGTTTTAGGTTGAAGGGCGGGAGGATCTGTATTAACAGACAACTGTTAATTGGTCTGTTTTTCTTGATTCACTTTCTCTGCTTGTACTTATATATTGTTTTAAAATAACAGCTTAAAACAGATACGTTTAGCAGTCAATCAAACTTGGTCCAGCATTTCATATATGATCTGATTCGTGTGATTGGTTGGTTCCAAACACACTTTGCTGAACAGTGATTGACTTAGACCACATTTGACAAGTTCAGATCGCATTTAAGCTCATTTATATGGAATATAATTTCCAGCCTTCTTTATAAAGTGTTATTGTAATCAAGGTATATTTGTACCTTCTCCATAAATGCATACAATACCCTCATGATGGCACAATGACGTTACGCCATAATGTGTCATCGGATATTTTAGATAGCATAAGAAATAAAATTCCTAAAATTGCATCACAAGTATACAGTCAGATAGATAAATACACAGATTTATAAAAATCAAATAGTTAGGCTTAGACAGATAGAAGAATAGATAGGGGCCTAGATAAATAGATACATGTAGATAGATAGATAGATAGATAGATAGATAGATAGATAGATAGATAGATAGATAGATAGATAGATAGATAGATAGATAGATAGATAGATATAGTGAAACCAATTTTAATTTCATTTATGTGTTAATATTTTTTTCACAAGTGATGAGAAATACCAAATATTCTGATACTTTTTACAAGTGACATACAGAAATAAATGTTCCCTCCTACTTTTTAAAATCTTGACAGCACTTTGTGTTTAAAACACATCAGGACTGGAGACAAAACCAGACGACTATTTTGTTGCATCCTGTTAGCAGATTACAGTTTTCTATTTGTGTTCTTGTTTGATTGTTTGTTATCATCACTTATTTCTTGCAATGATTTCAAGAGTGCTCAGCAAATGCAATGTCCTCAGTCTTCATTGCCTGCAGCAACGTTAAGACTGTGACCTCGGTCTAGGAAAAGAAGCCATAATTACTTTTAGAAAGTTTCACTGTGGATAGTATCGCTTGGGATAAGGGTATTTTGATCAACTTTCTTGGATTTAAAGACTATAGTATTTATCTATAACTCTCCTCATGTCCTCTCTGTCTGTGAGCAACTCCTCCAAAATCTATAGGCAAACACATATACAGAAACATAAATTGTGATACAAAATTTGTGATCATGCTCCATCCTGATTAAGATCATAAAAATCGACTCTCAGGTTAATGAATTTGCCAGTCAGATTTCAGAGTTGAGAATTTAATTACAGTTTTAGCATTGGTGAACTGCTTACTTTTCCAAAGCTTTTATGTAGGCCTGACTGGTTATATTCATCTAACTTGTGCCTAGTATTTGGCAATTGTTTTCTCACCTGAAAGGAAGTCAGTTAATTTGACTTTACATTTTATATTTTTTTATTTTGATTTTATTATGATTGTACCTCTTTTTTTGTGTTTTATTCTTGTATTTCATTTTCAGTTTGACTGCACAGCATTTGACGATAGCTCCCTCCTCTGTGCTTATCTTTATCTATCTATAAATAAAATGAAATTGATAGGGCATTGCAATTGTGTTCTTGATTGGAGTTTCAGATTGGTATATTAACTTCAGAAGTGCAATCATGTGTCAGAACATGCTGTTATCTGTTGCAACAAAGAGCACATTGAAGGCTGATTCATTGCTTCTCCTTACAAGACAGTTTGCTCAGTTTGCCAATTTTGCTCAGACAATATCTTGCTTCACCCTCGCCAATCTCTTTTTTGTGGGTACCCTCGCCAACCGGAAGTGACCCTCGCCCAAATCTTGCAGTACCCTCGCCACTTCCGGGTTGGTACCCTCGCCAAAATGCTAGTACCCTCGCCGAAAAAGTGCGGGTACCCTCGCCAAAATGCTGGTACCCTCGCCCTACCATTTTTCATTTTTTGTGGTACCCTCGCCTCGAGTGATTTCTAATTTCATAAATATCTTATTTCACCTTGCTTGTGTGAATCTGGCACTTGGCTGTGATTCATTCCACACGCCATTTAAACTATCTTCACAATTTGAAGACCCAACTTCCCCTACATTTTTTGCAATTTCACTTTAAAATCACGAAGCAGTAGCTGTAATGGCTACCCTGATGGCGAGGGTACCCCTCTCGTTAGTGCACAGTGAAGAATATTCTTTTCCTTCTTGTCCATTCTGCCCCAAATGTGATAAAATCGAATTAGCAACTCTGAACGCCACATCAATGTCTATATTGAGTTTTCTGCAGAAGTTTGCCCAGAAATACCTTTTAGGTATTCTGTGTGCTATTCATATGTAGCTATTCTTCTGGAACTATTCTTTTCAGTCTGTCTGTTGTTGTTTTTTATTTTTTTCAGCTCCATTCTTTCTGTCTATATTTGGCTGGCATATGCTGACTGAAGATCCAGAAATATATTAGTCTGGTATCACAAATTGATAGGAATCCCGTGAATTACATCTATGGATGTTATTCATGAATAAAAAGGGAGTCACATTGCATTGCAGATCATTGAATTTATTCAAGAGTGTGAATAAGGATATATAGGCTAATATAAATTTGCATTTTGGGTTGTATTTGAATGTCAAAAGCTGTTTACAGTTTAAAAAAAAAAAACATCTTTGCCAAAAAATTGAATTTGTTGCCTAGTAAATCAAAACTGGATTATACTAAACCTGCCAGTGGTTGCCAATGTGCAGTAAACAACTACTGAACTGAACATACATTAATTGCAGAACTTTGGAAACAGAATTTTATTTACACAAATAAATTTGTCAATGATTGTTAATGATTGCTGAGTTGCTATCTGAGAGAGTTAGATAGCCCCAATGATTTCAAAATAATACAGCAACTGCCTATGATTTCATGAATCTCTAAAATGTTCTATTGTAGATTACGTTCTATTCGTAATTAAAAATTATTTTACCGCACAATTGTAGTCACTTTCATGCCTCATAAGAACACATGTTGCATGTAATATACAACAAACTTTGTTTGGAACATTTTTAGCTTCCCAATGATATATAAGAAGACAAATTCTTATCAGAGCCACTTTTGAAAAATGTATCCTTTTTAATCATACATAGCAATTACAGCAGCATCTCTTGATACAAGTAACCTGGCCTGCATGAGGTTTTGATTCAATCCACACTCAAGAAATACTACTACAAGACAATAAAAACATGAGCAAGCAATAAATGGCATTCACAAAGGCCACCGCCCAAACTTCCACTTGATAAGTGTCTGGGGAAGACGCATGGCCACTGGGGGCATTTTGCAGCCTCTAAATAAACCATGTAAATTGGAGGGTGCCCTTAGCCTCAAAACAAACTGCAGGCATTAAACACTGTGTACCGTTTGCTCTATGCGAAGCGACCTAGTTAATCACAAAATCTTAAATTTTAGACAAGAAACCAATCAAATTAAAACAAAACATAGCCAGTATGCTGTATTTATGTATTAGACATTTTGATGTGAAATTACAAGCATTAAATCTTTAGCAATCAAAAGATTTTGAGATTCTAGTAAAAAATGCACTATAATTTACTAAAACTGTCTAATCTCCCAGAAAACTTAACTGATTGATTCCAATTTTTTTATGTGTGCTACTTGTACTATAAGGCAGCACACTGGCTATAATGCAAAGTTTGTTGTTTGCTCTATATATGAGAACTAGCAAAATGTAAACACAAAAATCCTTAATTAGGTCACTTGGCTGGTACACAGTGTAAAAGAGCTCCTCAATAATTTAGATAAACAATGTGCTGTGATATGAGCTGGTGTACAAGTGATGGATTTGTATGTAGCATTTTACACAAACTGGCATTAAAAGTATTCTTCAGTAAACAATGCCATGATATAAGCCTGTGTAAGAGATGGTAGTATTAGTAAGATGGATTGATGTGTAGTGCGGTGCTGTGCAGTGCACAAGATTGCCTTTAAAGATCACAGGCTTCAACTTCCTGACTTTGCTTCCTCCCAATTTATCTTGTAGCATGCAGCCGAGCTGCCGAGCTCTCAATGATGCACCACTGCCCAAAAAGGAAGGTCAGGTATGATTTTGAACAAAATGTATAAGGAAGCGAGAAAAATGAACGTATGTGTTCAATTCAAATGTAATTCCTTGATACATGTTAATTCATGATATGGATGGGAATGCCTCTGTATATATATATAGATATATTCCAAATATACCAGATATTACCATTCTTTTGCAAGCTCAGGACATAAATTTATTTACTACTTGTAAAATTTTGGATAAACAAGTTCATTGTTTACTTTTAGGGATTTTAGTATTCAACCGTTATCCAATCACACAAAATGAAACATTATTGTGCTAATTATTATGGCAAATATTCCCACCTTGGTTTTGATTTAAAAAAGCTCAAAGGTCTGACATCTTTAGCTACTCAGATCTTCTTGAGGCGGTCGCAAGGACAAAAAAAAGTTGCTATCTCAATTTTATATTATGACAACTAAATCAAAATTGTGGGTAAGCTCCATTTTTCCAGGCAGGGAATCTGTTGGGTCAGTCGAAGTGACAGGCTATAGAATTGGATTATGTTTGGCCTTAATGATGGCAGTCATTGTCAGAAAATTTAGATTTATACCTTGACCGAAATGAAATTGTACAAGTTGATGGTGTTAAATACCTAGGTTTAACAATTGATTGTAACCTCAGATATGATTGTTACATGAGAGAACTCATTGGTAAACGTGACAAAGCAATTGGTGTGGTACGTCGGGCTAGTAAATTTATTAATCAAACCACTCGAGTTACATTGTATAATACCCTTGTCCAGCCTCACGTTGATTATTGTAGTACAGTTTGGGAAGGCAGTCTTACTAAAGGTGACTTTAAAAAGTTACAGCTACTACAAAATTGTGCATTGCGAGCCATCCTAGAATGTCACCATAGAACTCATACTTTAGATATGTTGAAATGTTTAAAATGGTTAAATATTGAGCACGCTTACATTTTAACTTAGCCTGTCTTATGTGGAAAGTTAAACACAAAATGTTACCAGATTATGTGAACCTTTTCAGTGACTGTGATCCATACATAATTACAATACCAGAGGTGCTATGCATGGAAATATACATAGAATTAACTGCCGTAATAACTCTCTTAAAAGGACTGGTGTTATTGTATGGAATGATTTGCCACAAGATTTGAAAAACCATACAAACTTTTATACATTTAAAAAGACATTGATTTCACACTTGAAGTTTTAATGTATCGTGAATTCCGTTTTTAAGGTAGAATTATGTACCTGCTGCTTTCATATCATGATTTAAAGATTCTCAAATGTTTTTTTAATTTTATAATTTTATACCTATTTATACTATACCATTCTTTATTTGTTATTATGTATTTATTGTTAGTGTGACTCCAAGGCTAAACAGCTTATGCTGAATTTGGATTCCTTAATAAACCTCTAAACTTCTAAACTTCTAAGCAGTGTTGATTGTGAAATGACATACAATTTATCTAATTATTTCACTAACAATGCAGTACTCCCATTTATAGACAGATTGACTGAACATATTTAAAGATATATTTTTCATGAAAGTCGAAGTAAATGTGACAAAAGTATGAATTCCTCCTTTTCTGTCTTCAATTCTTTTCTCTATGACTAATTCTGGATTGATTTGGAAGTACAAAAAATTGCATGTGGAGGCTCTAGTAAAGGTCTCGACAACAGCCATTTTGATTTTTTATCCAATCGACATCCCGCTTAGAGAGTGTGACGCTCATGAATATGTAAATTAGGTGTTCCTTTTTCCAATACCATGAAATATTACTCTCTCTTGAAAACATGATTTGCAACAATGCGAGCGTCTCAGAAATGTTTTTTCAACAAACAAGAAAAAGGAACAAACATAACTTGTACTATAATCAGTTTTTTGTTATATTTATGTTTCCGGTTTTGAGAGATTTGAATTTTTATGCCTTATAAATTCTGCGTCATCCCAAAACAAATTCTATTGAAAAGCAATTAAGTTTTATTCAAAACATTCTGAAAATACTTGTATTTGGACAGTGACCAGTAGGGGGCACAAACTGATAGCGCAAAGTAAGCATGACATCAACATTGTGCAAGATGGTCGCCATTTTGATACGCTTTGTGTCTCGACTGATATTCATGCAGTTGGACCAACTGGTTTTTGGTAAAGGAAACTATCATTTTGGCATCGATTTACACCAATTAAGTGATTAGTTATAATTTTGTTCACTATGTCAGTAACATGTCACTGCTGCTTTTGTCCAAGTGCCAAGAGATTATAAAAAGAAGCTGAACAAAAAACCTGAGTTACATTTTTTCAAGCTTGTGCATGGCTTCAAGTAGCAGCAGTCCCAAACTTCTATTTTTTGACATTATATTATATTGAAGAAATATAGGAAAAGTCTTTAAAAATGTGACAAATTTAACTTTTTGGTATACATGTTTGTTCTCCGTGATGCCAAACAAACTTGCAGAAACACCCGGTCCTACGCGTTCCTCCAGTCTTTTCTGCACTGCTTGATCAATATGTGCATGTATTTAAATTGGAAACTATTGTTTATTCAAAACTGGACAGCATGATTGCACAGCTATTAAGACATATTTTTGAATAGCAAAATGGGTGTCTTAAATACCATATACCATATATAATAGCTGTTTAAAAACTAATTGTACCGATGATGTCATCATAATATGTAAGCTAAAGACTCATATGACATTTTGGCCCCCTACATGAGTTTTTGTTCTTGTATATTTAAATCTGCATGTTAGTTGTAAAATGTATAAGGACCGCTGTAGAGGAGGCTATATATATTGTTCAATACTTTTGTATTAAGACATGCAGACAAGGCAAAGTTTGAGCAAAGAAAATATTATCTTCTTTCTTGTCCATTCTGCCGCAAATGTCATAAATCGAATTAGCAACTCCGAATGCCACATCAATGTCTAAATTAAGTTTTCTGCAGAAGTTTGCCCAGAAATACCTTTTAGGTATTCTGTGTGCTATTCATCTATGGCTATTCTTCTTGTACTATTATTTTCTGTCTGTCTTTTCCTGTCTCTTTTTATTTTTGCTCCATTCTTTCTGTCTATATTTAGCTCCAATATGCTGACTGAAGATTCTGAAATACATTAGTCTGATATTATGAATTGATAGGAATCAGTGAATTACATCTATGGATGTTTTTCGTGAATAAAAAGGGAGTCACATTGCATTGTAGATCATTGAATCTATTCAAGAGTGTGAAGAGGATATATGGATCCTCGGGAGGCAAAGTGAACCAACCCTGAATTTTGACATTTGCATGTTTCAATATTTTTTGACATAAAATTGTGTCCTCTATCCGAAGGTTAGGTGACCTACCTTAATTTCCAATAGCAAGGCTGTTTTTATCGGGGACAAACCAACCCAATATGGCCAAAACTGACTTTAGTCGCAAGGCAAAGTGAACCAACCCACGCATCTCAAGGCAAAGTGAACCAACCCATACATTTCAAGACAAAGTGAACCAACCCAAGTTTTGATGATTATTTCAGCAATTCCACTCCTCAGAATGAGGCTGATTAAATGAATTTCAACCAAAGACTTTGAGTATCCCCCCTGATTGGTATTGGGTCATTTTCAACCATCTGGCTGACCATTGATGCCATTCATTGGGTCGAGGATTCAGGATTAAGGTGAAGTGAACCAACCCAAGCAACCATCACTTTGCGGCAAAGTGAACCAACCCATGTTTTGAACTGTCTCTGAAGAATACGCTCTCCAGAGTGAGGCTAATTAATTCATTTGCCACCCTGAAGTTGTGATGGTCATGAAAGATCTTAAACTAATTGCAATTATTTATTTATTTGGCCAGTTTGACCCAAAATCATCAGCAGTTTCAAGCAAAATATGGGTTGGTTCACTTTGCCTTGTGATGGATGTTTTCATTAAAATCGCCATTTTCCATTGGAAAAAAATTGGATCATCAATCTATTTTTAAGAATAGTTAATTTCAAAAGCCCCAATCAAGTTGTTATCATTGTAAAACATATAACTGAAATAGCTTCAAAACCATGAGCATTACAAATATGGTCAAAACTGTTTTTGCCATTTCCTAAAATTTTGAATTTCAGGGTTGGTTCACTTTGCCTCCTGGTGATCCATATAGGTTAATATAAACTTGCATTTTGGGTTGTATTTGAATGTCAAAAGCTATTTATAGTTTAAAAAAAACAACATTTTTACCAAAAAATTGAATTTGTTGCCTAGTAAAGCAAAACTGGATTAAGCTAACCTACCACTGGTTGCCAATGACCAGCGAACAACTACTGAATTGAACATTATGTTAATTGCAATACTTTGTATACTGCATTATATTTACGCAAATAAATCTGTCAATGATTAATGGTTGCTGAGTTGAGAGAGTTAGGTAGCCCCTGTGATTTCAAAATAATCCAGTAAATGCAGGCAATGATTTCATGAACTATAGGAATTTCTAAACTGTTCTATTGTAGACTATGTTATATTCAAAACCGATCTAGCAATGATTATTGACTTCTGTGGGGCCCCGAGTGTCAATACCTAAATATGCCACCTTTTAAAACGTGGTGCTGCAACCAGCGCTCTACTTCTTCATGCAGGACAGCAATCAGAGATGTGTTCCCAGGTGTGCCCCACCCGCCTAGAATGTTCCCTCTGCTATTCATCAAAGGACGCCTCCCTTCCTCTCTTTGGTTGCTGCAAGTGAGAAAGAGTCTAGCAGCTGCAGTGCCCTCTTGGGACACATGACTTCCACTTTGATTTGTCTCGTCTATTCCGAGCCAGTAGGACTTCTTTTCAAGAAAATGGAAGAGTGCAATAGATTGAGACTGTTTTCGAGACATTCAGGACCGAAAAACTTAATGGAACTCAGGAAGTGCGACTAGGTTACTTTCGAAAAATTATTTGAATGCACAATTGAAGTCACTTTCGTGCCTCATAAGAACACTTGTTACAAGCAATATATAACAAGCTTTGTTTGCAACATTTACATTGAATAATTACAATAGTGGAGGCCGCAAACTGGCCATGTTTAGAGCTACACTTATAAGTAATGTCACAGTAGGCTACTAGTTTCCCAACTATATATAAGAAGACAAATTCTTATCGGAACCACTTTTAAAAAGTGTGCCCTCATTTAATCAATAATCATACATTGCAAATAGTCCATAGGTGTATCGGAGGGGGGGCAGGGGGAGCGATCGCCCCCCAACAGTTTGGGAAACAGTAAGATTCGGGCAAAAAGGCAAAAAAATTTGGGCAGATGATTAAGAACTACTGAAAATTAATGATTTCCAGGCAATTAAACTTGAAATGTTTATAAATTTAGATCGTGAAATTCTGGCAAATGTCGCTCTCCCCCCCAAAAATCACGCGCACCGTACGCCTATGACTCATTGTCAATAAATTTTGTTTGGGGATGAGCAAGAATTTCTAAGGCATAAAAAGTACAAAGCTCCGAAAAACATAAAAATACTGATTATACAAGTAATTCTTATACATTGCTTTTTCTGTTTTTTGGATAAAAATATTTTTAGTGAAGTTGCTTTGTTGCAAATCCTGTTTTCAGGAGAGTGTAATATTTCATAGGATTGGAAGGAACGCCTCATTTAAATATTCATGAGCGTCACATTCACCAAGCGGGATGTTGATTGGACAAAAATCAAAATGGCTGTTGTCAGGACCGTTTATTGGCGCCTCTACATGCAATGCTTTGGTGCTCCCAAACAATCCAGAATTAGTCATAGAGTGAAGAATTAAAGGCAGACGAAAAGGAATTCATACTATTATCATATATGTCAGTATTTCACAAAAAATATATATCTTTAAATTTGTTTAGTCATTCTGTCTGTGTCATAAATGGGAGTACTAATGTTTTCATGAAATAATTAATGCTGATTTTATTTCACAATCAAGGCTGCCATCATTAAGGCCAAGCATGATAAAAGTTTTGCCTGTAAGATCGACCGACCCAACAGCTTACCCACAATTTTGATTTAGTCGTCTTAATAAAAAATTTACATCGCAACTCCTTTTTTGTCCGTGCGAGTGCCTCGAGAGGATCCAAGAAGCTACAGATGTCCGGCCTTTGAGCTCTTTAAAAATAAACCAAGGTGGGTATGTGCCATTTGCAAAATTGGGTAATTAACACAAGAATATTTCATTTTGTATGATTGGATACCGGTTGCATAATTATACTAAAATCCCTAAACGTAATGTCCCATCAACATGTTTATTCAAAATATTACGAAAGTCAAGCGATGGCGTTTTGAATATTTTAAATTTCCATTTGAATTGAATACATATTGTTCATTTCCCTCACTTCCTTATTTGCTTAATATGCATAAAAAATTATGGATGACAAAAGATGTGTCAAAACAAGAGGAGAGAAGTTGCGGACCAGGATCAAGAAATAAAATGACGAAGCAGAAGAAAGTAAAAAAGAAATCAAGAAAAAAGGGATAATAAGGGAAGTCAAGGGAAGAGCAAATTTAACAACAATAAAGTGATAAAATAATTATTGATTAATCACTCAGTTTTATAATCATTCTATTGCATTGATGCCAAAATAAATGCATCCAATCTTTGGTAGCTAACATAAATCTTAACCACTGAACTCTAAACCACGCATTGTTCTGATTTGGTCTCTTTACACTGCGTTTGATGGAACCGAAGGTCAAAGGCAATGTGTTACAAGGATCTGGAATTGAAACAAGGAACTGCACTTGTCCAATTAGTACAATGGCAATAGTCCTACTGTCATCAGGATCTGTCTTTTTGGTCATGGGTGCCGAAATGTTTCTCCAAAGTGGAAAGTTTGATTTCTTTATTGATGTTTTCGATGCTTTAAGTACCAGTGCAGATATAAAAACAAGTTGATATGGATAACAGATAGTGTGACGTTCACAAACCATTTTCCAAAGCACTATAATGTATCTGTCATTTATATATGTGATTGATAGTTGAATGAAGGACAGGAATTTACAATAATGGTGTGTTGCACATATGGCATCTTGCAGCCCGATTTTTGCTGATGAGTGATGATATAAGATATTTAATTTATTTATAATAATAATAATAAAAGATGTAATAGTGATTTATCACGAGCCACTTCCAGTAAACTGCTCAGAAGCACTTATTCATTATGAGCTAGAACAGTATCACGGCCGTAACTTTGAGCCCTGTTAAAAATAACATAACATAATTATGTAATGAGTAGCCAGAAACCTTTTAAAATGTCTTTGTTATTGTTTGTTCAAAATCATACCCAACCTTCCTTTTTGGGGCAGTGGTGCATCATTGAAAGCTTGGCTGCCTGCTGCAAGATAAATTGGGAGGAAGTAAAGTCAGGAAGTTGAATCCTGTGATCTTTTAAGGCAATATTGCGCACTGGGCTGCACATCAATCCATCTTACTACCATCTCTTACACAAGCCTATATCACAGCATTGTTTACTGAAGAATACTTTTAGTGCAGGCTGGGTCATTCCATGCAAAATCAACCAATGGTCCCAGCATGAGATCTGATTTCTTTAAAACTTTCTGCATTTCAAAAACATAATTAGGAAAGAGCAAATCCAAAATTACAGGGCGATATTTCAATTATTTTCAGAGTTATGATAAAAATGAGTTTAAAAAATTGGAAAAAATACTAAAAAACGTCCATTTGTAAAATTGTCATTACACTTCAAATTTCGACCCGAACTGTTTTTTTTTTTTTATACAATGCCAGTGACACCCTAAACTAATAAATAGAAGCAGTAAAGTGGTTTTCCACAAGAATTTTTGTCAAAGAAAAATTTTCAAAGTTGACTGATTTATCACACTGAAATCCAATATTCATGAATTTGTTTGCCTACCTTTAACACATCCCAAAATCTTCATATTACACAGGGTAGTTCTTTGCCATATAGTGAATGAGTAAAATAAGTATCATTGTCCAAAAAACACTTGTTATTAATATATTGTACTCTGAAATTTAGAATTTCACAAAATAACCGATTTTCAAGCCACTAAATGGCCATGTGGCGTAGGTGATATGGAAAAAACAAATACCCAGCATGAAAGAACTTGGGAAGAGCTTTAAAATGATGTATAAAAATGTGTGTGTATTTGAGTTCTTCATACTGAATATCCACACCCAAGTTGAGTTGTTTTTAATTTGACCAAAATTTAAAAAAATATATGGCTGAGTATTTTATCACATATTACATATTGTACTTGTTATATTAATCATTCTCAATGAGTTCTACTTGTTCTGGATGACAATTTTTGGAAATAAATGAAGTAAATTGTCAACAAATCCATTTTCTCATAAGGTTTCATTGGGCCTTAATTATAAAAGATAAATTCATCGTTTAGCAGAGATCATATATTGATGAAAGGCGTGTGACAACCGTATTCATCTCATGTAAATGAGACTTTATCCATCAGCTACTGCAATTATACATTTAACAGCAAGAAATACCACATAATACTTTACTATAGGGAAAGTTTGTCACATTTATTTACTCATTTTTTAAGCATATTTCGAATGGATTTCACTTCATCCCAGAATTTTTCAGGTGGCTTAAAAATTGTTCACTCGAAGTGCTACCATGCACAGTTGCACACCAAAACATCTTGATAGGAAAACCAAATCCTGGCATTTTGTTGTTAAGATGGTGATTTGGATCTTGGTAATTTGATAGACATCTCATGGTAATGTGTGGGTGTTTTCTGATGTCAAAAGGTCCAGACATCAATGTTGGGTGCCTTTGACTTGACTTGTGTTGTGCTGGTGTACCCCGGATCAGCCGGAGCAGCTCAACCACCATCTTTGTGGAGGGAGCTGCACTTTTATTTTTGGTGACCGCCGTATGATGATGAGATGAGAAGACTGGGAGTCTGGAACATACCCTATTAATTCAGGGATGCCTAGGGTCTTTCAGTTGCCCCAGCATAGAATACTGGATACAAACCGCCTCCATTTAATGTCCCATGGGCTCGGACTAAAGTGAGTTCCCGGGGTGAGATTTGAACCCACGCCCTCAAAGCCAGTGGTCAAGCAGTCTTGACCATTAGGCCATGGGGGAACGATCGCTGCCCCCTGCCCCCCCCCCCTCCGATACGCCTGTTGACTGTATGGTAACTTGAAGTCATTGACTGATCTGCCAGCCAAAAATACAATTTTTTTTTTTTGCAAATTAAAACCTTTTCACATCTAATATGTTTGATAGCTTCTTCAGTGCAACCCTCATTATCCTATATTATGTTGATAGTGTTTCAAATTGGGCACCTATTATAATTCAATTTTTATCTTGTGTGATAATTGCAGTACTGAGAAAAAGTTGCGAAAAATGTTCGCTTCATCCCAGTGGATAACTAGTTAAAAAGTTCAGATAGTGTTATTTTACACAGCAAATTCTTACTATTAAATTTTAATAGTACATGGCAGGAAATGATATTAGTCTTATTTCATGACCACTGCAATCCATTTACACAATTTTTTCTCCATTTGCAAATAAATAACAAATTATCAAAGTTGAAAAACACTAAACTTGGGTGCTCATCGTCAGAATGAAGAACTCAAACACACGAGTATTTCTATATATATATATATCATTATAAAGGTCATGCCAAGTTCTTTTATGCCATGTAGTTGTCTTTTCTGTATCACCTACGCCACATGGCCGTTTTTTTGCTTGAAAATGTGTTGCTTTGTGAAATTCATGAATTAAGCAGACCTTATTTCAATAACTGCCTGTTTTTGAACATTAATACTTATTGTACGTATGCTCTATGTAGCAAAGTAATACCATAAAAAGTATGACGGTTTTGGGATGTATTTAAGGTTACCAAAAAAAATCATGAAAATTGCATTTTAATGTGATAAATCAGTCAACTTTGAAAATTTCTGTGGGACAAGCAATGTTGTGGAAAGCCATTTCTCTGCTTGGGTTTATAACTTTTGGGTATCTTATGCATTGCAAAAAATATCATAAAGTTTAGGGCGATACTGAAAGTTTGATAGCCATTTTAAAAATTGACAATTTTTGGCATTTTTTTCATATTTTCACAATTTGTTTGATCATAACTCCTAACATATTTGAGCTATCTTCCTGCAATTTTGGATTTGCTCCTTCCTGATGATGTTCTTGAAACGTAGAAAGTTTGAATGGAATTGAAGATGGTCATGCTGGGGATTTTCGGAAATTTGGTTGATTTGGTGTGGAATGACCCGCCTGCATCTTATGTACAGAGCCGCATATCAATCCATTGCTTAAACACAATCTCATATCACAGCATTGTTTATTGAAGAGCTCTTTTTATACCTGCTGTTTGTTTTGAGGCTAAGGGCACCCTCCAATTTACATGGTTTATTTAGAGGCTGCAAAATGCCCCCAGCAGCCATGCGTCGTCCCCAGACACTTATCAAGTGGAAGTACGGGCGGCAGCCTTTGTGAAAGCCATTTGTTGCTTGCTTACATGTATGTTATTATTGTCTTGTTGTTGTATTTCTTTGGCGTGGCTTGAATCATAACCTCATATAGGGTTACTTGTATCTTGAGATGTAGCTGTAATTGCCATAGGCGTACGGCGCTCGCGATTTTTGGGGGACGAGCGACATTTGCCCAAATTTTACGATCTAAATTTACAAACATTTCAAGTTTAATAGCCTGGAAATCATTAATTTTCAGTAGTTTTTATTTAATCATCTGTCCATATTTTTTAGCCTTTTTGCCTGAATCTTACTGTTTCCAAAACATTTGGGGGGGCGATCGCCGCCCCCTGCCCCCCCCCCTCCGATACGCCTATGACAATGAGTTTTATTGAAAACATTCTTAAATACTTTAGGCAGTGTCTTTTGGATATTTAAAAGGGATAGTGTATCTGTTCTGCATTGTTTTTAATAGTTCCTACTGTATGTGTATTTACCAAAAATCTGCAATTCAGCTATACACAAAGTGTTCCTAAACTTGACAAGATGATTGATACAGAATCTGGTTATTACCTGCTTTTAAGAAGTACGTTTTTGGTTTTTCCAAACACCCCCATCCCATTTTTCTTTCTGAGAGTTTTTAAAGCTTTTTTTTTTTCAGCTGAGAGGTACAGATGAAAGGATACATAATTGACTTGTGACTCATCTCAGCTTTTTTGTCAGTTTTCTTCAGAAGTTAGGAGCCATACTGGGTCGTTTTCCATTTATCATTTCTGATACATTTGGTACAGCACCATGCACAGGAACTCACAAGTGGTTTTTTCACATTTTTCAAAGTATTCACAAAAAAGTAGCACATTGATGTATAAATGTTCGTTGTTGGTTGCATTTTAAAGATATCAATAAACGTTTACAGATTGCTATTTAATTTATTTGGACCTGCTGGAGTGTATTTTGAAATGAAAGGATTTTATTTGACAAAACTATAATATAAAAACGTCATATACTCTTATATCTTATACATTAAAGGATGCTTTAAAAAGTCAATTAATATATTTATGGATGGTAAGGGGGAGACCATTTAATATCAAGGGGGGCTGGTGTTTTTTTTAAATAAATGATTTCTTGCTCAGTTTGGGGTTAAATAAATAATTTCATTTTGGGCAGTCTTGAAATAAATCATTTCTGATGGGGTTTTTTCTTAACAAGGTGATGCTTGATTTAGGAATGAATTTTCACCGAATTCGCACTTGAAATAAATATATACTGCCACCATTACCTTGAAATAAACAATTTCCCAACGAGAAAAACTGCAACCCCCCCCCCCTTTAGAAATTAAATGGTTGCCCCCTAAAAAGGCTTATAAGTCCACATGTATTGTCTCATCTATGGCAGTGCCTTTATTTTATTTTCTTATTAATTCCACATTGCAGTTGCTCAAAAGTTTAAAACAACTGGCTAGGCTGCCACAGCCTCTAATTCAGAATTATGTCATACAATTTTACTGTTAACTGCATTATTCCTGGAAAAACCCCACTTGACCATATAATTTAAGGATTACCATAAAGTACATTTTCCCATTTTTTGTCGGTTATTTGTTGCTTGAAAAAGTCCCAGCCACATTTTCTTCGATTTGAAAAATGGCAACTGCCCACTGCCTGGTTGTGACAACATTTGTCAGTCTGGCAGAACGAGGTTGTTATTTGCTCGCAGTATTTCATCATGATTGACTTCATATCATGTGAAATTGAAATATTGGCTCAATTTCAATACTGCAAAAAAGACGATTATGCAAGAATTTTGAAAAATTCTTTGAGTTTGGTTCAGTGGTTGCATGCTTGGCTACTAACCCTTTGGACCCGGATTTGATTTCTGGTCTGGGCAGCCCTTGTTAGGTTCTTGGTGACAGTCTTTTTGTAATTTAATGTCATGATTTAAAAATGCCCGATAATGGCTTTGGAGTCAGGTAGTAAGTGAACCGACTCTGACACCCGACTCCTTTGGCTTAATGAAAAACGACTCAGACTCCGACTCCTTGGGTCTCCTAAATTCCGACTCCGACTCTCGACTCCGCTTATCGGCATTATTTCACACAAATGTTATATGATTAACAGGGGGCAAAAAGAACTTCCACAAATTTTCCATTGGCTTTGTTCTTGAATATTTGTTTAGGAAGTTTTGCTTAAAATTCAAGATACATTTCACGTTGTTGTAAATGGGTTTTTGTAGATTATATATTAATTATTTTTAAGAAGTCTGGAGTCACCAAATGAATTTTCGATTCAAACTCCACCTGAAAATCAAAGTTCGACTCTGACTCCACCCAAAAACCTCCGACTCCACGACTCCAGCTCCCGACTCTGACCACGACTCCAGAGCCCTGACTGGTACACTTAATTAGAAAAAGATTTGAACAAAGGAGGAATTTCATAAATACGTAGTACACAAATTATTTATTCCAGCAGGTAAAACTTGTAATAACAAGTACTGTCTACGGCAAAGCTATTAGCTCCTTTGTGCATATAGAATAAAAATTGGTATTATTGCCTTGCTCTAGAATCTGGAGTAAGCTCATAGATATTCCATTTGAAGTGTCAGGGATGAGAAAAATAGTCTGTCTGAGAAAAATAGTCCAGCTAGACTTGTCAGGATCTAAGCAGACTAATTTGTCAACATCATACTTGCCTTGCACCTGCATGTGTCTGGAAACTGAGTTTGAGTTTATACACTCTTGATCAAAATGCTGGAATAATTTGGATTTTCAAGGTGTTCTGATTTCAAAGTTCTAAAATTGGTGATTGAATGTGTGGAATTGCAAAGATTTTCTCATCAGACATTAGATTTATGTATAAATGATATGATAAACCATTTTGAGAATTATCTAGAGGTTTTTTTGGTTGACGCGGAAAAATTGGTCATTTTTAGTAAAAATTCATCAAAAATCAGGTCATGGCTCAACAAGACAGACACAAAATTTCGACATATGCAAAACATGACTTCTTAATCTTGATGTGTTCAACCAAAAAACATAACAATATCTTGTTGAATGCCACATGCATTGACCTCAGCCTTCAGTTGACTTGACATGGATCCGCCAACCTGTTTTTTGCTTCTTTTTGACCAATATGGCCATTCTTCAGTGGAAGTAATTTTCTCATGTGTCAGATCAGTTTTCTGAACCCCCTTCTTGCATGCAGAATGGTCAAAGATGTCCCTATAACGTTATTTAGGTTCATATTGGGTGATGTTGCCAATAATGGCAAATTCGAAATGTTCTCAATTTTCAAGGTTTTGGTGGATATGTGGTGCCCTACAAGCTTCAGCATTCTTAGGAATTAATGAAACATTCAACTGAAGTGTTCTCTATACTGAGGCACCATTTCCTCGTCCAACAAACCTAGATAGGAGACAGCCGGGACATTTCAATTCCGCACTACCTGACACAAATTGCCGTCATAATGGTTGACATCCAAAACAAGCACTGAACCGCCACTCTGAGCCCTTGTGGCCATGAGGCAGTATTCTGGCAGTATCTGGCCATCTTCCCATAACACAAAAATCTCTCCATAAGGTCTGTGAAATATGTACCAGAATATATTGTCTAAGATGGAATTTACTTGAAAAATTCTCAAAATATTCCATAAATTTTGTGAAGAGTGTACACTTGTTGGAAGAGAAAAATGATACCTCAGTGTAGAGAGCACTTCAAATGAAACACTTTATTCATTTTTGGCAATGCTCAAGCTTGTAGGGCACCACAAATCCTTCTAAACCTTGAAAATTGAGAAAATTGAGAATTTGCCGTTATTTGCAACTTCACCCGATACGAACCTAAACAACATTCTAGGGACATCTTTGACCATTCTGCATGCAAGAAGGAGGTTCAGCCAACTGATCTGACTCATGTGAAAACGACTTTCACTGAAGAATGGTCATATCGGTCAAAAAGAAGCAAAAAACAGGTTGGCAGATCTAAGTCAAGTCGACTGAAGGCTGGGGTCAATGCATGTGGCATTCAACATGATATTGTTATGTTTTTTGGTTGTACACATCAAGATTAAGTAGGCATGTCTTGCATATGTTGAAATTTTGTGTTTGTCTTGTTGAGCCATGATCTGATTTTTGATGATTTTTTACTAAAAATGATCAATTTTTCCGCATCACCCAAAGAAGATTTCTGAATAATTCTCAGCAACTAAAAATGGTTTATGTTATCATTTATATATAAATCTAGTGTCTGATGAGAAAATCTTTGCAATTCAACATATTCAATTACCAATTTTAGAACTTTGAAATCAGAACATCTTGAAAATCCAAATTATTCCAGCATTTTGATCAAGAGTGTACTTTTCAATATTTCTTATTTCTTTTATAGAACTTTAAATCATTGAAATGGATATTGGCTGATATCATATATTTAATTTACATTGAGTCATTGCCTATACAGACACATTTTTGTAGACAGAAAAGTTTTTTTAAAATCACCCATGCCCAGCGCCATTCACACTTATAAGTGGCTAGTCTGTATACATTGCCTGCTTGTTCATATAATAGAAATCTATAGAAAATTTCTGCTTTCTTCTTGCGTTTCTTTTCAGAATATACTTTTACTGCATGGCTTTAACAACATTCTTCATTTCTGCAAACTGCCCCATCCTGCTTAAGAAAGCTGCCCCTACGCTTGAGCGTTCTTTTCTATAGTTTGCTTCGATTTTGAGTATTTTCTTTGATTTTTTGTCGTTTGCTTTTTACTTTCATTATACTCTTGATTTCTTATGTCTCATTTTATTTTGTCTTTCCCCCCTCTCAATATTTGTCTGGATGGTGAGGTGATTAGATGGTGACTCAATTTGCCTTTTTTGCTTGTTTAGACCAATTTTTTGGTAATCTTTGTATTTCGAGAATAATGCAAGGGGCGGGAAGAAGGTTAATTTAAGTCTAGACTCAGACAGGAAATCTGTTGCTGTCCTTCAGTTTTAACAATACAATTCAATACAATGTACATTTAATGGATCCTGTCTCAGTATCATAACACGAAATGACAAATTTTTATATCAGACTAAATTTTGACACTACCCAGTTATGAAAACTGAAGAAAATTGATTAAAGCACACAATGCAATGGCATGCATGGCATTTTTCATTTTCAACACTTAATTATCCATAGATTTCCCCCTCTTTTCTTCTTGAGTTTTATGAGAATATGATGAGGCCACTCCAAGATATTCATGATATTCGTCATTATGATAAACTCAGCTCCAATTAGTTGAATTGAATCATATTCGAATTCCTGCGGCACGTGGTCAAACCTCACGACAACTCATTAAAAAGCGCTCTCACTCCAGATGAGAAGATAGATATAAAATTGATGTGGTTGATGTCTGGTCTGTGATAATAGACAACTTTATACTGTTCCTTGATTTTTTTCTACCCACCTTTGAGTTTTTTAGTTATATAATTTATTATTCCCAGAAATGTATGAAAAGATAGAATATTAACTTCTGACTCATCGAAATGCTTATTGCCAATTTTTTAAGGAGTCATACTGGGCTATTTGTCATTTATCAATTCTAATGCATTTGGTGTATCACCCCAGGGATTTCCAAGTGCATGGCTTTTCATTTTGTGTCTCAATGGGCAAGAAACAGATTGGTGTACATAAGCACCAACGACTTAGAGGTTCTTGTAAATTACATTTTTAATTTGCCAACAAATTCAAATCGATTAGTTTTTAAACTAAAAAATACATAAATAAATAGTCAACACATTTGTCATCCCCTAGTTTGGATAATGCAATAGACAAGTGTGCACACCAGCGGACAATATGTACTAATTCACCAATTTTGGAAACTTCAAACTAATCAGATTTCCTCTCCACATGTCTTAATTCTTTTGTTTCTTGTAGTTTTGATCTAAAGATGGTATTTTCCATATCTCTCATCAGTAGGCCCCTGGGACAAACAGAATTGCTCTGATAATCGAAAATGATCTCTTACATTTTTCTTCACCAATGGAACAAAATGCAAATAAATTATACACCTGAAAGATACGTGTATACAAACAGCGGTGAACAGGTATAGAATGTGTAAAATCAAACTTCCTGGCCAGACACAAGTACAAGTATTGATGTTGACACATCTGTCTACTTGGAACCTGACAAGTCTAGACGGGCTATTTTTCTCATCCCTGACACTTCAAATGGAATATCTATGAGCTGTCCATTCCCTATGTCCATATTTGTAGTAAGGTAAAATATAGCTGCCCATTCCCTGAGTCCATATTCATCCAAAAGTCTATATTACTTTCCGATATAATATATTGCTATGATAAATAGAAAACTTCAAGAATGAAACTATCAGATTATGATCAGGGCATCCTCTGGAGAATGTGCACACCGCAGCTGTCTATACATTCCTGATAATACTGTGGCATGCAGGCATGACGTGTTATACTGGCTCTTGTCCTGCGACAGTGTGAAACAGGTCACAGTCTCCCTCTGTCAGAGAAACAAATGCACAGGACCAAACCCCATAGATTCTTTAATTAGACAAGAAATTTTTCATAAGTATCGCAGCATTATTTTTTGCAGTATTGAAATAGAGCCAATCTTTCAATTTCACATGATATGAAGTCAATCATAATAAAATACTTCAAGCGAATACCAACTCCTTCTGCCAGACTGACAAATTTTGTCACAACCAGGCAGTGGGCAGTTGCCATTTTTCAAGTCAAAGGAAATGGAGCTGCCGAGCTGGGACTTTTTTAACTAATAACGTGAAAATGGTACCTCACAATTTGCCTTGAATGTCAAATGCGTTCAAAACTCTCATGAACAACCCAGGTAACAATGAAATGACATGAAGCAATTCAAAATTTAAGGTTTGAACTGATAAAATCTGATATACGAACAAAAAAGTTGCGGCATCGCATCAAAAAGAATAAGTAACCATATTAATCGAATATATATACAATAAATGGTTATAAAGATAAAAATTTTGAAATTTAAAAAAATAAAATAAACATTTTAAGGGCACCTCCCAATAACATCTTCATGTACTCTTGTCAGGTCAGATTATATCCCTTCGCAATTCACACATACATTCAACATTTCTCAATTAATCAAACACTTATCTGACAAGATTTTTGGAATACTAGCTTTAAAATACAATCTATAACATTTAAAAACACATCAATCCTTTATCGCTTTTTTCATCAAGTGACTCACAGAAAATACAAAATGCACTTGTGAATTTCTGGCCTGCTGTGCCAAATGTATCAGAAATGATAAATGAAAAGATCCCAGTATGGCTCCTAACTTATAAGGAAACTTGACGAAAATTAAGATGAGTCAGGCATTGTATCCTATCATCTAAATGATCTCTTTTAACCAAAGAAAAGGAAACCACGAAAAAATAAAATTTGTTTTCAAGTTAAGACCAGACTGTAGCAACATAAATTATTTATCAATCAGTACACCTAGTCCAGTGGCATCTTTTGAAGAAGTTGTTTTTTGTCAATTGTGGCATATACACACAGTAGGATTTTTAAAGTACAGTCTTAATACAAAGGGTTCTTGGTAGTATATATATTACCTTGAACCTTGATTCCAAAGATTGAAACCCCCCCCCTCCCGAGCCCCATCTTGAAGGGAGGTCTAAACTCGAAAAGGCAAAGATAGCAAATCGAGTCACCATCTGAACAAAAACGTGCGATAAGAGACAAAATGTATTGAGACACAAAAATGCAAGCATGGAACAAAAGTAAAAGCAAATAATGAAAAATCAAAGAAAATACTCAAAATTGAAGCAAACTATAGAATAAAAGTGCTCAAGCATGGGGGCAGCTTTCCTAAGCAGGATGGGGCAGTTTGCAGAAGTGAAAAAGAAGAAGGCTGTTAAAACCACAGTCAAAGTATACTTGAAAAAAAGAAATGCATGAAGAAAGCAATGACTTTTTTGTACATTTCTAGCATAAACGTACAGGCAATGTGTACAGACTGGCCCCTTATAAGTATGATGAATGACACTTCGCAAAAGGTGTTATATTTCACAGCTTTTTTGTCTTCTCCAGAATTCAAATTCAAGTCTATAAAATGTCTCTGTAGGCAATACTCCAACTCAATATATTCAAGATTCTTCGCAAATTTTATTTGAAAAATAACCATGATGACTGATCGAATGATATCTCTTGTTTGGAAGAAAGGATGTCCACTCCAGTAATTGTCAGTTAAGTATATGGTATTTAACAGAATAAAATATTGGTTTAGTCCCATTGAATAATCTTTTTTAACAGAGGCAATACTTTACTGCACCAGAGAATGAAAGGGAGTCGATAACAATGCATTTTCAAGAACAAAAAACAAGAAAAGAGTAACATTCGTGCAACTTCATTCTTGTTCAGGTGACCAGTTGGATGCCTTCTGAATTTCTATTGTTGGTTGAGGATGGTTTCTGAAAAATGAAACATCACTGTAAAAAGGGAAAAACAAACACTTACAGTTACTGCTTTCAGACTTTTTTGGTCATCTGGTAGAAACTGTTTCTGAGAAGTTGCAAGTATTGAAAACACTGGTTTTATTTGCATGCCTCATATTTTGTGGTATTGAATACATGCAAGAAGGTCACTTGAGTCTTATATGTCTCAATGAAAACTATATACATATACAACATGATTAGCAGCCAACATCCATTCTTTTCAAGTATTAGATCAATCTCTTTTACCAGTCACAGGTGCAAGTATTGATGTTGATACATTTTGTCTGCTTAGAATCTGGATGGAATATTTTTCTCAGACGGACTATTTTTCTCACCACTGGCACTTCAAACAGAATATCTATGAGTTGTTCACTCCCTGTGTTCATTTTCTAGGGAAGGAAACTTGAGGAAATTGAGTATTTGTCGCAGTTGGCAACTTCACCTGACTAGAACCAAGATAGCATCATTGCATAGGGACATTTTGGACATTCTGCGCACATCATGGAGGTTCAGCCAAACTTATCTGAACTGAACTAGTAACTTTCACACAAGAATGGCAAAAAATAAGCAAAAGCAACACTCTAAAAAAGTCTCCCTCTGTCAGAGAAACAAATGCACAGGACCAAACCCCATAGATTCTTTAATTAGACAAGAAATTTTTCATAAGTATCGCAGCATTATTTTTTGCAGTATTGAAATAGAGCCAATCTTTCAATTTCACATGATATGAAGTCAATCATAATAAAATACTTCAAGCGAATACCAACTCCTTCTGCCAGACTGACAAATTTTGTCACAACCAGGCAGTGGGCAGTTGCCATTTTTCAAGTCAAAGGAAATGGAGCTGCCGAGCTGGGACTTTTTTAACTAATAACGTGAAAATGGTACCTCACAATTTGCCTTGAATGTCAAATGCGTTCAAAACTCTCATGAACAACCCAGGTAACAATGAAATGACATGAAGCAATTCAAAATTTAAGGTTTGAACTGATAAAATCTGATATACGAACAAAAAAGTTGCGGCATCGCATCAAAAAGAATAAGTAACCATATTAATCGAATATATATACAATAAATGGTTATAAAGATAAAAATTTTGAAATTTAAAAAAATAAAATAAACATTTTAAGGGCACCTCCCAATAACATCTTCATGTACTCTTGTCAGGTCAGATTATATCCCTTCGCAATTCACACATACATTCAACATTTCTCAATTAATCAAACACTTATCTGACAAGATTTTTGGAATACTAGCTTTAAAATACAATCTATAACATTTAAAAACACATCAATCCTTTATCGCTTTTTTCATCAAGTGACTCACAGAAAATACAAAATGCACTTGTGAATTTCTGGCCTGCTGTGCCAAATGTATCAGAAATGATAAATGAAAAGATCCCAGTATGGCTCCTAACTTATAAGGAAACTTGACGAAAATTAAGATGAGTCAGGCATTGTATCCTATCATCTAAATGATCTCTTTTAACCAAAGAAAAGGAAACCACGAAAAAATAAAATTTGTTTTCAAGTTAAGACCAGACTGTAGCAACATAAATTATTTATCAATCAGTACACCTAGTCCAGTGGCATCTTTTGAAGAAGTTGTTTTTTGTCAATTGTGGCATATACACACAGTAGGATTTTTAAAGTACAGTCTTAATACAAAGGGTTCTTGGTAGTATATGTATTACCTTGAACCTTGATTCCAAAGATTGAAACCCCCCCCCTCCCGAGCCCCATCTTGAAGGGAGGTCTAAACTCGAAAAGGCAAAGATAGCAAATCGAGTCACCATCTGAACAAAAACGTGCGATAAGAGACAAAATGTATTGAGACACAAAAATGCAAGCATGGAACAAAAGTAAAAGCAAATAATGAAAAATCAAAGAAAATACTCAAAATTGAAGCAAACTATAGAATAAAAGTGCTCAAGCATGGGGGCAGCTTTCCTAAGCAGGATGGGGCAGTTTGCAGAAGTGAAAAAGAAGAAGGCTGTTAAAACCACAGTCAAAGTATACTTGAAAAAAAGAAATGCATGAAGAAAGCAATGACTTTTTTGTACATTTCTAGCATAAACGTACAGGCAATGTGTACAGACTGGCCCCTTATAAGTATGATGAATGACACTTCGCAAAAGGTGTTATATTTCACAGCTTTTTTGTCTTCTCCAGAATTCAAATTCAAGTCTATAAAATGTCTCTGTAGGCAATACTCCAACTCAATATATTCAAGATTCTTCGCAAATTTTATTTGAAAAATAACCATGATGACTGATCGAATGATATCTCTTGTTTGGAAGAAAGGATGTCCACTCCAGTAATTGTCAGTTAAGTATATGGTATTTAACAGAATAAAATATTGGTTTAGTCCCATTGAATAATCTTTTTTAACAGAGGCAATACTTTACTGCACCAGAGAATGAAAGGGAGTCGATAACAATGCATTTTCAAGAACAAAAAACAAGAAAAGAGTAACATTCGTGCAACTTCATTCTTGTTCAGGTGACCAGTTGGATGCCTTCTGAATTTCTATTGTTGGTTGAGGATGGTTTCTGAAAAATGAAACATCACTGTAAAAAGGGAAAAACAAACACTTACAGTTACTGCTTTCAGACTTTTTTGGTCATCTGGTAGAAACTGTTTCTGAGAAGTTGCAAGTATTGAAAACACTGGTTTTATTTGCATGCCTCATATTTTGTGGTATTGAATACATGCAAGAAGGTCACTTGAGTCTTATATGTCTCAATGAAAACTATATACATATACAACATGATTAGCAGCCAACATCCATTCTTTTCAAGTATTAGATCAATCTCTTTTACCAGTCACAGGTGCAAGTATTGATGTTGATACATTTTGTCTGCTTAGAATCTGGATGGAATATTTTTCTCAGACGGACTATTTTTCTCACCACTGGCACTTCAAACAGAATATCTATGAGTTGTTCACTCCCTGTGTTCATTTTCTAGGGAAGGAAACTTGAGGAAATTGAGTATTTGTCGTAGTTGGCAACTTCACCTGACTAGAACCAAGATAGCATCATTGCATAGGGACATTTTGGACATTCTGCGCACATCATGGAGGTTCAGCCAAACTTATCTGAACTGAACTAGTAACTTTCACACAAGAATGGCAAAAAATAAGCAAAAGCAACACTCTAAAAAATTCCAGACAAAATTGGTTTTTTAGATTCAAAATGGTTTTTTGAAAAACCAAATTTCAATGCAAAAAACCAAAATGGATTTTTTTTAAAATCCATTTTGGTTTTGCATTGAAATTTGGTTTTTCAAAAAACCAATTTTGTCCCGACATTTTTTAGAGTGAAGTTGGTGGAATGCATGTCAAGACAAATGAAGGCTGAGGTCAAAGCATGTGACATTAAAAGTGATATTAAGTGATATTAATGTTATTTTGGTTGAACACATCAAGAACAAGCAGGCTTTTTTTCATATGGTAAAATTATATCTATCTTCTTGTGCCATCATGCTATTTTTGGTGATTTTTTCAACAAAGATGTCCAATTTTTCCAAGCCACCGAAAGAACGGTTTCAAATATTGCTCAGTCACACAAATAATTTACAATATACATGTATAAGATATTCCAATGTTTGAGGAATAAATATTTTCTCAATTCCATTACAATTCTAGAATATTGTGATTGTCAATCACAATGAAATACTGCAAGCAAATAGCAATCTCCCCCTGCCAGACTGACAAATGTTGTCATAACCAGGCAGTGGGCAGTTGCCATTTTTCAAATCAGAAGAAATGGAGCTGGGACTTTTTCAAGCAATAAATTACAGGGAAAGGTACTTTAAAAATGTTCATTTTTATTTGCTTAAATATGATCGTGTGGGGTTTTCAAAGCATAACAGTGAAATTATATGACATCATTTGGAATTTTAGGCAAGAATATTTGAACCAATTGTTGAGATCAACTGCAATGCAAGATTTTCATTGTTGAAATACAAAATAGGTGCATCTATACTAATGCAGGGGCATTATGCCAAACTCGGTTTTATGTGTCTTGTATAGATATGGGACATAAATGCCTTACCATTCGTCATGTCACGTCAATCCATCCCTTCATCAAGATACAAATTTGATGAACGTTTTTAAGCATGTTTCATTGTTTCATGTCTAATTAAACACCAATCTGTAAACGTTTATAGATATCTTTAAAATTCAATTGAAAACAAACACTTATACACCAATCTGTTACTTCCTTTTTCTAATGTAGATAAAAAGCTTCTTATGAATTCCTGGGGTGCTGCACCAAATGTATCAGAAATGATAAATGGAAAACGACCCGGTATGGCTCCTAACTTCAGAAGAAAACTGGTGAAAAGGTTGGGATGAGTCAATTTTGTATCCTTTCATCTATGCCCTTTGCTAGAGAAAAATAGTTTTAAAAACTCACAGAAAGAAAAATGGGGAGGGAGGAAGGGGGTGTTAGCAAAAAGCAAAAATGTACTTCTTAAAAGCTGATGCTGACCAGATTCATCATCAATGATCTCGACTATTGTTTACTTTGTGTTTGGTTGGTTTGTTGATTTTTGGTATTCTGCATTTGGTTATACACATACAGTAGGATATTTTAAAAATAGTTTTTAACAGCAACCGTAAGTCGTTGCATATCTTGTCTTTTTAAAACATATCGCGCAGGATAAAAAAGTAAGTTGAAAAGCTCCCCTTCATTTTTTATTACAGAGATCAAAGCGTATACAGCAAGAAAATCTTTGTTCTATGATTAATTCGTAATTGTCCAATTGTGGAAGTGTAAAAAGAATAGCATGTACTAGTGATGTACAGACGGCAATAAGGGCTTCGACAGCCACCATTTTGATTTTTATCCTATTGGCGTCCTGCTGGGTGAGTGTGACGCTCACGAATATTGAATGCACATTTCTCAAGAACTTTTGTTTTACTTGATAATCAAGAATTTTTACTTGATCATCAAGAAAAAGCACTGTATAACAATTTCTAAAAATGAAATGCATGCAATCATTCAAACAATTTTTCGTATTTTTTTTTGGCCATGTGAGGTAAAAAAGTTGGACATCCCATCTCTTCCTTTCCGGAAAGTACACAGTACGGCTGAGATATTTTAGTAGGTCATTTGCTGGAAAAAAATGATTGCGGTCAGATTTACTGTGAAATAACTCATTAAACATTCTTCTGGATATTCCATTTGATTATATAAGATTTTCTTTCAATATATCCAAGTGATTTTTTACCTGTAGAGACTTTCACCAATCCACTCTGGATGGCTTCCTCAGTACAAATGGTGTTGTTGTTCCTTTGGAATGATAGTGTCATAAACGTGTGAAAGCTCGTAACTGCCAGAGTCTCTGTTTATAGCCTGTATCTCCCATCGTTGTAAATTTATACATGGAGGATTTGGAGCAACAGATCATCAGGACAGCCCCAGTAGAATGCAAACCACGTATTTGGAAGAGATATGTTGATGACATCCTTTCCATAATTGGAAGAGGAAAGGCAGACGATCTCCAAGAACACATGAACCAAGTAGATACCACCAACAGCATCAAATTCACCAGAGAAGAGGAGGTAGACAGGTCAATCCCATTTCTTGACACCAAAATCATTGTGAGACAGGACCAGTCATTAAAAACAGTAGTGTACAGAAAGAAGACGCACACGGACCAATATCTCCATTTCAGTTCCCACCACCCCTGCCACCAGAAGTTAGGAGTTGTCCGTACCCTCATGCATTGATGCCACACCATCATCTCTGAAGAAGACGATAAGAAGCAGGAACTAGATCATCTCAGCGAAGCTTTGAAGAACTGTGGATATCCAGAATGGGCCATCAGACGTGGAAGATCTTGACAAGATAGAAAAAAGAAACAACAAGAAAAGTCTGGGAAGAAGTTCATTGGACAAGTGGTTATCCCTTATGTCCAGGGTATTTCAGAAAGAGTGGATAACATCATGAATAAGTATGGCATCACCACAGCCATGAAACCCTTGACCACCTTGCGTAGGATCTTGGTTCACCCGAAAGATAAATGTGACACAAAAGAACAGGGAGAAGTGGTATACAGCATCCCATGCAAGAGCTGCAATGGAACTTATATAGGGGAAACAGGAAGGCAGTTGAAGATCAGACTTGATGAACACCGAAAGGATGTCGAGAGCCACCAAGTTAGTCAATACACAAGAGGCAGAAGAAAGGATTCCACCAACACCTACCACAAGTCGGCCATAACCGATCATGCCAATGCGCAAAACCACATCATCGACTGGGGGGGGGGCGAGGATAATAGACAAAGAGTCACACAAGAAACGCAGACAAGTGAAGGAGGCCATATGGATCAGGAGGACAGAGGGGGCTATAAACAGAGACTCTGGCAGTTACGAGCTTTCACACGTTTATGACACTATCATTCCAAAGGAACAACAACACCATTTGTACTGAGGAAGCCATCCAGAGTGGATTGGTGAAAGTCTCTACAGGTAAAAAATCACTTGGATATATTGAAAGAAAATCTTATATAATTACTGTGAAATAATTTCTTGTTGAGGAAGACTCCGAAACCCCCCCCCCCCCCTGAATAAAATTGTCTCTGTCAGTGTGCTGTTGGGATGAGGAGGATCACTAATAATAACTGAGAACAGAAACACATAAAAGTAGAAAACACTGATTATTCATAAAACAAATGCTATACTTTGCTATTTCATGTTTATCGGATAAAAACATTTTCTGAGAAGCTTGCATTGTTGAAAATCCTGTTTTCATCAGATTGTAGAATATCATGGCATTGGCAAAAATGAATGCCTCATTTACATATTCATGAGCGTCATACTCACCAAGCAAGATGTTGATTAGATGAAAAATCAAAATGGCGGTAGCCGAGACCTTTGTAAGCGTCAATGCGCAGCCCAAAAAGTTGTTGAATACAAACTTCCAAAATAGAACAATTAGGGACTAGCCACATAATGAAAAAGATATTAGGAATTCATACTTTTGTCACACATTGGTCTTTCCTCTAATAATATATATTGTATCTAATTATATCCCCAAACATTTATCACTCTTCAGGTGTCATTAAATTGGAGTTGTTTTGCTGCAATAACCATATGTCGATCATTTCACTATCAAATCTGCAAGAAGATATTTAAGTGCCATTTGCAAAAAAGAGTTAATTACCTCAAGCTTTGTTTGTTTGTTTGTTTGTGTTTTACGCCCCAGCAGCACCTTAGTGGGCTATATCGAGGCAGGCGATCGCCGTATGATGATGAGATGAGAAGACTGTGAGTCTGGTACATACCCTATTAATTCAGGGATGCCCAGGGTCTTTCAGTTGCCCCAGTATAGAACACTGGATACAACCCGCCTCCATTTAATGTCCCATGGGCTCGGACTAAAGTGAGTTCCGGGGTGGGATTCGAACCCACGCCCTCAGAGCCAGTGGTTGTGCAAACAAGCACTCTTAACCATTAGGCCACGGAGGAACTCTAATTACCTCAAGCATATATAATTATATTTTATACTATTAGTGCCGATTTCACAGAAATCCTAAAAGGAATTTCCTTCAAACCGGTCCGTTCACTATTTAAACTGTCGATCATTTCATGTTCTGAAATTGAGTTGGTAAAAATTGATATCAGGTATAATTTGAAATAAAAAGAGGAATTCTATATATAAGCTATACATTTTACTTACATCAAGGAATAATCTTAGTTCTTTAAATTCCATTTGAATTTAATATGTTTTGTCCATTTCTCTCACTTCCTTATTTGCTTATAGTGTGCATAAAAAACTTACTGATGATAAAAAGATGCATCAAAACAAGATGGGAGAAGATGTCGATCAAAACATTTGAGTCATAAATTTACAAAATTTTAAGAATAAGGAAAAATAAAATTGCAAAGCAAAAGAGAGAAATGAAGTAAGAAAGGGAAGTCAAAGGAAAAGCAAAGGCGACAAAGTGATAAAACTACGCCCTAAACATATGGTTGTCACTGTGACTAGTTTATGACTACTTTAAGGTAGTAATGGTTGCACAAATTGGGTAGTCACTTCCTTGAAAATCATTTTGACTAATCTATCATAATCAAAATTACTGTGTTGCCTATTTAATATCGCAAAGGTAGTCAATTTGATCACCATCTGGTAGCTTTGATTATGAGAGTGGTACAGCTTACTAATCCTATATTTGTCACAAGGAGTTGTTCGTTTAGGCACCAGGAATTACCTCTCTAGAGTTGTCATCTTGACCACCCTGTGCTTAGAGTGTAATGATTAACCATCATCATATTATATCATATTGTATTGAGATGAAAGTAAATGTACATGTATCCAGTGTTTTTGGTAACATAAATGTTAACCACTGAACTCAATAAAGCATGGTTCTGATTCTACCTCTTTACACCGCGTTTGATGGAAGCAAAGGTCAAAGGCAACATGTGACAAGGATTTGGAATTGAAACAAGGAACTGCACTTGTCCAATTAGTACAATCGCAGTTGTCCTACTGTCATCAGGATCTTTCGTTTCGGTCATGCGTGCATGCAGTGTTTCTCCGAGGTGGAAAGTTTGATTTCTTTATAGATGAAGGACCATCTGTTATTTGGATATTATGCTAATGATGGTTGAAAGGGGGAATAGTCCAGGCTCTGGCCTACAACCCCGTATACAATGCGAGCCGCAGAGAATTTGATGATTAAATCTTGTAGCTTAGTGTCCTAGCTTCCAAAATCACACAGGTGGACGTTCCGATTTTACTGCGAATAGCCACTAGGGGGCGTTTTTAAAAATGGCCGCCGTTCTCACTCTCGCCATTCTATTTTCCTTAATTTTCAAGATACAATTTCATGCAACACCACTTTTTCGGGGTTTTCTGACCTGCAGAATCCATTTCTGAACTTACTTTTGTTGTAAAGTGTGTGTATCATGTGATATTGCAATGGCTTATTTACATTTATGAAGACCGATGATCAAATTCACTAAAATCGCCATAAATCTGCCTAATTGTTGTATCTAATCCCACTCCAGCAGCCAGATTGGTGTAATATGTGATATATAAAGGTTTAGGAAACTTAACTTGGGGTTCAACCAGGTCTGGGGACATTCTATTTGGCCCAGAACCAGGCCCACATTCAGTTTTGACTGGCACAGAATGGCCGAAAAGGTAAATAATTGCCTAAAAATCACAAATTTGTTTATTTAAACAGCAAATAAAGGATGGAACTGCCTCAGATTGATACATTCTTTGCTTCCTGCATAATTTCAGAGTGTTCTTTGCAAAAAGAGTGGTCACTGTAATTTTTTTTTGGGTCTAAATAAAGCCAGAAATCCATTTCTGAACCTACTTTTTTGGTATAGTGTGTGTATCATGAGATATTGCAATGTCTAATTTACATATAAATGAAGACCCATGAAGACCAATGGTCAAATTCACTCAAATTTCCATAAATCTGCCTAATTTTGTATCTAATCCCACTCCAGCAGCCAGAATGGTGTAATGTGTGAGTGAGAAAGGCTTAGGAAACTTAATTTGGGGTTGAACCAGGTCCAGGAACATTTTATTTGGACCAGGACCAGGCCTATCTTCAGTTTTGACTGGCAAAGAATCTGCAAAACACAAAATAATTGTCTACTAAACCCAACTTAGGTTTTTAAAAACACCAAATAGAGAATGGTGTAACATGTGAGTTAGAATGGTTAAGGACATAATTTGGGGTTGAACCAGGTCTGGGGACATTTTATTTGGACCAGGATCAGTCCTATCTTCAGTTTTGACTGGCAAGAATCTGCAAAACAGAAAATAATTGTCTCATAAACCCAACTTAGGTTTTTAAAACACCAAATAGAGAATTGAACTGCCTAAAATTAATACACATTTTGCTTCTTGCATGATTTCAGGGTGTTCTTTGTGAAACGAGTAAGTGTCAAAATAATGGTATTTTTTTAGATTGTCAAGAATGGACCGTGTAATAAACTTTACCGGCCCAGTCTCATTTTTTTTTTCATCCTACACTCAACTACATATATAGATTTGTTGTATGACTTATTAAGACTTCTGATCACTTATCTGGGTAGAACTGGTTTATCTTTTGTTTTGATGGCCATAAAATAGCTGAAATGCAAAACAACCACCAAAAAATGATAAATAGAAATTTGGGTTTTTATTCAAACAACAACCTCTCCTTTTTTAAAAGTGAAACTCGCTTCAAATTAGTCAATACCTAATACTTCAGTTCTGAAACAAATACAGAGTGCCCTTTGCAGTATGAGTAACATGATGTAAACCTACCAAAATAGCGCGAAAATGCTCAGCGTTGCTGCAACATCGGCTGTTTTAATTATCATCATAATCAACAACTGACTGACCTTTGACAAAAAACATTTGCACATACTTTCATCTTTGTCTCAAAGATACAGTATATCTGCTTTATATATAGGGTTAGCAGTTAAAATTGACAAAAGTGAAAACAAGACGGAAAAAAATTGTCATATGGTGGTCATTATTAATATTTGCAAATTATCTTCTACTTTCTATCATGAATTATGAATTTTTGTACTGTGTAAACAGTACAGTTCGAAGTGGGTTTTGTTTATCAGATTTCTACACCAAAGTTTATCAGCACGAATGACACACTCTTTGCGATAACAAATTCATTGGGGATTTAACACACAGTTCATAATAAAAAATTTGAAATTGAATGAATATCCTGTGCTCAAGGTTAAAAATGTTGCTAATGCAGCCTTTTGTGTTAGTTTCCTCTGTCTCAAAAAAATTGCTGCTTCAAAAGCACACACATGATATGAGAAAATACACTTACACAGTGTGCATGTACATGGCAAAGGATATTGTCATAATAATTCCTTACCTTTAGAAAAAAACTTAAGCATTAGGCAAGTTTGTCAGTTTCATACCATTTGGCCCTAAAAGCTGCTCAAGCAATGTATATAATAGAAAATAATAACCAGGAAACTGCTAGGATTAAGTTGAAATACAATTCTGAAAATAAAAAGCACCAAAGACACTGGATGTTCTAGTCCACTTCTTTTCTGTAGTCTATCTTGAGACTTCAGAATCATGTGATTGCAAAATCCGACAACTCTCATTGGTCAGCATATCCCTTACTGGAACAACATAGCAGCAGCATACAGTAAAATAGCTGACATGTAAAACAACCAAAAAAAACAACAAACATTATTGTGAGTAGCATTATGCTGTCCAGCCAGGGTTCTATAGCCTTTGTCTGAATGGTAATAGTTAGTTACTAGCATTAAGTATGGGTATTGACTCATTATTGAGTATCTCATGTTGGCTGAGTAAGTTTTGCGTTTTAACCAATTGGATACTTCATATTAGAATTAAGCATCATAGCCCTAATGTTCCCACTGAGCATCTGACTGCATTTGAGATCAGAGGGATGGAACATTTCATCAGTTAAGAGTAATTTATAATCAAAACACAGTTAATTTTTTATTTGTCATATTTCAATGAATTCCTAGATAATATTCTGGAACATTGAATCACATTTTTCAACATAATTGGCATGTGCATGGTCACTTAATTAATTCTTATTTATGTAAGAAGTCAAGAATACATGATTACTTTATCTAAGAGTCAGTTTGAAGGAACAATAGCAGATATTTGGAATAACCAAATTTGTCAATAGGGGTAATTTTGTTTTGTAGTAATTTTATGTCTATCAAAACAATTGATAAACTACCCTAAATGTATGTCTAGAAACCTCAACAAAAGTGCACATAGATCAATCCACCAACTGGGATTGGTCTACATTCAAGAATGAGAGTATGACATTTAAATAATTTTGAACATATTTGACTTTATTTTGTCACGTAAAATCCAAATATTTTGTGGGGCTGGGTTAAATACAAGAATGAGAGGGGTGTTAGATTTAAATACCAATTTCAGAAATCCAAAAAAATAATTTGGAAGGATGCAGCTGCTTTCTGACTTTATTTAGACCCAAAAAATTACAGTGACCACTCTTCTTGCAAAGAACACTCTGAAATTATGCAGGAAGCAAAGAATGTATCAATCTGAGGCTGTTCCATCCTTTATTTGCTGTTTAAATAAACAAATTTGTGATTTTTAGGCAATTATTTACCTTTTCGGCCATTCTGTGCCAGTCAAAACTGAATGTGGGCCTGGTTCTGGGCCAAATAGAATGTCCCCAGACCTGGTTGAACCCCAAGTTAAGTTTCCTAAACCTTTATATATCACATATTACACCAATCTGGCTGCTGGAGTGGGATTAGATACAACAATTAGGCAGATTTATGGCGATTTTAGTGAATTTGATCATCGGTCTTCATAAATGTAAATAAGCCATTGCAATATCACATGATACACACACTGTACAACAAAAGTAAGTTCAGAAATGGATTCTGCAGGTCAGAAAACCCCGAAAAAGTGGTGTTGCATGAAATTGTATCTTGAAAATTAAGGAAAATAGAATGGCGAGAGTGAGAACGGCGGCCATTTTGAAAAACGCCCCTAGTGGCTATTCGCAGTAAAATCGGAACGTCCACCTGTGTGATTTTGGAAGCTAAGACACTAAGCTACAAGATTCAACCATCAAATTCTCTGCGGCTCACATTGTATACGGGGTTGTAGGTCAGAGCCAGGACTAGAAAGGAATTTACAATCTATGTAGGATCTTGCTGATCAGTGATCTTATACCTAAGTTATTATTAGCTTAAAATGGCTTCAGAGCTACACGTAGTGGCTCTGAGACGTAGCATACTTGTAACATATATAATGATATAAAGTGCTACAAACCTTCTATAATATCTTTGTTGAGGTTAGTTCAAAATCATACCAAACCTTCAACCTTGCTTTTTGGGTAGTGGTGCATCGTTGAGAGCTTGGTTGCATGCTGCCAGATTAAATTAGCAGGAAGTTAGTTAAGTCAGGAAGTTGAAGCCTGTGATCTTCTTAAGGCAATCTTGTGCAATGGGTTGCACATCAATCCATCTCTTGCGTCAGCTCATATCACAGCATTGTTTATTGATGCTCTTTTAATGCCTGCTGTTTGTTTTGAGGCTAAGGGCATCCACTAATTTGCTTAGTTTATTTAGAGGCTGCAAAACGCCCCCAGCGGCCATGCATCGTCCCCAGACACTTATCAGGTGGAAGTATGGACGGTGGTCTTGGTGAACACAATTTGTTGCTTGCTCATGTCTACATTGTCTTGTTGCTGTGTTTTCTTACTCTTGATTGTGGTCTTCATCATGATCCTTACATGATGAACTCTTCTATCTGTCACCATTCTTTGATGGTGATACAGCAGACATAAATCATATCCATTCACTCAGATTGGTCTCTTATTTATGTTTTCAATTTGCACCAAACAATTTAAAAGAAGATAATTTGCTCCATCAGCCACATTTAGGAGCTTTGAATGACATTGTGTTACATTTAGATGCCTGCCATAATTAGGATTGACAACCAGTGATTAGGTTGTATGATTTGCACTTCTTATAAGAATTTGTCCTATGCTTGGCAACTGCACTATGACTTCTTGCATGTAGTACTGAACATACCTCACCATGACAAATGTGCATGTTAGCACCCTTCAAAAAACAGTGCATCATAAGATATTTTTCAATGATAACTACTTCAAGGTATACTAGTTAAGTGAGCACAAAAGGTCTAAGTCAGCTAGATGATGACAACTCTTTCAGGTTCTAACATCCTTTTTTTGTCAGTGAGTAGGCTTACCCTCAAAGTTAGTTTCTGACTATCTAGACTATGACCCCTGTAATTTTTGGAAGCATGCAATACGAAGCAATCTATACAAAGTATGCAAAACAAAGTTCACTGAGTCTGTCAGACCTCTGCCCCAAAACTGTGTCTGTGTCTATTGCAATCATCCATTTTCTTGAAAGAACTCCTACTGGCTCAGAATAGATGAGACAAATTAAAGTAGAAGTCATGTGTCCCGGGAGGGCACTGCAGCTGCTAGACTCGTTCTCACTGGCAGCAACCAATGAGAGGATGGGAGGCGACCTCTGATGAATAGCAGAGGAGCATTCTAGCAGGGAGGCGTACACCTGGGAACACATCTCTGATTGCTGTCCTGCATGATGGAGTAGAATACCTGCAGTATACCACTTTTTAAAATGTGCCATTTATTGATAGTGACAACAACGGAGGGACATATCGCTGACTAATTAGTCCCCATCTTTAAAATACGAATCTTGATGGTAGAAAATCCAGCAGATGTTAAAATTTAAGGATTCTACTGAACAGGAAGGCATGTATCACTCTTACCACCATGAGATTATCATCATATAACCACTGCTTGCGTACTTGTCTATATTTCGTGTTGGGCCGTGATCCATTCTTTGCCAGTTTTTAATTATTAGTCGATCAAAAACTGTCAGTTTCAGCCTAAAATTCAAAATATCGCCCCATAATTTCACTGTTATCCTTTTCGTTGATATCTGAAGCACTCTCTAGACCATGTTTGAGGCAAACCATAAAGTACATTCCCAGTCTTTTGTGTAATTTGCTGCTTCAGAAAGTCACCATCTCTATTTCTTTGACTTGAGAAATGGCAACTGCCCACTGCCTGGTTGTGACAACATTTGTCAGTCTGGCAGAGGGAGGGAGGTTGCTGTTTGCTTACAGTATTTCACTGTGATGAACTTCATATCACGTGGAATTGAAATACTGGATCTTTTTCAAAACGTACTGCAAAAAACATAACCATTTCAGATATTTGAAAAATGTGGGATTAAATAATTGGTTCTTCCTTTATGTTCATCTGCCTTTTATTACACATTTTACAATTAAATATCAGTCATTTTCCAACAGAGCTATGCTTGAATTCGAAAACTTTAGGGTGAATAAAATAAATAGATGCTCAAATGAGAACAATCTTAAAATGGTACATCAGCTACTTATTTTTTTACTTTTCTTGACTGTTCAGTATGCAGAAGCTGAGTAGTATAAATGGTGATAAAGTGACAGGCTTGTCTTTTAAAGCTATATAAATAGATTTACTGAATGAAAACCAAATATCATTGACTGTGGTCAGTGGCTGATCCAGACACGATAGTCTAGGGGGGGGGCGGGCGTGTTTCGGCATTCGCGGGCTCGTGTTATCGCAATTTTTCTTCAAAATGCTATTACTAATCTTTGTGGTCTAGGGTTGGCCCGGCCCCCTAGGCCCCCCCCCTGTATCCACCACTGATGGTTGACATATTAACTGGTACATCGGCATCTATGCATAAGTTTATACCATTCTTTTTTTCCCAGCCACAAAGAAGGCAAGAGAACTATAGGCCTATTATTGCCTTGCTGGTGAATATGGACAGAGCAAATGGGCAGCTCATAGATATTCCATTTGAAGTGTCAGGGATGAGAAAAATAGTCCATCGGAGAAAAAATAAGTCTGTCTAGACTTTTCAGGTTCAAAGCAGACAAATGTGTCAATATCAATATGTGTACTTGTGTCTGGTGAGGGATGATTTTTACTTTTCAATATTCTTTAGATTTTTGTTGTACTCTATATGTCATTCAGGATTTTAGGTGCATAATGTATAGTTTGCATTTAGTTGCATAGGTCTTTATCGCTACATATCAATTTGAAGTCGCTGTTTCTCTAAAAAGTGACACATAACAAACAACAAGAGGATTCAAGGAAGAGGTTTAAGATCCTTGCAGACAGAAAAATGTGCAAGAAATATAATTCAGCACAGAGGTATAGCAATAAACGTTTAACTAAATTGAATTTCATAATCATAAAATTAAAGAGTTCTTTTTAGTTAGATCCATGAAAATTTACTTACTGGCAACTTAATACTAATTGGTGATGTACCTGCTGCTATAAAAACCATCTTCACATCAACCAGCAACAACCATTGATAAATAGCATTTTTATAAAGACTAATGATAATATACAATAGTATATTAAATGATACTAACATATCTTGTTGTGCCATTATCATATATTCCGCCATTCAATATTTCTTGGTTTTTTTTAAATAAAATAAAATGTTAATGTGTGATAACCCTGAGTTATGCCTATAAATATCAGTATAACAAACATGCAGGACTGCAGTTTAGAGCTATATTATTGACATTATTTAGCTGAGCAGTCAAACCCAAATAAGCACACCTGTTAGGTATAGATAAAATAAAAGGGGTGTACTTTGAACAGAGCCCAGAATTCGCCAGATCACTCTGGGGCAGGCGCCCGTCAGGCGGTCCCTCAGTGCTCCGTTGCGGAACAATGTCCAGACTACATGACTGCCTGCTTGGACAGAAATGTCAGGCTTGCTAAAAACAGGGTCATTCTGTAAACCCATGCAATGACTAGCTGATTGATACAGAATGGTTTTATGTGGGTTTTTTGTTTGTAAACCTTTTGTCGTACCTTTATATTTGTACGGTTTAACTTAATGCAACTAGTTTTATATTTGAGAACCTTTTCTTAAATCAACTTCTAAAAGGCTAAAAATATACATCCCTTAAAAGAAAAAAAGAAAGATGTCAAATCAGTCTTATACATACACACTGTATGAAGAAGTTCAGTCCCCACACAGGAATGACATAAAATCAAGTATTTATTGTGTGAATCAGAATTCCAAGAAAATACTGATTACAAGTGATCATTATACCAAAATTGATATCATCAGATAATGACCTTATTCACATTGTGGCATATGGAACTAGATATAGCCTATGTAAGGCCGATTCAAATAGAAGCTCTTTTTATGTAATGCATTATTATAGTATATTGGGTTGGGAATTATATATATAATAATAGGAGCTAACTGGTTGCTCTTAAGCACTTGGCTTGGGGGCTGGTCCTTTAGCTCAACTGGTTTGATAGCGGACTTTTAAGGGGAAAGCGTTATATTATAGTATCAATTAAAATCCCTTATCGAAGTCATTTTACATGTGTTGGAACCCTCAGGCCTCAGAAACCATATTTTGGGTGAAATATAGCCCCATCGCCATTCCTATCAGTTCTGCTTGGTGCAGGCTGCAAATTATTCAGGAAGGACTGGCATTAATTTCATGGCTCAACACTTCTGTGTCATCTTTAGTCAATACTTCATTTTGGGCTTCTAGAGTCCCTGGAAGGTATGGTGGTACAAGTGAGATAAAGCGAAGTATTGGTTGAAAAAAATCATGCAGATATGAGTTATTTTCGTTAACAGGCGATTGACTGAATGTGCTATAGCCTAGTGCTACATATGTCAGTTGATTCTTGAGTCCAAAAGTGGTTTTTGGAATATATCAAACATTTTTTAAACCTTCTTTCGCATGGAAGTTTGGTTTGCCCAAAAAAATCTACATCATAGACAAGACTGCTGTACAGTATTTCCAAAAGCCCAAATTAGACTGAAATGGAAGACAACTGCAAAAACCAAGCAGGGTTTATGTGTGACCTTTATCTTTCAAATTGAAGGTGGAACTTAAAGACGGTCGGTTATTAGCCTGAGGTAACATTTTAAAATTGACTGTAAATAATGTATTGTACTGTATTTTATTGTATTTTATTGTATTGTAGATTAACATATATTTTACGTTTACAATTACGATTGGCCGCCTTCAGTGCTAAATGTTTTGCTTACCACTCTATTATTTTTGTTGGTAGACACAGTTACCTTACATTTGTTAAATGCTGTTATTTTCTTGCAGGAGTATAGCCTTTTTTAATCACCATGAATTCAAAATCATTCACTTGTTTATGTATACGTGTATATTTGAGACAACAATGATCATATTACCATTTATTAATTCACTCTCCATCTTTGACCAGCAGAAAACAACACAATAATAGCAATCTAGTTACATGAAGTACATAGATGGCTTGCAGTGGCTAATGCATTGTTCTCATGTTTACACAGAAGTGGTCTTTTCCTTGTTAACCTTTGGAATATTAATGATGTTTTTGATGTTTGCATGATCAACTGTTTCCATGCATGTCCAGGATAAGAGTAGGGGATCCAGAAGGGAGGGTGATTAAGCCATTAAGCTCTCATTGGGCTGAAGATTTTGATGATGTAAAAGATATGGTAAAAAGGTTGTAGCACTCTATGGAGCGCATAGGCCTGTCGCAGCAATCCTGATTCTAGGGTGTATGAATCATGCCCCAGCCCCACTGGATATTTAGGATCTGGATATTTAGTCAGCACTCAGCACTATGAATTATAGGACGATAATAAGGTGCCGACGAATGTCACGATTATGACTAGCATCTAATTTTTTCTAATTTTTTTTTGCAAAATTTTAGTGTAACTTAAAATCGTGACATTCGTCGCCAACCCACTAAAACGGCCGACTTCCGGCGATCTGACCAATCAGAGAGCCATATTTTTGACACATTAAATAGCTTGAAGGGTTGCAACGACGCAAACGGAACCCAGAGATATTCATAGTGCTCAAAAGTCCTCAGAATTGTATCGGGCTGATGGGAGAACTAACGCTGGTGTCTCACAATCATTGTTCTCTGAGAGCCTTTTCTGACAAAATTCAAAGTGAGTGCTTATCCAAGCGCCTAATTGTTGACATATTCAAACTGAATGCTTTTCTGAAAGCCTTTTTTAACAAATTCAAAGTGAATGCTTTTTCTGAAAGCCTTCCCTGATAAATTCAACATGAACACTTTTTCTGAGCCTTTTCTGACAAATTCAAAGTGAATGCTGTTCTGAGGGCCCTTCCTGACAAATTCGAAGTGAATGCTTTTCCCGAGCCTTTTCTGGCAAATTTCAAGTGAATTTTATTCTTGAGAGCCTTTTTCTGACATATTTTAAGTAAATGTTACTCTTTAGGGCTTTTTCTTTAAATGTATGTGATTGTTTTTATGAGGGCAATTCCAGGCAAGATTTAAATGGACATTATCTGCGCCAGATTAGTTTCTTGCACATTCAAAATGAATGTTTTCTTTGGTAGAATTGTCTTCCAAATTCAAAGTGAATGTTATTCTTGAAAGCCTTCTTTGACAAGTTTGCTTCAATATTACTAAAAATTTTACAAAATTACTTGAATTACTTTACATTTCAACTTGATACCTTTTCATATAGCTGAATCATAGGAAAATCCCACAAACCATGCAACAAGAAGGTTGTTTTTAGAAAATTGTGAATCGAAATTATTTAATGGCTTGAAAGCATGTCCAATAGAGATATGCAGGACAACCCCGAAAGCAAATCAAGGTTTTTTATGATATTTTTCAGAATGTAATCTTTACAATGTATACAAATTTAAGCTTTAAACAGTGAAATGTTTTAGATCCATACCTTACAGTTACACCGTATCTCGAGTCAAAGACCAACTTATGGTAAATAGTCCACATGCATGCAAAGCACGAAAACAACATTTTGGACCTTTTACACAAGTCGTGATAAATGTCAGAAAACTAATGTGGCTTGCCTTACTGCCTTTTACTGCTTTTTTGCTGCTTTTGCTGCCTTTTTTCTGTCAATAGTGGCAAGAAAAAATCAACATGGAGAGCTTTATGTAGTGACATGTGATTTATTTCTTGTCTGAGCTGCACTTGATTATTTTCCTGATTTTTTGTTTTATCCAAATTTCTTACTTTTTCTTCTGGGTCAATATTAAATGTATGGCACTGTATGGTCATAAATAAATTTGCCATTTCACTATTCCCTTTTCCTATTAAAAGAGTAGTTGAAATTTTATAAAAGTTTTCAGATCAACATTTAAAAGGATATTCATACAAACTGGTATTTGGACAGTATTCTTCACTGGCTTTGGTAAATATCGGTCATAGACTCATACCGGTATAGTCTGGTTGGTAATATAACCAACTTTGAAGACCTGCAGTTTGAGTTCAATCTAATTATGCCTCAACTTCATTATTTTCATTCGAAAAGTTGTTTTATTGCCCAGGGTAGACAGAAAATATCCAGCAAACCTTGAATGATGGAGGCTCGAGATCATTTGACATCCGAAAACAACTTTGCGGGTAAAAATATATGAGTTTCCGGAAGCGGATTTTTGGCAACATACATGGCATTTCAGTGGCAAATGGTCTCATTGTTAAATTGGTGTCATTGGGAGACCAAATTTGTCCCGAGACTCTCATGATTTCAAATTTGGAGGTCTCAATTTTAAGTTCTTGAGTTCTTTCAAACCAAGGCTTCCGTCTTCCCATGCTAGTCAAAAATATTCTTCACCCTCTACAATAGGTTTTTGCATATGCAATCTTTTGGCATTTTAAATTTCATAAAATCAAAATTTGTCCAACTACTTTTGGTTGAAGTTGGCCCAACTTCTGAAGTGAACCATCAACTCAAGAGTTCAGAAACCATTCAGCAAACGTCAACATATATCATGAATGTATCTGGCTGATCTTCAAATGATCTTTGCATGTCGCACATTGCGGTACCACAAATAATGGTTTCAGTCTCCCAGTTGCAAATCCTTAAAAACTGCTCTGTGGCACATGTAAGTACTCCTTTAAAACGTTTTTGTGATATAAATCTTCAATAATTATAGAATTTGCATAATTATTGCTTGTCACTATTTGATCATTGCTGTACATACATTTTATAGTCATATAAACTTTTCTTTAACTTTGTATATATGTCAACTTCAATTCCATATTCCATACATTTAACACCATCTGGAGCTCATTACATACTTTCCCATCAGTAGTAAAGTTACTTAAGTTGTCATAACAGTATTATGTCCCCACCAGGGTCCAACCTATCACCCATCACCTTAACTGCAGGGTACAACCCTGTTAAGTTTAGATAATATTTCTGAGCCCCTCCCTTCCTGAAGCCACCCATAGTGAAAATATGTGTCCCAAAATTTCCTAAATATTTATTCTGAGAAAGGGGTGTTAGGATTACACCCTGAAAGGGGTAAAGACAATATTCAGGGTGTGAGAAACTTGCATGTACTAAGAATAGTCATGTGTAGGAGTATTAATGGTATTTTAAGTTACAGTTATAACATGAAATGATATTAATACACAATAATGTGGTAGTGCAATGATGTGGTAGTGAAATGCTGTTAATTACAAAACTGCTTGGAAATATTTTTTAAACAAAAGAATTGACAAGAAATCATTCATTTAAAATTAACTTCAACCCCCCCCCCCCTCGATTATCCAATGGTTGACAGTTGTGGTCCTTTTATTTTATATTAATCATAGAATAACACTACTTTCTAAGGAATCTGAGAAGGGTTACTCAGTTGGTAGGACGGTTCAGTCTGGTGAAAATGAGAACTGCATGCTGCTGCCACCTGGCACAAAAGTTGATTTTGTATGCTACATCATTGCTGTCCCAAGAAATAGTTCCAATTTCATTGCACATTCACAAAATTTCTATTCAACATTGATGTTTACCTGAGTCAGACTCGGCAATCACATTCTCTGAGAAAGACAAGGCCATCAGCACACTCAGAAACAGTCCCGGTGTCTTCCAGACAAAATTGTGTGTGTTCCTCTGATTGTAATGATGTGGAAGCTCGCAGGAGCTCACGGAATAGCACACTAACCACTAGGTGGCAACACAAGACAGCATATATGTTGATCTGTGGCAATGCAAGAGCAGTTCACTTGTAGACAGTGGACGGTCCTAGTAGGACCCTGGTCTTCCATTCGGGCCGGTTTACCAGGACCCATGTTGGACAGAAGTTTCAATCATCCTTTGCCTTATTGCTGTGTCCTTATCCTATCCTTAAAGGTTACAGCAAGTGAATAATTGCAGGACGTAAAATCTCTAATCATCCATCCATACATCTGTGTATCGTTTGTAAAGGCTATGTCTAATTTCGCAGTGAATTGATCAAAATATTATCATCTGTAGGCCTATCACACATTAAAAACAACTTTTAAATTTAAGAATTGGAAAATGCTGAAAGTATAAAATAACTTTTTTATCTATTGACTATTTTGCACCTAATTATTTTAATGATGACTCATCCATACTTTATCATATTACACAAAATACTTAATGTATCGATTTTGCACAATCTGTGCAAGATGATTAAAAAAGTTTTTATGTATTTTCAAAGTCGTTCATAGATCTAGGGCTCCTGGTTTGGCAGGTTTGACATACTTAAAAACTGCTTGTTATAGTTTTTGAAAAATTGAATATATTTGGAAGAATGTATATTGTATTTATAAAATTTGGAACAATATATACTGTATTTATATGATAAGAAGAACAACAACAAGAACAGAAGAAGATGTGGAGAAGAACATTAAGAAAACGAAGTAGCAGCGAAAGAAGAACTGGCAGAAGAAGACATGGAAGAAGTAGAGAAGAAGAAGAAGAAGAAGTAGAAGAAGAAGAAGAAGAAGAGACAAGCAGAAGAGGAAGACGAATTAGGAGAAGTAGTAGTTGAAGAGCTTTGAAATAGAAGAACTCATAGTAGTAGAAGAAGAAGAATATACAGAAGTAGAAAAGGTTTTAAAAGCAAAGTATAGAACTAGTAGAAGAGGTTGAAATAAAAAAAGAGACTGGAGTTTGGTAAAAGTAGAAAAGGTTGAAATAAAAAATAGACTAAAGTTTGGTAGAAATAGAAAGGAGAAATAAGTAGAAAGAAGTAGAAAGAAGTAGAAAGAAGTAGAAAGAAGTAGAAAGAAGTAGTAGCAGTGCAAGAGGTTAGAAGTAAAGAAGAAGATGTTAAATTATCAGAAGTGAGAAAAAGAATAAATAGAAGAAGTAAAAGAAGAACAAGATGAGTAGAAGCAGCAGAAGAAGAAGACTTACGTAGTAGGAAGAAGATAATGATATTTAGAAGGGTTCAGAATAGGTAAAGATTTTGGGAGAAGGAGAAGAACGATATAAAGAAGTATATTAGACGTGTCAAAAACAAAATAATGAAAAGCAATAAGGAGGAAGAGAAAGACTCTTTAAAAAAAACATAATCTGTCCTTCTCTGTTTTGTTGCAATTCTTATAATTTCTACTATTTTTCGTAATTCCGTCACTTTGGACTTCATGTTGTTGTTGTTTTTTAAAGTCGTCTGAGTTTGTTTAATCTTCATTGTATCCACCTTTTATTCTCAGTCAAATTGTCTTGTTAGTCATCTGATTGAGACTGATTCATTTTTTATTTTCACAATTTTCCTGCAGTGAGCCTATAGGGAAAGGGGGAACAAAGATGTGGAAGATTCTTATAAAACAAAAAAAGTAAAAATGTGTAAGAAGATAATAACATGTAGTGCCTAATTATGTGTTATTTTGGGTGCCTACCAAACTGAATTAAATAGAACAATTGATTTTTAAATGCTTTGATGATTCTTGCTAACCCAAAACATTGAAAAGAAATATTTTGCAATCTTTTAATTTGTTTACACTAGGAACTGTTAGGCTAATTGTTTATATTTTTAGTTACGATCAATGCTGGCATGGAACTGTAGCCAAGGATTAGCTAACATTGCATAATTGGTCATTCCAGGTGGAGCTACCTCACAGCTGAGCTAAATATTGTGTTGTAACATTTAAGTGGTTCATGGGGCCACAACAATATAACGTAAGAAGATGCAATGTTACGTAATCTGTTGCAATATATTACGAGATCTTACGAGATGTTATGCATTGTTAGGAGCTATTATTATCAGGTCATTGACCTGAATGACTGAGTGAAGATTGCTGTCATTCAACAGTGATTAAACCCTTGGGGGAGAAAAAGGTGATTTGTGCAAATAGAACGCAAAAAATGACATTGAATGGGGTGCTCTATGTCAACTAAATGTTTTACAATGTGTTTTACAATGGGTGCAATATGTTTGCAATGTATTTAAGGGTCGTCATCGATAATTGATTAAATAGACTGAGATTGCAGACGAAAATGTTCAGCTCAGAGACAGCGTGGCAAGAGGGCCGCCATTATGTCTGATGCTAAAAATAGATTGTGCAGGGAACCTGTGACGTAGTGTCTGATGCAGGGTGCCACTGACGGCGGATTTCAACAGCATTTCCTTCTATTGGATCAACTGACAGCGATTTCAGTGCTTTCCTGCATCATTGCCCCAACATTAGATGGTTGGATGACACATTTGCTGACCATTTCAGTGAATTCGGTTGTCAGTACGCACAAAATTGGTCGGCACTACCATCGTCAGACGACAGCTACACCATGGACATGGAGTAGACATGGACCGGTGAGTGCTGTTGCTTCCTCTATGTCTCGATTCACACTGCAGTCATCCTTTTTACACCAACACAGCTAGGGGATCCCCCTTTTTTGTGGTGTGAGCTATAGAGCTCAGCGCGCTGGTCACATGTCTACATAACTATCAGACGACTCATGCTTCCCAGTAGCTGCCAAACAACAGTGCTTTAGCCAAACTAGACAGTGCTTTACTCAGCTTAAGAAGCAGCTTTTTGGCCAGACACTGCTGCAGCATTCTTATGTGAAACTGTCAAATCAATCTAGGACAAATACACTTGATACAGCCGAGGTTCCTATGCACAACGGTCTGTAATAGACTAATAGTCATTTTGGCGCCATTGCAGGTAGGTCTTCGAATTATCTTGTTGAATCTGTTGTCTGTTTAGTTATGGTGACCTGGTTGGGCCACCAGACGATAACTTGTTGTTGACATGTTGATGGCGGGAAATCTTCCAAAATGGAACGATCATTGATGTGATCATTCCAAGCTGATGAAAACGATTTCTCAAAAAAGTTGTCATTGCATACCCTGTCTAGACATTGTGGTCTGAGATTTACCTGTTTTAAAAGGTGAATTAAGCTTAATGTCTATTTATAGCTTCATATCCTATTGGATCCAATTGACATAATGACAAGGCCAGATTGAATGAATGGACTGTCATGCTGAGAAGCATGTGCTCTAGGCAAGAAGGGAGAACATGTGTTGTCTGAATAATCAATCTATATTTTAGGTTAAATAATCACTTGATTGCCATTCAGCTCTCCTAATATTTGTGATTAATTACACTAATTGACACTGTCTTATCTAAATAGCTCTCATTCTTTGTTGATGTCTACACTCTACCCCTGCCACCCCCCCCCCCTGTTTAGCCTGTTGCTGGGCACATGGCACATACCCCCCCCCCTTACACCCTCTCCTTTACACTACCATGTCAACTTGAGGGTCAAAACCCCCTGTGACCCCACGAGGTCAACTTGACACAAGGTCAACTTGAGATAAATGAATTCAATAATTTTCTGTGTAGTTTAGCATTCTTTCATGAAATTATAGCATATCATACCCTGGAGGGGGTCTATTTATATATACCACACCCAACCCAGATAATGTATGGACTGCATGTGACTCACTGTTTTAAATTCATTGCTGTTTTTGAGTTGTCAATCAAAGTGATTAAGTAGAATTTTGAGATAACTTTTATCACCCAGCTATAACTTAATTGTTGTGTTTATGAAATGCAAAGTTACCTACATATAAATGTAATTATTAAATGATAACTTATCAGAGTGGCTTGATTGACATTAATTACACTCTGACTATCCAATCCATCATTTATTATTATAGGGATAAGGGATATTTATAAGATAGTACAATCATCATCTATCTATTTGTTCTATCTATCTTTCTATCACCTTCTGAGGGATCTGAGAGTTGAGTTGGCTCAGTTGGTAGAATACACTGTGCTGCTTTCACTGGATCGTGGATTAAATTCCTGCTCTGGCTGGGTCATCTGGACTGAGAAGACCTTTTTATCAATTTGCCTCATTGTTTGACCTCCTGTCCTAATCAGCATAAAAAGTGAATTCATAAATACAGGACGCAAAGCCCCAATGATCCATCAATCAGTCATGTCTGCATGTCCTTATGTGAAAGTAACCTTTCTCAAAAGTAACAGAATATCGGAGTGATTTTTAATTCTGTGATACCGAATAATACACAGATTTTACTATTGAAGATTGGTTTAAAGTCAAACTCAAGAAAGTCATAAGTCGCTTATACAGCACTTGTCCTTGTCAAGTTGTCATGCACCATCATCATTAGTTATGGTTATTTTAAAATTTGAGACCCTACAGATTTTTATGTTGAATTTTTTAATGTAAATTAGGATTTTTAGACTAAAATGGGCTTACATACTTCTGTGCAATTTTTACTGAATTTAATGCATGATAAATTATATTGTAAATGCTATTAGTTCTAATGGCTATTATTTTTGTTGCGTAGTTATTCGCAATTTCAACTTTTTGTCTGTGTATAAAATTATTCCGAAGACGTAAACAACTTTGAAGAGCGGTCACGCTTCGTCGCCAGACGGCCAAAAAATAAAACGAAATAAAAATGCACGAAAAGGTAATTTCAAGTAAAAAAAGGAATAAAGTGAAAAATAGATAAATTGGGAAAGAAAAATTAATGGCGTCTGTGGGCAAAACATGAACGATAATGGTTGATTTTTGGCGGGAACTTTTTTTTCGACTTTAGGGAATTTTTGTTAACTCTGTGCCCCAAGACTTCCTTCGAGATGAAGTTATCTCAAATTGGATGTGTCAACTTGAACTTCTTTCTTTAGATTGAAAGGAATTCTGAAATTAAAAATAAGTAACGTTTTTGTTAGAAAAATAGGAAAATAACAAGTAACTTATTTTAAAAGGTTAAGAATAATGGCATTAAGGTGCTCAAGATTCGAATTTGACGAATAACATAGTATAAGTAATGAGTATTTGTGATGGCGATTGACAAATGCTTGTTTAATGTTTGTTTCTTCACACTCATGGAAATGAATTATCACTCCTTGTACCAATAAGGGTTTTACAAAGAATATATGGGACTATATATTATATTTTTTGCTGCATTACGTGCAATTGAAATGTATAAAGCAGGTTTAACTTAAAAATGATATGTCACTCGCAGACATAAATGATTGTATGATAACCAGGAACAGAGTAGAATGCAATGCATATTTTACCTTCTTTTGTGTTGTATTTGAATGGATAGAAAACACGCATTAATGTCTTGTATGATATAAAATAGATAAATGCTTTTTACCTGTATTTAATTGACTATTCATTGCCTAAATTCCCTTATCTTAAGTTGTCAGAAAATGCTTTTTATTGGCACTAAAGATTCTAGTGGTACTTTCAGAGATTGTTGTTCATACTATGACATACTTGAAGGTCTAATATGTACCAGAAAGTATCACAATGAATGGGAATGTACTGATACTGACATAAATATAATCTGAAGTATGTCTTTTCTCTGTTATAAAAATGATAATGTCTAAATAGTCGTACCGGATGGAATGGACAGGGGCGAATGATCATTGATCACCCCACCAAAACATTGGTGAAGCATTTAGAAATTTGGTCAGGGAAACCAGAAATTGAGGCAGATAATCAAAAATATCAATTGAAAATCAATGGTTCCTGAGATATGCCATATAAAATGGTACGAAACCTGCGGCATTAAATTCAAGGAAATGTCGCTCGCCCTTACCCATACTCTTACTCCCAACCAAAAAAATATGTTCGTGGTACGTGTATACTCCAAGAAATTTCAGGACTGAATTAGTTTTTCAAATAAAAATTCATCAAATTGGTTTTCTGAACAACAATGGTGGGTTTTGCACAGAAGTAAGGTATTTCCAAAAACACTAACTGCATTAATTATAATACGGTATATGGTATATCTACAATTTCAAATTGGCATGATATGGAGGAAAAACCAAAAATGGTTTTTCAATAAGCTTTATTCTTTTAGAGCGCATGCCAATCCATCTGGAAGTATGTGAACTTCATAATGAGCTGATTGAAATACTGTCCATCATTGCTAATAGTGGAAGTGATATATTACATTTTTTAATAAACCTACGAAAATGTGAATTTTCTTAAGAAAGAGCCTATGCTATGTATTACAAGAAACTACTTGACGATGCGAATTTGCGTCATATGATTTGTTATCGCTAAATGTTAATGTTATCTTTATATTCGATTTATTGGGTTAATAACTAGCCTGAGTAGGTCTATATACAGTTTTTAATACTGCTTATTCACATAAATGATAAAATTTATAATGTATTGAGACCCAGATTGTTTTCAGTTTCTTTGAAGCATTCAACAGTTTTCAAACATTATTCAAAATATTTGTTAGTAATTTGGAAATTTAGGTTTACCTCATATACATTTTAGGTTTATTTTTATTCTCAAAGGCATACAGGTTGCTTTAAAAGTAAATATGTTAATAAAACCTTTATAAAACAGAAATTGACAGTGGCAATGCTGCTGTAAGTTTACTGATAAGAACAGGACAAAAAGGTTAGTGTTTTCAATCAAAACAAAATCATATTTTTCACACAACACAGCAGATGTGAGGGGTATAATTTGACTCAAATTCGCAAATACAGGTCAAATTCAAGACAGACATAATTCAAATTTAGAACATGTAACATGAAAAAGATTTGAAATGTAAAAAATTTTATCCAAGTAGACTCATGGCCATACACTTAAACAATTATATGCCAATTTTCCTTTATTATCTGTGATGCATAGCTATGCCCATACCTAAAATATGCTTGCTATTTAGGGTGGAATTGGCTATTTTTCAAATAGATATATATGGCAATTTTATGTGGAATTTGTGTCAAAATAAATCTAAACTTTTAATATTGGAGTAGTTATACTAAATAGACAGACAGACAGACAGATAAACAGAAAGATCGATAGATAGATAGATAGATAGATAGATAGATAGATAGATAGATAGATAGATAGATAGATAGATAGATAGATAGATAGATAGATAGATAGATAGATAGACAGATAGATAGATAAATTTTATAAATATCACCATCATGAAGACAGTCTGTTATTATGTCTGGATTGATAACTTCTAAGTTGATTTGAAAAAAAATCATTTGTAGTTGGCCAATCTACTTCTTGGGTGGGCTCTTTTACCCGTTGGGCATAGACCTATATACTAAAAGAAGGGACAGAATCCATCAATTAAGCTCTTCTTAACATCTTTTTCACTTTGATATCTCTGTGATTAAATTGTATTTTACTGTAATTAAATTACCTCTAAATAACACAATCTTTAGAAGTTTATTTTTTACTTCTCACACTCTGCATTCTATTCTAATTTCTATGTTGTGAAACCAGTTGTTAACTCATAAACTTCAGACATTAAATTTGGACAATAGACATTCAGCCTATTAATTAGCACAGAGCATAATATTACCACATATAGCCCCCAGCCAAATAGCATTATGCCAAACATGTCATGTGTACATGTATACATACATGAGGTGTGAGAACACATGAAGTATATTTTACAAGGTGTCATAAAAATGCTCCGTATGTACTGCAGTCGCGGATCTAGACAGGGTTTTGTGGAAAAATTTTTGGCCGCATGGCCGGGGTACACAATGGTGAGATGACTATACATATGGACAGAAAAATTCATGAACTACGTACAATCTTAACATTATTCTAGGTACAGGAAAATCAATGAAATATGTCGACTGACATATATATACGTGTTTTGATGCAAAAAGGTAGGTTTCACTACCATTCGCTCAATCCTTCCCAAAAGTTTTTTTTTTAAGAAAAAAAAAAACAACAACAAAAGAAGTTACATGGGATAAATCATTCTAACATGTATAGTATGACCCAAAAGGTCGGCTTGTCCTGTAGCCAAGGGGTCATTGTCCTTTTGGCTCAATCCCAAATTAGGACAGGAATTTCTTAACAGGTGTAGGACTGCAAGGGATCATTAATCAGAATTATTACATACATGTCATAATCAGTCTGAATGAATGTGGCATTGTAAGTATGATATAGTATATTTTAGAAGACATTGTTTTAAATGTGCACAGGGGTGCTGGAACAGGGGGCAAGGTGTACCATTTTCATCTTGAAGAAAAAAACATTATCAGGCCGTATTTTATTAGAAATTATTATTGTCGCTGCATTAAATTTTTCTGTGCGAATTTGATTTGCCATTCTCGTCCTACTGCCTCTGCCGCCTTCGTTTCCCTCCGGGCCCTTGAATGTGCAGAATAAAGACTTATAACATTTTAAATTACTTATATAGACCGATTCAATATGTGATCAAAATGTGAATGTATCTATATGTCCATTTAGACATATGTTTTCCATAATAAACTTCCATTTGTCTGTAGATATGCTGTGTCATTGACATTTTCGAAATTTTCCACTCAAAAACTATGGCTGTGTCTTGAAATATGAGATCAATTGAAAACAAGCTATTCTGAATGCATTTGGACTAATTCTAATGCCAACACCGCTCTTTGTTACAAATTGACCAATTATAAAAGTAAAGATGAAATAAAAGTATCGTTTTTGACAACAACAAAAAAACTGGCAGTCAGTGGCAACTTTTCTGTGAATCAGTTCAATAGCCCTGGAGAAGCAAGAAGGAAGCTCAAATAATTCATAAACAAGTGAAGTTTTATTTGTTTGAACAGCCACCAAGTCTGAAAAAGACTGTTAACAATTTGTTGTAGCATTCAAATGTTGAATTATTTATCAGTCTGTAGGTTGAGACACAAGGATCTATATTATTGCATAGCAAATAATTTTTTAGTCAATGGGTATATACAAAGGGCATGCCAATTGCCTAAGTCAATGACATGTTGTGGAAGATGATTTTCATTTTGGCTAATTCATCATAAAATATTTAATTCATTTGCGTTTTCCTAAACAATATCTTGATAATCGGTGGGTAGCATAGTGTTACCTTCACACCTTGAAATCCCCGATGTCTGTCCATTTGTCTGCCTATCTATCTATCTATCTTTCTATATTCCATCTATCTATCTATCAAAACCTTCCTCCTAAAAAGCTACCTTGGTTATAGGTATCTATCTCAGACTATTTAATGGTTCCAATTGGTGGGTAAGTGTTTTTTCTCACCTTTTTGATATATCGGTAACCCTCCCGCTCAGTTTACCAATTTTCTAATCTCACTCCAGGAGCGGTTACAGTGCCACCTGAAAGTAGTGACAGGTGGACTCATATCACATCTGCCTGGCTAGTTAGAGCAAGCTAGTTATCCCATGCGGATTTAATAAAGTTAACTTGACTTGACTTGACTTGACTTGAGCTAGGCTGACAAAAAGAAAGCTTGCCGTCAAGCTTAATTCTAAGGAGGGGGGAGTGTAGTGGTTCCCAGTAGGTGGCTGGGTGTTCCCCTCACACCATCTAGTGACTCTTTGGTGTCAATGTGTCATTGACAATGCTTCTGTCGCCTGTGCTGGGATCCCAGGTTCAAATGCAAGTAGCATGATTCTAATGGTGCACAGGGAGTAGATGTCCAGTCTACTCTGTCATCATAATACTTGTAATAAAATACTGTGAACGACAATATTATACAATTACAAAGAAGCTTCTAAAAGCGTAATCACATTAAAATACAATACAGTACAATACAATACCGTACACTACAATACAGTACAATTCAAGTACCATACACACAACAAGTCAGCATACTGTATTAGAATACTATAGCATCATGATATAGAATATACCAGCTTATGGTGTGTTGATTTTCTTGTACATGTATGTCATAGAAACATGCAATAGCTACATAATATATGACCACACCTATAGTATTTCACATGCATATCATACATTATGGATACTTTGTGATGCTAATGTACAGGTTGTTAGGCAACTTCTATAATCAATACTTCAATAGCAGAAGTATTTATAAAGTTCACCAGACTCAAGAAAAATCTTCTGAAAGGTACAATGAGCTTGATTAATTATGGATGTATGTTGATATATTTAAGTTGAGTGTTTCATCAATTGGCAGGTAGATAAATGGGTAGGTGGGCTGAGAGAGAAGCTCACATTGCTTTTTATCAATCACTTGAATAATATTTAGTAGTTAGGCCTAGCAGTCATCAGAATCATTTTCGACTCTGACTCCGCCCAAGAAGCTCCGACTCCATGATTCCGACTCCTGACTCCGAGTCTCCGAGTCTAGACTCCAAAGTAGCTCCTGAGAGAGAGGTTACATGGCTTTACGGGTATGTCAGAATTAGGTTGTTGACTGCATAATCAATTACACCAAGGATTAACTTGATGGTGCAAGGGAAACACCCTGCTAGCAACCGAGAACCATTACACCCACCCCTCTTTAAAATGAAGCTTGACTGTAAGCTTCACTGTTGGTACCCTAGCCTGCTCTAACTAGCCAGGCAAGATGGGACTTAAATCGACAAGTCATTACATATGAGTGCCACTGTAACAACTCCAGGAGTGGGATTCGAACCTTGGTTACCTGTGTGGGAGGCAGGAGCCTGTAACACCCAAAAGGTGCGAAGAAAACCCCCTGCTATACCAACTGGAAACCATTAAATAGTCTGGGATGGTTACAATAGATAGATAGATTGATTGATAGATAGATGGATTGATAGATTGATGGCTTCAAATATTGATGGATTGATGGATAGACGGATTGATAGATTGAGCGATGGATACTTTAGAATCGGAAACCATCTTTTTTTACGAGAACATACATTGTATCTCGATAGCCCGTTAAACTCAATCAAAAGCCCATCAGTATATCTTTAGTCTCCTTAATTTCCTCAAATGAAAATTAATGCACAATTCCATATAAATATTAAATGCCATAGATTTTCTTAATATTCATAGTGGCTGTTCCTACTTTCATACTTTCTGTGCTGTGAAAGACAGGTGTATGTCATTCAAATACTCAGTGAATAATAATAGTGAATATAAGAAGTTGTTCAAACAAAAATTTGTATGGGCAATTTAATATTGAGCACATATGCCAAAATATTGCAAGATGCCTAGAGTACTTAAATATTACATTTCACGGTGAAATGCAGTATTTATATGCATGATTTTTTGTGTTTTAAGCAATTCTAAGGGAAGCTTAGAAAGTCGTGACAAATACTTGTTGGCTATGAATAAATAAACTTGAGAATTTATGTGTATTTTGCCAATTCGTGTGCCAAATTTCTACCTTTCAGTACTAAACATTAACTGTCCAAAAGGTATAGCAAAGCATGCAGGCATAAATTCATATGAAATATTTCATACTATGTTTGAAAATAATGTTTTAGCTATCTATACTATCTTAATTATGAATGCTATACTTGTCTCACTAAATACTAATTCATCGTTTTTCAATTTTTGACTTATTTTTCCTATTAATGGTTATTTAAAATCAATTAGTTATGTAAATATGTATGTTTGGTTAACTAATATTTGTTTATGTTGGCTTATATTAGTAGATTTATCAATAATTTAATTGCTTATGAAATTAATCTGGTATCACTATCACTATTCAGGAGCTAGGAGGTATTAGTTGAATGGTTTAGTGAACTCAATGTGGGTGATGGATCTAATGATATTTTCCTTATTTTTAAATTGATGTGTTACAACTATGTATAGTGGTTATCATTATACAGTGTTGTTCAATCAAATTTGCAATTAAAAATTTATAAATTGATTGGATATTTTAAAACTATTTGATTTGCAGGAAATAAATTAATCTTGTGGTTCCTAGTTGTGGCATGGTGTTTTGCTGCACTAAGCCATCAATGAGGGACTATTTGGGGTTATGGTTTTAAAATGCATCGAAGAACACCATGATTTTAAAAAATATCTTGGTCCTGGAATAACATTGTTAATGTAAAACCTAATATGTAGTGACTGACAAATTTGTAAAACCATCTCGCCCTCTGGACTAGCTATTTAGAACACGATAGGCTAACAACGATAAAGGTTGTGCATGGTCAAGCTTCATTCTATGGAAGGGAGAGTGCAGTGGTTCCCAGTTGGTGGCAGGGTGTTTCTCCACCAACGAGTAACACCCGAGTCAAATAGGTAACGTTCCTGTCTCCTGCGAAAGGGACCCTGATTCAGATTCTTCGGCCGGAGTTGTCGCATCACACCCGGAGAATCCACTGTGCTGGAGTGTCGCATTTTAATAGTACTGGTGGTGACAAAAAGCTGTCCACGTTTGGGAAGTGACCATATTTAGAAAATGTTGCAGGCCAGCTTAGGTGTCAGACCACATCAAATTTTAAACATCATGGATGACAGATTCATTTCTTAATAAAAGTGTTAAGGATGGAGCCAGAGAGCAAATTTAAACAAAAATTCGTGTCAAACCATACTTCAATTATGTAGAGGTTCTATGGCTGTCACTACCCCAAGCTTAAGGGGTACTGCTGTTGCTGTTCAGGAAAGTTTGGTTATTGGCCATTGAAGTTGCAGTTGCATAATTGGCAATCGATTTAAAACCTTGTTTTATTTAAACCCTATTGGATTTCTAACCCATTAAAGGTATTTAGACTTTTAAAAAGTCGATTATAGCCCTGAGAAATTTGTTATCATTAGTTGGCCTGGATTAGGTGAGATTTTTATTCCTGAGTCAAAGATTTTTTAAAAGAATTATAAATGTTTACTAATTGTAGACTAAAAATGTATTTTCATTAAATCGAAATTATTACCTCGATGTTAAAAGGATATGTGTGTCAGCTTTTGCTAGTGATGTGCAGATTTCTTAAGCAGTATGCAGTGAACTTCAAATGTTTTTTAAAACATCTTTTAAATATTGATAGTTTTTCAAAAACATTTATCAGTAGGCTATATATGTCTGTGCAAGATTATATGTAGCCTTTTCTATTTGAATGCAAATTTCCAAAGCTAGCATGTAGTCACTCAACAATAACAACATATCATCTCGTGTTTTAAAAATAATTATGACTATTGTAATTTCATAGTTATTTTATTTCACTACATGGGCAGTATCATTTATCACTGGCTTGCCAACATACTGTTTTTCATCTGGCCTATTAGCATAATAAAAACATGTTGAAAAAAAAATGCAAAAAAATATGATGGTATTTTGCTACAAAACTAGACCACCATAGTGGATATGGCTAGATCATTAATTATGTTAAAGCCACGTGGAGATGATCTCTCATATCAGTGTAGTATATTCAAAATGTAATCAGTTAACTTTCTTAATCTCAAATATCTTCAATTACGATGTATGGGTAGCTAATTTCAAACGTGTGGTATTTGTGATCGATCTATCTATCTATCTATCTATCTATCTATCTATCTATCTATCTATCTATCTATCTATCTATCTATCTATCCATCTATCTGTCTAACTAACTATCTGTCTATCTATCTATCTATCTATCTATCTATCTTTCCTTCTATCCTTCTATCCTTCTATCTATCCTTTTGTCTCTCCTTCTATCTATCCTTCTATCTATCTATCTATCTATCTATCTATCTATCTATCTATCTATCTATCTATCTATCTATCTATCTATATAAATCTTTCTGTCTATTCCACCTGTCTCTATTTCAATTGTTCTTCTAGAACTCTTGGTAATCTCTGATTATCTTCTTCTTTTTTTTTATCAGATAAAAACGGTATATCTAACTGTCCCCATTTTATGTAGTTTTGACTTGAGTTCAAAGATAGCAAGTTAGCATTGCACCATCTACCTTCAAACTGGGACAAATTTTGACCTACTCAGGTCGTTCAAATTGTGAAACTGAATATCTCTCTTAGAATTTAGTTGCCAACAACTTTACATCATGCAAATCGGGTTTTGTTGCTATTTGAATTTTTTTTTTTTGAAAAGAGAGAAATAAGTTTGGTTGTGACACAGTTTTCGGGTTTTCCTTGACTGTTATACATTAATTATTATGGTAATGAACATTTTAATTCTTCTTTACTAGATATTAAAGTTGTCCATTATGAGGTCTGTCTGGGTCTATCCTTCTATCGCTATATCTATCACCTTTCTTTCTTTTTATCTATCTATCTATCTATCTATCTATCTATCTATCTATCTATCTATCTATCTATCTATCTATCTATCTTTCTATCTATCTATCTATCTATCTATCTATCTATCTATCTATCTATCTATCTGTAGCCCTGTATGTATCTATCTATCAATCTGCATATTTATCTATCTATTTCTATCTATCTATCTATCTATCTATCTATCTATCTATCTATCTATCTATCTATCTATGTCTATCTATGTCTATCTATCTATCTATCCATCAGTCTATCTTTCATTGAGTCCCGGGTTTGATTCTTGCTCTAGATGGGTCACCTGCATTATGTAGTTTCAATCATCCTTTGCCTCATTGTTGTGTCCTCCTCTGTGTGAGTCCTGTCCTGATTAGCCCACTGAGAACATAACTGCAAGACCTAAAACCCCAATCTGCCATCCATATATCTATCCATTTAGCTGTCTGTTTTTCTATCTGATTATCCCACTTTATTTCCAAATTGTTCAGTCCCATCTAATCTATTAATTTCAGATTTTTTCTGCTATTCCTTTGCACACTCGACTGCTGCATGTCAAAAGCCATTTATGTTGAAAATACTTAACTTGTCAGATTCTGGATTACTCTTAACTATTCCAAAACATGCAAATTTGTCATTACTATTGCTAACTCAGATCTAAACAAATTGTTTAAAAAGGCATAGAAGTATAAACAAAATCATAAAAAGTGCTCACTGCCTGCATTGTGGACACAAAGGTATGGTATAAAGACAGCTAGACAGACAGACAGACAGATAGATAGATAGATAGATAGATAGATAAATAGATAGATAGATAAATAGATAGATAGATAGTAGATAGATAGATAGATAGATAGATAGATAGATAGATAGATAGATAGAAGGATAGACAGAAGGATAGATAGATAGATAGATAGATAGAAAAATTATTTCAACAAAATTGATGAGCTAGATTATTTCTTGAGAATTAACGGATAATCTACCAATTTTATGCAATGTTCCCATAGAACATATCAAGAAGATGTTTGGATGACCTTGAACTTATTAAAATGAAAAAGAAAACGCTAAATTTCATACATTTAATGCAATTCATAATAGTTATCATAAAGAAAATCGAAAAGTACAAAACTTGAATATCAAAATGTAAAATCCATAAGTGAGTTTGTTTTCCATTTCAGACGAAAGCCATTGATCAAGTCAATAGTATAAAATGGTTGTTGTTTCAGTCCTGCTGATTCATGGTTTAGCCAAATAAAGAAAATTTCAGAACTTGACAGCTGTTATTTGAGTAAATTTGTACAATTAATGTCAATCAAAAGTGAAATGTGCCATTACCCAAACCCACTCCATAGATATTCAAGTTAGCCTTATAGTATAGGTTATGAATAGTACTAAGTTACAAGTGAAATTTTTTCATTTTTAAATGAATTTTGCTTTTCCAAGAAGGTGTGTTTTAGAATTGTTTGACGTAAATTCACGAAGTGTCCTATGTACAATTGTACATTTACATCCTCTTTTGCTAGACAATATGTATCAATTTTGATAAACATTTTGGCAAAATAAACCTCAATGTTTTAAGATCACCAATACTTGTATTTATAGTTAGTGTCAAAGACTATAAGAACTTAATTTACATTTAGGCTTAAATTTAAATAAACTATCTATTTTTTTCCAAAGTTTAATATCCCAATTGACCTCAGTCATGGAACAAACTGTGGTGTAAAAAATATATGTTTTTATGATTTTGTTTTTGGTGAAATCTGATAGTTATTCCCAGTGACCTATGTAAGTAGCATTGACTATTTTGTATATGCTTGTATATAAGATTATTTATATATAGCACTTAGAAACATCAATTATAATTGATAAAATCATGTAGAATACCACACAAAAATCAAATCCTCAAAATCAGTGCAACCAGGAATAACTATGTGCAACTAGAAATAACTATGTAAAACAAAATAACAAACTATAGGCCTTCAATAATGAATTTTTAAGCTTCATGATTGTGTTTTATTTTTCGATTTATTTCTATTGATCTTGGACATGTACAAAATTGTACATGTATACATGGAGTACAGGTAATATTGTGTTAACTAAACAAAAAACCATATCATGCCCTCAAATCAGCTGACCTGACATGACCTACTAAGGTCACTTAGGTCAAGTGATTACATTTGTATTGATCAAACAATAAATATTTACTACAAAAAGTACTAACAAATTTGGGCCAATTTTTGACGTTATCAGTTGTAACTTATCACAATTAACTAACAAGCTATTGAGCAGCTGATAGATAGATATTTTGTAAAATAGATAGAAACAGATTTATTTATGAATTATATTGAAAAGGTGATTGCTAAGTAAACAAAAATAATTTACCATATCATTGCCCTGTGTTGTTGTGTTAAGAAAAATTAGAAAATTAAAACAAAATCACAAGATAATATATAAAAAGATGATTTTACAAAAGAACATTGATAAATTAATTAATAGACTTCTGATCGAAAAGCCATTTTCTGCGTTCCTAATGACAATGATTAATTGTTTTGAAAAAGTAAGGTAATATCATGCCAAATGTATTCATTGCAATTATCAAATTAATTAACTTTTTAAGAGTCTTATTCTTGAATCAACATTTTTTCAGGTTATGTAAACAAATTGCGTGTCAAATACATCACTGAATTTACAATAAAATATGGAATACTATATATATCCAGTGGCGGATCCAGATGCAATAGTTAGGGGGGGCCCGGATGCGTTTCGGCAGTCGGGTCCGCATTATCTCAATTTTTCTCCAAGATGCTACTATTAATCTTGGTGGTCTAGGGGGGCCCGGGCCCCCTAGGCCCCCCCCCCTGTATCCGCCACTGATATCATTTTGTCTCAATTAAAGAAAAACATTTAGCACACCAATTATTTTCATTTTTAAACTTTCAGAGACGTCCTTCACATTTTGATCCAGGGCTGGGCAAATTTTAACATTTCATCATAATTTTTGATTTTAATTTATTTCATATTCCACATGAGTGGATGCATTAAACACTTGCAATGGTGCAATGGCCATAAAGTATTACATTTTTCAGCTAATTAAAAGAGATGCTTGCTTTTTCTGGTTGGCTGGCCTGGGTTGATAAGGCAAATTATGATTACAATTCCTATTAATTAGGTTCAACATTATGTTGTATTACAAGGATTAATACTGCCATTTTTCAGCCTTTAACCATTTGTCCTGTGGTTTAACACATTGATATCTATTTTCATTATTTTATAACCAAGAATGAATTTATGAGAGTGAAACATTTATCTTAATCTGTTACTTTTTTAGATTTTTGATTCTCACATTTTCAACAAAGGTTTTTAAAACAATATTTAATATAGCTCTACTTCTTGGTGATCAATCACCGTGCAATGTTTTGAGGCGGAAATGTGGCTTGGGTTTCAGGTTGTTTATTTTGAAAACATTGCTCTAAATTGTGAAACAGAAATAGTTACTTTGTTGGTTGGAGATAGACAGGTAGATAGGTAGATAAGTAGATGGATAGATAGATAGATCGATAGATAGATAGATAGATAGATAGATAGATAGATAGATAGATAGATAGATAGATAGATGGATAGATAGATAGATAGATAGATACAGTTCTGCCCAAAAGTTTACATACCCCAATGCAAAATGAGCAATTTCTCCATTGCCAGGGCTATTTAAACAACAATAGGCAAATTATACATGAAATACAATGCACTGCATGCGGCTGAACACTATTGAACCATTGAAAATTCAATAGCAATGAGATTCCATGATATAAAAGGTCATTTGCATTTTCTGACATGTTCAAAAGTTTACATACCCTTCTGTAATATCATACATTTTCCCCCTTGGGATCATGAACAGATTGCGGGATTTTTAATACACTATTTCAGAAGTCCTCAGAGGACGTCAGCTGTGATTTTAGTCCATTCTGCATCACAGAATTTCTGTAACTCCACGTTCATTGTTGGTCTCCGCCGGAGCACGGTCTGTCTTCGATCAACCCATAATTTATCAATAAAATTTACAGTTTGGAGGGTGTCAAACCACTCTAGGGCCTTTTCCTAACTGTCCTGAAAATATTTTTGGGCAGGATTAGTGGAAGGTTGTGGTTTGTTGTCCTGATGCAGCGACTTATTTCACCCATTTCCTAACTTTCACACTGAATCATGTCAGTTATCTTCCAAAATTTTACGGAAATCAGTGGCATAACAACTTCCAATAGTCTTGACAAATATTCCAGTGCTGCGTGCACTGAAATAGCCACCATGTATCAAAAATGCACCACCTTGGTTCACTTTGTGAATGGTACTATTTTGTCTGCGTACCTGATAAGCATGACTCTTATTGGACGGGGGTGATTATGGGACAAACTTGGCTGCAGTGCACCAAAAGCAGTTTTGTAAGTCCCAAGCCGTCTGCTAAAATGTTTTTGAATAGACGAGACTTAGCTGAGGTGTTCTATCATTAAAATCCCTTGCACTGTGTTTGCAAGGAGTTTATTCAGACTTACGATAAAAAGAAGACCATTGCTAAATTGAACCAGGGTTGTGCACGTTCAATGCTTTGCAGCTGTTTCAGTTTGAATAGCTCCAGAGACATTGTCAAGACTAATGGAATGTTTAACATCACTGATTTCCTTAAAATTTTGGAAGAGAACTGACATGATTCAGTGTGAAAGTTAGGAACGGGATGAAACAAGTCGCTGCGACAGTACAACAATCCACAACCTTCCACTAATCCTGCCCAAAAATATTTTCAGGACAGTTGAGAAAAGGCCCTTTAGTGGTTTGACACCCTCCAAACTGGAATATTATAGATAAATTATTTGTTGATCGGAGATAGACCGTGCTCCGGCGGAGACCAACAATGAACGTGGAGTTACAGAAATTCTGTGATGCAGAATGGACTAAAATCACAGCTGACGTCCTCTGAGGACTTCTGAAATAGTGTATTAAAAATCCCGCAATCTGTTCATGATCCCAAGGGGGAAAATGTATGATATTACAGAAGGGTATGTAAACTTTTGAACATGTCAGAAAATGCAAATGACCTATTATATCATGGAATCTCATTGCTATTGAATTTTCAATGGTTCAATAGTGTTCAGCCGCATGCAGTGCATTGTATTTCATGTATAATTTGCCTATTGTTGTTTAAATAGCCCTGGCAATGGAGAAATTGCTCATTTTGCATTGGGGTATGTAAACTTTTGGGCAGAACTGTAGATGGATAGATGGATAGATAGATAGATAGATAGATAGATAGATAGATAGATAGATAGGTAGGTAGGTAGGTAGGTAGGTAGGTAGGTAGATAGGTATATAAGTAGATAGATAGATAGATAGATAGATAGCTAGATAGCTAGATAGATAGATAGATAGATAGATAGATAGATAGATAGATAGATAGATAGATAGATAGTATATACAGTTATAGATAGTATATAGATGCAAAAATTCATAGGCCCTAGTTTGACTGGAGATATTTTGATTTAACAAAACATGTAGATAAAATATGAGAAATTCAAATGTGGGTCACTCTGATAAAGTAAATCTTAATCTTGTACAAAGACTCCCCAGTACTGTGAAAATGTACTTGTTATACAGACAGGATAGGACCTCTTTGAAATCCCACTTTCATCCACCTTGCAGTGGCTACCACCTCTCCACCTGCAGGACACCTGACCACCTGACCTCAATCAACTCATCAAAACAAGAATAAGAACCCCTCTTCAGGACCCCCTAGATAGCATACCCTTCAAAGCCATTTACCCCAATTGCCATTAATAAGGTCATTATAAAGGCAATGGTTAAGGCCATGATAAAGGGTCGAAGGTCGTTTCTTTGGGCACCTCAGGTCAAGGTCATTTTAGGCATTATCATTTTTCTAGGTGATTGATCTGATCAAACATGACTTTGTGTTGTTCTTCAAGTATACTTTGTACTTTTGTGTACATTTTGGGAGGGGGTGGGTCTTTTACTTTTTAGGTGACCCCTTCTCTGTCTTATACATATACTGGATGGAAACAGGAAACGTAAATTCATGACATTATACAAGGGAGAAGATTAGCTTATTTGGGTCACCTGGACTTATGGACAGCAGTTTCAATCATCCTTCAATTCATTGCTGTGTCCTTCTGTAATGATAAGCCTACCTAGTGCTTAAATACAGGATGTAAAGTCCCAATCATCCATCATCAGATTAACATGATACAAAACACCAAAACAGCATATTGACGTACCTTTTAAGGTGTATCACCTTTAGTATACAGAGCAACTTCCTTGCTCTTCCTGTCTGAATATCCTTCTAAATATCCTTTCTAACTTTGACTGATGAAGTCAGGAAGTTACACATTCTCTGCCATGTACCATCATGCACCCAGTGTTTTCTTACTTCCCGATCAATATTTTGCATCTTTCTTCTTTTCTTTCCTTCTTTCTTTTCTTCTTTTTCCTCTGACTTTTTTATTGATATATTTGCTCTCTGTATTTTTCGTAGGATGGTAGTGTTGCCAGCGGCTTTGGTACAGTGTACACAGGGAAAGGTCGTTGTTGACCTTCATGGCTTCATCATCAAGTTCCTGTATATAACTTTTTGGTAGTGTTGGCCAGTAGGTTTGATTGGAAATGGAGATACATGGAAGGTATCTGGATCCTACCTTGTGACTTTGGTGGACACGTATTAGATAATTATTTCAACCCAGTGATTGATCATAAATTAAAGAATTACTTGTCAATTTAAATGTCCAATATCCAACAAATACACCAACCAACCAGAGTGGTTAAGGCTCCGTCTGCTCTGCTGAAGGTCTTTACTTGCTTGGGTTCGTAATATCAATGTCCTTCATAAGCAAAATCCCAGCTGGAAGTCATTCCGGTGAAACATTAAATTGGTAGCCCCTTGTATCAGTGTCTATGCTGAGTAAGTAAAACATCCCTCAAATGGGAAAAAGCTGTAACATGTTGAGGACTCCTGCTCTCTCTCCCATCTCATCAATCAATGTTAGTGAGCATCCAGAACTGGGCTTAGAGGGCTGTACTTACCATATCTATCTAAAATGTCCTTTTTCTAGTACAGGACCATCCTCTCTGCACAGAACTAGAAATTTGCAAATTCCACAATATGCTAATGACAATCAGTCACCTGGCTTCCCAGAGTCTGTCACCTTTATGGAGACAAGTCGAGCAAAACAGAGCGGCATCTATTTTTAGCCCGGGGCAATCAATTTTTAATTGGTGCTTGCTCGGAGACTGGTGATCCAAAGGACAGTGTCACAAAGACGATCAACGACTCACTATAGATAGATAGATAGATAGATAGATAGATAGATAGATAGATAGATAGATAGATAGATAGATAGATAGATAGATAGATAGATAGATAGATGGATGGATAATCAGAGGGATATATAGGCCTATAGAGTAAGTGCAGCTCTGGAGAATCAGATAGATATATAGAATAAGTGCATCTCTATAAGCCCAGTTCTGGACGCTCATGAGAGTTTATTGATGAGATGGGAGAGAGAGATTAGGAGTGCTCAACTTGCCCAGCACAGACTCTGATACAAGGGCTGCCTGTTTAATGTCTCATCTGAACATCCCTGCAGCTGGGATTTTGCTCGTGAAATTTTCAAGGGCTCAAACCCTGCACCTTCAGTGGAGCAGGCGGACGCCGTAACCACTGTGCCAACCAGCTACTACAAATAGATGGATAGATCGATTAGATAGATAGATCGATAGATAGATAAGTCACTGAGGCACCGACAAACTGCCTGAAGTTCTGCAGAGATACTGATTTATTAGTAGGACCCTGGCATCAGTGGCATGCCATGTATTTCAAACTGATGTGTCTGATGAAACCTCAGCTTTACTTGTACAATTTATGATAATAATTATTCCCTTTCATCTTTTTATTTATTTGTTGATCACTTTGTTGATCAGACACAAAGGTATGATTTAGTAATCCTATTCCGATCCTATTTCAACTTGAGTATCATATTGATCCCTTTTTTGTCTTGTATGTTTGTGGTTGCCATGAGGGTTTTTTCCTTGCCCCAGACTTGCACCAAAATTTCACACCTTGACTAGCAGTTCTATTGATGTATACCGATTTTGTGCTACATTTCTGTACTGAGTTGTTTTGCTAAAGTGCTACTAGTTGGACATAGTTTTAGCAACTTTTACTGTGGATAGTGCTGATTTGTTACCATGGTTACGGAGTTTTGAGTATGGTAATTATGGTATTGGCTCACCTTTTAGTGTGAAAAGTAGCTTTTGGAATTGTGTTATTCATTTTCACATTCTGTGTCAGGACTGAAGCACACGTATGACATCTTCCCATACTAACTGGGTGGATAATATAAGTGGTTAGAGGCCACGCCTGCTCCACTGAAGGTCTTTGCCTGCATGGGTTCGAGCCCCGTATGAGGAACCCAAATTTTCTGTGCACCTTCATGAGCAAAATCCCAGCTGAATGCTGTTTGGTTGAGATGTTAAATTGGCTGGCAATTGCATCCCCTTGTATCAGTGTCTGACTTTCTTTGCTGGGCAAGTGAAGCATCCCTCACATGGGGTAAATTTGTAACATGTTGAGGACTCCCACTCTCTCTCCCATCTCATCAATCAACCCTAATGAGTGCCCAGAACTGGGCTTAGAGGGCTGAACTTGCCATTCATGTATCTATCTATTTATCTGTAACCTATGAATGAGAGGGTTGGCATGACTTTACCAACAGCTCAGACCAACAGCTTTCAAATAATTAAAGTAAATAGGCCTATATTACAAAAAATGGACTAAATGTTGTGAATCACTTTATGAAATTTGTATATTTTGTAAATTTATATTCTTTTTCTTATCTTTTCAGGTACGTGAAATTTCTCATTTTTGATTGAAGAAAAGTTACTCCAAAAAGGGAAGTCTGCAATTTTCTTGTTTCTCTGAAAGTATTTTATTAACAGAAAGCTTTACTGTGTTTATATGCATAGGGCTGTATTAAAGAAGAGAAGAAAGAGAGAAAGGAATGAAAGAAAGAAAGAAAGAAAGAAAGAGAGAAAGAAAGAGAGAAAGAAAGAAAGCAAGAAAGAGAGAAAGCAAGAAAGAAAGAGGGAAAGAAAGAGAGAAAGGAGAGAGAGAGAGGAATGAAAGAAAGAAAATAATGAATGAAAGAAGATGAAGAAAATGGCAGAGGGAGAAAGAGAGAGAGAGAAAAGATGTATAAAGAAAGAAGTGAATTAAGAACATGAGAAAGAATAATAATAGAATGGAAAGCAGACTTGAGACAACATGGGCAGTTTGGAGGGAAGTGAAGAAATGAAAGATGGATATACTCCGATATAGTGTAGATAGAAAGAAAGAAAGAAAGAAGAAAACAAAGTACTACTCATGAAAGAAAACAGATAGAATGAAAGACAGACACGACATAGACAGATAGAAGACATTAAAGGTAGAAATATAAGTAAAAGTAGATGATGATAAAAATGGAAAAAAGGTTCATACGAAAATAGAAAATAAGCAAGAGAAAAGATGAAATAAGAAAGAAAAGAGACATCATGATGGAGGAAGACAATACATTCTAATATATGGAAAGAAAGAAAAAGGTATCAAGAGGAAAACAATCAAATTAAAACAGAAAGAATATAAGGACATAAGGACAGATAGTAACTAGTAAGAAACATGAAGAAAGAGAGAAAGAAAAACATGCTTTCTCGACTTTTCTAATTGAATGATTGAGAATCTGTGATACTAATCACCTCTGGTCTTTTGATACATTGCTTGTAGTCAAATTAGACCCAATATGTTTGAACAACAATGTTGTTTGTGAACCATGTCTCTATAGCTACCCTGAAGTCAAAACTCACAATATAACAAGGCTATGTCTGCAGGAGGCTTCTGGTGAAAAAACTGAATTTCTTTATATAGCTTTATATACAAGATTTATATTGCAAACAGTAATATACTGGTAACTCTACAAGACTTGTGAATGCCTATTTTTAGTACCTGTTGGGTATAGCACCTGTAGGTTAATGACCTAAGTTAATTACTACACCTTTCTGTCAAAGTGCCAGATAATCTAAGACTGTCGAAACTCAGGTGATCCCTTATTCCAATATATGGATTTTCTATACATGTAACATGTCCAAGAGATTCTCATTATAAAAATCATGTAGAATATGATACAATTTGTAGCAGTAAATCTGGATGGATAGATGATTGGGCTTTATGTTTTGTATTTATGCACTTGGTAGGCTAATTAGGACAGGAGGAGGACACAGCAATGAGGCGAAGTATGATTGAAACTGCTGTCAAACATAACCATAACCTCGAAAAAGCCAACAACCACTTGATGTTGTCGAGTAACCTGAAGAAGAACCACCGGTTACCTAGCTAGGAGTTGCTTTTCCTGGCTTTGATTCCTGCAGTGACTTTCCGGCTTGGACACCTATCAGTGGCGTATTTAGAGGGGGGGGCAGAATGAACATGGAAGAGATAGGAAAAGCCGCAGAGCGCCCCATATATTCACCCCATGTAATGGCCCCCCCTCGGCCATTTCTAGATACGCCCATCACAGCTATGTAGGTTGGATAGTAGTTTCAATCGTCCTTTGCCTCATTGCTGTGTCTCCCTCATGTCCTAATTAGCATACCAAGTGCATAAATACAAGACATGACGCCCCAATCATGAATATTCCATCTCTCCATCCATCTATCTATTGATGGATTTATTATGATATCGCTGGTGTGAGTTAACCCTAATCTTTTCACAGTTGTGATTATAAACCAAACATTGCCTTTGTCCCGATTTGATTGAACGGCGGGGTTGGGCAAATTTAATCAGACACATTTTCGAGGCGGCGTGATATGATACTGATGGGTGTTTGTGTTTTTCGACCAATCGATGAATCTGATTTGATCAGATTTGGGCTGCAATGATCCAGTTTGGATCCAGGCATTGAATAATAGAGCTAGTGGTGCCATCTATTGTGATTTCCATATTTTAAAAATGTTCTTTTTTTAGTTGGTTGAAATTTTGATTATGATGCAAGAACCCAGTCTCTCGCCAGTTCATTGAATAACTCCCAGGGGCTTCATCTAAAACTAAAAAGTTTTCTTCCAGAAAATTTAACTCCAAAACTATTCTACAACAGAAACCTTAATCAATTCCCCTCCTTCTTCTTACAAAAACTTAGTAAAAACTCAAAACAGAATCTACTTACAAAAACTAGTGGCATAAAAACTATTTCCTCCTCTTGGCTGGGGATTCTAATAGAGCATTTCAAATTAATGAGTTGCTGCATGTTTGGCAAAATAATAGCAAGAAAGGACTCTTTTTTTTTCTTCTTCTTCTTTTTTTTGTCTCAAGCGTAATAATGGATTGTCTAGACTTGCTGCAGACTGTCTCAAGTATGACCTGTGTTTAATCAATCAATACATGACATTTCCATATTTCACAACTAAATTTTCATTGTCACATTCACAGCTTAATATTTTTTCATTTTCGTATTTCTTCTAATCTTCATTCTTCCATCTCTGATTTAAAAGAATTGATAAAAATCTCTGCAACGTAATAAATGTCTACACAAGAATGAATCAATAATAATTCCATTGCGGTTTCTTCTTTTGAAGGATTGAAACATGTGCTGGTTTTGTGCTCAGTAATTGATGACGTAGCCAAAACATGTTGCTTTTGGAATGATTAGTCACCAATGTCATTAAAACCTTAAGAAATGATTACTTACATCCAATCAACATTAATATTATTTGCTCACTCTGTGACCCCATATTAATCTCAGTTACTCATTTCTTCAGATGGAAAAAGGGGGTGTAGCTCAGTTGGTAACACTCCAGGCTTCTAATTGCTTGGTCAGAGGTTCGATTTCAGCTCTAGCAGGGTCTACAGGACCTATGTTGGATAGCACTTTCAATCATCCTTCAAGTTTGCCCCCATTACTCTCTTTCTCCTCCTGTCCTTACCAGTCTATATTAAATGCACATTGCTCACTGAATGCATAATACAAGATGTAAAGCCTCAATAATCCATCCTTCTGGATCACAATCTAATCTTTCACAGCTATAACCTTCCATCTACATTTGTCATAACTGAGTCATTGCTTGAACAGTAAAATGCATATAACTTGATGACATCACCTGGACCAAGTAAATTAATATGCACACTGATGTGTGAATTTTCAGGTAGATAGATAGATATAGACAGATAGATGGGCAGGTAGATAGACAGGTAGATAGATAGGTAGATAGATAAATAGATAGATAAATGGATAAAAGAATAGGTAGATAGACAGATAGATAGATAGATTGGTAGATAGATAGATAGATAGATAGATAGACAGATAGATAGATAGATAGATAGATAGATAGATAGATAGATAGATAGATTGAAAGCAATTAATGCATATTATAAGCCTATAATTAATTATATTATGGCTTTGATAAATGATGCTGAAGTAGCGTCTGATAAATATTGGATTAATAACATACTACCAAGGCATTGTTTTTGTTTCTTAATGGCTGTAATCACTGAATCATAATAATGATAATTACAAATACAAATCTCAAATTCCCCATTTCTCACATTGGAAGTGCGAATGCTGATTGCTGGATGCAGGTTGTTGCTGTGGGAGGAGGCACGAGAGCTGCTTGGTTGCTGCTGCTGTTGCTGCTGTTGATGGGAGCTGCTGCTGCAACTGAATCGATGCTTCTACACTGTCTGGTCTCCCACCAGCCAGCCCTGCCTCATCTCAGACCGTGCTATTGTGCAGCATCGAAGCAACGCATAAAAAAATAGAAAAATGATGACATAGAAAAGCAGTGGAATAAAAGAACATGAGACGGGGCGGTTTGGGGGGATGCGAGGGGGGAGGGGAGGTTGTTGGAACTTGAAAAAAAAACCCGATTGCCTTTTTTGCCTTTTTGCGCAGCATGCAATGGTCTCGAATGTCATTTACTGATTTGAATCGGTACCGAATCACATGCGCGGGTGACTAGATATTAGCCATCATATTGCTGATATTGCACACAGAGAATGCATGGATGAGATTTGAAATGCAAAGGTATCGGGTTGATATCGAAATAGGCATTGTCCATTTATGCAATGCACAGATACGGATAAAATGCTTGATGTACTTTGTTGCAATGCAAAAATATAATATTATTCGGAAGCATGGACATTGATCCTGATATAGGCCCAATGCATTTTCCATTTTGCAGCACTGCACTTTGTTGCATTGTATAATTATAGGCCTACAGCACAAAATTAAGTACATGTAATATATATGAAGATATCAGTCAGATATTGAGATAGAATGCATTGTCCAATTATGCAATGCTCAGATACAAATAGAATGCACAATGTACTTTGATGCAATATGTACACAAAAATGATGCAAAAATACAAGCGTATTCAAATGCATGGATATTTAGATATGCATTATCCATGTTGCAATGCTCTGATAAAATGCACAATGCACTGTGTTGCAAAACAATAAGGCCTACAAATGCATGAATATGGATATTTCGATACAATGCATTGTTCTTTTTGCAATGCTCAGATATAATGCATAAATGCATAGCGCAATGCACACAATTTCAGATACAGAGATAGAGTTGTTTGCAATACCCAGAGAAAATGCATAGTCCATGTCTGACCTGTGAATTATAATGGCTTATGGCGCACGAAGTGAATTGCATATAACGCTAAGACAATGCAGCGCAATATACGTACAGTGCCAAATGCATAGATACCAAGATATGATATATTGCACATATTTGTAATGCACAGGCAAATCTACACTTGTGCATGTGCTTGAAACAATTTTGGCACTTTGGTGGGGCTAATTAGGACAGGATGACACATGCAGCAATGGGGTGAAGGAAGATGGAAACTGCCCTCCAATATAGGTGACTCGGAACTAGAATCGAACCCGCGATTTGAAGTGCGGCTTGCATACCCGAGTTGGTTTTGCCATTTATGAGAGAGAATAAATAGCATGATGCATTGATGCGCGTTCACTGGCACTTTTCTGTCATACTCAGACTTTTCACAGGAAGTAACATAATTGACTTGGAAAAAAGCTGTAGTTTCAATCAAACATTTTATTAGTATACATGACTTGTCATCTATTTATAGTCTCAGCACAGTCTCAGCACACTCTCAGAGCACTGATTCTTGGGATAGGCCTGTAAGTTGTGTTTTGTCACCCTGTAGCAGATGAAGTCATGCCATGATGGAGTCATACCCAGGTCCCAGATGACATCAGCATGAGTACAGCATTGCCCAGTCACGTGGTATGGTTCCAATAGTTGGTACCCTGGGAAGTAGAAGCCAGATTCAGGAAATTAGGAAATCTGACTAAATTGGCTTTATATTTCAACAGTTACTGCTTGTCTGTCAATGTGTGTGATAAATTGAATTCTGTTATAAGATAGGGAAGGTCTGGTTGGTCTGTATTTTAATTCAGGAGAAGTTTTGAAATGTGGCTTTGTATTTTGTAAGTAAATTATTGCTGTGGTTGATTTATTTCCGAATACTTTCAAAAGGAGGAATCAAAAATCTATGTATGTTAATAAACAATTTAAGATTTTGTTAACTCAATATTTCTGGTAGTGACAAAGTTGGGGTATTGAAAAAAGAGTGGTCTTGCTTTCAAGCAGATATGGTATAAATGGCAGTTAATGTGGTTGACCCTTTTGCCCTTATGATGAGGGTGCCTCATATAATCAAGCTATGCAAACATTATAGTAAGATACATACTGATCAATGTGATCATGCTTATAAATCTGTAATAAATGTGTCCAAATATTGCATGGGAATTGGTCAATAATCCCTTCCATGCATTAACCCCCAGGCCATTGCAATTATACTTTGGTATGTCCAATGGGTAAGACAATTATGAATTTATCAGTAACTGTTCAATGAGACGAAAATAAGATGCCTTGTCAGATAGGCCTACCCAACATGCAGAAGAGGCCCAGCAGACCAGTTCAAAAAATCGTTTAACAGAATTCAAATACATTTCCTATTGTATTAGAAGGGGACATTGACATTTTTATTTGCATTAACTAAATATCATGCAGGTACCAGAGCTCTGCAGGCCCCAGGTCTATGAACCTGTCCACACACAACTTATGCCATGAGGTAAACAGGCTTGTCATGGTTGGCTGGGGTCACGTGATCAAGTCTTATTCATGACCTAGTGAGGTCAAGCGTGAAAGACCTCGTTTTGGAAGCCTGTATAGACTTCAGAAGAAGTGAACTTGGAGTTTACAAGTTGAATAGAGTCCTATAGGAAGTCTACAACTGTTTATTGGGGATGTTATGGATTGTACACCATTGTCTTTAAAGGTGAGTGCTTACGTCATATGACGTCATAATAATAACTTATTGACAATGTGTTCTATTGGAAGAGATAGGGGGCTCCTTCCAAGATATACTATGTAAATGTAGGAGAGCATGTGTATTTCTTGCATATTCAACTAGTATATCGTGACAGGTCACAAACCTCCATGTACATTGTAAACCACAGTCCATGTCACTTAATCATGTTAATATTTAGTATAGGGCCCCAGATCTATAAGTTTTGTATGGTAGGATTGTCAGCCATATTTATATAGGCCCAGTTCTCAACTTTTCAAGTTCTCAAAGGGTAATAAAGTCATAAATTCTAAATTCAGAAACCTGTACCACCCCTGTTATAGTATTTGAAAATGACCTATGGAGAATACTATCATAAGCAGTACTTCTGATCAACATTAGTTGAATTAGTTCTTTGTGAATTTAGGTCTATGACTTGTTTGTGATTAAGGACATAGCCCATTTGACCAGCCTATTTTGGTTGACCTGCTGGTAAAAGAACAGATTATCTGAACAAGTCACTGATACAATGTATTGCATACTTTTTGAGTCCTGAAAACATAGAAACACTTTATTTTTCACATTTCGTTTTGCGAACCTTTTTTGCTGAATATTATTTTACAAACATTTTGAGATTGACCTTCCACAAAAAAATAGAGTTTTACAAATACTTTTTGCTGTCAGGGCTTTTATTATAATTATTACCAAAGAAACTGTCTCAACTGTTTAAGAGCCAAATGCATTGTATGATAGTCTTCTGTTTTGAGCCATTATACACTGATTATAGTTTATACAATGTGGATGTCTCTGAACTTCTGAAGCATACCAATACAATTCCACCTGTTTTAAAATGGATAAAAGGATTGTACTCACTGTACATTACTGTACTTTAAATCACATCTTAGGCACTTCTAAAGCATTACATCAAGCTGTTTTCAGGCACTTTTTGGCCTATTGTTATTTTTCTAATGCACTTTCATGCTTGCTGAGCATGTGCTGCAACCATGTGCTTTTCAATACCCCCATTTGACCTTAAAAATCTTGCCCTGAAAATGACCAATTTTACAGGAAAAGGGTATAGAGCAGTCATAAATATAGTTACCATTCAGAAGATAGCCACATCTGAGTAAAGAAGGTACTTTACTTTCAAGATCTATATCATTGAGTTATATCGCTCCATGATTATACTTGTTAAAGATTCTTCAAAAATTAGAAGGTATCAGATCCTATATATCTGCAATTATAATTTATTTGTATCACCACTTACTTCACTATTGAGATTCTACATGTAGGCCTATAATGATTCCATATGTACTGGGCCACACACTAATATAAAATAGCCTTCAGCCATACATGGTCAAACGTTGTTATACCTTGTAGTGTAATATGACTGGACAGTTATGTTACTTGTGTGGCAATGTCAGACTTGTTCTGCCAGTTACCATAGTTTGTCAAATAGAACCATAACTTGCTGTAAAACAGTTTTTAAGTAGATAGATAGATAGATGGAAAGATAGATTGATGGGTAGATGGAAAGATTGGTATATTGATTAACGTAATCACAAGAAAATTTGTCACTTTCGAGAACTTTTATGAGGAAGAGCCATAATAAATATGGCGCATTGTGAAAGGGCCATAATAAATATGGCATATTGTGAAAGAAATATATATAATTATAATCAAAATAGATGTGACATGAACAGTCACAATGTACATGTTATACCACCAATGCCCACCATATCATACCTTGCTGTAATAAATTATGAACTTTTTGTAGATATGGTTCATTTTGCATGAAATTGAGTCAGAGACTTTATGAAACTTGACACCACCCTCAGTTTACCTGGTATGAGGATAGTTATGTTTATACACTCAAAATTATATGGCAGCATGCTGTTTTATGAACCTACTCATATATAATGTTAACATAATATCTCTCTACCCTCAGTAAAATGCTAAGACAATTCTCATATATACAATTTATACACTTTGTTAAATATATCACTGTGTTTAGAATTTATATTCCATTTTAGCCACTTTCCACAAGATATGCAAATTTGAATAAAGGAAGATCTGAAAATTAGCATAATTTTCACCTCGAGATTCTGTATAAATTCTCCAGATCATAAAGTTACATATCAAATAAATGGGCACCCATACCCTACCTTACTGTAATACATTGGAAGTGTGACATATTTGATGTGGGTCCATGTACATAGAATGGTTTGACGTACATTTCAGTGGCATTGTCTTCTGCGAAATTGCCGTTATTTATCAACCAATGTCTATTTTTGTTTGTCTGTGGTCTTCTAATGTATATTCATATACGTCATTTGATTAAAGGAATACTTTTAATTACGTCAGACATAAATAATTATAAGTGGAAAAGTTCTGACAAATTTGTTGCTCCATATTTTTGACATGCGACAACAAATGTCTGTGATGTTGTTATAAATAGATTTCTTGGTAAACATAGTACATGACTTAGAGATTTATGAGGAAATTGTTCTGTGTAATATATATGGCAGCATGCTACAAATGTATGTGCACGTGTAGGTAGGTAGCAGACATACTGTAGATAGGTGGAATATTGTATATCCATCTATCTTTCTATCTTTCTGTCAATCTATCTATCTATCTGTGAGGGAGAGGCAAGCTAAATTGGTAGAATGCTGGGCTTCAAGTCGCTTGGTCTTGGGTTTGGCTCGTGCTCTGGTTGGGTCACCTGGACAGAAGTTTCAATCACCCTTTTCCTCATAGCTGTCCATATTCTGTCCTATTTAGCCAATGTCTGTGCATAAATACAGGACGTAAAGTCCAAATCATCCATCCATCTATCTATATCTAACTATCTATCTATCTGTATGCTCTGTCCTCTTCCTATCTGTATCTGTATCTGTATTTGTGGAAGTGACAGGATTCAATTCTGTCTCAATCAACCTACCAAGTGCATAAATACAGGACGTAAACCCACAATAATCCAACTATCTATCTTCTTCTGGGGTCACCCATCTATTTTGCCAGTTAAATAGTTTAATAATATACCCTTTCCCAACATTGAATGAGTAAAAGCACAGGCATTACAATCATTTTGAGAAAAAAGCTTGTCACTGCACTTATTGAATTTATATACGTTTAGCAATGTGAGCTTTTTGTAAGAAATTATAATGCCTGTGAGTAAAAGTATTTCACTTGACTCAAGCTGTCAGTCCAACTCAATTTGGGAGTTCTTTTATCAGTTGGGAGGTGACAAAAAGACCTTTCATGAGTTGACGACACCTCCAATGGACAAACAGGTGTAATGACAGTCTAGTCTACAACGTTAAAGGGGGTGGAGAGGTTGGGGGGGGGGGGTTACTAGGGGGTAATATTGCAGGAGCAGTACCATTTGAGAGTCCCTCAGAGGGTGTAGGGTGTTTTTTTGCAAATGCAGGAGCAATTATAGGCTTGGTAGCAACAGCAATGATGTCATTTCACCTGTTTCGTTGTCACCCCCTTCCAAAATTTTTACCCCCCCCTTCCATTGCTCCATTGACATGGGGGCACTGAAAAACCCTCCAAATTGCCCCCATTTGCTCAATAATAAATCCTATGCACACCAACACCCCTGTGCACTAGCTGCTTAGTTTGTGATTAACATAAAAACACATACTAAATACTCATTAACCAGTGAGTCATGTTTGTCATTTTAATAGATCTAGGGGGGGGGGGTGTTTGATCTTAAAAATAACCACACATTTGTCAAATTAGTAATTACACCAAGGATCAAGCAGGATATCATGGTCTGACTGAGTCGATAGATAAACAAATAATAGCAAAAACAAAATTCTAAGTTTTTTCTATGCACTATATATAGTCATATGGAATCCGTTTTATCAATGTTATAAGATATAAGATATTTAGATAGATAGATAGATAGAGAGATGGAGAGATAGAGAGATATAAACAAAAAAAAGATACATAGATAGATTGATACGTAGATAGATAGATAGATAGATAGATAGTCTAAGATAGATAGATATATAGCTGGTTAGATAGACACATAGATAAATAGATACATAGATGGACAGTTTGTGCCTTCCTTTACTTTGTTCTTACCTAATAATATTTATATAATATCTGACTCTCTATGTTGTGTTTAGTTGATCAAGTGATGCAATAATGATTTAGTCAGTCAGTCAGTAAGTCAGTATTAATATTCAGTCAGTACTCATAGAATCCTTGGGTTATATCCCCACCCAGAAAATGATATGATATGTATTTTGATGGGTGCTTGAGAAATTCAGTTAGCAAGAATCCCCATGTGCCTTATCCCATGTCTGAGATAGGGAACTTTGAGACAAACCAGGTACAACTCACATACATTGAGTACATTTTATGCATATCATACATTACTCTTGTCTGCTGTCAGACTTAACAGTACATACCATCATCTCAATAACATGCCTGGCTGGTGAATAAGAGATGTCTTGCATACAAAACCCCAGTGCAGGAATCCATCCAGGCTCCCTCTGCCAGTAAACAAGTTTTGAGAGATTTTTGGAGATAATGTTATAGAAGGGAGGGAAACTGAGGAAGATAGGATGGATAGATAGATAGATTGATTGATTGATAGATTGATAGATTGATAGATGATTGTGGCTTTACATCACGTATTTATGCACCTGGCAGGCTAATTAGGACAGGGCGCTACCACTAGACCAACCTTCCCCAAGATAGCTACTAATTAGATAGCTAGATAGAGAGGGGAAGAGATAGAGATAGATATAGAGAGATAGATTGATTGATTGACAATTTGACAGAGAGATAGCGAGACAGAAAGAGATTGTATTTATGTAGACGGAGGGATCCTGAAATAGATATTATACTTGGCATTATAAGGATGTGTGTACTGACTTCATAAATACTTATTGCCTCTTCTTATCATAAAAGTCCACTATGCAAAACTACCAAAAGAAAATGTTTATAAAGCAGTAGTAAAACATGCTCTCTGTAGTTCTTTATATGGCACTATAAAATGCTTCATATTTCATATTTGTTACATTATGATACATAAGAGGATGTCCCTTCATACAATATTTTATTATTGCACTGATGTGGTACAATATATACAATTTATAGTACATTGCTTGTGGAAATTCATGTCTGCATGTGGAAATTGTTGGAACTTCATGATTGTCTGGATATGGAGATCTCTGTTTACTTGCACTTCCAGTTCCTCTTAAATGCTTTTGACTTTAAGTAGACATTTGATGTGCACCAAACATCCTGAATTTTATGGATTCTGTGTATTAAGTCAGTTAATGTGGACTTGCTGTGTAGAAAAACACTCTACATAGTGCTATTGTGGTTTAACTTCATATAGAAGAATTAACTCTCTAATAAAGTAATATTGTTATTTCCTATATATTCTTCTAAACTACTTCAAGACTACATCATGTATATTTGTTCAACTGGTGATTTTGGTATTGAAGATACTGTGTATTGTTAAGATGATATTTTGGTTTTCTCTTGTACTAAATAAAGTTATATGGATAATGGTGATCATAAAAAAGAATGCTTTACTACTTGTATGTTGGGCCACCATGTTTACAAAATGATTCTACCACGCTCGATTTATAAGATGGCAATAGATAGATTGATGATATATATCTAACATATACAGAATCAATTTATGAAACCTTGTAATAGATTGATAGATATACTTCTTGTAATATACATTACAGACCACACTGCACACACCAGTATGCATCAATCATCAACTGGATATCATGTTTAGCCCTTGATTAATTGAACATCTTGCACTACACAAGCCAGCATTACTACAACAACCCCCTCTGAAGTAAATACTAGATCATTGCTGGATCTTATTGCAAATTATTGGGGTCCTTTATTAGACCACCATGGTCTTTATAGGCCAGTATAGATCACTCAATGTAGGTCAATATTGACAGATCACTTAAGGCCCCCCCTCCCCCAGCCTTAAGGCACCCCAATTGCACGGTTGTCAGGCTATCACCAGGCCACTGGGTCATATAGGGTATAGGTAGGCCATTGAGATCATGGCATTTACAATAGCTTGCTTTGAGTGGTAAATTGGTATAGGTACAATGTATTTTATTATGGAGAAATGTACACAAACATTGGTTTAACTTGTTGGTAGTGTTGCTTCCAAGCATTGTGTCTCGGATGCAATTCTAGCTCTGGCTCGTTCGACGAGACCTATGTTGGACAGCAGTTTCAATCGTCCTTTGCCTTATTGCTATATCCCTCTCCTGTCCAAATTAGGTTACCATAACTATATTCTAATAAAATGGATCTTATTCTATCTATCTATCTGTCTTGTTTTTCTATTTATCATGCATTTCTCTGTCAAAATATAGATTTATTTATCTGTTTACATTAAACTTTACAAGGTATCTATGATTCTTATCTATCTATCTATCTATCTATCTATCTATCTATCTAGATTTATCAAACCATCTGAAGAAGTATGAAGTTTTCAATAACTTGTAATAATCCCAATTTCTCACATGCACAGTTGGTACTTTACCATTCATCTGGTTATTGTTATATGCACAATACCACCTGTGAAGTATTGTTAATAATAAATGTATCCAATTAGATCTTGTTATGGTTGAATAGAAATTTGTGAAAGGTGAAAATTGTACAGTACCCTAATTTCATAGTTGGTTGGTTTCTGTGGCTGGCACATCATAGGTGGCAACTGGCAAGCCTGGCCAGGTATACATACTTCGATATATTTATTATTTTATATATGCATGTCTGTATGTTGGCATTGAATGGTAATTGTTTCAGTGAAGTAAAACAAATTTGTGGAACGAAGGATGGTTTTTTTTGTCACTTGACCAAAATGAGAAGTAAAATTGGGGTAACTGTGGTAGTGTTAATATGTTTTAATTAACAGTTGTCATTATGACAAGTTATTACCAGTAATAGTATGCACTTCATTAACCTCATCCCCAAGCATAACAAGACATGTTTGTTTAGGATGACTAGAAGGATGTTTGGGGCTTTATGTCCTGTATTTTGTGGCTCGATAGGCTTATCAGGACAAAAAATGGACATATCAAAGAGTAAAGTCGCGAAGGATGATTGAAGGTGCTGTCCAATGAAGTTAGGTCAAGGTGACCCAGTAAAAACTTGAATTTAACCCGAGACCAGGCAATAGAAGCCCAGAGCTAAAACCCCTACCATGGTTTATTATTTTATATATACGGTGGTAGTGGCCGTTGTAGGAATTCAAAGGTATTTGTTTGTATTCTGATGAATAATATGCAAGAACTTACGCGTTAACCACAGAATGTTGACTTAACAAGAGGTTTAGCGAAGAATTGTGGTCGCTATAAGAAGGAGTACAGTATCGTATTTGCTTGTCTTAGCTATGGGAATAATATATGTTAGCAGTTAGACGGCTGCTGGCAGTTCATATTTTGTTAGTGGAAGAAAACAAGTTCTCAAAGAGCCACCATTATTTTTTATCTTCTTTTTAATACTATTTTTATAAGTTTTTCCCTCTGTTTTCTGACGGCTTTTCTCTTGTCTTGTTCTCTAGAATTTACGCCCCCCCCCCTGTCTCTATCTTCCTCCAAAAAACAAGATAACCCCCTCCCCTCTTCTTTTGAATAGCACCTCAGTCTTTTTTACACTGCTATGATGTATACTTGTTGTGCATGTACACCTTTAGCTACCCCCCTCCCCCTCCCATCTACAAGTTTCTACCCCTAATTTTCCAGACAACCCCCCTCCCATTTGCTGAGCACTAGCTTTCATCTCCCCCACCTATTAATTCCACATTCATTCCCATTCAAATTTACTCAAGGGTGACACCTGACGTTAAAAAAACTCTATTAATTTTTATGGCCATTTAATGAGTGCCCTCTTGAGAAATCTATGCAAACACATGCAAAAAGCCAAATCCAAGATGGTGGCAATGAATTAAAGCTAGTTTGTCCTATTTTAGACATATATAAATTTACAGAAGAGTGGAGGTGTTCGCAATATATGTACATTAAGTCATACTAGCATGTGACCATGCACTCATTGCGCTGTTTAAAAATCCAAGATGGCTGACCGACGTTAACATGCCATACCTTATTTTTTGTATTGTATTTCTAAGAATAATTTTATCATTAATTTCAAGTTCTACCTGCTAAAGTAAAATCTTATAAATCTTTTAAGTTTTTTCATATTTTATGTGTATTTTACCTGTTGTCTGGTTTATTTTCTATTTTTGTCTTCTTTGCCTTTTTTTGTGAATTGTTCACACACACAGCTTTTTTTGCAACTTGCGGGGCTACCTTTCTTCAAATACTCTGTTATCACCGTTAAACTGTTTTGTCACTTGTACACTGGTAGTTGCCAAATTACAGCATGTTTGCTTCAGAAATATTTCATCATGACAAAATACAATATTAAAATGTTTACGGTATACTTTTGATACACTTGAATTTCGCCGATACCATGTATATGTCTATATTCTTCTTAAAATTGAACTACTGAATCTTGGTGTATTGCTCGACAAAGAAGTAAAGTACTTGTAACCGTTGACAGAAAAATGATTTGTGGAGTCAGGCTTACTCAGCCTTCATATACAATGTATATCGTCCTCAAAGATGCTTCCAGGTTTTGGAAGAGGTGTGCTTATTTATGATGCTTTCTGTACCTGCAATTTAATTGTGGCTACTTCACCAGCGTACTTTAGATACTTATCATATTTTCTCTGTTCCGATGTTTTCTTATTTTTCGCTCTTTTATATATATTCTTTTTATTCTTTATACATACTTTATACTTTACTTTTCTTTTTTTGCATTCACTGTACATCTATCTCTTCACACTGTCCTTCTTCGCCTTTTGCTCGTCCAAGTAAATAATATTTGTAGAGAAATCTAATCAAATGGCAGCCATGTTTGTTTTGCTCACATTCCCAGACAGACCATCACTGGTGCTATACAGCAAGTATGTGAGCAGAAACTAGAAAAAGGTAAATGAGAAGAAAAGATGTAAGAATTAAGAGAAAAGAATTAAAGAAAATAAGAAATGTGTTCAAGAAAGAAAGTCTTGGCATTGCAAGAGGAAACCGTATAAATGCAAGAAGCTAGGAAGGTGCACTGGCATTATTGAAAGAAAATTGGAAATCAAGAAGAAAAGGCCAGATCAAATTAATTGTATTGATGATAGATTATCTGTGAAAATGATACTATCAGGAATCAACAGAGAAAAGGCCTAGTTGAGGCATTTAATCCCCCATTCTTGTTTTTCTTGTTTTGCCCCTAGATGTGCAGTTAAATTTAAATGTAAGTGTATGTAGAATTCAGTTTAGACCATGATTCATATTTTTTAAGTCTGCTGAATGAAAGAAAGTTACTTTTATTTACTGAAGTCAGTTAATGTGAAGTATAAAAGACCACCTGCTTCTAAAAAATTGTGAAGGAAAAGTAAACTAAAAAAATTAAATTGCTTTAAGGAAATTTTGCTGAAAACGTTGCGGCGTTAAAAACAACTTCATTGTGACCTTGTCTAGACTTCTAATGTAAGAGTAGCAACATTTTTAGAACATAAACACTTTTTTTAAATTCCACTATCTTATCTATGACATCATAAGAAAGGATGCTGTTATCACCTCCGTCACGCTACATGACGTCATACGAAATGGTTCCAAAATACTGTACAATACTTTTGGTCTGCGACACTAAAAGTGTCACGGTCCTCTTGAGCCTTAACTCTTGACTAACAAGTCCAATTTTCCATATATTTGGATTGACATGAGAAACAGGTTTTGATATCTGCTTCAGCTGGGTCATCTGGACTTATGGTGGACAGCAGTTTCAATCATCCTTCACCTCATTGCTGTGACATGCTCCTGTCCTAATTAACTTACCAAGTATATAAATACAGGACATATCGTCCAAATCATCCGTCTATCTAAAGTTGAAGAAGCTTGAATACAGGAAAAGGCCTAAGATTCAGTATTCAGAGGTGTGGTATTGAAATAGTTGTTTCTCTTGTCAATCCATAAACGGAATAATGGAAAATTCGACTTATCGGTTATTACAAGTAATACAGTGTAGGCCATCTAATGATGCTATTACTGAAAATTGTGTGTAATCTTTTTAGCTTAATTCAAGTCATACTTTGTGTGTGATTAAAGTCATTATGGATGACACATATAAAGATGTTGTATATACATGTGTGTGCATAACAATTTTGTATTAAAAGTATTTAGCTGCTCATTATGTATGCAGCATTTAAGGAGTTGTTGAAAAAATGATAAATCTTCAGGACGTCATGCTACTTAAGGAGTCTACAATGCAATTAGTCTGAACATGGGACTTGTGCAATTAATTGTGTGTGCTTGTCTTGTCTGTTGTTGGCAAGCCCGGGTTGTAATTTGTATGTAGGACTGGCACTCTTGTTAATGTTGTATATAGATATGGTTTAAAAAAAAAAAAAAGTTGGTAAATTTTCAATGCTGTACATTGGAGTTATGCGCGGGTCAAAGTCTTTGATAAGTCAATGGGAGGGGTGGTTCACTTACTTATCAAAGACTTTCATCCATACCTAACTCCAACTACAGCAAAGAAAATTGGCAGCCATTGTTATCCCACGTGCCTCAAATATCGGCCTTTATGACCCAATAGGTTTTTCTCTCATCGGATGAGATATTGTGCTTCTACAAGCAGTTTGGTGGAGGATGTTTAACATTGCAGCAATGGCAAAATATGACCCACTTCGCTAACTTACAGGCGGCACTGCATTTATGAGCAGGGATGTATATATATTAATATATATCAGACTGCATGGCCAGTGCAATTCGATTTTTTGTGATTTATATATCTTTCATTGAAATTTTTGGGATTGAGATCATATTTTCAATAATTGTGAACAACAGTTTCAGTCCTCTTGTTTGTGAGATATGATTATGTTCCCATCTATACATAAAATTTAAGTATAAAATTAAAGAGTATAATCATTTACCAAACAAAATTGTCACCTGCCTGCCTTACATAATGCATAAACTACTTCTTGACTTTAGCTGCGCTATCTATTTTTTTCCATGTTTGATGAGCACTTGACTTCGATTTGTCTGTCTGTCTGCCCCAGTGCATTAGTAGCACAACAAAACAATAAATAAATGATAAGGGACAGATAAATAGACCACATAACATGAAGGGTGAAATAAATATTTGTCAAATAAATATAATTTATAAATGGGGTAGAATTATAAATTGGGGTAAAAATCCATTGGTATTAAAGGGAGGAAAGGAAGAAAAGCAAGGAAAGAAGCAAGCAAGAAGGAAGGGAAGGAAAACAGAGATAAAAACATAGATAAAGGCATAGAATCTAGATAGACGCATAGATAGACACATTGATACATAGAGAGATACAGAGATTTAAGAAAAGAGAGAGAGAAAATGAAATGGCAGGCATTTCAAAAATTCATCAAGTAGATATGGTAGATAGATAGGCTCCAAACGTGTCTAGTTATGTATGTAAGTGGGTCTTGTGAGTGCAAAAAGTTGACAACCCCCCCCCCCCTTGAGGATATAAAATATGTCCTGGACAGAGCAAAAACAAGGCATGGCACTGGACCTGGACTGAGTCAATCTTCACCTGTTTGTGTAACTGTCTAGGTTTTGTATAGTTTGGGGTATAGGGAGACTCTGGGACAGAAAATTATTTGTTTATTATTTTTAAGCAATATTGTGATCAATGCAATGGTATGGAATTAGGAATCCTCTTCTCATGCCACATTATTAAAGATTTCGTTTGCCATAGAAAATAAGAACAAAATCATGCTGACTGGTCATGATCATTGTTGGCAAATCATATAAAATTGACATGGAAAGAACTTTAAAACAGCCAAATGATACCGTATGGTGGTCAATATGAAATTCTATGAAGCTGCTAAACTTGGAAATAATATATGATGTAAATAGATCTACATTGCATTTTATTAATTGTGCTATGTCATTTGTATTTTTTAATCACCTAAATATGATATTTACTTCTTTTTTTAACTTCCTGACTTTATTCGAGGGTTTGGAGGACTTGTTTGAGGACTTATTTTATGACTGACAACAAACTCAATCTGACAAAAATGTCACTCTCCCCAATCTACTCTAGTCTGTGGACAGTCTTTATAACTCTGTTTATAGGATTGGTCATTTTAGTATGGGTTTCCAGACGCCCAGACATTCCATAATAAAGTTGTTTTTTAGCTGCTTCCAAGCTAATGGACATCATACATAAATTGGACAGGCAGCTACTGGTCAGATATAGAGTTACCCCATCCCTCTTTGAGTTACCTCTTCCCATTCCTGAGTTACCCCTCTTTTGTGAATTGCTTCCAAAGACTTTTTTATGACCTTTTATTGCTGAAAAAGAGTTTTCTCTCTCAATAGCACAAAGAAGTGACTTTTTATGGAAGAAGTATTGAAAGAACTTATTGACAAACCTAAGATGCTTTGACTGCATAAATAAATAATTCACCCTGTTTGACAATATGATGACATTGTTTCTTTTTTCTGTATTTTTTTGGGTAAATAATTCAGCTCAGTTTGTTTTATTTTTGTTACGAATTTCTTGCTTTCTCAGGCTACTGCACAATGCTTGCCTCTTATCAAATGGTGTGTGTTTTATTTTGTTTTCATTACATTTGGTTTATTTATGTTATCTTTTTTTGTTTTTGTTTTCTGAGTCTACTCCATAAATGATCACTTGTCATACCTTGAAAAGAAAACATAAACATTGCAGTTTCAGCACATCTGAGTTCTGAGATTATCATAAGAAATTGATGTTATTTTAGTCTTGGTGGTAGCTCTGCAGTTTCAAAGTTTGTTTGATTGCTAAAAAAAGTCAAATGTTGATGGCATGTGGCCCAAAATAAATTAATCTCAAAATATGGATGCAATCCATGTTTTCCAATTATTTTTACCAGGTAAAGAACTATTAATATTGTAGAAGTCTCTTAAAATAGTCTTCATTCTCTTTAGCTGAAGAAGTTATTTTACATTTGTCTAAATATCTGCATTTATTAAATAGGACTTGACGTCAGATCATTTGTAAGTTATAAACAGGTGAAGATGAAAAAGAGAGTAGGAGTCCTCCCAAATACAATATGCATTTACCCCATGTGAGGGATCTTGGCCAAGTAATGACAGTGATACTTGGGGCTGAACATGATGTAATGCATGAACAACATCCAGCTGGGAATTTGCTCATGAAGCTCCACTGAAAATCCAGCTGGATTCACCATTATGGGTTGGAACCCATGCAGGCACAAACCTTCGGCTGAGTTGACCAGGACTGTAATCACTTGACAACTCAACTTCCACTTATGTCAATTATATGGCAAACCAATTTACAATAACTTTGCCAATCTACAAAAAATCTGAAACTTTCTTCAGAGAAATTTCTGTCATAGAATCCATTGTTTTTTTTGGTCATTTTTGAGGAAGCGACATTGTGCCGCTTTCAGATGCCAAAAACTGTGACGTTCGGTGAAATTACGATAACACTTTTTGAATCCATGGTTCTCGCTTAATCTTAACCTCTTATTTTTTTAAAGTTTTTTATAATCTGCCCTCATTTCTTTATTTTTTTTCTCTTTTACTTTATTTTTGTTATCTCTCCTGTAAACTGCATCATCTGCAAACGATTTGACTCATCATGTTTAGCTGTGTAAGCCCCACCCTTCACTTCTCAACTGTGTGAAGCATGGAATAATACACATAGCCCCACCTAGAGGGCTTCAATGTATTAGATAAATAGATGACGTCATAGCTTCATACCTTCCATGCTTTTGTTTGGAGGTTGCATTGTCTGGCGGTGACTTGTTCGTTTGGAATGGATGGTAGAGGGTTGTTGGACAGGAATGGGGGGGGGGGGCTGTTTGGCTCATGTGGGGGGATGGATAGGAGAAAATAAGGTCTAAGTTTTGGAGGGAAAATGTTAGAGAAGTTAGAAGATATTGAGATGAGAAGGGAGTGGAAGAAGGAAGAAACTCTGAGGAATCCTTGGAAGAAAGTTGAATGAGCCATCACTTCCTGAACCCGGATTTGATTCTTGACCGGACCAACCAACATTGCGACAATATTTTGAAACATTACATTTATATTAATATTTTTGACAACATCTACTCACCTTCTTTTCATCAGAGCTAGACGGAAGGAAGTGTTCGGGAGCAGAGAGCAAGACTGTAAGAGGAAGAAAAAATGTAGAGAAAATAAATCTTGAAAATGGAGAAAACAAAATGAGAGGGAGGGAAGCAAGAGAGAAAGCAAGAAAGAAAGAAAGAAAGAGAAAGCTAGACAGCAAAGCAAGCAAGACAGAGAAAGTAAGAAAGACAGCAAGGAAAGCAAGTAAAGGAGGGAAAGCAAGAGAAAATAGACTTGAACTGAAAGATGGTTGTGAACAGTAAATGTTCTGTAGACAAAGAGAAAGTCAGGTAAGGACAAAGTTGATAGAGAAGGGCACAAAAGAAACTTTGATACATTATACATCCCAGCCTCACAGAATAGCTACACGTTTTCTGGAAGCCACAGATGACGTCACAATTGATCAATTGTTGTTTAGTCTAGTAATAATTTAACTCTCTTCAGTTAGGAGTTACTTCATTGTCTGTTGGAAAAAGTTCTTCTGTTGCACATCCTAAACAATGTGACCTTTTCAAAACGTTCCAGAACAATTACAAAATAATGGAAGGGTTCTAGGTGACGTCACAAGAATAATGGTTCCATTACAATAAAGAATGTAGGGTTCTCACCAACTTGAACTTTCAAGAAGGTTTTCATGCTTCTGCTTTACTTTTGAGACAGGCATATGTATGCAAAGTCTCTTCCTCTGATTTCCCTCATTGTCTGTTTCTACTCAATTCATGGCTTCATTGCTTCCTTCATTGCATCCTTCATTGCTTCCTTCATTGCTTCCTTCATCGCTTCTTTCATTGCTTCCTTCATTGCTTCTTTCGTTGCTTCTTTTTTTCCTAACTTTATGCATGTGTATCTTGTTTGCTTGAAAATTCATTCCTTGCTTCTTTGCTTGCTTTATTCACTCCTCATTTCTTCCTTGCTTTGAAGTTCCTTGCTTCATTGTTCTTGTTTCTTGCTTTCTACCATAGCTTCCTTACCTTTCCCTCCTCCACTCAATTAAGATAATGGAATTGACTTTCTCACATTATTACAAGTAATAGCCTGGAAACCTGAATAAACCTGCCACAATGCTCCAGGTACCAAGTAAAAGCAAGGTATGCCAAATTGTTTCTGGCACATTCCAAAGGAAATCAAAACACATCCAAGAGACAAATCGTTGAGTCTGAAAAGTGTAGTGATGTTGGCCCTCAGACCAGCGAATGACTCTTTGGTCCAGTGGTTAAAATGCTTGCCTTCCATGCCGGGGACCGGGTTTGATTCCGGGCTAGGCTTCCCCCTCGAAACACTACTAAAGCTCGGCTGTTTGTCCTGATTGGATATCAGTAAAGACAGGTTTTGTTATAACTGAAAAACGATTTGACTTAAAAAGCTTAAAATGTAATGGGAATATGTACAGTTGGTCTATATTAAATACTTCTTTTTAGAATCATGTCTATATTTTTTCTGTTCAAGGTTTTTATTTACCTGAGAAACCACAATATTATACAGTTATCGCACAGCACCGAGTGCAATATCAGTTTTTATGGCACCGAGGTGACTAATATTGCACGAGGGCGCAGCCCGAGTGCAATATTAGTCACCGAGGTGCCATAAAAACTGATATTGCACGAGGTGATGTGCAATAACTGTTATATCATATGGTTTTTTGTGTCAAATGCAAAGAAAAGGGCTGGAATTCCTTGTCCAAACTCTTTTTGTGTTTCTTTTGATCCGCCTTTTAAAAATGTATCTCGTCAAAAGGCAATAAATATTTCACTCACAAAAAAAAATTTTACACTTTCGGAATGGAAAAATGATTGACTTGATAAAGGATTTTATTTCAGATTTTTTTTCTGAAACTTTCTCGCAGGCTTTAGACCTCGAAACACTAAAAAATCACGGAAAAATCGGCAAAAACGCTGATTTTCGGTCACTTATTGCTTTATTCTGTTCAAACAAATGAAATAATAAATACGAAAACTATATATCCAAATAGCCCTTTAATAGCCGCATCTTTTGCCGTAAAAACCAGCTTTCTATCTTCTGTTATATCATATGGTTTTTTGTGTCAAATGCAAAGAAAAGGGCTGGAATTCCTTGTCCAAACTCTTTTTGTGTTTCTTTTGATCCGCCTTTTAAAAATGTATCTCGTCAAAAGGCAATAAATATTTCACTCACAAAAAAAAATTTTACACTTTCGGAATGGAAAAATGATTGACTTGATAAAGGATTTTATTTCAGATTTTTTTTCTGAAACTTTCTCGCAGGCTTTAGACCTCGAAACACTAAAAAATCACGGAAAAATCGGCAAAAACGCTGATTTTCGGTCACTTATTGCTTTATTCTGTTCAAACAAATGAAATAATAAATACGAAAACTATATATCCAAATAGCCCTTTAATAGCCGCATCTTTTGCCGTAAAAACCAGCTTTCTATCTTCTTCCGTTGCGGTGCAGTGAATCTTTTAGTAAAATGAAAAAACACAATCTTTTTGTCAGGTTGTGGCTGCAGTAGCACTGAAACATGGTGCTTCCTCTCAGGTCCGTCCTATCTCTTACATGTTAAAATGACCGTGCAATATAAATGCGTGCAATATCGTAGAATATTGCACGGCTGTCGGCCAATGAGAAGCGAGTATTTCCGCTAGCCATATGATATTATGTAATACGAACTATTACTGTCAAATATTGTTGATGTACAGACGACCACAATGATGTGTCATGGTGAGCTCATAAGAGCTCATTTTTCAGACTGTCAGCATGACACATCATGATTCATCGGCTCACACTGAATATACCAGGCTAATCAGGGCAAGAAAGTTCATAGATGGGCTATGACAGGAGGATAGAAATTAGATAGTGAATGGTTGGCAGATAGATACATTGATACCAAGACACAGGTATCAAGACACATAGATACAGAGATACAGAGATTGATTGATGGATTTGTTGATGGACTGATTGGTTGATTGATTGATTGATTGATTGATTGATTGATTGATTGATTGATTGATTGATTGATTGATTGATTGATTGATTGATTGACTGACTGACTGGCTGATGGACAGATAGATAGACTCATTGATTGATTGGCAAATAGAAGGAATGTGCAAATATGCAAAGATTGTATAAATTTATATAATACAGAAAGCACAATCATGAATATATTTTTTCCTTCATTTTTAGATTGTGTAAATTGAATATAGATTCTATTAAGTATGTCTGAGTGATGCTGTACGACCCATTTCTAAGAACACATCGATCAATTTGCAAAATATTTATGTCGGAGTTGTACTACTCAATCGTTTTAGGATATGATTTTATGTTCGTGGTTTATATTGTGGTCGTCTGGTTATAATCTTGTTTATAACTTGTTTAGACTTCTGTTTATAACTTGTTTAAACTTCTGTTAATAAACTTGTTTATAAATTTCGTGGAGGTTGATTTAACTGTTGACTGATGTGTATTTTTTTATCATTTCAGGAATTCTTACTTTGGGAGAGTTGATAATATAAGGTATGTTACTTTGATTTTTAATGCATTTTAGTTATAGCATTCTCTGGTAGGAGGCAAGCAAGATTTATTATTTCTTATAAATGTGAAGTTATTAGTTTTACAAAAGTAGGATATATGTTCTGTAGCATATGTTTTACTGTGAAAAATTGAAAATTATGATATTTTAGACATTCCAAGAGAAGAGTTGAATTAGGGTATATCTAAGGCAAGATTGAATTACACAATGGTAGTATTTCATTTTATGGTATAGTAAATCTAACTCAGAATTAAGTCAATTAACTACATTTAAGAAATCGGAGTATATTATAGGCATATTCAGCATCCCAGACACACACCATTTATAATTGCAAAAATATTCTGGAATTATTCAATATTCTTTGTGTGATAAACAAGTTACTTATAATGTGATTGTTTTCCACACTTACTACTGATCAAATTGTTGTGAAGGTTGTCAGATTCTAAGATGACAGATCCTCAGCTCAACATGGGTGTGAAAACGAAGCAAATGTGAGCTAGAAAATCGAAATAAATCTATTTGAGCTGAAGATTGTCCAAATAATCAAGTTAGCATTGATTTTGGCCACCTGAGCCCAGCTTCATGTAAAATGGCTCTTTTCTGTTCTCTGATTTTAGAATCAGGAAGAAAATTCTTCATCTAATTATCCTATGTGTGAATTGGATTTGCTTTAGGAATTTATTGTCAATGACACATCCAGGAAATTATGTTATTGGTGACATTTCAACAAGATATAATGTAACGTTATGTGATTTCGAGGATATATCTTATAAATTATCCAGCATGTCTGATGTTTAAATGTATTTACGTAGGCTCAATTTGTCTGACAGAAAATATTGTCTTCTGAAAATTGATAATTAGCACAATTTGTCAATTTCTATATCATGTGGTTATTGAAGTGATGATACGAATGAAATTGGATGAGATGGTCTTCTTAGGATCATTGACGAAATGCTATTGAATATGAAAACACTTCTTGGATTTTAATATTTGATGGACAATTGCGGTAATAATCTTCTCCTCTCTAAAAAACCAAATTAGGCCTAATATATACATGGTTATGGAATAAATTCTGATGAGGATTATGTAATAATTTTAGATAAATAGCTGCATTTACCTAAATCTTAATCAGGACAATTAGATTTTATATTTTCTGCTTTGAAATTACATCTTTTGATCCCATTAGTCTGACATATATTCACTGTGAGGCACACATTAGAATAAAATACATAGCATAGGATTACAGATAAGTCATATTATTATTAGGTTGAAAATCATCTAATCATTTATGCACTCCATATGTATACATTTTAATGGTGATTGCGTTATCTGTAGACCTGTTAAGTTTCATTTGCCATAGATCTAGCTGTTCAAATAAAACTAATGGTAGTTGGCATCAATTGATCAACAGAAACTTAAGTCAATAGGGGATAAACAAATTCAAACACCACCATTAAGGCCATTGTTCTACATATAAGGAGCTGTTTGCAATGCTACACTTGAAATATCATTATCGTGTAATAGCACTCTACAGGAGGATAAACAGCGAACAAGATAGTGATTCACTTCAAGAAGACCTGGACAAGCTGCAAAAGTGGGAATCAGATTGGCTCATGCAATTCCACCCAAACAAATGCCAAGTACTTCATATCACCAATAAGAAAAGACCAATCAAGCACATCTATAATATCCATAACATCGACTTAGAAGAGGTAAATACAGCCAAATACCTAGGTGTCAACATCAACAACAAAATTTCCTGGAACGTCCATATATCATCAATCACCAAAAAGGCCCACTCCACCTTGGGATTCATCCAGAGGAACACAAGCAGCTGCCCGAGCGACACCAAGGAAATGTGCTACAAAACGCTTGTTCGTCCTCTTGTAGAGTATGGCAGCGTGGTGTGGGACCCTCACACCCAAGCCAACATCACCGCACTGGAAAAGGTACAAAGAAGGGCGGCAAGGTACGTCTGTGGCGATTACAGAAGAACTAGCAGCGTCAGTGAGATGATTGGGAAGCTTAAGTGGCCCTTATTGGCACAGAGAAGAGCAGCGGCCAGAGTTACTATGCTCTACAGAATAGTAAATGGCCTAGTGGATATTCCATCACAGCCCTATCTCCAGCCATCGCCACGCTCTGCATTAAAATTCATCCTGCCTCACGCCAGAATAAATTGTTACCAGAAGTCGTTCTTCGTAGATGGAGTGAGATCCTGGAACACCTTGGACGAAACAATTAGATCATGCAGCTCCCTAGAATCATTTAAATGCAGAATTGCCAATGTACATAGTTAAACCGTACTGTTTTTATCGGAGTGTACATAATTTGCTTTTAGAAGTGCCTTACCCCTAGGCTACGTTTTTAAACAGCACGTCCACTGCCACGCATGCGCAGTACAACAGCACGATTATACGCCCCTGGGTGTCTGTGCTCACAAGGAAGAAGAAGAAGAAGCAACTACGTTGTGTTAAAGTCATTACAGTTGATTACTAAATTCTGATAACTTTTTGACATAGCGAGGTATCTCGCTCTGTCTTTCTAATCAGGTAAGAGAATATAAGGGAGTTGAGCCCAAAATGAAAAAACATGGATTCCGGCCAAATAAGACTGTATCAACTGTGATTTTTCTAGCTGGAGAACTGGAAATTGCTTTTTAGACAATGCTTTTTCATATGGATAATTCTAAACTAGCAGAATTTCTGTATGAAGCTGAAACTTGGAAAAACTCTTGCAGACATCTCAAACTGGTTGCCTGCTGAAACAGATGCTCTTTTGTATTTTTGTTTTTCTCTCTCCAAAAAAAATGCAAATAACTTTATTTCCATACTCTTATTTTATACCACAAGGCAAAAAGTAGTTTTGGGTTGATACATGATTCTATATTTATTTTTTAAATTTTACATTGTCCTCCTCAAACAGATGCTAAAAGTTTCTTGAACATTTTTGTGACAAAAACCCAGAACCCAATTACATTGTATCAATTGAAATTTCTTTGGGTGGGTGATATTTAGTTTTTCCAAAAAATTGCAAATAAATAACAATGCTTTTTCATATGGATATTTCTAAAGTAATAGAATTTCTGTGTGAAGCTGAAACTTGGAAAAACTCTTGCAGACATCTCAAACTTTCAATGTTTTGGTTGCCTGCTGAAACAGATGCTCTTTTGTATTTTTGTTTTTCTCTCTCCAAAAAAAATGCAAATAAACTTATTTCCATACTCTTATTATATACCACAAGGCAAAAAGTAGTTTTGGGTTGATACATGATTCTACATTTATTTTTTTACATTTTTACATTGTCCTCCTCAAACAGATGCTAAAAGTTTCTTGAACTTTTTTGCGAAAAAACCCAGAACCCAATTACATTGTATCAATTGAAATTTCTTTTGGCCAGTGATATTTTGTTTTTTTCCAAAAAATTGCAAATAAATCTATTTCCATCCTGACCTCTCGTCATCACCTGCCAGAAAAAAGTAGTTTTAGGTTGGTACATTCTTCTATATATATTTTTTAACACTTTTGTGACGAAGACCCACAACCCAATTACATTGTATCAATTGAAATTTCTTATGTCCAATTGGTGTAATTGGGGCTAAGCTGTTCTGTCGGACTCAAATCAATTGAAATGTCCATAAATAAATTTAATTTACTGTTAGTATAACTCAGATGATTGTAATCACAAAAAAAAATGTTAGTTCACAAAGTGCCTTTTGGAAAAGTAATTATACCTTATAAATTAAAAAAAATATTCTAAGCTATGTCATAGAGTCCATGGATTCTTGTTATCTTGAGCACACAATCAATCAATCAATCAATCAATCAATCAACCAATCAATCAATCAATTTCAATCAATCAATCAATCAATCAACCAATCAATCAATCAATCAACCAATCAATCAATCAATCAATTTCTCTATCCATCTGTCTATATCTATCTATCTATCTATCTATCTATCTATCTATCTATCTATCTATCTATCTAATTGACAGCAATGGCAGTATAACTGTTAATTCTGCTTTGATGATTTAATTTAAAGGTAATCCCAGGCTATGTAACAGTGTAGGCCTACACTAGGGAAGTTACATGACATAAAGATTTGTTTACAGGTCATTTGCATAGGTTCAATATTCTGGGACCATGTGCTGAATTTGTGGTCAAACAAGAAATCATGCTGACCAATACCTACTGGCCTATGTTTGTATTTCTGGTAAATGCCATTTCAACTGTAATTTGTAGTTCCTTGTAGTATTGCTGGCTGCTGAAATGTTAAAATGTCTAAAGCAATTACTCCTACCATAAATAAAAAGGGAATTGAATATATTCTTACAGAGCTGTTCAGTTATAATTGGCAGTTGCATGCAGAGATATGGAATAGCAGAAAGGGAAGTATAGACTGACTAGCGAAAAATATATATAAGAGCAATTTCAGTTTTGCTTAAAATATTTCTTTTGGCAGTGAGAATTAGAGACACAATACCAAGCAATGATCTATCTATCTATCTATCTATCTATCTATCTATCTATCTATCTATCTATCTATCTATCTATCTATCTATCTATCTATCTATCTATCCATCTATCTATATATCTATCTATTTATCTTACATTAACTGTAAAATATTCCATTACCATAATGCTTTGAAATGCATGGGTGAAGTATTTTGCCATTGATTGAAGTAGTGTTATTGTCTGTAACATAACAGTGTTCCTGATAGGTATTGAACAACATTGTATTGCAGTCTGAGTCGACTCAATATCAGTCTTTGATATGATAGGCCTAAATATAAAACATTAGGTAGTCTTTGAGTCATAAAATGCCCTGCATGCCCTGTAAGATTCTTTGGGCCACTTCAATAACACATACACACATCTTCTATGACATAATGGTAGAAAATATAGCCATTGCTGTGAAGATAGCTCTCGGCCAATGAGAATGCTCGACCTAGATTTATGACCTAGTTACTCATTGGCCTGAGGAGTGCGCGAGCACATGGCAATCTGACAAGCAGTTGTGGAGCTAGCTGAGAGCCAGGCGGACAGTAGAAGCACATGCTCTGAAAATCTGGACTATTTTGGACAATTCTGGATGCGTTAAGACACTATTTGATATAGGATTACCATGCTGTGATTGACAACATCTATATAGAAGGTTCGTGCGTTTTGTACTGTTGTTTTAGAGTGTGGTTCAATGACATTTTGTCAAGTGTATTGTGTCTGGCACTGCCACAGGTTGACAAAAAGTAGGCTCAAAAAAATGTGAGCACATGCTCCCTGAATGGACTGTCTTGCTGCAACTACTGTAAAAACAACTTTAATTGTCAAAGTTTTATACGTTTTTAAGCATTTCCAGATTATGACTTTAATACTTATAGTGTTTATCCATGACACTGATTTGATATGAGTCAAAATCGATTGTTTTTTTTTTTAGCCTTTTTCAATATCAATGTCAGAATGGGCAAAAAGTGCTTTTAGGCCTACACCTGCAGATCTGAGAATGACCACCTTCAGTCATGCTGTCAATTGAAAGATACCATAATTGAGGCCATAGTAAATGTTTCAAGATCAAGATATATGATGATGCAGAAAAAGGTCTTTAATATTTATGAATTTTGATTTACTATTGATATTACCATGCTATTTAGGCCTATATTTTTTTTTCAACTCAAAGAAACCATAATTATTAAGGCCATATTAAAATATATAGATGTATGATAGTACAGAAATGGGCTTAAAGTTAAAAAAACAAACATTCATTTTAAAATTTTAATTTACTATTGAAATTACCATGCTATTCAGCTATTTCTGACAATTTTCTTCACTGCTTTCTGTTTAAATCTCAAGTGCTCAACTCTACTTTGCTTATCAACCACAGTTTGGCACATCCAGATACTAGAGAGTCAGTTGTTGACCTCAAAACCTTATCTTGATTTTATAGTTTATTTTATAGCAATGTCATTGCCGCCAATACTAATGATGCAATAGTGCTGCAATTCAACTTTGGCCAAATCATTTGTTGAAGATCTAAAAATCTAATAGGTACCTCAACTATAGATCTGTATTATATAGAAAAATCATACTAAAATGTATGTATAGATAAGTCTTGTTGTAACTTACTTTCAAATTATCCAATACAGAATATAATTTGTATTAACTTTGATTTGTATTGTTAAATTCTCAGTTATATGTGAAATATGGATTTTCTGATTTGTGTATATTGATATTTGATAGCCACACAGTAATATGACAATCGTACTAAAATTTATAGGCATGCACCATGATGCATGGATATAGAAATTATTGAATTTTGAAATGACATAATTTAGAAGTATGTGTATCAATAAGTTGGTACTATTGCATTTTCCAAGAGGCTTGTTTTTATTTGTCAATGAGAGCAACGTTTCAAGAAATGTATTTAAATACACGTCCTAAGAAAATATTGCAGAAAGTACTGGTTGTTTCAAAATAGCATGATTGCACCAATACCATGAAGGATCAGAATGCATCCACAAAAATACTATCTGCCATTTTAACTACTAGCTCATTGAAATAAAGTGACTGTTTGCTCTATACTAGCACTTAAAATACTCTGTAATTCGTCTGGTATCATGATAAGCATACCATGCATTTACAAATTCAGAAAGATACCATATCAAATATATTTATTTTCAATCAAGTATAACCGGTGTATTGCACATTGAGACAAGACAAAATAATTTGTATGACGAAAAAGCTTTTTAATTGTCCTTGCCAAAATTTCAACACATTTGAAATATTGTTTTATTATTTAAATTTATTTTGTATCCCAGACATGCAGACATGCACAATTTGCACGTGGGTCAAAAATCAGAAACCACTCAACCCCAAGAAAAAAGAAATTCTCAACCACTCAGAGCAGATCAGAAAAGAGTTTCGAAAACACTCAAATCACATTGAAACAGAGCCATGAAATCTGAAAAAACACTCAAATCCAATCTGGTGAACACTCAAATCAGAAACATGGATTGTGGTTGCCTATAAATTGATTTCTGGCCATGTTACACAGCAGCTGTGGTATGTGGGAATTGCATGTAAGCCTAGATTACAAAAATATATATACCATAAAGCTAGGCAAATAGATTAACATATGTTATATCATCTGTTCATAACTTCATAAATATATATGGATATCATATACATGTATGTCAAATAGGTATTGTGTGAATACTATAGCCCATCTAAAGACTTTTATGCCTTCCAGTCATTCATTTAATACAACCTTTAATAGTATTTTTACAGTTTTATGAATATCAATATCACTATTTATAGTGTTTTTAGTTGTATTGAATATGTTTGTCTATAGATGTGGTTTCTGTAGATTGCTATATAATGTAACTATAAGTATTAAGTAATGATCAAAATTGATTTGACTTGAAATAGTGTTAACATTCTATAGATCTTGTAGATTGGGGTTTGATTTGTAATGTGCTTTGCAACTAGATTTATTTACTAGAATATATACAAAATGTATGATAGTATGGTTTTGATTATAGTGTTCACTGTTAACAGCACATGTTAAAATTAGCAGTTGTTAAACATAATGTTGTTTTTAACTTCTGAATAATGGTATTCTGATTCTTTCATAAAATGGTGGTTTGAGAATATTGACAATGGCTATTGAAAAATGTAAAATGGAAAAGTAATGGCTCTCAGTTAAACAGCCAATGGTTAATGGAATATTGAAGACCAATAACCATGTTTACATATAATAAATTTGAATTAAATTCATATAAATAGAAGTTACTACTAGTGCATTGTAACTTACTATCATAGTAGACTGTGATAATGTTTTGGGTCAGAAATGTCAACAATGGCTATCTTATTTTTGGACAGGTGCCAAAATGTTTACAGTGATTTCCATTATGTGAATGGACTATCACTTCAGCTAGCCTCAACTAGGTATTATTCTGCTCTTCTGAATTGTCAAATACTTCATTGGATCTGATAGGTATAAGTTAACTGGTTTCACCCTGTAAAAAATTTCTTCAAGAAATTTATATGATAATGATATTTTAATGAACATTTGTCTATCTATATCCATCTATCAATCCTATAAAATGCTATGTTATGCCACTTGTCTATCTATCTATCTATCTATCTATCTATCTATCTATCTATCTATCTATCTATCTATCTATCTATCTATCCAGCTGACATCTGCTCTAAGTTATGGCCTACTCGAAGCTATCCAAGGAGACCAGTTTATAGGAATTTACCTTCGCACAGAACTCATGAATTTCAGTAAATAATGCATTAGCATATTAGGTCAGAGCAAGTTTACCTTTGCATGAATATTATGCAGAGTAATAGAATATTATGCAGGGCAATGGCCATCTATAATGTGTATTGACAGACCCACAACAAGACGATATTCTATACAGGTGGCCTGGATATAATGGTCACTAAAATCACCATTATATGATTTATATCGAACATTATATCAAGGCCACATTGATCATTAGACTAGACTAGGTAGATGGATAGATAGATTGATAGATAGATAGATAGATAGATAGATAGATAGATAGATAGATAGATAGATAGATAGATAGATAGATAGATAGATAGATAGATAGATAGAGAATCTTATATATATACTCTGATATTTCTGAGCCAGACTGGGGGGGGGGGCTTTATTCGAGGGAGGCCTTTATTTATGATTAACATCTGCTAAGGGCCACTATTAATTTGAGAGGGCCTTTATGCAGGTATATATATATATACACTATACTCTGTACTCTGTACAATACAGTGTCACAGACTGAGAATCAGTCAGATCAACAACATGAAATCTCACAGCTAAGGTGTTGAAAAACTCCCCTGAGCTGTCACTCAGCTGCACTGAGTCATTGTTTATCTTTTGAGGTCAGTGACCTGAAGTGACCTGGAATGGCCTAATTCTTAAGGTCACCTTGACTATTAGCATTAATGACCAGCATGTTGTCACACCTTGGGCTCTTTGATAACTTTTATGGATTTCCCAATGGAGATATAGATTATGTTACAGATTATGTTCTGCTTGGAATTTGTGAGTTGATATTGATCGTGATTTATAATGATTTACAATTATTGACTTAAATCTGGACAATCTGGGGCAATTGATATGTCATGTCATAATTTATTATTTATAATAAATGATATTATTAATGCTTATCAATGTTATTGCTATTAATATAAACTTCCTCTTTGATTAAGTGCTGTTAATCATTTTGTGTTAAAATTTTCCAAATTAGGAATAAATATATATAAATGTATGATATAATAAACCAAGATATAGACCTATAGAATGCTACTATTGACTGTACAGTGCACACTGAGTCACTAGACACTAGTGACTTTGTGATGTTGGAATCTACATATTATTAAATGGTGCTGACCATCATTAACAGCAGTAATCTAACAGTAGACTATATATGATATCATTACACATAATACATCTCCTTACACATAATACATCTCCTACCTACATGCTTGTCTATACAAAAAGGATGACAAAACATCTTAGGAATGTTTGCACATATGGTCAGGTAGTTAATATTACTTGACACGTAAGCTGCAGACAGAGATGCCTTGTGCAGACTACATACAGAGTATTAGATATTTTTTTATTAAGGAAAAAAATAAATATGTAGGGACCAAGCAAGTTTTGTAGAAAAGAAGAGTGTATGTACTATGTTGGCTGTATTACAGGTGTTTCTTTTCATACAAAGATGACATTTATTCATATAATTTGTGAATATACCAATTACCAGTGTTGGAGTTCTCGAGACCGGCCTCATCCTCATATTTTGATGGACTTGGTCTCACGTCTCGGATGCCCGATCCTTGGCCTTGGCTCTGTCTCGGGTGTCTTTGGGCCAGTGGTAGAGGCCTCGAGACCGGCCTCATTCTGATGGCCTCGGTCTCAGTATCGGAGACTCATGCCTCAGTCTCGGAGACTCATGCCTCAGTCTCGGAGACTCATGCCTCAGTATCGGAGACTCATGCCTCAGTCTCGGAGACTCATGCCTCAGTATCGGAGACTCATGCCTCAGTCTCGGAGACTCATCATGCCTCAGTCTCGGAGACTCATCATGCCTCAGTCTCAGAGACTCATGCCTCAATCTTGGTCCCGGCCTCGGATGTCCCGGCCTCAACCACAGCACTGCCAATTACCAAAGTTCTGTTACTGATGAAAGTCTATTGAATATCAAATGAAGTTCTCCCTGACTTGGATTCGAACGTAGGACCTCATGCTAAGCTCAAATTGTAATACAATACCATCTCCCCTCTCTGATCTACTGTAACTGTCCTCAATTTCAAAATATTTCTGATATCACTATGTCCGACTTTTTATGTTTTCCAAGTGCTACATTTTTCTGCATGTAATCCAGATTAGAATTTGGCTGACTGGGAGAATTTTATGATAAAATTGTAATTTGAAACCAGCTACTTTACAGCTTGTCTGGTGGGGGCTAAATTGTAGCTATTTTGAGATATAATACCACATGGTTAGAGTGACGTATAAAATGAGCTAAATTTATACTTGATGTTTGTTTATGACAACACAGCAATCAAGTAGAAATTCCAATGTAGTGAGCAACACAATCATTCATATATATTTAATAATATTATGATTGCGAAGATAAGATTTTTTTCAACATTTTTCAGAATAATTATTCTTAGTTGGTCAGTCAGTCAGTGTATCAGCCAGTATGTGTCAGTATGTGCAATTGTATCAGTTATACTGCAACTCCAAATCCGAACCTGACTCGGGAGTCCGGGACTCTTGACTACGACTCACTACTCTTCCAATAAATCACCATTTCCCGACTCTTTACTCCCCTGTTTTCAAACAATTTTCTAATATAAATTATCATTATTCTTTGAAGGCGATAGTCATAAGACTCTGACTCCCGACTCCACTTAACTTCAAGTATGACTACAACTCTGCCCAAAAACGTATGCCTGGAACTTTGACTGACTCCAACTCTGACTATGACTCCATCTCTGACTATGACTCCAACTCTGCCTATGATTCCAACTCTGACTATGACTCCAACTCTGACTATGACTCCAACTCTGACTATGACTCCAACTTTGACTATGACTCCAACTCTGACTATGACTCCAACTCTCTGACTCCAACCCTCTGTCTCTGACTGTGACTCCAATCTAATCTGACTGACTCTTAACTCCAACTCTGACTCCGTCTCAGACTCTGACTCCAACTCTCTGACTCTGACTTTTTGACACTCTTATGCACTTACAAGTAACAAGTACAGACATTACTGAATCATCCTAATTTACAGTTGCCTAACAAGAAAGCATATCAGTACCAGTCAACTAACCAGAACTAGCGCTGCTGCTGAATTCACAGTATGCCAAGAATTGCAATTAGGTTTCAGAGAAAATAAAATCCACCCAACCCACCTCTTGCACCCACAGACATGTGGCAATCCACAGATCAGTATAGCAAGAACCTGGATGTTGAAAACAGCATAGTGCACAGATGAAAAGTGTATGTTGTTGATTTTCTGTGCATTGTCAAGAATGTGCTTGTTTACTTGCCAAAAATATGAACAGGCTGAAAATAAAGCTGCAGAGAAAATAAAGCTTATGAAGAAAGATGGAAGAAAGATGTGTGGAAGCTAGAAAGAAAGATGTCTAGGCAGAAGCATGCCTAGAACTGTAGAAAGGAAGACACTTCAGAAAAAAAAGATGAAAAAGCTGCTTCTGCGAACAATACGTGAATTATCAGTGACAGATCCAGACGGGTAGTCTAGGGGGGTCGGGCATCATTTCAGCATTCTCGGATCGCATTGGCATCATTTGGCCATTCGCGGTCCTGCGTTGCTTCATTTATATATATTTTCTCTTCAGAATGTTATTTCCATCTCAATGGTCTAGGGGAGGGGGGCGGACTCCCTAGGCCCCCCCTCCTTGATCCGTCACTGATTATAAATATTATGTTATGTCTGCTCAGTGGCGGATCCAGACATGATGATCTAGGGGGGCCGAAATGTGTTTCGGCATTTGCGGGCCTGCGTTATCACATTTTTTTTCTTCAGAAAGCCACTATCTATCTTGCTGGTCTAGGGGGGGCAGACCCCCTTGCTCCCCCCCTGTATCCACTACTGGGCTATCAGTCTCAGACTGTGAATGTACAATGTACATACACAATGAATATAGGTGCACTTGTACAACTCTGGTGTACATGACAAGGAATATGGCAAATGAGCTGATGGTGTGGTAAAGATCTAAAGACAAGAAGTTCATAGGTTTATGGTGTACCGACTAAGTGAGGTAATATAGGCCTAGTCACGAAATTGAGTTTACAGACTATAATGTGGAGACACCAATATGTCATAGTGACCTTACAATATCTTGAAGTCAGTCAAAAAACCAATAATTTCACAGAGTTAAAAATGAGATGGAATTGTCCAGGTAAAGAGGCTACAATATGAGATCTTATTGCAAGAGGAGCTGTTCTTTTTTACCCAACAATATAACAAGAGTGAGCTCACTTGATCGCAGCTAACAGTCCATGTAGCAAAATGACAGAATGTTCTAAAAATATCAAAAGTGAGCCAAAAATATGACATTCTGAGCTAAGAAAAGTCGAAAAGTAGCCAAAAATTTATGCAGGGATCCCAAAATAGTGATGACAACTGCAAAAATACTGTAGTGAGATACTGGGTCCTAGATATACGATTAAGAAATTTAACTTGATCATACTTTAAATACTTCGAAGTTCAAATAAGTTTTAAAAAAGATACAAGATAAAGCTAGAATCCAGATCAGACCAAGGGGACCAACCAAGATTGTACTAAGAAAAAATGAATATATATATAAAGATTTAGATAAGTTCTATGCAAAACATTGCAAAAAGTTTAGAAGAAATAGAATCATAACAGGAAAACACAAACCAACAACATAATAATTAATTCAGTTATTGAATATATTACAAAGATTTAGATAAGTTCTACACAACAAGTTCAAAAGAAATAGAGCAAAATAAGTTAATCTAATGTTGCTGCTGAAGTGTAGCAGACAATCACATGCTGTGGTAAGACATGATACCCCTCAAACAATCCCCACATTCTCTTGGCTGCAATGACCTGGAATGTGGGACAACAAACTCTAACCTTTCCACCAAATGCTTCACTGGCACTTGTGCATGCTTTGTGGCCTCACACCTTGTACTCTGTCTGCTGCATATTATTGCTCACATTCTGCAGCAGCAGATTTTTGTGTATATATTTATGTATTCTTGGAGTATTCCTGTATTCCTGGCTGACTTAACTGCTTTAATATAGGTGTGTAATGAATATTCTGGAATGGATGATATGAAAAAGGATAAACAAGATAGTCGTCTCTCGGATGGGTGACACTCTGTTATATATGTTCTGACAATTGGGAACCACAATGTAGGCCTGCAACATGATAATATTGCCTCTCCCTGTGTAAATATTCAATAAATCACCAATACTTCAGTATAAATTTGCATATTCTCATTTCTTGAGAATCAAAATTATAAACCGAATATCATAAATATGTAGAGACGTAATAGTTTAATGTATGTTATCAGACAATGTCAGTCTGACAGAGGCAGTAACTCCAGTCGTTCCCCAGTGCCTATATATTCTGGCCTTCTCCCAAAGCAAGCAAATTCTCATGCAATTTTCTTGTAATTTGAGGCAAGAGCCGAAAAAACCTCTTTTTCTCTGGTGTTGTTGCCAGAGTTACTGTAAATGATGGAGGACTGACAGAGGCTGCAGAAATATTTAGGAATCGAATTGGTTACCTAGGAAACCATTGCTATGCTGAACAATGCTGAAATGCAGTGAATTATGCCTCTGTGGAGTTTGCTCTGGGTGTGAAGGCAATGGAATGACAATGTGTGGTCTTTTTTATAAAGGCATTTATTTAGATGCAATGCTAAGGAATGTGAAAATAATATAACTGTTTTATACTTGAAATATCTGTTGTAAGATCACCTGTGTGACTGAAAAAGGGAATATACTTTACGGAGGCAGGGGGCAGACCTATTCCAATTCTGTTTTACTAGATCATGTATATCTCTACTTAAAAAATATTAATTTGGACCATCAGCTTTCCATGCATGAATTGTTTGTAAATTTATTAACAAAGCTAGGAGGCAGTTGAAAAGGTATTTGTCACAAGGTCCCCCCCCCCCCTTGGATCAAAAAGTTTTCATAAACGAAGTGTCCATATATCTGTATATTCAGGTTTTACTGTAACATGTACCATCAGTATCAACAATTTTTAGAAGGAACAAATTTGTTGGATCAGGAAGGGAAAACGAATGAGAATTGCTTGGGGAGGGGGGAAGCTGGGGAAGGGTGTTGCTCTGGCTTGTTGCTCAGATTTCGGCAATGCTATGAGTGGAATTGGGTAAGATGCCCCCTTCAAAAGTTTTTGTCCCCCTCTCCTTGCCAAACATTTCTGTGTGCCTTTTCTGCCTCAAAAAGTACATTCTACCATGGTTTAGGACAAAATAAACAGCTCTACCTAGTTTTAGACACTTGTTATAGGGTGATTTTTGTAAGAGACAAATGCAGATGATTTGAACTGATAGATTTATAAACAGAAATACATGCAACATCCTAATTGTAACAAATGGTAGCAATATCAAACCTGAGTCCTCGTGCAGGAGGCAGGAGCGTTATCCATTCCACCAAAGAGTCACTCATTGGTGCGAGGGAAACACCCTGACACCAACCGAGAACTGCTACACTCTCCCTTCCTTAGAATGAAGCTTGACCGAAAGCTTCCCTGTTGTTACCTCAGCCTGCACTGACTAACCATTGTAGCCAAGCAGATGGGACAGGAGTCAGAGGCGGCGGAGCTGGGGGGGCACTGGGGGCACGGGCCCCCCCCCACTTTTGGGCCCAAAAATACATAAAGTGCCCTTTTTGCTCCTTGAAATTACCGTAGACGAGGTGCCCCGGGGCATGGTGCCCCCCCACTTTTCGAAGCGTTCCGCCACCTCTGACAGGAGTCCACTAGTCACTGCACATCAGTCACCACTGTAACAACTCCAGGGGTGAGATACAAACCTTTCTTGTAGGATCATTTAAAATGGAACCCCGTACTCTCCCCCCCCCCCCCCCCCCCCAACTCCTTTCTTTACAAGTGATTAATACTTTTGAGCAGTTGCTGCTCTTCTTATTCTACTTGGCAACAAAAAAATCTTTCCTTCCCATCCATCCTATCTTTTTGCTGTCACTTTTTGTGGAGAGCTATGTTGTGTGGGAGTAGGATATATATGTCTCCGCGCGCAAAATTTGGCCTACTTTTCATAGGTGTGTCTCCGCGCGCCAAAACTACATCTTTGACAGATAGGGAATGTTATTTTTAGGGCTTGTGATGTTTATGCAAAAGTGGGTTTTTATATGGGAAGATTCTTGCATGGGTATGCACTATACAGCTTTATTCCTGCTGCTTAAATACAAACGAATAGTCCTGAAAAAGTGTTTGCTGATCCATAGAGAAACATTCTTAGTTGGTCTGAGAGCTTTTGCAATTGTTATTAGAACTATGAACAGTATTCAATCCATATGACATGATCATCTGACAAAGATTTATTTGCAACAACCTTTTAACATCATTGTTATAAGACTACATCAACAGACATTTATCCTATCCTATCCTTCCTACCCTATCCTATCCCTATCCAGTGGCGTAGCTACAGGGGGGCAGGGGGGGCGGTCGCCCCCCCTGGCTCCATCCTGACCAGGAAAGTAATGATTACATTGCCATCAAACGTTGCATTTTGCCGATGGCGTGCCTCTGCCGCGACAGCGATAATAGCTCCCCCGACAAAAATTTTCCATTTCCATCGCTGACTTGAATATTTTGCCCCCCCCCCTGGAAAATTTCCTAGCTACGCCACTGTCCCTATCTTGTCCTGTCCTTTCCTATCCTATCCTATCCTAACCTATCTTTTCCTATCCTATCCTATCCCAAGAATTTACAGGTCAATTCAACCATGCTAAATTACAGAACTATTTGTAAATTGACACCCCTAAATGCCAGGAATCAAAAGGAGCATTTTGTTATAAACAGCTTCAAAAACCAACAAAAAATTGCCTCTAATTTTTATGACAGCTTCTGTTTGAAGTCTTGCCAACTTGGGGCAAAAAAGTTCAGTGAGCAAAAAGAGCCATAAAAATTCAAACAGAAATGACATCAGGTGCCAATAGTGCATGGAATGACATTTGTTTTTGGTTAATTATACAGTGGTATAAAATCACCTGAGCAGAATAGAAAGATAGATAGAAAAAAGATAGATAGATGCTATTAGATAGACTATCTAAATAGATAGATAGATGGATAGATAGATAGATAGATAGATAGATAGATAGAATGATTGATGGAACGATAGATAGATTATAGATAGATAGATAGATAGATAGATAGATAGATAGATAGATAGATAGATAAAAAAAATAAAAAGATAAATTTAGAATTATAGATAGACAGGTAGGCAGGTAGACATATAGGTAAATAGCAAGAAAGACATACATTTATGAAAAAAAAGTTCTGAATTTGAAGTAAAAGTAAAGCTGGATATTCTTCAAGAAAACACCATAGATCTAAAGTTTCGTCCAGTGTTAAATCCATTGTCACAACTCTCAAAATAACTTATTTCCAGTTGCAAACGAACACCAGCCTAGATTTATCTAATAGCATCTGCACCAGACACGTATGGATTGAAATTAGCATCGCTGGCTGCTGCTGCATTCAGACTGTCTGCTGCTCAGTACTAAATTTGGCTCTGGTCCAATCCCATATAAGGAAAATGCCACACCTGCGACGTTGCCCATTACCTTCGTAACGTTCTTTACGTTACGCATTACGTTGAGCTTACGTACCATTTTATGTTGATTCACGACGTAAAACGTAACGTAAAACGTAAATTGGTATCATGTGATCACCCATAAGTCACGTGTTGCGTATACCAACGCCTCATTGGTCCTTTTTATATCTCAGATGGCATATTAAAAAGAAGAAATATCAGATATGAAAAATATAGCAAACTTTTGCCTTTCTTCCAATGAAGATGTCCTGACATGTCGTTTACAACAGTAAAAGTTTTATAGACTTGCTGTTTCTCTTTAAGCATGCCTTCTGTTACATAAGTTTTTGATGAGGTATTCATTTGCAGCAATTATTTTTAACCCAATTTCATGCCATTTATGATTTATATGAATGTGTATTAAACTGATATATAATGAGGGTAATTAATTAATTGTGTTTATCACTTTACATTATCCATTTGATTTGAAAAACAAAACACTTTAAAGTTATTATTAACCAATGGGTGACAATAATTGAAGGAAGTAAATTTGCTATATAATGCATTTAAACGAACTGAATTGAACCAGGAAGAACCCTTGTTGCATTTTCATAACATGACAATAAAACAATCAATATCAATAATGTAATATATATTTTTTCACTATTGATTTATTCATGTTAGATTTAATAACCGTCACCGTGGATGGTCGTGAACTTCTGATGTATGTGTAGCCTCAATAATCAATGATTATTATGATAATGTCCATATGATTGTGTTGTCGATGTCTGATGATATTATATCTGTGATTATAGATTACCGATGTTCTGATTAATATGCAAATTGGATACAGAGTCAAATCATAATACAACAATGAGAAAACAACTCTTATCCCATGTCTAGCCAACTTTTGTCCCTCATACTGAGGTTTTCCCTGGTCAATACAGATTGAGAGAGGGAAATACAACAGAAAGAAACAGGGATATATTTAGTTCAACCAATCAAATTCCTTTGGCTAATTAGCCAGCAGGGATATACTGAAAGATAATGAGATCAACAGGGATATACTAGAACTGACCAATCAAAAGACAACACTGCCCCTATATATCATGCTTATTAGCATGTAGATACCAGCATATTTGCTGATTGTTGTGATTTAAGGCAATTAAGTGCTGCCAATTAAGAGTATTGATTTTTTTTGTAGCACAGCTGCATTCACACTGAGTGCTTCAAAACTGTTTTACATTGATATAAAATAAAAATATTTAAAAAAGAAGACATGGGATAAAAAGGTTATACCATGGGTTGCGGCAGTATATCCCTGGTATAGTCACCCTCGACCCCGTATATCCCTCGACCCTTCGGGTCTCGGGATATACTGGATCTTGGGTGACTATACCAGGGATATACTGCCTCCACCCATGGTATAACCTCATATTCCATGGAGTGTTAGTTCAATTATTTGTTGGTAGAAGGAGCTCTGACCAGTGTGGAGATAGGGGTGTGGATATTAAAAGACAGCTACGGATACGGCGGATACGGGCGGCTAGCTTTTGATATCTACGGCTTGGAATAGTAATTACTAGCTAAAGACAGCTAAGTTGAGACATCTAGAAATGTGTACTGTCGTCTCCATAATGATGACAATGTCCATACGGTCATGATATTGTCGATGTCTGATGATATTATATCTGTTATCATAGATTCAATCGATCAATTAATCGAGCGAGCCAGAAACATCCCAGTAGTACCAGAAACATCCCAGTCGTAATATATTTCTCAGCACATGACTATAGATAATATTTTACTATGTAGGACAAGTAAAACTTCAAATCACACCTGTCCAAAAAAAAATTCCATGAACTCTAGGTGGCTTGTCTTCGGATATCTTATCTAAAGTGGTTTGTTCCTTAGAATGATAAGAACTGCATAGAAACAAAAACTGTAACATTTTGTTTTGTTCTTTTGCATCAACATTTTATATAGGTTTATTGTGACTGTAGGCGATTAAAATGAACTTTAATTGATCAAGTAGCACTTAGTCATAGATTGTTTGTATGAAGTGTTGAGTCCACATGATTTTCCAGTAAACTGACAATACATAAAAGTCATAAATGTTTTTAGAGATTTGAATATAGGTTAAAGTTTATATTGTAGTTCTCTAGCCTGATGTCATCAAATTAATTGGAAACATTTTTTCATTATTTGATAATTCCCAGCTGTCTACAGATTTATTTTGAAAGTGTAACAACTCTAGGAGCAGAATTCAAACCTGGGTCCCATGGGCGGGAGGCAAGAGCATAATTCATTACAAAATGGATGACAGCCATCTTTGATTACACCAAACAGTCACTTGTTGGTGCAAGGGAAACACCCTGCCACCTACTTGGATCCGCTACACTCTCCCCTCCTTAGAATGAAGCTTGACCGCAAGCTTCCCTGTTGTTGCCCGAGCCTGCTTTAACTAAGCAGGCTAGATCATATAGATGGAGCATGAGTCCATCAGTTACTACTACATATCACATACTAATGCATAGTTGCATACTCCCCGCAGCTGTCAAGATGGCACTAATCGCTAATGAAACAGATAAAATACTCAAGATTCAAATCTTATGCCGCTGTGTCGGCAGCAAGAGCATTAAACATCACACAAAAGATTCACTTATTAGTGTGAGTATAACACCCTGCCTCCTCAATATAATTGATCACCACACAAACCCCAATTACCTTAACTCTATTGAGTAATTTGTAATTGTTAAAATCTAAAAACAAAAACCATGTTTGTTGGGAAAGAATTGACTCATTCATATTCTGTTTGATGTCATAAAATACACACACATTGATTTTTAAATTCATTTTTCAATTGCTTGAATGTGTGGGGAATGTCATCTGAGAATAATTTGAATTTGTGAAACGTTTCATAAATTCTTTGTGAATTTCTGAACGTTTTTGTAGAAATAGAGAAAAAGTGATGAATGCCTGAATTCTGGAGCAGGTCCCAATGGATGCTTTAAAGCTTCCTATGCAAATTGGCATAACACAATTACTGGGCAGGGTTAAGGCCCGAATCAGGCTTATTCATACATGGAAGCTTGTTCAATAAATCCAGTTCAAGCAGTTCTGGAGGATCTGGAGGAAAATTTGACATGGATATATTATAGTCAGGACTGCTGTATTTTCTTTGTATCTATCTATCTATCTATCTATCTATCCATCCATCCATCCATGTATGCCTAGCCTATCATAATAATACAGGATATAATGCCCCAATTATCCATGCATCCTATTATATCTATCTACCTATATCTACCTATCTATCTACTTATCTATCTATCTATCTATCTATCTGTCTGTCTAGCTGTCTGTCTAGCTGTCTGTCTGGCTGTCTGTCTAGCTGTCTGTCTATCTATCTATCTATCTCCATCTCTCTCTCTAGCCCTATCTCTATTTCTTATCTATTCATCTACATGATCTAACCATCTATCTATATTTAGAACGCATCTGCAACACCAATTTCTTCCAAACTGTTTATCACATTATTTACTCTTTTAAAATTTGGCATGAAGTAATTGTGACAATTATGCCAATTAGGGTTATCCTTAAAAGTCTTAATTGATGAGATCACCTCTAATTCACTTAAGTCAGGTTAAGTGACTTAACACTATTACCTCTTAGGCTTGAGAGGATCAAGGCATTTCTCCCAAGGTCATTGTCCTGATGGGGGGGGGGGGGTTCAATGACCTCATAAATGGTTCTGCTGCTGGTGATTGAATGGCAATGTTATGGAATAGATTGCTTGCTTTGATAGAAGAGTTATTGATAGCTTGATATACTATGTTGATTTGTGATATGTTTGAAGGAAAGATTATTGGGTATCTTGATTGATTGGTTGAACAAGATGAATGATGTTATTGATAGACAGACATATTTATAGATAGATAGAAGCAGAAGATAGATAGATACTATAGATAGTTCAATAGATACTAGACATACAGATGGATACATAGATGCACTAATTTGACAATATACTTATGTTGTGTTTTCTTATCTTTTCAGGTATGTTGGACTTTTAATTCTGATTTTGTGAATCTGCAATTAGTCAACCAAAGGCAAGTGTCAATTTGTTTTGTCTAATATACTGTATTAATTCAGCAGTGATTGCAAGAGGGGTTAGTTGGTAGTGTCCTAGACGTCCAATCACTGTAGGTCAGGCCTGTGTCCTGGGTTCAAATCCATCAAAAGCATTACGCAAAAAGTTATTTTTACCCTCGGCAATGTATACATTGCCGACGGGTATTGTAGTTACTTTGGGAAAATTTGTCCGTCCGGCGGGCGGGCGGGCGGACGGGCGGGCGTCCGGATAACGGGCGTCCCACTTGTGTATTGGGAGTAATGCCAAAACTATGGAATGTATACTTTTTATTTTTGGGACATTATTATATCTTTTATCCTAGTTGTAATCCACATGAGATTAATACTTTTCTCACAATTATTGAAAAATGTGAAAAAATATTTTTTTGTGTATTGGGTGTCAAGCCAAAACTATGGCATGCATATTCATCATTTTTGGGTAAATATTGTATCTTTTATCCCAGGTGAGCCTTTCATAGGTCTAATCCCCATGACATTAATACTTTTCTCACAATCATTGAAAAATGTGAAAAATTGTTTATTTTTTGTTTCTGTGACAGAG